>OY282586.1:48904220-50104220 GCA_958298965.1 Chrysolina haemoptera | reverse complement strand
CGGAAAAGACATTTTCCGTAAGAGTTAGGTACAATATTTTTCCTACGAGTGTTTTTGTCCATCTTATTTATGAAAAAACAAGGTTCTTAATAAACAAGTTTTTAAAATAATGCTACAAAATGACTAATAAGACAGAATAGTTACATAGATCATTTATTTAGTCCTAAATATCCTCATTTTCAACAATACTTTTAAATCGTACGGAAAAGTACAACTTTCAAAACGAAAAATCGTGCGCACGCTCGTAAGAAAATAACTGTTTCAATCAAGGTGATTATTATTGTTATGTATTTATATATTGTCGTTGATTTATCTTGTCTCGCAATTTTTTCATGTCAGTTTTTCTCATAAAATTACTGATTGGCAAAATTATTTCTTTAAAAAAAGAAATGTATCAGATAAAAAAAAGCTCTTGAGCTTTTACTGTTGATAAAAGGTAAATATGACACCGAAAATAAGTAAGTTTCCGGAGTGCCACGGCAAATAATAATAATAATAATAATAGCCGTCCTCTACTTCTTTGGGTACTCTCTACGAGTATTAATGATGGACTATACTCATTATTATCATTAAGTCATTGAACAACCTTCCGTCGATAAGAACCGAAGCAGCAAACAGCCTATCGATTTGGTAAATGGATGATTATGAACTATTGTTTCATGTGGATTCAGTCCACCAGAATGATCATACGCCCGACAGTATTAGCAGATCTCTTACTGTACCGTCAGAAAAAAATTAAACTATTTGCCAAAAATTTCTATGTCAATAATTCATACACTATGAAGAATATCAAGTTTTAGATGTGAATAAAATAAAAAGACATTTCGTAACAAGCATAATCACAACTGATTTTATCGATTTCACTTCAGTTTTATGGATTAAACACTACAATAGCATTGACGTTCGAGATAGCTTAGATGGACGTCAGTTCCTCACACCAATAATTTTATTTCCAATGAATTGGAAAAATAAGCATTTTCACGCGACACAGTTCGAAGACAATTGACTGAATCCTCCCATCGATTCGTTTTGCGACTTCATTCCATTATCAAACACGTGAGATACTGATATTTTTAGATGCACAATCTAATCGGCATTGGATAGTGTTCGACTGAAATCGATTGCCAAACGTCATATAGAAGGTAAACAATTCTTTGAAGAGCTTCCGCAGGGATGACAGGAAAACAGGTAAAATCCCTTTTTTTATGTGCAATATTTTCTAAGAAATTAGTACAGGTGTCAAAAATGTCGACATACGTTTCTTCATCACTATTCCCACAAAGTGAAAAACTTCAGGTGAACTGACTTTTTATGATATGTGTGGGGAACTATCCCACGTATTATAATAAATTTTATTTATTAAATAATTTTGTACATGTAAATTTCAATAGGCAGCTGGGGTAATCTACGGTACCTACTTACAAGGCGGGATTTCTCTCTATCAATAAAATGTTTCTAGTACACAATGTTTGCAAGCAACCTTTCCGACTAGGCTGATAAAATTTGTAAGAACTGGGCCATGTAATCTTTTTGAATAGGCTTATTCGTCGTAACGATTCTAAACAGATTCATCTGGGGAACTTTTCCAATTACCAGAGAATTTCAGATTTCTGTTTTTATGAGTCAAACCCTTGGGTCAGGCCTTGGTAATTTCATTTAGCGTGCAATCCAAAAAGACGATTTTTCACAAAAGGTCTGCTGCCTAATAAAACAGTTATCCGACATCGTGGAGAGAACATCTTTCTCGACTCTACCACAGTTAGTTAATCGACACCGACGAGACAACATCTTCAAACGATACAAGTAGAAACCCCGGCTATAACAAACAATCATCCAAAAAACATATTCTATCAACATAAACTCAGTTTTGGGCTTTGCCTAGACGTTAAAGTTACCCCTGAAAATATTTACTTGCACTGCACTGTTTGGAACCGTTGGTGTAGTAATAAATAAACTGGAGTTTTATCTAAATAGTCCAACCAATATAATAAAAATAAAGCCTGTTTTGCAAATTAATTCTAATAGTAAGCGACTTGCGCCATGACTTCGGGGATACTTTATAAATAACTAAAATCCAAATTGCAACTCAAAAATTTTTTTGTGCAATTGTTTAAACAATGATTATTAAAAAAAAGGGTCCTTTTTTTGTTTTTTTGTAAATATCTCAAAAGGTACTGGACGAATGGCTTTACTCATAAAAGACCGTTCGTAGAGAATGAACAAACCTACAAAATGGTTTTTGGAAAATCTCGATACGACCATTTTTCGCCGAGAAAAGCCGGAAAAACTCTTGAAAAAAGGCCTTTTTTCAAAAATTCGTATCTCCCTCAATTTTCAATATTAAGAAATAATTTTTCGGGAAATGGTAGCTAATATCATGTACGTTGAGCTCCCGAAAGGTGGAAATTGTCGCTTCAAAGTTTTCCTACAATCGGATTTTAAAAAAATTACAGCCATATTTTGCATGATGCGTCATATTACGGGCACATCTGCTCCTGAATTCTCGGCGCCCCCTCCACTACTACCTTAGCACGACTCGGCGACGAATTTTCACTCGAAGCGCTGTGTTCAGAAGCATTTTTAACAATGTCCTCCAAACTTATGGGAAAATGTGAGATAGACAAATTGTAGTTTTTAACCTCAACTTCAAAATGCCGCTTTAAAAATTCAAATCGGACCATTTCCCGTATGACGCATCATGCAAAATAATATAATAATAATAATAATTTTTTTAAAACCCGATTGTAGGAAAACTATTGAAGCGACAATTTCCACCTTTCGGGAGCTCAACGTACATGATATTAGCTACCATTTCCCGAAAAATTATTTCTTAATATTGAAAATTGAGGGAGATACGAATTTTTGACAAAAGGCCTTATTTCAAGAGTTTTTTCGGCTTTTCTCGGCAAAAAATGGTCGTTTCGGGATTTTCCAAAAACCATTTTGTAGGTTTTTTCATTTTCTACAAACGGTCTTTTATGAGTAAAGCCATTCGTCCAGTACCTTTTGAGATATTTACAAAAAAACAAAAAAAGGGCCCTTTTTTTTAATAATCATTGTTTATTCAGATGTTTCTTCGTATTAGCGCGGTGCTATACGCTGTATATTTCTGAAGAATATATCATCTGCGAGGCAGGATTTGTTGGGTCCTCCATTTTGTATCGTTACAGCCATTGGAACACTGGTGCTGGTTATCAGACAGCAAACAACAATTGTAACTTCCGAACCCCATAGTGGTCCTCAATCTGAATCTGGGTTGTTACATCAGGGTTGTTTCAGATTTTTACTGGCAGTAATGCTTGATTTATGCATCCTACCTAAGAACTAAACCTATGACTAAGAATTAAGAACTAAGAGTTCATCGATAGGAAAACAACACGAACGTTTATAGAACTTCAACTAGTACTAAGCACATTTGCATTGATTCACTCTTAGTTCTTAGGTTTAGTTCCTAGGTAGGGTGCATAAACCAAGCATAAATTCGTAGCGCACCGAAAAATTAACACCACATGTTTCACTCTTAACAAAACCTAATTTTGTAGTAAAATCCACACCCCAAGTGAGCTGCTGGGACAGTTGTGGCTTTTGAATATTCACTGCTCTCCCCACACAATTTTGACCTTTACAATCATGCTCCCAAATTGGCGGAAAATCTTATGCGACATCATGTATAATACTTTTTATATTACTTTAGTAAGCTGTTGCATCAACAGCATATGTTTAATCCGTTAGGACATGCAAGGACCTTGTTTGGGACCGAAATTATCACCATCTTCAGTAATTTTCGAGTGTGGACTATCTAGAAAATGCCGCCCACTTCATTTACTCTGGTTTTTCGAAAAAATACATTTACAAACAAAAAGTTGTCAGACCGAACTCACAACTAGAGACGAATTGTACAGATAATTATTATGTTTCAGTTCCCCCAAATGGACATCGAAAAAACCTCCAGCCACAACCTGAAATGCAGTATTTGTAAAAACTACCTGAACGTCGCCCCAGTCCTGACTTCCGAAGATGGAAAAATCATTAAGTGCGGCAGATGCCAACTCAAAGGACCAGACTTGAAAAACCGAAACTCACTGTACGAATCTATCGGTGCAAAGCTGAAATTCCCTTGTATGAACAAGGAATGCGACAACAGGATGTCCTGGAATGAGGTCCCAAAGCACGAAAAGTCCTGCAAGCACAGACAAATCGACTGTCCCTTTTGGAACTGCAGAGAAAAAGACATTAGATTCACCATATGTAGCGACATCAGCCATTTTGAAACCAGCCATCCAGGATCTATTCACTATGGTGCCGCCATCACCTTGAATCTCAAAATCATAACGCATCACCAGTCCTTCATGAAGCTCCTAGTGGTGAACGATATCCCATTCTTGATGCTAGTGCACTGCCTCAAATTCGGAGAAGAGGTCCTTATTGGTGTCTTCGGCTTTGACAGCAAAGCGTACGAGTACCACTTGAAAATCCACCCTGACGAGCATGCCAGAAGACACGCTTTCTTCAAAGAGAGTACGCTCTTGTACGATGAAGACCAACACTGTTTGTACTGCCTGCAGAATCTGTGCGTTCTTCAAAGTCACAGATTTTCTAAACGTCATCCAGAGAACAGGAAGGACATTTATCAGTTCTACTCAAACGTAGCGATTCCACAGACAAAGACCATATTGCAGACGGAGAATTTGTTGTTCGATATCAGTATTGTTGAAAGCAAGGAGAATGGGGAATGAGACTAGGGAGATATATGTATTATTTTGTGATTATTAGTTGTAATGTCCTCTGTTAGTATTAAAAGTTATTCAGAAACTAACTTGCGTTAGTGTTTCCAATGAAAATCTACACAGAACCATTTTCCAGGCCAGTTGCTTGATAGACAGTAAATTTAGAATAATACAAAAATACCTTTGAAGTCAAGCTGTTTATTCTCATTCACAATTTCTCTCTCTCTCTCTCTCTCAGAGGTGAGAGGTTTAACAAAACATTCATTGCTCTGGTCGGGATCAATCTCATAGCCCCTGGATCTGATGGAGCTCATTGACATTCCACATAAAGGCATCTCACGTCAATTGAGAACCTAAAACCCAAGTATAGATCCAGTGTGTCATACTAAGTCTTGGTACCCAGAATATGCCGGGGTTCATCTAAATGCAATTTCGTGCATCAGCGCAATCTCCACTATCGAGGATTCGACGATAGGGGTAGCAAAGCATCCTCAAGTGACGATATGCCGGGGTTCATCTAAATGCAATTTCGTGCATCAGGTCCATACTATCACAGGATTCAACGATAGAGGTAGCAGAGTATCCTCAAGTGACGTGAGCTCCTAAGTTCTCTATCAATACAGACGCCTGAAACATCAGGAGATAGCTGTTACTGCATTCTTGGGACATTAACAATGCACTACTTTACTCCTTTCATGAGGCCACTGTCGCTAGAGGAATCAAACCAATGTGTGACTGGAAAAGGAAAATGCTTCAAAACAGAACGACTTCGAGTCATAGAGGAGCTGTCCCCAGGAGGGAATCTCTCCTCTCTGATGTGGTCACTCCTGGTGTATGACTTGCTCGTCACACTCTCGCTCTGGAAGGTCGATCTGCAACCCTATGCTGACGATCCGGTCTTAGTTATGAAGGAATTAATGAATAGTAGATACATTGTGTGAGAGGAAGGAAATGTCCCCAACCCCCATAAAATGATCATAATAACGTTCACAAAAAAAGGAAACTGGAGTGTTTTATATTTTTTTCCATCAATGATGTAACTATTCCTTTCGTGGGAGGAACGAAATATCTGGGAGTTATCCTGGATGAAACGATGAACTCTCCGAAAGGCTGGCATATCAATATCGACATTTCGCAAAATATGTGGCAGAACATGGAGCATGTCACCGAAACGAGTATGATGAATGTACGTACGTACTGTTATACGACCAATAATGACGCATGAATTTGTCATCTAGTAGAGCAAAGGCAACAAAAATGGCCCAGGCTGAACTTAACGGACTACAGAGACAAGCTTGGCGATAACAGGGGCCACTTGCTTCACGCCAATTGCAGTAATGGTAACCCTTCTGGGATTGGCCTCTCACATAATTCTGAGAGGGGCAAGATAGGCAACGTAAAGTGCTTGAATCCAAGGAGATATCTTGACAAATTACTTTTTTTTCTAAACTAAAAATAAAATAGTTTTCCATTTGTTCACTCGATGCGCGTTTTGCCAACAAAGTAAGCATCCTCAAGAGCTATAAGCTTAGTACAGCTTACTTGTCTTGTAGTAAGGTTATAGCTTTAACTTCGAGTGGAGTTGACGTAGTTTTGATGTTTTGGGTAGCTTATATTTCTTGAATTGTATTCAGACAGAAGGTTCCAAATATTTATTTTCGAACAATGTGATATACCTGAGAGTGTAGTTGTGCAGGCGTCTAAAAATGAACCCCAGCAAAACTCTGGCGATTCAGCTGGCTGCTGCGACAGTACAGCGCATATACCCGCAAATCACCAGGGCTTCACGTGTCAGCATGGCGAACAACGTGCTTATGTTCAAGCAGATCGTTCGTCCAGTAGTGTTATACGCCTGACCAGTTTTCTGTAATCTATATGATACTCAATTTCTAAGACTGGGCAGGTATCAGAACAAAGTGGTTCTCCATATCGTCACCAACACGGACAGATACATTCGTTTGGATTCGTTGCGAACGCTTGCTGGCGTCAACTCCACCCCAAAATACGTGAAGCACTTGTCTTACAAGCATTACAAGTACTCTCTCCCCAGAGCGCCTCCACTAGAGACCTCGCCAAGCTCAGGATGTACGATAACCAACCCCGCAAACATGGTGGGATCATTTATCAGTCACTGGATAGGGAATCTGCAACGCCCAGTACCTCGAGCCGGGTGTTTTGGTTCTAACCTTTTCCGGGACTACAACAAATAATGTATCTGACAAACCAAGCTCTTTGAATTCTCTACATAGATTGCAATTCATAATCCATACATAAGCTATGCAGGAGGTGTTGTCACTCCAGACACAACCGTTATTCCACTATAGTATAACACTACCGCGTATGAGGTAACCAGCGCCCTCTCTGCAAGAACCCTGGGTACCATACTCACTGAGTACACAGCACCAGCACAATTGTCACCCTCCTCTTCCTGTCTCCTCATATCCCCGCCGGGTGAAGAAGAAACATAGATGAATGAAATATCGACAAACTAAGCGCTGTTTATTGAGGGCAATAAAATTATATTCATTTATTAATGTATTTATTCATTTATTTATTTATTCAGTTACTGTTTGGCTGGGCGACGGGAACGTTTGGACGGTATGAACGTATGAATTCTGGACCGTACTCGAGATAGTACGTTAAAAAGTAATGCCCTCGTCATTCCCATCTTGCGGAAGTCTTCTGAAGACTTCTGAGGGTTGCTCGTAGTGGTGCAGCCTGAACGAACTGCCCTGAATACCAACACGTATCTATACAAAATCTGTAGATCTACTAACCTGTACCAAAATCCCGATCGACGAAGGGGTCACTGATCAGTGGTATCTTCTCCTCTCTGAAGGGATGCCATAAATAGCTGCCCACTAGTTTCGAATACCGTTCATCCTCAGGATGAACGGCAACAGCTACGTCGCCAAACATTGTTTCAGGACGCGTTGTGGCCACCACGATTTCATCACCTACAAAAAATTGTCAAGTACTTATATCATGTTGTAAAATATTTTTGTTTTTTGAATAAGAGGTGTACTTTTCAAAAATCATTTTTATCGGATCATCTCCCCCAAAATAAAATACTATTTTCAAAACAAGCACTTTATCATTTCGAAAAATAATTTTTTTTACTCGCACATGTAATCTTTCGTTTCCTTCACGATACACTTACAGTAGGAATAAGTCATGCCAGTTAATTCAATTTGTGTCTTTTAGATATAGGTTGTGGATGGTCTCCACCATCTCTTGGTGAAATACCATCACGTATATGTGCTGTGAAATGGATTATTCCATGTTGCATTGTTTGGTCGATAACTTTCGATCGCCTTCTTTTCCCTATTTCCCCTTAAATGTACAGGTCTCAATTAAACATTTATGATCATGAAGTCTCCTCGAGTAAAATACTCTAGAAGTAGAATATCTCGAGGTGACACACTATCGAAAAATTTAAGATCCACTTTTGAAACATCATGACGACAATCATCATCTACAGGAGGAAAAATCTCTTTTGCTGGCTATAACAAAAACACAAGTGGACTTCTCCACCAACAAGGATCACATGTTTTGTTCTGGTTACGAACTCCATTCTCGCTAAAGATTCAATGGTGGTGTTTGTGTTTACTTCGAGACGAACCCTTCATGCCAACGCGAAGAGAGTTCGCAGCCGGAAGACTTTGACGTGATGTGGTTCAAGCTGGCTGATACCAAAGAGACCAAATTTCTTTTCTGCCTTTTACTCATCTCCTAATAAACCATTCTATAGCGACCTCTTTCAGTTTTCATCAATCAACTTGGACTTTATCTAGCAGAACCATCCAACAGCTAAAGACATTGTAATGGGAGATTTTTATGTACACAAATCTGACTGCCTCAAATTTTTCAACGTAACAGACGAGGCGGGTCGTCAAACTGAGGTCTTCACTATCACGTATGGTCTAGAGCAACTGGTGGAGCTACCCACGCGCATTCCTGATGTCAACAACCAGTATGCTAATACACTTGGTCTTTTCCTCACCAATAATCTCGATTCAAACAGAATAGAAGTTTGTGGTCCACTTGGGAACTCCGACCACGACATCATCCACGACCTCATCCCCACTCTTCTGCTCTTCTTCTATACCATCAAGCAGCACAACGCTACCTCGCCTTATATTGCACTCCAATTCAGCCGACTGGGATGGTCTTCGCATGTTTTTCTCACCATTTCCATGGAAAAGAGTGTGTTTCTCTCTTCGGATCCAACCTAATGAGCCGAAACAATTTCTGAGATCATAAGGTTGGATGGAAGAGCAAGTTTTGTCCGTGTCTCGAGCATGGATGAAAAATGAATCGTGCCATTTGGTAAGACTTATGATGTACTGGGCATTCATGAACTAATCAATAAAAACAATTATCATTATTATTATAATGCTGCGAATGCAAACATATATATTTAGCACGTCAAGAAGAACATCATCTGGTTAAATCTGGTTTACAGAAACTACTCTATAGCTGTCGACTTTCAGTAGGCAGCATACCGTCGATGGTTGAAAAATCGAATACTTGAAAGGGGTTTACAACACCAAGATACGATCAAAGCTGGTTAAATGTCCTAACGTGTACCACACTTTTTGGTCATTTGCCAAAGCTGTGTGATGAAAATCCACAACTAGCTCATTACCTCCCCTAACCAAAGAAGATGGAACACTAGCAACGAACGCTCAGGAAATAGTCAATATCTTTATTTGGAAAACAACCCCAGAATATAATTCGCATTGAGACAAAGCTAGTGGCTCTAACGGAATTTCGCCAATCATTATAAGGGAATGTGTTCCCGAACTTATCATAATTTGGCGGTATTTCCGTTCAAATGGAAAATTGCAAGAGTATAAAGCCAGTCCCCAAGAAGGAAATGAAGACCCCACCTAGCAACTACAGACTCATCGCACTGCTATCTGACGACTCATCTCGATCTCTCAAAATCGAGACGGGACGAGTCGAAAAATCTCGAATTTCGAGAGTCTCGTGAAAGACTGAGCCGTCACTTTGGAAACATGCCGAACATCACTTGGTCAAGCCTCGTTTTTCCAACAAACCGCAAAGCTTTGGAACTTGCTGCCTCGGGAGGTGTTCCCTGAGGCATACAAACTGCAGAAATTCAAGAACATCAATTCCCACCTACTTTCTCCTGGCTCTCACGATGTTCTCTGAATATTACAGGATTTTGCTTGTCGTGGGAACCAAAACTTGAAAAAAAAAAAGAATTCAGCACCATTTTATACTTGTTTATTCTTTGAGTGATAGCTGCTATTGCGCAAAACACACTTGATTGTGAAGATATTTTTTTATGAGAACCGCTCTGATAGGGAATTGTAATGAAAGTGGGCTGAATTTTTAGGAACCATGACATAAGAAATAATAATATATTGCCTGTAGCCGTAAAATAACAATTTTTCATCGAGGCCACCCAACAATGGACCGTAAACTGTTTAATGATCTCATCTGTAGCCAAGTCAAGACGCTGCGCCGCCACCATAAGTAGGAAATGTTTATGGAGTGTGTATTTTCGGAATGGTGGCAGATTTTTATGAGCACTCACCTTTTCCTTCGACTTTATAAGCGAACTTCGTGAAGATGCCGAATCTAATGGGCTTTTCATATCCCGGAACAGAGATATTAGTCGGTCCATTGATGGAGACATGTTCAACTTCGATATCTGAGATTGCAGATTGAAGCACACATGACCAGTTCACCAGTTGATCGGCCCTGCCAACAAAAAAATTGAGAATAATAGCTATTTATGTACCAAGTGCCTTAGGATCTAAACGCTCGTGGTGCATACAAGATTTTATTTTTCACGAAAATCTTAAATGACGTTGTTTACTTCATAAATTTTTAATTTTTCACGAAAAAGTCATCTTAAACGACGATGTTCACTTCATAAATTTCTTCTTATAGTATTTAACGAAACCGAATGCACATTGAGGAGTTCATCATCGGTCAAATCACAAACTTCAAACTGGGTACTAATTTTTCAGGAACATTTGAAAATTGTAATTTTTATTTGAGAGAAAATAATTAGTCCCTTTTTTATGGACTACAGTTAAAAATAAAACTTTTCTGAGTAATTTATTGAACTACAGAAAAAAACATTTAGCGCGCGTTATGATTCATAATGCCCTCCATAATGCCCTCCATAACGCCCCGGGCGTTATGGGACTGTTAAAAGCAACCGTTGCCATGATATTATAAAGCAGTAATGGAAAAGCAGTTAAAAATAAAACTTTTCTGAGTAATTTATTGAACTACAGAAAAAAACATTTAGCGCGCGTTATGATTCATAATGCCCTCCATAATGCCCTCCATAACGCCCCGGGCGTTATGGGACTGTTAAAAGCAACCGTTGCCATGATATTATAAAGCAGTAATGGACAAGTAAAAAATGAATAATTAAACTTTCTTGGTTTCAATACCAGATGAAAATATTCAAAGACGTCCTGCAACAAAATAAAATTTGACATGTCCCAGCATTTTTCAATACGAGCATTTGTTCAAGAGTTATACAAGGTGGGACGGTATCCAGCATGCCACCCCCAATATTTCGAAAATTAATCAAGCAATAGGCAAAAAAACGCAGTTTTTATGGGTGTTGAAATGCCTTTCAAATAAGATATCACTCGACCCATGTTCCCATTCGAAATTCTTGAATAGGTGATACATTTTCAAAAATGTCACCCAAGAAATAAACTTGTTTCAGAATTTTTTCATCCTGTCATGTGTACAATAGTTACTTATTTAGGGTGAGCCACCAGTTATATAAATTATGTCTCCTAGAACTGCTAATAATTAATTACTCACCTATATATTAATCCAGCTTCAAAAAGCTTTATAAATGCTTCCTGTACAGCCCTGGACCGTTTTTCATCCATCGTGAAAACTTCCCTCTGCCAATCAAGTGACACGTTTAATCGGCGAAGTTGCTCACCTAAAAAGGTTCACTAATCAATTTATTAATATACAGAGTACGTAATTCACGTAGAGCATTTTGAGTTTATCGGTTTGCAGTTTGCATAAAATTGAAATTTGGTGAGCAGTCATAAGCGAATATTCCCATTCAACTCAAAAAATTACTTTCAATCTTCCATTTTCACGGAAAGTTATATCAATTGTTCATTTATTTATTTCTATATTCAGCTAGCAAGGCTAATCATTACAGAAAAAGAACGATATACTAGCTATGTTTTCATAACATAATATCGTACGTAGGTATAAACGTAGGTATAAACACATACCCACATATACATTGTTTACATACAGAGAAATGAATTTGCAATAAAACATAAAAATGAAGGCGCACAAGCCTGTGAAAAAAACACATTAATAATGTTTTATAAAAGGTATGTACATTCATTCAAAAGGAAATTAAATTGCAGCATTAGTGAAGAAAAAAATATAAACATATTATCTCCTCTTGTGAAATAAAATTAAAGAAAAGAAAGGAAATAATAACTTGCTGGACATAATAAATGCTATTAACTAGCTTATGAATAAAGAATAAAAATTAGCGTTCGAAATTTAATGAATTGTTTGAAAGCTGTAGATGCATACACTCTATTCATTCATATCTATTCCCTACATTTTTAGGAACATTTACATATAGTTTTTCTATTATATTATTTTATTATAAGTATATGCCTACTCAACTGACTTATCCTGAGAATCCAATCATTTTAGATATCTTATTATTCATACTATTATCTACAAATATAATCTCCATGCTATTGCTAAATTTGTATTGAACCTTTCAACTTCATGTTAATTGTCTATGGATTTGAATTTGTTAAATTGTTCTGTCACTGTATTGAGCCCAATTTTTATTTGTTTTTTTTTTGCCATTTCAAGTTCCGAATTACTTAAGACAATTATTTTTAAAGTGAGTAACTACTACCAAGTTAACCAAAATGGAAAATGTTATATCCTGTTGATTTATGGAGAAGCAACAATTATTTTCAAAATGAGTAAAAAATCTGTACAGAGATATCCTAACCGTCCGCAACCTAGTAGTAGAAACTATTTTGCAACATTGAATTCACAGTTCAGGAAAAAAAAGAAATAGGTAATCATGTTGATGGAGAAAAAAAGTTTTGAAATAAAAAATATGGTAATTGCTCAAATGGCATGGGGGCGGGTAAGTGCCACGCCGGCCGTTAAAAAGAAAATTCCGTTATCTCTACAACCATATGAATATTTTCCGTGAATACATTTTTTCCTAATTTCGATCTTTATGCCTTTCGAAATTTTCAAAATAATGTGTCCTCAGCGCCATCTGTCGAGTAGTTGCAAAAAGTAGTTTGGGTAATACCAACTATTTTCGGTTTCATTGTTCCACATCATACCATTTAGATCCGCACTTGACTTAATATTTTGATTACGAATTGAAAGAGAAAATACCAACGAAATAAAAAAAAAGATAGTTGAAGAGAGAATTAGATTTTCTTATCAACGACGTGACACTTGACCCTCCATTCCCCCCTCCCCCTCCCTCTGTCGAGTAAATATAAAGTTTTTATATCAAAAAATAGTATCCGTGATACCTCCCAAACGGATTTTTACATGTTTGTACGTCAAATCGTTCCAAAGTTAACAGAGAGGGGACTAGAAAAAGCCGCACTGTATAGACTTACACTGATGAATCACGCTTTACCAACAAAAAATCCGTTCAATGTTTGGCTAGGAATTTTTGGAATAAGTAAAGGGAGGCCAATTATCTTTTATAGGTATTCAACAGGTGAACGGTGACGGTGAACGGTCAAAATTTTATCGATTACATTTTAATAGAGACACATTGTGTGATGTATTATCAACAAGATGGAGTATCTCCAAAGGTGGTCCAAATGTTTCGATGAAAATTTCCATGCAGCAGTTGCACAAAAAATCCTTGTACAAATTCTGGAGGGAAATTCATCAGATGTAAATCATCGTTCGTAGTGGCATTAGCCAGGAAAGTAGTTGTTTCCCGATGATTTCTGACCCAATTATTCTTATTGTGAATATTGTAAAAATAGTCTGCATAAGAGTTATTGTGTGGAAACATTGGCATCGTATTATAGGGGAAAGCCAAGGAAAGTAACTCATCCTGATTTTTTTTTATCCGACATTCGAAAATCGCATGAGCTATACATTTTGTCCTAAACTACTAAGGAACTAATTTTTTATTTTATTTTTTTTGAAAAATGGCAATATAACAAAAACTGTGATAGATGAGTTAACATAACATAGGTTTGACGTACCCTGTACATCTGTAAACGGACATGATCGATTATGATAGCACACCAAATTTCAAGTTTCAATCCAACTGCAAGTTGAAAAACTCCCAATGCAAGGTCTACGTGAATCATCCTGTATATCCATGAAAAACTAATTGACTCTTCGGCATTAATAAGATATATTTATATTAGCTGCACGGTATTTACTTTACCTATCACATCAGCTTTTTCTTCTTTCCATTCCCAGACCTTTTTCTGAAATTCTTCTCTGCCGATGTCATGTCTCAGTTTTCGACTCTCCTTCCAGAGGCGCTTTTCGACGACCACTTGCGTCGCGATGCCGGCGTGGTCGATGCCTGGCACCCACACTGTCTCCACGCCTAGCATTTGTTTCCTGAAAAAAATCACTTGAAAGGCAAAATCGATCAACACTACGAAATATTCAGTATTGAATAAACCAGTGAAATCAATGATTTGGAAAACAACGCCTCCAATTCACACGTCAATCTTTAGTCAACGTAAGTTTTACATACAATGTGAGCATCATCAGGAGAGTTCGGTTCGATAACAATGCAAGCATCGTCATTACTTCCATTACTAATAGCATGACGGGTATTGAATTATATCGAACAGATACTTGTGCAATGTACCTCATTGCCGAGGAAACAATCGCAAGTGGTCCCTGTAACAATTAGCCTTCGTTGTAGGTTGTATATGGGAGTAAGAGGATAAATACATCGGGCGTCGACGACTTTCGTTATGAAACGATCTCCCAAAAGAACTGAGCTTTGTGTTCAGATATCTGACTGGATCTCTCAACCCGGAGAATCGGAGTCCTTCTTGATCTTCTCGCCACCAGGTGGAGCGGTTTACACCTGTTTCACCAGCGTGAGACCAGATTGACCAAATAGACGGAATTGTCTTGCAGTCCCAATTAAAATTAAAATTTTAATCATCGATCTATTCCAGAATCCACAACGCTGGTATTTTTACTAAACTTAGGAAAAATCATGAAAAAGATGTTTCCAAAGTGAAATTTCTTTGTTAGAATTCTGTGCTTCCGATTGGCCAGAAATTCTGCTAGGCCACGCCCCGCGAGAAATCTCGCGGATCGCGGCTATAAAAGAAACGCAATTCGCGCTTCTTCAGTTAGTTAGTAAGTCTTCAGTCAGTCTTCTGCAGTTATTCAGACAGTCAGTTTAGTTGTTCCGAGTCTCTTGAGCACTTGGATAAATTTCGCCTTCTATATTGAATGCTGAAGTAAATGAGTATCATTTACGAAATTAAGCTGTGTTCCGGCGATATTTGTTAACAAACAATATCGATATAACTTTCAACGATTAGCCTTCATTGCTGCTTGGCTATCGGTGTTGCTGTTGAATTCTGGAATTAGAAATTCAAATTATATCGGATCTTCAGCCAGAACCTGATACTTGCTGGTATTCGAGTGGAATTGGTTTCCTATATTCGCTCGTTTCATTGCTGCGACCCTGCTCCTGTTCCTTTCCTGAAAAAAAGACTCTAGTGAGCACTAGAGAAGTTTGGTAAGCGACAAGCTGGTGTATTCAAGTTAAAGTTGATCTCTGAAAAACTCAGTTTTCTTCAAGAAATTGCACGGCATACTGACTGCAATGAAATACTTGCATAAAATACTTGTTCTACGCAGAGACGTTATTTCAGTGATTCTTAAAGTTGAATATTTAAAGACAATTTTAAGTAAACTTTTTTTTTATTGCTTTCAATAATTTTTAACAACACTTCAATATTAGAATTTACAGTGATATTTAGATATAAGGCATGTTGTTGAACACTCTGTGTTCCTGGTGTTTCCCGTATGGTGTCTCAGTTGTACACACATTACCCAGAGTGCATAAAAACCACTAAAGGGTCCCTTATTTTTGGTAATAGCTTTGGCAATGCCGGCTAAAAATTCGTTCCCTCTTCGGATGTGTACTCTGAGACATAGCTGGGGCTTGTACTTGTTATAATTTTTGTATGTATATTGTGTATCCAGTGAATAGTGAATATCCTATACAAGAGAATTCGACTGAAAACTCAGTTGAATTGATGTCTGTTTATTTATTTCTAGACTTGTCTTGACCTGTCTAAACGCTACTGTAGCGGGAGTTATTCTCACCTACAGTGCGCGTACGTATTAATAACTTGAGAATATTTCTCAAGTTTTCTTAAATAAATCGAAAAAGAATTTAGGAACATGACCTCGCAGAGCCTTCCCTACTTCGGAGAAGACTCTGAATCTACGCGTTTAGCTGAAGGTACAGAACCTACTGGAGCTAGCCGGTTCGAGTTTGAATTCAGTTCAAATCCACCAATACAGCTAATACGACAGAATGATAAGATGATTCGGACGGGTCAAAGATGGCTTCAGTGCTGTCTGTAGTGACCTACCATGTACTGATGATGGGGCAAAAACCTCGAAACCAGTAAGCAGGTGGTCCCCCTGACTGTTGATCTGCATAAATCTTGGTGGTGGAGTATCATTTGCTCTATTCATGTTGTAGTGACGCCTAATTTTTTCACCGATCTCGTCTAGTTTCTGGGCTATACCCTTTTGATCAATTTTGAATAAATGGAGGCCGTTTAATTTCCATAGCAGCATTTTTTTTGGAAAATTACGTTATTGAAATATTTGCGGGTAAAGCGATCTCACTGACTGTCGATTCGCATAAATCTTGTTGGTATGAATATCAATATTTATGTTGTAGTGACGAATTTTATCTATTTTTTTTCAGATCTTGTCTAGTTTCTGCGCTATATTATTTCAATCAAGTTGAGATATATTGGGGGTGAACCACTGCTGCGGCACAAATAGCAGCATTTATTATGGAGAGAGAAATAGTTATGATAAACGAACCCTCTGATTTTTACCAGTTCTCGTCTAGGTTTTCATATTTTGGAATTAGGAAATTGAAATATTTTTGTTACAGTGTCTTTTAATTTTTTCTCGATCTTCTCTAGTTTCTTCGCTATATCCTCCTCATCAAACTGAGATATATGGGGGTCAACCACAACTGCGCCTCGTTATTTTGCTGAATAGCAGCACCATCCCGACTGTTCGCCAAATCTCGTTTTCTATGCTATGTAGCACTTTGGGCAGAATCAGAGTATGAGCCACAGAAGTCTTGTGCACGTGTGGGGGATGGACAGTCACATTTTGTAAACATTATTTGAGGGAGACCACTAGCTCTTTTTCTATATAACGTGAAAACAAAAAATTAACATGAAATGAGCGTTTCGTGCTCTTTGTTCACTTTACTTTTTCTGCCACTTCAAAATTAATATAATTGCAAACTAATTTCACAACAGACATTGGACCTTCAAAAATGTAATTGCCATCAAACTCTCCATCTACTCATTTGTCTTTCCATATTTGTGGGATTACACAAACACATGCCATGCCTGTTTCGATGATTCAGTAATTTCTGGGTTTTACTTTTCTTTCTCTGCTTATGATTCCAGTTCTGTATTCTAACCAGAATCTACCTATACAGCAGTCTTACTGCTTGCTTGACAGCACCATATTTCCTCGTTGTGTATTGAATAAATGTACCTACGTGTGCAATTTATTTTTATTCAACTATAGGTGAGACAAAGCGGTATTTTTTTATTGCCACCAAATAACAATTATCCGACCGGTTCCTTAAAAAAATATACATACACCATGTCACATGTCATGGTCCACTGTAAAATTCTACAAATTGGTGGGAGCAAAGATTTAAATCCGAAGCTAACTTCAGCCACATAATGTTATAACATATATATATATATATATATATATAAAATCAACATGGCGGCTCAATGGTCTAGGGGTATGATTCTCGCTTTGGGTGCGAGAGGTCCCGGGTTCAAATCCCGGTTGAGCCCATTTTTTTCTTTTCTTTGCAGATGGAATTCATCGTGGCAAAAGGACCTCAGAGGTGCGTTTCAAATCACCTAGGTGTTGTACAAATTTTCTTATATATTTTATACGAATATTGTACGTCGGGCGTCGTCACGCGGACGTTATATTGAAATGCACCTCCGTGTCTACGCAGAATATGCAGTGTCATTTTAACTTTCAGGGGCTGGATCACAGTGAAATTATGCAATACCTGCAATAGCGAAAATCTCAAGATGTGATAACAAAACAGTGAACAGTGATCCCTGTGCCTCCTCAACCTTCGTCTACTTCAATACAAGTTGGGAGAAATCAAGTGCAATCAAGTGCACTGATATCGAAAACCACCTAACTGAGGCAGAGAGATCTTCCTGGTTCGGTATCTGTCGAGTCCAGTTCGGCTACTACCCGGCAGATGGCAAGCCAAATTCATTCACAGGAAGCATTAGTAAAAAAATAATCGTTCTCCTCAAACAATGGTAAAATATGATAGACGCCAGACGGGCCATAATAAGGAAAAAAAATCCATTGGACTATTTCAGACAACCCGATTTTCAGTTTCATTTTCATTTGATGAAATCAAATCAAATCATCTGCAGAGCACACCACTATAGTTGTGTGGTACAAAAAGCTGATATTCTATAGGTTGGGCAAAAATTCAATGCATCATTTTTCAACGTGTACCTTGATTGCCTGCAATTTGTGAGTTTTCGTTTTTTTTTCTCTACTCACCATCTCACCAAAACGTCCTCGATGGTGGCTGTAAGCGCATGACCCAAATGTAATGTGCCGGTAATATTTGGCGGGGGAAGAACTAAAGAAAATCGGTTTTCGCCTCTCAAATGAGCTTTAAAATAATTATATCCGAAGCCTTTTTGCTCAACAATATGCGGAACGTAGCCTTGATCCAAATCTGAAAAGACAATCATGGTCAAACGAGAATTTTTCGTTTATTAAGAGTTTTCAATGGTTTTCAATGAGTATCACATTTCAAAAAGTTTGTAGTCTATTATTTTCAAATATTTACTACCATCTCTTGGTTGAAAGCAGAAACAGACATGTAAACAAATGCTGTACAGGATGGCTACCTACCGGTTGTTTGATTAGTAGAATAATTTGTTATCAAAAGCTTCTCTAATGTCCGTACTTCACTTCCACAAAAACTACACTTTTTATATAATTTGTACATGTTTCATATTTGAATGAATTCAATCAGGAGCATAAACTTTTTCTGTGCCCTAAAAAGGTTAGATATGTATAAAAAATTCACTATCTTCTTCTTTTTCTTAGACTTTGATCTTGATCTCTGTTGTTGTAGGAAGCCACTAGCCAATGTACGGTGTATTCGTGAAATGGGTTTCCGCTAGATGGCGCATAGAATTTACGCTCGAAATAGTACAATGGTTATCCGCTACGATAAAATACTTATGGTATTTCAATCTATTCTCATGATTCTCATTCAAATTTAATATATATATATATATATATATTGCAATTTTGTACAATGTGCCTGAACGAAAATTAATGTTTGGAACCTTTGGTGTGAATACAATTCAAGAAATAAAAGCTACCCAAAACACCAAAACTACGTCACTTTCACTCGACGCGCGTTTCGCTAACAAAGTTAGCATTTTCAAGAGCTATACGCTTACTGTAGTGCCTGAGGCTTATGAAGATGTTTTCGATTGTTTGTGATTAGTAGTTCATCTGATAAAAGCTAGGTTGAGGGTTAAATGCTTCGAGCAAATTCTCATCCATCGACGAAGCCAGTGCTATTTACGCCTTTTTGAAGGACGGGGCAGGACGGATTCTTGCAAAAACTCATTGGATGGAGAAGAAGACGATTATAGGTTATTTTATTGATTTGAGTTTTTGACTTTTGTACACTCTTGTTAGTCTTGTTTGTTTTAAATGACGTATATCTAAATATTTCAAGAATGTCATTCCTATGTAAAAGGATAACGTTACCAAAAAATATTCCTTTCAGTTTCAAGAATGCCTCACAGGGTCTAGAAGAATGTATTCTTATCAAACTACCAAGGCATCGAAATTATGTAACAAAAATTAAAACCGAAAAAATACCTAAAGGAATGTTCCGAATCGGGTTAGCTGGCCTCACAGTTGGGGCTATTGTAGGTACAGGGTATTCCATACATTATATGAATAAGCCCAGAGCCCATATACTCAATGAAGAGACAACTCTTCCACTAGTTAAAGAGTTACCGGACATAAAACCTAGCAAATCTGTAAGTTTTTCACAGTGTTCCATAAGTACTTTGATTCCTAATGATAACTTTTTTTTTCAGATCAAAATATTAGGGGATCAAAGTGGATTACATCTCACACTATTTCAATACCAAACCTGTCCATTTTGTTGTAAAGTTAGAGCATTTCTTGACTACTATGGCATATCATATGACATTGTTGAAGTTGATCCAGTTCTCCGACAATCAATAAAATGGTCGCCATACAAAAAAGTACCAATTTTAGTTGCCAAAACTGAAGAAGGATACCAGGTTGGTAAGAAGAAATTTTCTTTGTGTCTCAAATATAAATTAGTTGCTTAAATCAGTCATAGGTAACACTTCCCTCAATTTCATCTATTTTTCAGCCGCTAAATGACAGTACGATGATAATATCAGCCATTGCGTCCTACTTGAAAGACTCTGACAAAAATATTCCAGAAATTGCAAAATGCTTTCCAATGATTAACTATGTAGATGAGGATGGTTCCAAAAAAACTGAAATAATGAACAGATATTTTTTGATGTTGAGTAACCAAACATTTCATGGAATGAATGAAAAAAAAAGCAAGTAAGCTCAAAATAGTAGGATTTAATAATATAATTATATTAGATCTTAGAACTCACAGTGCAAGAAATCCTCCAAAAAATAAATACTTAGTTCATTGTCAAATTTTTTAAAATGTGATCAAAAGCATAGCACAGCAATTGAAGGCAAAAGGTAATAATAATAATAATATTGATCAACCCTGAGTATCCTGAGGACTTACTTGATGATAATTATAACATTTCAGTGAAGAAAGAAAATGGAGGAAATGGGCAGACAGTGTCCTGGTTCACACATTATCTCCAAACGTATATCGAACCAAAGAAGAAGCTCTGCAAGCCTTCAACTGGTTTTCAGAAGTAGGGGAATGGGAACGTAATTTCCCCACTTGGGAGAGATACCTCATAATATACGTGGGAGCTTCTGCCATGTGGTTGATTGGAAAAAGGCTGAAGAAAAGGCATAACCTCAAGGATGACGTAAGGCAGTCTTTGTATGATGAATGTGCAACTTGGACTAGGGCTATAAGTGCCAAAGGTAAACAATATGCACAAGTAACTATTAAGAGAAAAATAACATAAAAGATATATTCTCTTTTCTGTGGGTTATTGAAAAAAAAAACAGTTTTTGTAGTAAGCTAGTAATGCCTGTGTATGAGCAGTTATCAGACATGTGAGAAAGGGATCTCAACTTTCAACATAAGACCCCAAGCACAATGATTTATAGTTAATTTGATTATCGACTTCCTAATCTCCATGTAAGGTTAGTTCGTTCTGGTTAGATCAGACTAAATAATTACTCCTCGGAAAATGTATATATTATATTAAATTCACACTCACTCAAATGTCTACGTAAGGTTAGTTCATTCTAGTTAGATCAGACTAAACAATTACCCTTCTTTTTTCCAGGGTTTTTTTATTGGTGTTTTTTGCGTTTTTTTTCCGGCTTTTTTCTTTCGGAGTTTTTTTACCGTCTTTTTTCCTAGATTCGGCCTACACTGTATACAAATATTCATATCAATTCCCGATTGTTTTAGGTGGGGCTTTTATGGGTGGCGATCATCCAAACCTTGCTGATTTGGCTGTGTATGGAGTCTTGAGTAGTATAGAAGGTTGCAATGCATTCAAAGATGTGTTGGAGAATACGAAGATATCCAAATGGTATTTCAGAATGAAGGAATCAGTTTCACAGCACCAAGGCGCAAAATTCATCTAGCTGTGCTTTGTTTAAATTATTTATTTTATTATTTGTTGAATACACTTACTATATTCAATTACAGGGAATTATTTTTTTCTAATATCCCATCATAGTGTTTTTTTTTCTGAAATAAATGTTTCAAGAAATGTTTAAAATGCTGCAGAATACATGTCTGTTGTTAAGAAAATCAATCAATCAAGACTTGATTGAATTAGTTTTATTTTATAATAATATAATAACAACTATTTACTCCAACAAGACAAAAAGACAAAAAAAAAACGATAAAATAAGACAGTCACTCTCAAAAAATATTTGGCATTATACAGGGTGACCTAGCCCAGAGTCAAAACGCCAAACGTTCAGAACAGGTTTTTTTTTGGTGAAAATAAGATTTTTTTTTCATATTAGCTTCTGTCCCAACTTGTTTCATTTTCGAGATAGGTAGAAGGTGTCACGAGTTTTTAGAAAAAATCAGTTCTTTATTCATTACTCAAAAACCTTTTGTCCGATTCTGCTGAAACTTGGTTTGCCGACTTGCGGCAATTAGAGTTTTATTTTAATAGACTTGGAGTAGGTGAAACAGAAATGTTTTTTTCGAAAATCTTTGACACCCTGTATCTTGAAAACGAAGCATACATGCTTATTTGCAGAAAATATCTCATTTCACCCAAAAACCGATACTGATCAACGTTTGGCATCGAATGAACTTATGATTCTCTCTTTGTTGTAAATTGACAAACGTCAAATACTTTTTACATATTTGGAGGAAGCGGAAGTTTATTGATAAACGCCAACATTAAGTTGCTAATGACATCATTCACTTCATTGACAGTGTGACACATCAAATCATTTACATCACGTTGTCAAGGGTATATCCAGTAACTAGGTAGAAGTCGCAGTCCCAATTGGCCACTTCAATGATGAGTTGTATAATCCAAATACAACTTAAAATTCTGTCATATACCTATTTTTTTATATTTTTATTGATCAAACTCGTTTATTTGGCAAAAACATTCAAAAAACCGAATTTAGATGAATTTATTCGTCCTGACGGACTCGTGATGTTACCAATCGGTTCGTTTTCATATTTTTGTCAAATAGTTTTCGTGGAAAATCAGAAAAATGATGACATTTTAAGCACTCCTATCAACTTTAATGAATAGTATATTAAAGTATAAGTGGATAAAAAGGCGCAGCCTGTATATTATTTCGTAATCCTACATTACAAAACAACATT
Source organism: Chrysolina haemoptera (assembly GCA_958298965.1). Lineage (NCBI taxonomy): Eukaryota > Metazoa > Arthropoda > Insecta > Coleoptera > Chrysomelidae > Chrysolina > Chrysolina haemoptera. The sequence continues at coordinate 50,081,138 of OY282586.1, read as the reverse complement.
TAGAATTTAAGTCTTTGAAACATGAAAAAATACGAAATATATCATGGTATTGACATCTAATTTGTAAAAGCAGAATAACGACAACAGGTTTAGAATTTCTTGAAAATCTTTTCAAAAATACTAGTGCGATTCATTACCAGTAGATGGCAAAGTATGTAGTTTCACCTATACATTTTTTTATTTCTATTCAAACTATTCATTAAGTTGCCATTAAGTCTGCAGGCCACATTAAAATTCAGAAGCCATTGTTTAAACATTCAATCATCCTAATCTTCGCATACAATGATTTGGAATAAGTGAAAATAGGATGAAAAGTGAGAGCTGCTGCCATCTTTACGCGAATAGCGGTACTGCAGTTTCGATTAGGTAGAGCCGGTTTTGAATTTAGATGAAATCTTTTCTTCGACTTCCGAACTCGGCATATTTTAGCTACCCTACAGAAGATGGGGCAACACTCGAGAAAGAGATTTTACGAAATTGGTTTTTATCATGATTTATTTTGTACTCTCACTCATGATTTGTACAATATCAAAAGAAAGATATAAGTTTATGGTGTTTGTTTATTTTTCATGAAATTTGATATAGAGGATTATTAGCATGGTTTAGCATTGGATTAGCTACATGTGAGGCATCTACATGGAATGCTGAGACTGCGAGGCATTCGATCGTAAAAGGGATAGTTTAAACTTCTCTCCAACAGGTGACACAATCAATATCAAATCGAAGTAAACTGAAAAATAACTGCTACTAATGAAAAATCTGGATATTATATAACAGTTATGACACATTTTCGTTCTTGTGAAATGAATATATCTGAGTTTTGTTCACTTTTTATATGTCGATTAGGTATCGTTTCAAATAAACGTTCATAGTCCTGTTTTATCGAGAATTTCACATCGCCCCTGTGGCCTAATGGATAAGGCATCGGCCTCCTAAGCCGGGGACTGTGGGTTCGAGTCCCACCAGGGGTACAACTTTTTTTTTCCTCCAGCAACCACTCAGAGTTTTCTCCAACTTCATTGAGAGATAAGAGAAAAATGGAGGGAAACTTAATTTTTGTAGCATTAATAAAATAATTCAATTCACACCAAAATAAAAATAAAAAGGTATTCCTCAGACCATTATTTCTATACATTTCCTAATCAAGTTATATTCAACCAGTTTTTTTCACTGTTCTTTACTCAATTTCGAAGAAAATTTAAAAAAAAACTCAAAAATCAGTCGTTTCCTGAACTCATAAAAATATTGATAGTTTTGATATATTGGCAGGGTCAAAAGCAATAGTCATTACATTTCCGAATCACTATGCCAGAAGAAATTAAATTATTCTTCCAAAAACCCCTACCAGGGAGAAAAATGGTTCTTTTTTCCCGGGAAAGAAACAACTTTTTCTCCCTGAAAAAAAGTTTCATGTATCTTCAGTTTCTAGTTTCTTAATACTTTTACACACGCAAGTCTTTTGGCTGTTTGATTTTGTAAGAAGATTTATACAAAACTACACAGAAATCTTCACACATCTAATACGTCTATTTCACTTAATATTTTGTCATATAACCCCATAAAATCCACAACTTTCTACAGTTGTTCGTATAAGTATGCTTGTTTTATAATTTTTGGGACAAAATAATAAAAAATGATGACCTCAAAACAGTCCCAAAAGCTATATACATAACTGAGGAGAAAAATGTTCTCTTTCCTATTTATGCATCAAAACTCTCCGCAGGAGAAATAGCACTATTTTCTGATCGTTTTTATCTGATTAATATTTTTCGGAGAAAACTCAATATTGTTTCAAGTTTGATACATATCAAAACAGGATCAAGAATGTTCACACTGAAATGTGGAATAACTTCCATCCACCGTTCCTAGTTCAAACGAGTTTAAAAAAAATATATTTCTACGGGACTCAAAACTGCACTATGTATTTTGTTCATATGTACAGTTAGAACAAACAATTCTAGTTTACAATATTCAGCGTGAAATAAAAAACTGCACTGCTAAAGAACACTTAACTCGTTCAAACTATGTACTTAATAATTGACGTCCGTTAGAAACATTTTCAATATTTGCGAGTTGGCCGAATGTTTAGTTATTGAGCGTTTCCATTTTTGCGATATTATTACAAGATGAGACATCTCGGAAAAATTGTTTGGTGTTACATATTTTTGATATTTTTTGGACTGGTCTATTCTTATAAGAAGAGAAGCAAAACAGAAATTCTCAATCAAAGAGAAGGAAAATGTAAGTACCTATTTATGGCTTATGGTACATAAGCCGAGTTCCATTAAACTACTGCCATAGATAATAATGAAAGCTTATTCCAGCCATTTATAAAATGGCTACTTTGTCTGGGGAAATACATTGATACGCAAAAAACGCAAGTTAATAGGTATTTGATTCATAATTTTTTTATTTTACCAATATGTAGACTTTCCAGCTCGTAGACATAAGCATCCTACATAATCTTGATGCCAGAGAGACGTACACTTACATACGGGTGGAACAGCGCCGCTCCCAAGAGGTAAACACTGTTAAGAACTCTTTCCACGGCAAAACTCCGGGAAAGAAACAAGCAAGAAAGAAGCAAAGTTGCTGCTACAACTATACTTTCGGTTCCGTTTCTACTCTACTTTTTTGGAGTAGTAAAATGGACTCAGGAAGAGATGCGACAATTTGACGTTAAAACTCGCACAATGATGCATCTTTATAGGAGCTTGCACCCAAATACGTCCGTTCCACGGTTTTACTTCCCCAGTCAACAGGGAGGCTGTGAAGTTGGAGTGTCTACATAACAGAGTGATACTGGATGGTGTCTCATTTTTGACACTGAACGGGATGACCCAAACTCTGCCACCGAGGTGGAGCCCGATCAACAAAAAGCTCACGTCGAAGCTGCGTAGACTGAGGTCCTCCTGCAGCTGCATAAGGATGAGCCAATGCATGGTCTTCTTCAAGAATATTGAACATTTATAAGTGTGCTGAAGTCGGAGACCAGTGGATTCATAATTGCCTACTAGGATGGTGTCTTCAACATTCTGGTCCACCGTAGTCGCGTAATGGTATAGAGGTACTAGACACTAGATGCAGAGCGTGTCGTGAGGATCCTAAGACCATAATGCAATTTATGTCTGCTTGTTATTAATCTAATGCGGTCTTAGACTGTCTACAGGCATTTCCTGCTCGCACAATCCTTCTGCAGATTTTTGAAGGTTGATCGTAAGGGGAGGTGTAGCCGAATGAGGGTTAGAACAAATTTTGAAACAAATAATGCGGCTTTTGAGTTTTGTATTACCACCCACGACACACGTACGGAATAGGCGAGATACCGGTATTACCTTATGCTTCGGAGAATTAATGAGTCCATTGTGAAGGATGCGAAGTGCCGAATCTATTGAAACTACTCATTTCCCACCCTCAGGCAAATACAAGCCAGATGTAGAAAGAGGAGCAGAAATATTTGGAGTTAAGGTAGGCCCACATACGACGGCATCGGACGGACGACACGGAGGGAACGGACGGTGTTCTCTGGATTTTTTATCATCCATGTATAATTTTTCAGAAACTATATTTCAAATCGACGCGACGTCAGCGTGTTCGAATTGCAGGTAGTATATCGTAGCCTCTGACTTTGTCATGTGGGATAGCACAGGGTTCCATTCTAGGACCACTGCTATACATAATATATACCTCAGACTTTGCCAATATTGTGAAAAATTGCAAAACTCATTTCTATGCTGATGATACTCAGCTCTAACATTCTTTCGACGTTAGCGACTCGGGGACTGCCGTCGATAAAATTAATTATAATATTTCTCGTATTGTGAAGCAGTCTAAAAAGCATTCATTGTCAATCCACGGAAATAAAACAACAGTCATGTGTTTTGGAAGCAAACAGAACCTTTCCAAGGCAATAAACGACATTGCAGTTACTGTGGATGGCTATAATTAAACCAACAGATTGCGCGAAAAACTTAGGAATTGTCTTGGACAGCTCTCTCCGCTTAAAATACATAACTAATTGTATCAGAATTGGTTACGCTAATCTTAAAGTTATTTTTGGAAATCTTAAAGTACTGAATATAAAATATACGGACCTTGCATTGATACGACTGATCAGCGAAGAATACAGGTGCTCCAAAACTCTTGTTTGAGACTCATATGTGGAATTCGTTGGCGTCAAAATATATCCTACAAACTTAAAGAACTATCATAGATTGATATGGCCAATCGTAGAAAAATGCATTCACCGGAAGAATAAGAATTACTTGGTCAGTTGCGAATATGTCTTCGAGCGGTAGGATATTAACTGAGGAAATAAAGTGAGAATAGTAATAATAATGGGCAACTAACTAATTTCAGCTGTAGGAAAACTCGGATAACTACCCCTGACCCGGCCATAATACCAGTAGGTTTCAAAAGAATCTTAAGTTAACTTAAGTGCATTAGAGGTATTCAATGGGGATATTCTATCAGATTTTTTTTTATATTTCAGTTTTTGGAGTGGGTCTGGTGAGATTTGAAAATAGTGCCTGTACAGGAAACAGCAACTTGTTAGGAACATGTTATAGAAGGAGACAATGCCTGGATATCGATGGGTCGGCATCTGGAACTTGTGCTAATGGAATTGGAGTTTGCTGTGTCAGTAAGTTTTGGGAATATTTTGTTTTGATTTCTTGTGCAAACTAGTCATTTGGAGAAAGTCTGTATTAATCCCAACATGATCATAATAATCTGTATTATGCTTGGTGAAAATTGCACCATGACGTCCAAAACGAGAGTTGGCATCAAGTTATCAGTTATCATATTGTCTACAACCTACAAACTCTTATATAAATTTTCGAAATAGGTTTCGTTATGTTGCTAACAGAGTAGAGTGTGTTTTCATATTCTGTACAAATGTTTCACTGGAAATACTCAAGGCGCGTATTCATCTGAGCAGGAAACGGAACGAGGCAAGACGAGGCCGAACGAATGCGTCGTTTGTACATTTTTTGCCGAGGTAACGAGAGTGAAAAACTAACCTTTCGTATGAGGTTTCTTATATGTTTCCTGCACGTTTGGTTACAATATCAATAATATGAAAAGAGGGGAACATTCTCCATGAAAATTGAAAAATTAAAAATGTTATTTATTTGTAATATCTAACAGAAAACAATTATCAGATGTAGTTCAATGTCCAGCGTGGCTTGTGCCGGGGAAGTAGTTGTTTGCTGTTAGATATTACAAATAAATCACATTTTTCATTTTTCAATGTTCATGGAGAATGTTTCCCTTTTCAACATGAATACCTCCCAAGAGGTTATCCTGAACGATGGAAAAAAGATGATTCCCCAACAGATTTTATGAATATCCTATTCATATTTTCGAATAAAAATCAAAATTAATAACATGCTTCAACTTCAAAATGAACAAAATGATGCAAGAATTTCGAAATATTTTGTTACTTTTTTTTTCAGTTCTGAGGACTTGCGGCGAAACGTCTTCTTATAATAGTACATACTTTACCAATGCTGGGTTTCCAACACCGACAGCTGATAGTACCAGATGCACGATGACCATACAAAGGTGCAATCCTGATATATGCCAGGTAAAAGCAGAGTGTACACTATTTTGTGGAAATAGGGTTACTAATTTACAATAACGCTGCAAGACAAAAGTTCCAACGATTTTCATAGCTCTGCAAGGCACAATACGGCGCATCTTCTTTCAGATACAGTTTTGAAGAAAATTTTGATCCACATGAGGCTGTTTTTTCTTTATAATATGAATATGTTGTGTATATTTTCGTAATACGTATTTTCAAGCGTATAAGTTCACATTTTGTTAAAAATCCGTCAAAAAAATTAGGTTCTGTTGTAGAAGAATACACCAGGCGACCATAGGATAAGGTACTTCACCCAATTTTTCGATAGTTCTGAAGATGTAGGTTACAAATTTGTCAGCCAGCCAGCTCAATTGTCGAAACGTTGTTGTGTCGTTTGAATTCCACTCAGTTATCTCAGATTATTTGTATATGTTATTTAAAACCAGTCTTGAAATATGGTTTGCTCACCCTGTTTTGAGGTTCAGTTGGCAACCTCGCATTTCAGAAATGGCAAATCGAATATCTCCTAAATGAAGGATGATTGACAGTAGTGACACTGACAGCTTTCGATTTGTGTTTCCAGTCTGCTAGTATTTGTCTGCTAGTAGGGATTTGGCATAAATTCTATTTGGATTATTTCTCGATGTTATACGCTGTATATTCGTTACTAGTTTGTCTGCGCAGTTAGGAAAATGGGGAAAGCCAAAACAAATAACGATAACGACCAATGCTATTAACGGATTAGATTAACGGGGTTTGTGGTTATCGTTATCACAGAACGGTAATTTTGGTTCACGAAACGCATAGTTACCATCATTTTCCTTACTTACATTTGTATTTATACAAATCTTGTATTTTTCGTAATATTACTGTATGTGTCTGCCCCCTTCTTATGATAATTTTAATATTTTCATCCATTTTAAAGCAGTATATCAACAAAATGACCTTTCGATAACCTCAAAACTCATAGGTTATGTACTGACTTTATTTCTTTAGGTTCGGATCGACTTCCTCAACCTCAACCTGGCTCAACCGAATCCGACGGGGGTGTGTGATACCGATGCATTGTTCGTGACTGGGGGAGGGGGTTCTGTACCCGTTATATGTGGAGATAACACCGGTCAACACATCTACGTGGATTTCAATGGTGACGACGCGATTAACCTGGTGGTCACAACTTCTGCCACCGCCTCCGCATTGGGGCGCATTTGGAACTTCCAAGTGACGCAAATTGCTTGTGCTTGTCCAACCCGAGGTGAGAATTAGGGACTGGGGAGATTTGATGACGAGTTGAAGATTAACAACAAGTAACAACTAGTAACAATTAGTACATTATTATAGTCATTTCTGGTTCGTTTTTCTGATTGTCTATTGTTTTTTATGTTAAACCACACAATTTCCAGTAATGTGCCGATGTGATATCATGAAATGAAAATATAATTGTCCAATGCGATAGTCGATAGTGGTCAATAGTAAATTTCACAAAGCGCTTCAATTGGCTGAGTGGAAAACCCACGATCAAGTTCGGTTCATTATTAGGTTTGTTCGGCGTACAAATATACTTTACGACAAATGACGCAATCTGCACTACGAGAAGAATAAAGGGAAAATAACAGTAGTCCAAGAGTGGAGCCTTGTAGTATTCCATATCTCGCATAACACTATTTCCATCTGCATGACGCGACGACAGGATGCCTGGAAGGTAGAGTGACATACTCTTCTGAGGTTTGACCAAAATCGATATACAGGGTGACCCAGGGTTAAACCGCCAAACGTTCAGTAAAGGTTTTTTGAGTGAAAATAAGATGTTTTTTTCATATAAGCATGTATCCCAATTTTCTTCGTTTTCAATATACAGGGTGTCAAAGAAAAAAAAATTATTCTAAGTACAATAAAATAAGCCTTTTATCACCGTAAATAAGCATGCCGAATTTTATCAAAGTCAGCCAAAAGATTTTTGAGTTATGCATAAAAACTGATTTTTTGGAAAACTTTGACACCCTGTATCTCGAAAACGAAGCAAGTTGGGACACATACTTATATGAAGAAAACATCTTATTTTCACCTAAAAAAACGATATATGGAAAAAAAATCTTATTTTCACCTAAAAAACGATACTGAACGTTTGGCGGTTTAACCTTGGGTCACCCTGTATAATGTCAGATAACATAGTTATGATCACATGAGGCAAGTTCGGGATTACTATCTGCGACATAGTTTAAACTAAAAAAGTGTGTCAATCGACCAAGACTGATCAGTCTGGGTATTGGTCTCAAACAATGAATGTAGTCTTGGTCTTGGTATCGGTCCTGATGTTTCAGACCAAGACGGGACTGGCTCAGTCTTGATAGTCTTGGTCTTGGATCAAAATGCGTCTAAAAATTTCATTTTTTCAATTCAAGTGTCACAAAAACAGTTAAAGATAGGTATAGAATATTAATAAAATATTCAACCTGAAATTTAAATAGGAATACATAAATATACGGGATTATTTATTTAAACTAAGAAATCGTTGCCAAGTTTAGCTGGAATAGACAACAACGCAGTATCAAAAATATTTTTAAAAATTTCAAATTCAAACCAATTAACTTTTGTTTCAATTTTCTTTTAAATTTTCAATAGTAGGAGGAATGGACCACTGCGACCTTACAACATACACAGTTGCAAACTGTGAAACTGCAATAATGAATATGAAAAATGTATTTTCCATTAGATTTAAGACTCTTGGGAGAGAGTCTTGGTCTTGGTCTTGAAAGTCAAGTGTTCGTCTTGGTCTTGATAATATATATAAAGTTTTAGTCTTGGTCTCGGTATCGGTTTCAGACTCAATGTCGGTCTCGGTCTTGTATCAAGTCCAAGACAAGACCAAGACTAATCTCTTGGTCTCCCGAAACCCTAGTATGACTGGGTGTAAACAGGAAAACAGTTCATTTGAACGGACCAATCAACAGTAATGTTTGGGAGTAGGCGGTGCAAAGTTGTGTATCATATAAAATTTGTGAAAGGAATCTGCAATTTTTAACAATGAGCTTGTCAAGAAAGAAACAAGGTGTCCAGCTCTACTAGGATGGGCTCATTGCCATAATTCTATACAAGAAGAAAAATTGGGTCAAAAATCCATGAGAAAACAACTACTTTTCTGGCTAATACCACGACGAACGTTGAATTTCATCCAATGAATTTCCGTGCAGAGTTCTTACAAGAAGACTATCCTACCCCACCCTCTATATCCCCTTATACCCCCTTATACCCCCTATTCCATACACTATACTGATGACGGCAAAGCCCAGAAATCAATCTATAGGTGGATTCTGGCAATGAGCTCGTCCTGGTAGGGCAGGACACATTGTTCCTTTTTAGTATAGAAATTATTAAAGAACAATTCGACACGTTACACGTGCATTGGACAGGCAAAGGTACTACAGGGAAAATATAACCAGAAGAGATCCAATGACAGCACCTCTATCCATATTTTATCATTATCGCAAAATCTGAGGATGCAATAGCGATTTACCTAACAGGAAATCATTCGATAGCTTTCTAAAAGCTATACAACTGAAAGAATTGTATTAGTCGTTGGGAAATCCTGAACTAATGGATAATAGAAAAAGGAATAATAGATCTTTTAAATTGTAGTGTATTCAGCAACACTCACAAAAGCTTCTCATTCTTGATTTCTTCCAAAGGCTTCGGAGTTTTACGTGTTCTTGATATCAGTATTTGGCTTATTGGTGTTTAAGGTTATGTCTTTTTACTGAAAAGAATGAAATTTGCTCACTCACTTATTTCGTTATTATATTTTATGAGAAATTTTTCCGTTTTTAGCTCCATCAGGCTGCCTTCAGTTTTATAATACCACCACAGGAACGGTTTCAAGTTTCAACTATGGGGTGGGCAGCAACATTATAGATCCAACTACAGGCCTCCCTGGCACCAGACAATTAGCGAATGAAAATTACGGAATATGTGTGGGGATGCTACCAGGTAGGTGAATTCACTATTCATCATCATTCACCACATCACCAGAGAGTAAGTAATTCTTTGTAATTATCCTCAAACTTTTGGTTTTGTTCTCTGAATATATTATAGTTTTGCGATCAATTTGCAGATGTTTAAACGAATATATCTGCTCTTCATAAATTGTATTTCCAAAGTAAATCTTGTGAAACTTCTGGGCGGGTGTCGGATATACTTATTCAATTCATTGGTCTTGGAGGATCGTTAATGTTTAGTTGGTAGTATGAAATGGGAATGGAGTCCCTGCGGCCAGACAAGAAAGCGGAGCCAGACAGCTGCATCAAGTGCGGAATCTGTGTTACCGACTTTGTTCATGAGCAAGAGGAGTAACTGAAGTCGCAAACCGGTTTTACTCGGTTGCAGTTCGCATTTTTTGCAAAGGGCGCGACATCTAGAATCATTTAGTTGGTATGAAGTATATCAGTCTTTCTTGCCATTTCCGGCACAAGATCCAGATGTTTTAACCAGACATTGAATCCAATAGGAATGATTTTCGGCACACAGGCAGTTCTTGAGGAGTACTTCAACAAAAAAAATTGCTTTGCACTGGAAAGTGGGGAAAACTCCCTGGAAACTCGCAAAATCAGTTTTCCATCAATAACTTGGAAGGGGTTGAAAATTATGATATAATGTTTGTGGTCGAAAGTTCATAAACTAAAAGGTGTTTCAAAGAAAAATCCTTGAAATATTATCATATTTAGCTAGCGGGTGTCGGTAGAAGTGGTTGTATTTGATATTCGAATGTGTAAAAATGATCTTTGACAAATAAACAATATAATTTTACCAAGTTTCTACATTTTTCTGTCGAATTAGCATGACATGCTGAGTTTTCTGAAAGATTCAGTAGGTCAAATTTGAAAAAATTAGATATGACATTCATTTCCAATTTATCTTGGGCCTGACTGAATCGAGTTTTTTATAACGTTGTTTTTAAGATTGCTCATTTTTCATTTCACAGTCGAAGTAAAAATATCAAAGTGGAGGTTTCTGAAAAAGCGTACTTGTCATTTCATTGTCAAGGCCCTGTACATTCAGAATATGTATCTAAAAACTTCTGATAACGAAGTTTTCATTCACAATTTTATATTATTCCTGGGAATTTCACAAACTTAAAAACTTCGGACACAGAATAATTCGATTTATTCAGGCCCAATATGAATTGGAAATGAATGTTATATCTGATTTGCTCCAATTTGACCTACTGCATCTTTGTGCAGAGTTAGCTTGACGAGCTGATACGATAGGAAAACGTGAAAAAATTTGTAAAATTACATTTTTTATTTATCGAAGATCAAATACAACCACTTCTACCGACACCCGCCAGCTATGTACGATAATTGCTGAAGGATTTTTCTTCGAAACTGAAAAGAAGGGATATCTTATGATATCAAGAGTTGTTCTCACGGCAATCACCTTTTTTTATGGAGATACTTACATTCTACAAGTTTGTTTCTACGAATTATATCGATATTTTCAATCCCTTCCAAGTTATTGATTTTCCGAGCTTTCCCGGGAATTTTCCCCACCTTCCATAGGTGCTCGCGTGCAGAACAATTTTTTTCTCAATGTTCTCTGTGTACCAAAAATCATTTCCATTAGATTTGATGTCAGGTTGTAGCTACAGCGCTTTGATTATTAGTGTTTCAGGTCGCCGTCAGCGTATATAGTGGTGCTGCTTCCTTTCATATGGCCTGGAGTTACTATGTTCCTCATAGTTTCTGTTTAATTAATTTTGATTCATTTCAACGTATCCTAAGAAGCTTTGTGTATGAGCCATTGAACTTTGTAGAAAATCAAAGATAGTCTGACTTCGACTCAATAATTCATTTCATTGTTATTGTAGGTTACTGCTCCATCCAGTGGAGTTCAAACGGTTTCATAGTATCTGGTATACCGGGAGCAGGTTTCGACGCATTGACAAATGGGGACTGCACCACTGATTTCATAGTGATTCCAAATCCGTCATATACCAATGGTACAGCTGTAAACTCCGATAGGTTTTGTGGAACTACTTTGGATAATGTTGTTAGTGAGTATAGAGTTTATTCGGTTCATTAGATGCAGTAGAATGCTGTTTCAGAAACATATCAACAAAACGATAGAAATCAAAATAGTTCAGCTGTTGTTCTTCTCAAATAAGACGTTTTCAATTTACCAATTCAAGAAAACAGTTTGAATGAGCTTTGTAATGTTTGAAGTGTTGCATACTTAGCTAACCATCTGAAATAAAGAAAAAATTAAATTTTTTATATAGGTATATTTCTATTTTCAGCGTCTTCAAAACCATTTGTTCTCACTGTGGTTACCAATGGTGATGAAGTCAATGATGTTGCTAATACTGGATTCTCACTCAGTTTCACACAGTTACCATGTACAAACAACATGTTCATCGGATAACTTTTTATAGATTCTTCGTGATGTGCATACAACTACATTTTAATTTTAGATTTGACTTGGTATATTTTTTTATCGTTTCATTTCATATTGGTAATAACTGAAAAGCCAAAAGTGACATTTATACAAGTGATTATTTACCGACGCCTTTGGTCTAGCAACCAGTAAACAAAACATGCCGTTTTGACAACAGATACCGTAAATAATCAAGAAAATTGGATTTTGCAAAAATAAATGTAATTTCATGCTTATTATACAAATATACTTTTCCTACGAGCATGCGGAAAAGTAACTTTTTCGCACGATTTTTCGTTTTGAAAGTTGTACTTTTCCGTTAGATTTTTACTTTTCCGTACGATTTTTACTTTTCCGCACGATTTTTGTATTGTTGAAAATGAGGATATTTAGGACTAAGTAAATGATCTATGTAACTATTCTGTCTTATTAGTCATTTTGTAACATTATTATAAAAACTTGTTTATTTAAAACCTTTTTTTGTCATAAATAAGATGGATAAAAACACTCGTAGGAAAAATATTGTACCTAACTCTTACGGAAAATGTCTTTTCCGCCCTTAGCGTCGTTCGTGCAACTGCCGTCCCGTGCGAAAAAGTACTACTTTCCGCACTTGTTAAGTAAATAACTATTTCTGTTATACCTGTGCTGCCAAATAAGCCTTCAATTAATATATTTAAAATCTGGAATTACTATTTATAATTATATATAACACAATGAATAAAACAACAATCAAAGACAATTCATGTATTTGAAAATCGACTGATTTTTCTTTCAAACCAGAACTTCACCTCCATACTGGAGATAATTGAAGTTTGTACCATTTGAAAATAAGTTCTCATATCATACTGAAAATTGCTAAACAATTTTAAAAATTGTTGATTTAAAGAAATAATAAAATATAAAACAACTGGTAATATATCTTTTATTTTCTTCTTACTACCCAACAAAAATATTCACTCCACATGTCAGCTGAGAAAAATCTAAGGAGAAACCAACATTTCCCATATCATTTGTTTCGTCTGCATTTGTTACAACGGTCAGCACGAAAGGTTGAGAGAATGCTGAAAAAAAAACAATACTTATAAATCAGATGTGCGTTCATTAGAAATAAAACAACTTGTATAAAATATGTCAGTCTGGTACACGAAACACCTACTATTATCATAAGTTGGAATCAGGCGCGTGCGTACGGTCATTCTATGGAAGGGGTAATCTTCTTCATGGGGGGGGGGGGGTTATCACTGTTTTTGGGCATATTATTTAATATAAAGGTATCATTTACGTTCGAAAAAATTAAATTTCGATCACTTTAAGGTCGTCATGGGGGGAGGGATAATTACCTCATTACCCCCCTCAGGCACGCGCCTGGTTGGAATAGAAATACAACCACCTATTACTCATTTGGGTTTATAGATACAGTTGAACTCTCGTGTCTTATTTCGCTTGACGAAATCAAAGCTTTTCATATCCTTCCGTTATCAATAGTTTTCTTTCGTCTGAGACATAGTCAATGACACTAGTGGTGAATTTTCAGAAACACCACTTATTGAGTTTGGAGTATCTCAAGGGTCAGTCCTTGGGCCGTTAGGTATTATTTTTGTTATAAATTTGTGACTTTCACGAGACAAAATGCAGTACTGTAATATTCATCACTGTATACTGACGATACCCAATTATACGTCAGCTTTGTCATTGAAAACATCAACTGAACATCATCACAAGTGAACGAGGATGGACCTCTCTGTTTATTCTTTCATCTAAACTAAATATCAATACTCGTCAGTCTCATGCTAGGATTATCGGCAATGAGCCCAAACGTGCAATTGCAAAAACCTGGGTGTCTGGTTTGATCAGCAAGTACCTACGATTGGCAAAGCTCACTTGGCCACTTATGTCAAAGTTTTTTCAATGTGCTGATACAGCAATCAATAGAGCATGGAAGATTATTTAACAAAAATACGATTAGGAAACCGACTGTGCCAGCACATGAAGTACAGTCCGTAATTATATTCTGCTATGTTCTGGACACGCAACTGTCATTTATTAATATATTAACAATTAAAAAAAACGTGTTTTTTAGTGTTTTGCTTATAAAATTACTTTATCAATCTCATTGCTCCAAAGTGAATTGTAGAAAATTGAAATACGAACAAACGAACAAAATGAATAAAGTTGTGAAGTTCACAACTCAGTCATTTTTCAATTTATAGGGTTGGTACTTTTCATGAAAGTAGTGTAGTAGTGATATTTTAATAAATTAAGATTCTCTCTATCAAATAATTCCTAAAATGTCCCTAATTGAAGGATTTGTATTCTATTATTTATTTATCATTTCTTTGTTCAATAGATATTATAAGTAATGTAAATTTCTTTTGTTTTACATACATAGGCTTTTCAAGCATTATCGAGTTGAGACTTGAGCATTCCAATTAACAAAGTTTGAACAGAATAAGTAAAGTCATAAGTGCTATTTCGAGAATAAAGTAAATTTTGCGAATAAAGTAAAATTCGCGAAAAGTCCACTTCTAGCTAGTGAAGGAGAAACCGATGGAGATACTGGCCAAGGTACAGGAGAGAAGGAATTAGAGATGATAGGGTAAGAGAAACATCTGAAATTTTAATTCTTGACAGAGAGCCCACCGTTTCCAATGTATAAGTGGATAAAAAGGTCTTTCAAACACGCGCGAATTTTCGAGCACTCCGGCTTTGAAAGATCAGTTATCCACGAATACTTTACGTAATTTTTTTCAATTGGTGCATTTTGAAATCATAAATACTGGTTTCATTATATAACAAGTGATGGAAATAAGAACTTATAATGTAAAATGGTTGAATTCGTGATGTGACATCATTATACCTTTCGTTAATGTTTGAATAAAAGTTTTGCATTTATTTGTAATATTTGATTTGACGTTACAGGTACTCCTGTCAGATCAATAATCATAACATTGTCATTCAGACTTCACTGTTCTCGAGTTGTTGATGTATCCACGGTAACTTTAAAAAACGAGTGTTTTGAAAGTTCGATTTGCACACGCTGTGGCGTGCTTTAAATAGGTGAAAAGAGACACCAATTAAAAAAAATATTCTATTGCCTTATTATGAATGACTTCGCTAGGTCAATCAGTTTTGACAGAAGGCTTTTCGTTATTATAATAGCGATTTGTTATAAGCTTAAGCTCAATTTGTTAAATTCTGAGCTCGTTGCAATGGAGACATTTGATCAGCATCGCAAGTTCTGTGATATATATATATATATGTATATATATATATGCAATGCAAGGTAATGTCATCCTAATCAAATGTATTTGTTCTTCGTATATACCACCAGTTTTGTTTGTATATTTACTTAGAACTTATATTATAACACTTACTTTGTACAGTTACAAATCCGTTGTTACAAAATCTGTCCGAAGTCTGTGCAGTGCCGTCTGGGTTAACCGGCCCCGGGATGACCACGAAATCTGTCAAACAATTCATGCCAAACAACTCTGCAGCCATCGTACCAATTGTTCCATCCCCTATATTCGTGTAAGTATTGCCAGATACGGAAAACGTTAATGTTCCGGACTGGGCCCATTGAATTCCACAATAACCTGAAATATTGAAGAACGGAAGTAATTTTATTCTACGACCACATGGAAATATGCTCATTTTATGCGCTTTATCCATGAAGGTAGTAGGCCATTTCAGTACAGAATAAGCCACAAACTGCTAGAACTCAGACGGCTGAACATGTATGATCGCAGAATACTTCATGCAACCTGCCTCTACTATAAAATTATAAAATTCAAATGTCCACCATATTTATTTAGGAAAATAATTTTCGGAAGTCATGTGCATAACCTCAATATTCGGAAAAGAGAAATCATAACCATACCGTCTCACAAAAAATAACTCTAAACGTTCCTTTACTTACTCTTCAGCAAATCTACTAAGCAAATTCCGGATTACTGACTAACCAAATCAATTGTGTCGATTAAAAATGTAATGAAAGAAAGGCTCTCACAATACTGATGATTTCTCGATATTATTTTTATATTCACTAGTTAGTTAGATAAGTACATACATTATTTTATAACTGTCATTTGGATTATTTGTATAATGTTATTTAGTATACTTATTATTTTAGTTTTCACTAGTCTTCAACAGCACCTGATTCTAGATCAGAAAGCTGATTTTATAAGCCTTTTAATCGCAAATTCACGTGTTTGGCGTCTCTCTTAAGATATCTTGTTTCTGTTTCCTTTTTGTGAATTTGGATTAATAAACGTCCTATTATTATTATCATTAATAGTACGTCGATCATGTCACTGAAGACGACTACTGCAGTTGCAGTTGAACGTTTGGAGATCTTAACCGAAGAACACCTCGGCAAAACCCCGGAAACCAACAAAAAATACAATAATGTTTCATGGTAGTACACAGAACCATATTACCTCTGATTGTAGCTACACACACTCCATAGTTTAAGTTAGCTAGTTGCCTGGTGGAATTTTGTGGTGCCGATGAACCATAATTGAAACTTGTCACTGTTCCGGTTGTTGTATTATAAAACTGAAGACACCCAGAGGGAGCTAGAAACAATTAATTCATTAAATCATTTTGGAAGGCAATTTAAAATGGAAAATATCGTAAAGAATGTCATTGACTTCAGTATACATAAAGAAGCTGAAACAGTTTTTTGATTTGATTGGGAGAACTAGTCTTCGCTGATGATTGCCAAAAATATTTTCAGTTATATTTAAATTAGCGCGAAGTTATCCACACTTTCCTAGCCATAGTTTCTGACCTTAGGTGGAATTGAGGAGTCAACGTCTGCGGTGTTGCAACATCAATAATTTTTACAGATATCTCAGTTTTTTGGGGCATTTGGAGCTAGAAAGGAGGGTAGCATAATTTTTCAAGGAAATATTTAAAGGTATTAGGTAGAAGACATAAAATCCAAATATGACTAATAATGTGTTTCCAGAGGAAACATTTATATAAAGTAAATTAGATCAGATTAGAATTAATGTGGAAAAAATCTTTAATATTATTGATGTCCAAAGTTAGGCATACCGTGCAGGGCCAGCAAAATAAAATACAATTTCGTACATTGATAGTTTCGAAAAACGACGGCTTCCTGTATTCTCCGTATGATCTTCATACAGAGCGATCACAAACTGCTGGTTATCAAACCGTATACGGGACAAAAAAAAAAAATTCGGAAACGACGAAAAGTGCCTCTATTAAATAATGATAGAAGTGTTCCTTATATGTTTCACATACAGGGTAATCACAGACTGTAAGTTGACAAACCTAAGAGATGTGAAAAATTAATTTTCTTGAAAACGACGGAGAGTGCCCTCATGAAACATGATAGACGTGTTCCTTATACGTTTCACATACAGGGTAATCACAAACTGTTAGTTGATGAACCGTACGAGGCGAGACAAATTAATTTTCTCGAAAATAACGGAGAGTATACCGATGAAAATATGCCGTGTTTCTTGTACGTTTTATATGCCTACAGGGCAAGACAAATTAATTTTCTCGTCTCGTACGGTTCGTAAACCAATAGTTTGTGTTTCCCTTATGTAAAATGTATAAGGAACACGGTTATCATATTCTCATCGAGGCACTCTCCGGCGTTTTCGAGAAAATCAATTTTTCTCGTCTTGTACGGTTCGTCAACCAATAGTTTGTGATTACCCTGTATGTGAAACGTATAAGGAATACGGCCATTATATTTTAATAAACGCACTCTCCGTCATTTTGAAAAAAATATAATTTTCTTGCCTCGTACAGTACGTCAGCCAATTGTTTGTGATTACCCTGTATGTAAAACGTATAAGGAACACTTTCATAATTTTTTCATCGAGGCACGCTCCATCATTTTCGAGAAAATCTCTTTTGTTCGCCTCGTATGGTTCGTCAACCAATAGTTTGTGATTACCCTGTATGTGAAACGTATGAGGAATACGGCTATTATATTTTCATAAACGCACTCTTCGTCATTTTGCAAAAAATATAATTTTCTTGCCTCGTACAGTACGTCAGCCAATTGTTTGTGATTACCCTGTATGTAAAACGTATAAGGAACACTTTCATAATTTTTTCATCGAGGCACGCTCCATCATTTTCGAGAAAATCTCTTTTGTTCGCCTCGTATGGTTCGTCAACCAATAGTTTGTGATTACCCTGTATGTGAAACGTATGAGGAATACGGCTATTATATTTTCATAAACGCACTCTCCGTCATTTTGAAAAAAATATAATTTTCTCGCCTCGTACAGTACGTCAGCCAATTGTTTGTGATTACCCTGTATGTAAAACGTATAAGGAACACTTTCATAATTTTTTCATCAAGGCACGCTCCATCATTTTCGAGAAAATCTATTTTGTTCGCCTCGTATGGTTCGTCAACCAATAGTTTGTGATTATCCTGTATCTGAAACTTATGAGGAATATGGTTATTATATTTTCATCGAAGAACTCTCGCTTTGTACGGTTCGTCAACCAACAGTTTGTGATTACCCTGTATGTAAAACGTACAAGGAACACTTCTATCATTTTTTCATCGAGGCACGCTCCATCGTTTTCGAGAAAATTTATTTTGTTCGCCTCGTATGGTTCGTCAACCAATAGTTTGTGATTACCCTGTATGTGAAACGTATGAGGAATACGGCTATTATATTTTCATCAAGCCATTCTCTGTCATTTTCAAAAAAATATAATTTTCTCGCCAAGTACGGTACGTCAACCAATAGTTTGTGATTACCCTGTATGTGAAAAGTATTAGGAATACGGCTATTATATTTTCATCAATGCACTCTCCGTCATTTCCAAAAAAATATAATTTTCTCGCTTCGTACGGTTCGTCAACCAACAGTTTGTGATTACCCTGTATGTGAAACGTATAGGTAAGGAACACTTCTATCATTATTTCATCGAGACACTTTTCGTCGTTTCCGAGAATTTTTTTTTTGTCTCGTACAGTTTGACAACCAACAGTTTGTGATCGCTCTGTTGAAGATCATACGGAGAATACAGCAAGCCGTCGTTTTTTAAAACTATCAATGTTCCAAATTTTATTTTATTTTTCTGGCCCTGTATGGTATGTCTAACTTTGGACATTAATCGTCATATTAAAGAGTTTTTCCAAATTGATTCTAATCTAATGAATGTTTCCTCTGGAAACACATTATTAGCCATATTTGGATTTTATGTCTTCTAACTGATACATTTCAATTTTTCCTTGAAAAATTATGCTACACTTCTCTCTAGCTGCAAATGCCCCAAAAACTGAGATATCTGTAAAAATAATTGATGTGGCAACACCGCAGACGTTCACTCATCAATTCCACCTGAGGTCAGGAACTGTGGCTAGGAAAGTGTGGGTACCTTCACACTAATATATTTTGAAGAGGATTGCAAAGTGGTTCTTGAAGGAAACAGTGCCAATTGTCGAACAGATATAATTCAATGGTCGTAGGGGGCAGTAGTTATTTCCTTTTGAATACTTGCCGACGAAAATACCTATTGTATAGGGTATTCCTTCGTTCAGGCCTATAAAGTGTAATTTCGAATAACTCTTCCACTAACCTCTGTAAGGACAATTGCAGTTTATTTGGGACACCTTAATATTCCAAGCGGCAGCCGAAAATGATCCACTGCTACTGATCGATAAAGTCATGGTGTTGTTTCCGTTGAAGTCGACATAGATATGCTGTCCAGTGTTATCTCCACAAAGAACCGGGACATTCGAGGCTCCACCCGTTATTATCATGGCGTCGGTGGAACAAATACCATTGACATCGGGCTGAGCAAGTCTCATTGTGAGAAAATCAATTCTGACCTGAAATTTTTTATTAGATTTTTCATCAGATTTTATTGAATTTTCAAGACATTATATCAATGATGGTATATTAAACAATAAGATTTGGAAACGTCCCTTTGCATACGAGAAAAAACAAATTGGTGGATTGAGCCGAAGGCGAGGTCTACAAGTCGAGCGAGTGTGCAAAGAGGTTTCCAAATGAGTTTTTTATTATACTTTTTATACAACTGCAAATAGAAACCACATAAATCTTACTTTTAGTACAGTAATCACATCACATCACATCACAAATAGTTATTATTTGAAAAATATATAATTTTTTTTGCTGTTGTTTCGAATAGTATGAGATTTATCTAGAAACGATTTTAACGAGGCGAAAGATAATTCAATTCTCCACAAGAAATATACTTAATAATTTCTCAGAAAAAGCGCTCGTTTCCTCAGAAACCTGATAGCATTCCGATATCAAATTTCAGGCAGGGCTGAAAATTAGATTTGTCCTAACTTTCATGAGAAGGCAAGAGTCTGCAGAAGTGATATGAACTTTTCCTTTTCCTTCTCCGATCATTTTTAGCAGAGTTATGACCAATCAAATATGCCGCTCCGCCAGAACTTCCACCGGCGGCCAAGCGTGAACCTGAAATTTGTTGTCGACGTTCAATCAAGTTTTCCGAGAAAACGAGCGCATTTCATAAGAAAATACTAGGAATCATTTTTGTAGAGAGTTGAATTCTCTTTCATTTTTTTGAGTTGTTTTTCCGATAAATCATATACTTTATATATTTATATATTTATATTTATTTTTGACCAAAAAAAAAATCGGTAAAGAATTTTTTTTCGTGTTTATCATGGTTCCAACAACTAGCATACGAATTTGGTGGTGCTACAATCGATCCTCGTCTCAAAACCCAATAGTACTGGATTATAATACTATGTCGTGTAAATCGGACTGAGTACTGTCAATTTTGGAAAAGGGTTTCCTCACCAAATACACGGTTTCTTAAGGCTGATTCAGATACATGGATGCCCACCCAGGGTTTTTGACCCCGCAAGATAAATTCCTCCAGGTTCAAGAAAGTTAATACTTCTGAACCAAAGGAAATATGACTTTTTGATAAAATCGTAAGTAAAAGGAACAAATGAGAACTGTGTTGCAGTTTACAGGCACAAGGTCAAAAATATATCCTGTAAATTGCCCTTGCAGTGTTTTTGAAGCAAGTGCAATTTACAAGATTTATTTTTGACCTTGTGCCTGTAAACTGCAATACAGTTAACATACCCTCCTTTTATTTGAGTTTTCATTGGTTCAGAAGTATTAATTTTGAAAAATACTGGAGGAATTGATCTTGCGGGGTCAAAAACCCTGGGTGGACACCCATGTATCTGAATCGGCCTTGAAATGAACAGATTATATTATAATATATGCCGTTTTAGCAGTCTGATGGGATGCCAGCTCATAAGAAATCATACCCACTGCATAGCATCCAAAAGTATCCTTTGGATGCTATGCAGTTGTAGTGTTTATGATGTAGCGACCCCTACAGACGAAATCTTACGAAAAGTTTTATAATTGAAAATGTACTGTCGTTTACTCACCTGACACACGCTTGCGTCAATTTTTGCTATGGTATATGAACAAACTGAGGTAGCTCTATAAGGACTTGGGTACCCTGGACTCACGAAATAAGTATTATTCAGTTGAGACGTTTCTCCACAGGATCTTTGGACTGGAAATTAAGAATACATTTATGTTCTTCGTTGTGATAAATATGTTGTGTAGAAACGTCTCCTCTACTTTTGCATACAGTTTTGATAAAAAACATTTTCGCAACTTTCATTTTCAAAATTAAAAAAAGTACTAGAAATATAGTTTTATAATATGAAATCTCCGAAGGCGTTGAAGGGCCATATAATTTTTCAAAAATATTTTACACAAATTTCCGACTTTAAAGTCACAATTTAATGAAATCCTGACTTGAAGTCTGAAATTAATAAAATTTCCACTACAAAGTCGGAACAATAAAATTTCAACTTTGAAGTCGGAAATAGTAGTTTACCTAACAAGTGCGGAAAGTGATACTTTTCCGCACGCGATTGCAGATGGCCAAAGGACGCTTCAGCGGAGTTCAGCCAGAAATCGCGTGCGGAAAAGACACTTTACGCTCGTGTTAGGTACACTATTTTTTCTACTAGCGGAAAAAACACCCAAAAGTTAACATAAAGAACATTTATTATTAAATATATATCAAACTATACAACCATACTTGGTAAGCTTTCTATTTTAACCTTCTGCGACGCAATATTTAAATGTCAGTATAATCCGCAAAAACTAAACAAATCTACTTTTCCGCACTAGTGCGGAAAAGTGACTCTTTCAAAACTAAAATGAGTGAGGAAAAGTGGACTTTTCCGCACGCTAGTGGAAAAAATATTTTAATGGAGAATGTTTCCCTTTTCAACATGAACACTTCCCAGGAAGTTACTTTGAACAATGGAAAATAGCAACTAAAGTTTGTCTTTCAGCCGCAGATGATTCCAAAACTGATTTTATGAGCAACTTGCTGAAATTGAAAAATGTGATATTTTTGTAATATCTAACGGAAATCAACTACTTCCCTGGCTAAAGCCATGTTTACATTTAGAGTATAAAGTAGGACCACAATACAAAAAAAAATGACAACTAACAAACAAAATGACGGAACTACCCGATTGAATACAGACTTAACATGTATAAAGCCCTCGCTTGTATCAAAGTTATGTGGCCTTCAAGACAAGGATGGAAAAGGCCACTCTATTGTCTTTTATTACTCTGAGTAGTTTTCATTTATTTTTACTCACCAACACAACATACTCCTATGCCATTTGCACAGCTTGTTGAACCAATGCCATCTATGTTACCACATTGTCTTCGTGTATAGCAGGTTCCGTCTAGGCCTCCAGAACCAGTACATACTCCATTTTCGAACCGTACCACGCCCACGGGAAAAAATGTGAATAACTCTGGAAATTAAAACAAACAGATTAAATTTTGTACTGAAAACAGTTTTTAATGGGTCATACACATGCAGCATTAATAAATATTATTTTTCCTGTTAAGATATTACAGTCATGCTCTTTCTCTAGAATTTCTTATATATCCAGAGGGCACGCTGAATCATTAATTCAAATAATTACACCTCATGTCCGTGGATTCAGTGATTATTGCGTTCGAGAATCATTTTGAAATTAGGATGACGGCCTTCTGCATTCAAACATCTGCATTCAAACAGAATGAATATCAAAATGTATAAATCAAACAATCATACATACGTAGGTATGAGATCCACAGCATTTCCTTATGTTATAAAATCGCTTCACGGTACGGTATACAACATGTCATGTGAATTGATTGACACTTAAATTGAATGACAAGGAATGAAATCAAATGGTCCGGTACAAAAGGGCCAGGTAGCCGAGTGGTAGAAGCACTGATCTTTCAATCACTCTGGCTGCCGGTCGTGGTTCAAAGCCTAGCGACTGCAGAATTTTTTATGCTAACCGAAGTAGCACACTCATATCGGGAAAATATTGGTGCAACATTGTGAAAATTTTGACAAATTATTCAAATAACAGTATTGGTGAGAAAAAAGTTAACATTCGGTGATATCGGTCCAATATTCTAAAAATGACATTGGTGTAATATTCTTGAATCATTGGCCACAATTACATTGGAATAATATTGGTAAAGGTGAAATATTATAAAAATTGCATTTTGATTTTAGTTCAAAAATATGAATAGGACATTCATGAAATCTGTAGTGGAATCATGATTTTTTTCAATGAAAACTAGAGAAAATTAAAAAATCAACTATCTGAATGAAAATGCAAATTTTCAGTTTGGCATTTCTTCTTTTTTTTCAGTTAGTCTTTTCACAATATCTATCAGATGTAGTTCAATGTCCAGCGTGGCTTGTGCCGGGGAAGTAGTTGTTTTCTGTTAGATATTACAAATAAATCCCATTTTTCATTTTTTCTATTTTCATGGAGAATATTCCCCTTTTCATTATAAAAATATTGGCAAACTATTCAAACGTAATATTGGCGAGATGAAATTATAATTATTTCGCGATATTGGTCCAATATTACTTGGACGGGTTGAAAAGGGGAACATTCTTCATGAAAATTGAAAAATGAAAAATGTGATTTATTTGTAATATCTTAGAGAAAACAAATAATACAAATAATATTAGTGAAATATTGTAGAGTCAATATTGGCCTCAAAATATTTAGCGATATTGGTATAATATCATTTGTATACAGTGTGTCCCTAAATTAACCCCCCCTCTGTTAACTTTTGAACGGATTGACATTTTTGTCATTGAATTTTTTTTTCGTGAAATAGTTGTTCATAAGCTACATTTTGACACCAAAAAACATTATCTGTCTTTCAAAATGGGGTCTGGCAACTGGAACGCCTCAGCGATCGCCTTTCATGTTCGACATATTCTGTCAAACACCACAGTAACTTTTTGACCACAGCTAAGCCACCTTTCAAAACTCTGGCAATATATGTTTTAATACTTTTCAATCTCAAACAAATTTTGCCCCTCTGATAGATAGACTTAAAATGAATAAATATAATTTCATATATTTCATATATTCACAACAAAATATCTGTAAAATTTCTTCAAAATTGTACTACTTTATGTGCCCTCGCAAGAATCGAACAATATTTCCACAACTTGAAAGAAAACGGTAGCATCGAGGAGAAACTTCTTTTCACCTATTCCAATGATCAGATCCCCCATTTCAGTCCTTCATAGGTCAAATTTTGGTGAATTAACTGTGGGAAAGAAATCCGAAATTTTTTTGTGTAGTTAATAATCTCTACTCACGCTTTGCTGTTCTTCCAATAGCAGTAACATTTTGGGAATAATCATTGCTGAGGTCTGCTTTGGCAACCTCGAATACGAAGCAAATTACCAAAAACACTGTTCTACATGATACACCTATCGCACCCATTGCTTTGGTATGGAGAAAATGCCTGTTATTTTGGGATGAGCATGAGTTGATTAACACATTTTTTTGTTATTTGATTAACATCGCTATTACACTTTCATTGGAACAAGGCCTAGCGGTAAAAATCCATCTATTTAGAATGTGTCAAAAAGTTTGGTGGCCTAGATTCCTGAAATATACGAGATGCTAGATAAAGTATTCTTGCAAAGGTAAAAAATTATTCGAATCAAGAAATTAGTTTATGTTACTGAATTGAGATTGGAAAAAGCCTCAAAGAAGATGATGAAAACGAATATATGTTTCTCTTTTACAACACACTTTTTTTGTATACATTCCTAAATGCGAATTTCTCCTTCCCAATTAATAGGATTTCTAAATTTAGTGATCCTATTTTTTGATAATATTTTGAAATACTGTTGTTTCAGATGAGAAATCGTATAATTTTACTAATAACTTCGCTGTTAGTTTTGCGATCTTTGACAATAAATTTCTACTAGTAATACAAAACTTTCCGTCATTCATAACATCCTCCAATGTTGGCTGCAATGTTAACTGTAGATTCCCAGCGTTTTTTTTGTTGTTGTACGTATTTTGGGTAGGTACACGGTCCGGATGTTCGGAACGATCTGACTAGTATGTCTCTGTACTTCAGCAGTTTCTACCTGTCTCTACCTTGTTTGTAGAGAAGGAAATTCGGAAATTTCACGTGCTGGTCTGGATCGGATCGGTTATAACAACCCATAACAGCACGAGTCTTCATGATTTATGTCCTCAAATCTAAAAGAGAAAACTGTTTGTATGATACCTATCGTCATAAAAACATAAAAACGTATTTTTGAATTAAAAAATCCATGTTCATAACAACGTTACAGACCTATGCATTCAATTCAGAATATACACAATGAATCCCCCCCATCGAATGTTTGGCCACTGTCAAATTACGTCACTGACAGTGCTCTATTCTCTTTTCAACGATATGACACTTGTCCCCCCATTCTCTTTGAAATTTTCAAGTTACTGTGCTCCCCAGCGCCCCCTGTCAAGTAATCCCATAAAGTAGAATTGGTGATACCCTGAAACTTTTTAGGTCAAACCGTTCAAAAGGGAGGACTACGCCGCACTGTATACTGTGATAACCATTAATAGGGTAACATTTATTTTTGAAAAAGTGGTATTGTTCCGTTTTCAATTTTGAACTGAATGGTACAATAACAATAGAAAACACGAAATTTCTTGAGACCAACGCCAATTTTGCCGCATAGAAGCTAGCCTACTTCCTGAACACCCTGTACAAGTGCAATCAATAACTGTCCAAAGACCATGAGATCTAGTTTCATTCCAAGTCGAACAAACATCACCGGTTGACTCAATATTCTTCTCACATAACGGATCCACTTAGCACCCAACAGAGTGAATTGAAGAATATCAAGCAGTCATATAACAACAGTGAACGATGGATTTGAGAATACTTGGCTTGGTGTTGCTGGCCGTATTTTTCCTGCATCTTCAGTCAGTTCTAGCAGGTAGAGTAATACATTTTTTTTTATTGTATGGCGTTGACGACGAGGCCCTATAGTCTTAATCCAGTACGATTGGGTTTTGATCGATTCGAGCACCATCAACTTGGTATGCTAGTTGTTGGAACCATGATAAACACGAAAACACATTGCTTACCGAAATTCCAGGGATGGAACGTATTTTAATTTTCGTTTGAAAATAAATAAATAGATTTTTGCTGTTATCTTGGAAAGTATATGAATTATCTAAAAAAAAACATTCCAACGAGGTGAAAGACAATGCAATTCCCCACAAAAATTATCCGTAGTAATTTTTTATGAAATGCGTTCGTTTTCTCAGAAAACGTTATTGAACGCCGACATCAAATTTCAGGTTCACGCTCACCGCCGCTGGAAGTTCTGGCGGAGCCGAATATTTGATTGGTTATAACTCTACTAAAAATTATCGCAGAAGGAAAAGAAAAAGTTGATATCGTTTCTGAAGACTCCTACCTTCCCGTGCAAATATAATATGCGAGTATTTGAGTATCTAAAATGTGTTTTGTCGCACTTCACAGAGATGTTTGCGGATGATCCGAAAATCATGAATAATTTAGTAAATATGGAATTATTATACTAAAGCAGCAGCCATCTCTTTGGACAATATGCAAAAATTTTAGAGTAGGATGGCTTAATTTGTCTGTGCTTACTGTACTATCTAGGAACCAGGAGTTTTAACATTGCTTTTAACTTGTCTCTAAAATCAATTGAAATTATTTTTGGCACACGAGCAGTTTTTGGGGAGTACTTTGAGAAAAAAAAATGTTCCGCTCGCAAGCACAAATGGAAAGTAGGTAAAACTCCTGGGAAAGCCCGGAAAATCGGTATCCCATGAATACTTTGAAGGGGTTGGAAAATTCGATACAATATATAGGAATTTCTATACATTTTCTAGATTGGTTATCGGTGGAAATTTTCTTTAATTTGAAAAATATGACCAGTCCTATACCTACTTGTTTCAGAGTTCTAAAAACGAGAAAGCACTTGGAAACCTCAGGATCCACCAGCAACTCCTTGTGGCACTTTCATTGCGTTTTTTAATTTGATTGGCTTCCACTTCGTAAAAATTAACTTCGTTGTTATTGAAAAAGTGATTTATCGTTATGAGATATAACAAATAAACTGGTGAATGAGTTAGTTGATGAATGCTTCAATGGATAAACGAATAAACCAACGAAAAAAAATAATGGATGAAGACATGATCGAATGAAGAAATGAACTTACAAACGATTGAACTAATGAACGAATGGACGACTGAACGATGAATGAATGAACGAACGAATGAACGCATGAACGAATGAACGAATGAACGAATGAACGAATGAACGAATGAACGAATGAACGAATGAACGAATGAACGAATGAACGAATGAACGAATGAACGAATGAACGAATGAACGAATGAACGAATGAACGAATGAACGAATGAACGAATGAACGAATGAACGAATGAACGAATGAACGAATGAACGAATGAACGAATGAACGAATGAACGAATGAACGAATGAACGAATGAACGAATAAACGAATGAACGAATGAACGAATGAACGAATGAACGAATGAACGAATGAACGAATGAACGAATGAACGAATAAACGAATATACGAATGAACGAATGAACGAATCAACTAATGAACGAATGAACGAATAAATGAATGTACGAATAAATGAATGAACGAATGAACGAATGAACGAATGAACGAATGAACGAATGAACGAATGAACGAATGAATGAATGAATGAATTAACGAATGAACGAATGAACGAATGAACGAATGAACGAATGAAATGAAAGAATGAGCAAATGAATGATTCATTCATTATACGATGGAATGAAAGGCTCTTGGAATCTCTTGGGAAAAGATGATGAAAGGTTACAGCCGATTGGCATAATGAATAAATCTTGATTACGTTCACAAACAACCAAAATGTAAATTGCTGAATTACGAGCAACCCTTAGAAGTTATCGAGAGACTTGTGCGAGCTAGAGAAGACGTAGACCTTACCTTGTAACGTGTGATGCCATGAACGAGACAAGTGACGGCGCAGTGATTCTACCCGCTTATCTTGGATTGGGAAGACAGCACATTACCCACGTGCCTCCACGTGGACGAATGGACAAGTCGACGATTGAACAAATGAACGAATGGAATGGAAGGTTGAACGAATCAGAAAGGGAAATAGAAAAATGAAAGAATGGAATGATGAACTGATGAACTCAGTAGGAAAAGTCATTCAACTGAATAAAACAAAATATAATATTTACTAGACTATTCATCCCATTTAAGTCAAATATATTGGAATTTTTCATTTTAGTTTTTGGAACTGGTTTAGTTCGGTTTTCGAACTCACTATGCACAACATTGCAAGGATATGATGGCATATGTATCAGGAGGGATCAATGCAACTATGCGGGAGGTTTATTGTCTGGTCCTTGTGCTAACGGAATCGGCAGATGTTGTCTCTGTAAGTAATGCACAATAGCAGTATCGATATCTTGGAAAATTCATTTTATTTTCAGTTCAAGGGACATGTGGAGGAAGTTCATCACAAAACAATACCTATTTTTATAATAGTGGATACCCCAATACTGATACATCGGCATCACAGTGTATTTTTACAATAGTTCCTGAATCTCTGAACATCTGTCAGGTAAATCATAATAATCAGTTAATGGATATATCATTCGAATTCAAATTATCTTCTCAGGTCAGACTGGATTTTCTGAGTTCCGTCTTAGCCCAACCAGATGGAAATGGCAACTGTATAGACGATTCGATGATTATTACTGGAGCTGCTTCGGTCGTTCCAGTGATTTGTGGAGAGAATTCTGGGCAACATATTTACATGGCAGTTGATGGCGTCAACCCCATTCAGATCGTTATTTCAACCAGCAGTACGGCAACTCTAGGTAGGAGCTGGAATATCAAAATCACCCAAATTGCCTGTGATTGTCCAACATTAGGTGAGTCATAATTATATTTCGAAAACGAATAATTTTCAAATAATATGGTTTTGAAAATAGACATTGCAAAGATGAGTTAATTCAAGGCCAGTAAGTATACAGGATGAGTATGATCATCCGATAAATTCTTGTTCATGGAAACGGAATTAACTTTTTGACTACAATCAACCAGGGTTTCAATATGGAATATTGACTTTATTTAAGTCCTTTTTTTGAGATGGCTCCTTTAAGGAAAATGGTTTTGAGAGAGAATAATCCAAACATTTTGAAAATTTGTCAATTATTTTCCATAATTACAATTTTGAATGAAATTACAAAACTGTTGAGGGATATTAAAACTCATCACAAATATTGTAAAACAACGAATGAATGGACAGTGTGATTTCTGCCAGATTTGCCTATCAGCCGTGTTAATTGATTACAATAGGAATATTACTCAAAAAGACAAATAAGTTTCTAATGTGAAATTTAGACCTATCGTAATATTTACTGGTAACAAACCAGAATTGTCGTTATATGCTTCTAGAGTATGCGTTTATTGAAGATACATACTACAAATTGGCCAATCATACTTATTGAATTTAATGAGTGGAATTTTTAGTTTTCTGGAATTTCGGTGAGTCCAGTGGCTACACAGTTCTCTGTTATTTTTTTTTTCATCATAATGACAACTCAAAATATTCGAACCGAAAACTTCAGGCATCAAGCTTTTGAATCTGTAAATCATATCTTAAGAAATTATTTTTAACTTTTCAGCGTATTTAAATGAAAGCTTGTATATAATTTTTTTTATTATTTTTCTCGAGACCACACGTCGAGCAATTTTATTAACAACACAATTTTAAAAATTCTTTTTGTAATTTGTTCAGACTAAACTTTCCCAAAACGATTCATATTGTGTAAACAATACTGAACAATTATAGCTGTCAGAACAGAAATCGCAGAGATAAAGAAGGTGCATCTTTTTTTATCACAGTCAAAATGACTCCGACGTTATATTTCTACAGGAGCTGATTTATCAGTAGAAATAACCCAAAGACATTGATACTTATAGCAGATTCCGAAAGCTTGTTATATTTATTAACAGGTTATTCTGTTAGAAAATTTTTTGCAAACCGATACTTTTCAACATTGCAATAGTCAATAAATGCTTACAATTTTGTTATTGTGAATATAATCTAGTACGATTGGGTTTTGAGACAAGAATCGATTGTAGCACCACGTAATTTGGTATGCTAGTAGTTGGAACCACGATGAACACGAAAATTCCAGGGGTGGAACATATTTTTTTTTTCGAATAAAAATATATAAATATATTTTTGCTGTAATCTTGGAAAGTGAATGATATATCGGAAAAACAACTGAACAAGGTGAAAAACAATTCAATTTTGCACAAAAATCATCCGTAGTAATTTCTTAGGAAATGCGCTCGTTTTCCCAGAAAACGTGATTGAACGCAAATCGACATCAAATTTTACGTTCACCATTACCCGCCGCTGAAAATTCTGGCGGAGCCGAATATTTGATCGGTCATAACTCTGCCAAAAATGATCGGAAAAGGAAAAGGAAAAGTTCATATCGTTTCTGAAGACTCCGACTTTCTCATGGAAATATAATATGCGAGTATTTGAGCACTTCACGGAGATATTTGCGGATGATCCGAAAATCATGAATATTTTAGTAAATATAGAATTATTATACTGGAGCAGCAACCTATACCCTATTTGGACTATATGCAACAATTTTAAAGTAGTGTGACAGGTCCCACTTATATATGCCAAAAAAAACTTTGTTTTTCTCCTGCCTCATTTTCAACTTACTGCTCACTGCTTATCCATATCCTGCATATATTCAATAACACTATTGTGAAGTGCAAACCTCAAGCTTGGAATCACATTCATTTTTCATGTAGGATGTGTATGAGCGATTATTTTCAACATTTACTGGAGAAATTGCCGGGATTATGGGTGAGTTGAAAACTGAGACAGGAGTAAAATCCAGTTTTTTCTTTGGCACGTATAGGTAAGACTTGTCTCACTAGTGTTGAATCGTTGCATATGGTCCTAAGGCGGTACTGATTCCTGCTTCGGTATAATTATTTCATATGAACTAAAATATCCATGACTTTCAGATCCTCCGTGAATATCGTAGAAGGGTTTTAGGTACTCACAACCAAATTATGACATCACTGCCATTTTGACGTTATTGAATATTTGAAACTTCAGAATCAAAATAAATCAAAATATGTATATCCACAGCAACGTGCCTGAGGTATAGTCTGTTATCAGTATAATGTTGTTCTGATTGGTTGTTGTCAATCACATAACCTTAGTTTAACAAATTTTATTTGATTTCCGTTTGAGCAAAAAATTTTCACTGTAATTGACCGTTGATTGATCGGTTCTAAGGAATTGAAAGAATTTCGTTGGCTGTCAGAAGAGGTGTTCATTTACCATGAAACAAGTCTAGAGGCTAACTGAATATCAATACGTTGTCTTAATTTTGAGGTTTCATTCAGTGTTTTCTTGTTAGAATGACATTATATCGTCATTATGGTAAAATTCCACCATGGTTGGCGTCACTGCTATCACTTTACCGTAATTATGATATGGTTCGTTCAAGATAGGCTACATTTGGTTTCTTCGGCTATATTCAGTATGAATAATCGTAATAAACTGATTTTGTTTTTCCTGCTGATATAATAATACAGGACTCCCCGTAATACCTACTGCAATTGTTGAGCAGTGTATGTGAAAACGATTGAAACTCAGTCACCCTTCATTTCCAGCGCCTACGGGTTGTCTTCAGTACTACACAGAATTAACCAACACCGTCAGTAGCTTCAATTATGGAACGGGGTTGAATGGAAACCTGCTCCTTCAAGCAGCTGGAACAAGTGTGGCAGGATCACGTCAGATAGCCAATCAAAGATACGGAATTTGTGTTGGAATGACCCCAGGTAAGAAGTTCACTTAGGTCAGTATGCGGTGATTTGTATTGGCCCTCTAATGGAAAGACTTGCTGGAGAGATTGACAAATTTGTCTGATGAATATTACGGCGCTTATAATATAATGAAATTGTTTTTCTACCAAAAAAGTTTTGGGGTAGTTTTAATTACTTTCATTCTCTTTGTTTTTTGGGGCGCTGAATCCGAATCTGAGGATTGCTAACAAATTTTCGTGACGAAACATTGAAAAAACATGCAAAAAAACTTAAAAAATCTCTTTCTTCTGCGGGTTATTGTTTATAAGTTGAAAACTACAAATTTTTCGTTGATAACCTTCCGCTTAGGAATGAAAAAGTTTTTTTCTACGACGAACCATTCGGGCCCAAGGACTACTTGTAAATTGGCATATTTACTATTGAAGTTAATTCGTGGATTCCCTCCAGTTCTCTGCGCATACCTTATTTAGATCATACAATAAAGGTACAGGTCATTTTTTCAAAAATAACATACAAGTTATTTAATGAGGTCCGAAATCGTACAAAACTTGAAATTCAAATAAAAATCTTGAAAAAATATTTCGAATGATTATATTATTATAAATCATATATTATACGATCTAGTTACCCCACCGCGTACTTCAGTCAAGTATAGAAACTGGAAAAGATACTCAGCGATACTCAGCGTCACTCAGTGAGTCTCTCGAGAGGCCCGTGACTTAAATACGAGACAGGAAGAGACTTGAGAGGGCAGTAGACGAAATGGACAAGGTATAGTCGAAGCCTACGAGGAAAGCTGACGAAAGGTTCAAGAGCCGGCATTTACGGAACAGCAGGAAAGATAAAAATCTCATTGAGCCTGGCCAAACAAGCAACGATATTCAGAAAGAAACATTGTTATATACTCAGATAGCCAATCTGCAATAAAAGCAGTCAACTCAATGCGCGTTACCTCAGTACTTGTTTGGGGCTGCATAGAAACCCTGAAAGAGCTTGACAGTCAGAACAGACTGACCCTAGCCTGGGTACCAGCACACACAGGTTACAGAGGCAATGAAGAGGCCGATACATTAACCCGAGAAGAAGCCCAGAACCGTTTTGCGTTGTTTGAGACTCTCAAACACTCCTTTCCTATCGCACTGTGAAAGGGAAGGAATGAGAACTAACCCAAAACTTTCCAGCCAGGGGCCCTGTCGAATACAAATTCACTGAATTATTATGGAATATTGACAAAATAATATCATATTAGTACCATAACATAGGAAGAGGACCTCAAAAGGACCTGGGGAAAGCTGTAAATCCGAAGCTTGCAAGACGAAGGGGCCTCTCAATAATTTGCGAAAGTGAGATACAACGACCAGGATTGAAAAATCGGAATCTCCGACCCCAAAAACCATAACAAGTTTGAATCGAATATGACTATAATCACAAAACTCTTCCACCAACTTGGGCCACCATCTTGAATTCAAGAATTTTGACAAAATTTCATCGCTGACCCAGAAATACATTTTCCTGCGAAATTCTATATGAGATATCCTGTATGTTTCTGTGGCCAATCTAAAATATCTTCAATCGTTCGTCCGTTGAGAGTTTGATCGATGTCGATCCAACGCATTCAGTATTTTCATAAGAAAACAATCCACAAGTATTTGAGAACTTTGTTTTGTTTTAACCATTTTCCAGGATACTGTTCCATCCAATGGAGTCAGACAGCAGACACCGTTTCATTCACCGTAACTGACGATACTGCTGCAGTTGCAGTAGGTCCTGGACTGCCGGGAAATGGGGTAGTTGGCGAAGCTTGCACTACTGATTATATCGTTATTCCCAATCCTTTTTTGACCACTGGCACAGCTACAATAGGCGATAGGTTCTGTGGTAACGCTTTCGCTACTGTTGTGAGTGAGTATAATTTTTGAAGTTCTTCAGGTACATATGGTAATGATAATAATAATGATAATACTAATAATAATACTGAAAAAAGAATAAATCGATCATCGGAAGCCATTTGAACCGGAGAAGCAACAAACAAAAGAAAAAACAAATAAACATATACTTAATAGAACAAGAAAATCTGGAAGAATGGACAAAAAAACGATCGAGTGAACAAACGAAAATACAGACGAATATATGAACCGACAGATCTAAGAACGGACAAGCAACACATACAAACAAATAAAGAATAAAAACGCAGCAAACGAACAAAGACACGAAACAAAAACACATTACTAAACACAAAAACACTGTCACTTTGACGCCGAGAGGTTAGGGGTTGCCTCGGGTGACAGCTTTCGGCGTGATATGCTCCACGTGCTCCGGATAGTGTCAGTGGAAAAAAAATACTCTAGAGGTCACTTATAGACCGTCAGCTAGAGATCGATTTAGGTGCCCCATTTTCGCATACAAGCCTCGAATAGGGTTGAGAGGTGGGAAATGTGTTGAAAATGCCACTGAAAGTTGCTCTGAATGCTTGAAAGTGTTTTCATGGCATAGTCGAGTAGTAGTAGTGGGGGAACTATTGAGGAGAGGAGAGTTTAACCGCTCGGCGATTGGAACAATGTAATTCCTCCACTACCGCTCCTCGATTCTGCCACAAACACACTTCCAAGCGTTTGGAGCAACTTTCAGTGACATTTTCAACACATTCTCACCTCTTAGGTGAAAATTCAAAATATACAAATCATAGATATTGATATCTTCTTCCACATGCCTTCAACACAATTTGAGTTTTCCTTAAATTCCTTAAATCGGCATATCTTGCAAGATGTGCCCTTTTTTTATAACGCGATTGTACAAAAACTATACATCGGACAGAAAACATTTGGCGCACAGTTGAACTACATGTTATCATCTATCAGTTTCCACAATATTGTTTGTTTAGCTTCAGATTTGTATAAATTATGAACTTTTGAAAAATTATCTCTCTTTCGAAGTTTTCCTGGATTTTCTCAGTGGAAAATGCATCGATCCTGTCGCTTAAAAAACTGTTTTGTAGGTTTCATAATTTTCTATAAAAGTTTTATAGACTGTAAAACGATTCCTTCAATACTTTTTGGGATATTTGCAAGAAGCCAAAAAAGAACTCATTTAAAATTTATTTTTAGCTTTGCGTCTGAAATCACAATGCGCGTGCTTCAAAAGCTCATTTGTAAACTTGAATCATAAATTATTATTTGCATCTTCTGCTTATACAGTGCGGCTTTTAATAATAATAATATTAATAATATTAAAAGCCGTACTGTATGAAAAGGTGGTTCCTGCAATGTATTACAAACAAGTACACATTTTCCAAATGACGGTTTTCAATAGTCGTAGAATTTTGTTTTTCTAAATAAAAATGCCTATAAATCTTTTGAAAAACAGTTCTTTCTTGGTAACACCTTGTGTTTGATTTAATAAATGTTTCCCGATTCATTTATTATTTCTTTCTTTTTTTTTCTCTTATAACTTTTTTCAAGCGCTAATTTTTCATTTCAGCATTCTCCAAGCCTTTCGTCCTGAACGTTGTCACAGATGGAAATGAATTAAATGACGCAGCAAACCGAGGATTTTCTTTGACTTATACCCAACAGCCGTGTTCGAATTTAGCTAGTTTGTTTTTCACTTCGTAATATATTTGTATTTTGGAAGACAATATTTTTTCGAGATCATTACCCAAAACACAAAACAATAATTATTATTTGTTTATTGAAAGACGAAAAATCAATATACTCATTTGATAATATGAGAGTACAACTCTTACAGAAAAAAATAAGCCCTGAATCGTTACTGTAGTACCTATCATTCCCCGAGCAACAGTAACCAAATTGAGAAAGCATCTTTTTTGAGAAAACTTCATATATTTTAAAAAATAATCAATATTTATGAATTTTCCAAACAATTAACGAGTTATAGAAAACCCATTTTTTCATAGTTTTTCCGATATAATTCGAAAAGTATCAATGATATCGAAAAATTATAATCCTTATGATTGATAGATATTTTTAATACCTACAATTTTATGATTTAACTTTTTTCGATCGGAGCTGTAGGTTTTTAGTTATCAACAAAAAACCGCTTTTCGCAACTTTGCCAATTTTTTAGGATATGTTCAGTAATCAAGATCGAGTCGCATGAAATAGAAACTCATCCTGAATTTTGATTTCCTATTCGCTCATATTTTTTCCTTTCGGATATTAATTTTTGCACATTTAACATTGGGCCGCTACCTCGTTTCTTGGACTATTGTAACAAGATATAAGTTGTTTCATTCGAACTATTGAATATAAAACTGAAAACGTGAATTGGGTAGATGAAATAAATGATTCAATTTTAAAAAACTGTGACGTTATATAATATTTCTGCTAACACTTATAGCATCAAGGAAGGTGAATTAACATATTTATATTCATTTCTTTCGGGGCCTATAAAAAAAGGAAAAATTTGTTAACAAGTGTTATTATACCTTTTCGAAAAGCAGATGGCATGTAATCAGGAATTGTTTAATACTTCGATCTTATAGAGTACCTACATCTTAAAACCCTAATAAAATCTCAATGTTATTTTCATCAAATAACAATGGCATGATATTGAGGACTGTTTAATAAGCATTATAAGTTTCTATATGGAAAACTTGAAAGAAATAAGTACATTTATCATGTAAAATCAATGAAAATTATTAAATGCTGGATGGTATCATGTATAATGGTATCATGATATCATGCAACCAAATACTTGTTCTTTGTTCTTGTTGCCAACCGAATCCACTCTGATGAATAACCCTCAGAAGTTTTTGAAAAAAGTGTGCAAGCTAGGGAAAACATGATCCCTTCCTTTCAATTTTAGACACGTTTCCAAACACTCAAAAATCTGTTTTCACTGGGAGAGTGTAAGGAACAATTGAGGACATACAAATTTCATGAAACGAGAATGATCCAAATGACTTTCAAATTGTCACTTGATTAATTAATCACCACACTTTCTCTCTGAATTCAAGAATTACATAATTCTGAATTTTAATACCCGGTTGAAATTCAAGGGCGTCGCCAAGGAAGAGCAGGGAGGGGCAGTTGCCCCCCCCCTAGAGATCAAATGTAGCTAGCCGCAAAGTGACCAAAGTCCTAAGGCCGTGCGAGAAATTGACTTCCTTACCTATTAATAAATTTCGCATCGCATGACAAAACGACTTCCAAAGTGTAACGCTTCATGCTCGCGACTGTACCAGGCGTTCATATTTTTTATCCATCATAATATTGCCCCATTGCCCCCCCTTAGTCATAAGCTGGCGACACCCTTGGGTTGAATAAAACTGACCTCCTACTGTTCGATTAACCATGTTTCTGATCTGCGCTTCATTATTGATATGAAGCAGCATAATTATCATAAACTAAATTCTTGGCATCAATATTTTTTTATGGTAAAGTTGAAAACAACATTGAGCTGAAACTTCACTATTCCATCGAACTCCATGTGATAATAATCATTAAGAATATCAACCAATTTTTCACATGTTCCAGACTATAAAAAAGTTATCCAACTTGGAAAGGCACTTTCCTAATGAAACCACTTCATTGTTTTCCAATATTCTCATTACTTTTTTCTCTAGTTGTCGACCAAGATATTTTCCAGTATTCACCCACAGCTGAAGAGGTTTTTCCGTTAGAAAAAGATAAACAATCCGGTTCAGTATTGGCAAAAAATAAATCAGCACCCCATCCAGCAGTGCGTTCTGGCGTGAAATTAAGCGTGGCGGTTTCATCTCCCTGGAAATCGATTTAATTTCTTTCCTGGGTTTGCTTCCACGATCCTCCTGTTATGTCAGACGTCTGAATATCATTGCGGAGTTCTGAGTTGGCGGTGGGTGTCAACGATTTATATTCATGACATGCAATACAATTATTTGTTGACATAATGATTTTACCTCGAACGCCAAAAGATATTTTTTTGTGGTTGGACGTGACAACCTGAAAATATTGTGTAAATTTAACCAAAAAATGGCGAAAAAATATAAAATGACGGCATAGTATGCAAAATACTCATTGAAATATTTGCATTTTTTTTCACAAAAAATTTCTTTGAACAGGTTAACTGTTTTTCAGTTTTGACAAAAAATTCGAAATGTACGACCTATAAAAAACCCTCACTCACCAATTTTGAATCGAATCTGACAATAATTACAAATCTCGTCTACCATTTGAAGCCGCCATTTTGAGTTTCCTAATTTTGATAAAAAATCCTGATCTCTGACCCCGAAAATTCTTACCTATCAATTTTGAATCGAATCGGACCATTATAACATATCTCGTCCACCATCTTGGAGCCGCCATTTTGTTTTTCTCTAAGGCACTTTCTTGATAAAACTACTTCATTATTTTGAAATATTTTCATCGAATTGTTCTCTAGTTGTTCACCAGAATATTCTCCACTATTTACTCATACGCTGAAGAGATTTTTCCGTTAGAAAAAAGATAAATAATCCAGTATTGGCAAAAAGTAAATCAGCAGCCAATCCAGCAGTTCGTTTGGGCATGAAATTGAGCGTGGCGGTTTCATGTCCCTAGAAATCGATTTAATTTCTTTCCTGAGTTTGCTTCCACGATCCTCCTGTTATGTCAGACGTCTAAATATCATTCTAGAGTTTTCAGTTGGCTGTGGGTGTTGACGATTTATATTCATGACATGCGAATCAATTATTTTTTGACACAATGATTAATTATCCATGGGCATTATATAATCTAATTTGTGGTTGAACCTGACCACTTCAAAATATTGTGTGAAATCGACCAAATTCCAATACTATTAGTTTTGTTCCACGAATAATGGTGAAAAAAATAAAGAATGACGGGCCTAGTAGGCAACATGTTTATTAGGATAGTCGAATTTTTTTAACATGTTAAATTTCCACTCCATGCTCAAAGAATAATGTTTGTATATTTTATCAAAGAAGACAACAACTTTAACCTTTGAAAACAACTGAAACCTGGTCCATGTTCGTTGCAGCTCCGTTATTGGACTGTTTCAAGTTCGTGTCTATCGTAATGCTATTATACTAATTCAATTCATAGATGAATTCTAAAATGGTTTCAAATTGAAAAGATACGCTACTGCACTCAGATAATAGTCCTTTCACGTGTAGGTGCATGATCGGCACTAAACACGAAAAACCACCTGACCAACTAATAACTACCTCATGTTACAAAAAATCTCGACAAGGATTCCACAGACACGCAATCGGCGGCCTTCGCATGAACCATCCATTACAGAATGTGACCTTGTGATTTGTTCATCGAAATTTCGCTTATTATCATAGTTACTTCGCCTGAAAATCAGTTGAAAATATCGATTCAGCACAATCTGTGACTGATTGATCATGTTACCGTGTTGCAAACTGCGTGAACGAAAATAACTTGAAACAAAATGAAATATCGGTGACATTTCTGATGAAATATTGAACTTTTCTACCATTTCAATTGCATTACCATATACATACATAGTTGGAAGCTACGCGCGGTTTCCAAGCAATTATAGCATTATAACTATATTCAGTCACGAGAATATTTTTATAGTTCCTTGACATGTCAATTCATTCACGTTCGCAATCGGAATAAAATAGACCTTGCCAGATTACGTAGAACACAGATAGAAGAAATGAGCTGAGCCAGAGGGTGAGAGAGAAACAAGTAGTTATATTTCTTGCGCAGCTTTTGTGGGCAGCTTCTAAACATGCGAAAACAAGAGAGAAGAAACACGAGGGGCATTTCGCTGGGTGACAAGTAATATTCTGTTATTTGAAAGTCAGTACAGTTCTACTCACCTAGCTGAAAACGTGATGCGCACTTGTAGCACAACGGATTATAGTCCGTAATATATCCAATGATAAGGCACTCAACATGACCGTACGCGCAATTTCACATATTCAGCTAGGTGTGTCGAACTGTAACATCAACCTTCAACATCACTGATTTGTTTTGTTTGTGCATGTTCGATTGTCATCGTACAAGAGTGCCATCAATAATGGGGATTGGGGTTCCTTTAAGGTTTACAAGAAATCAGTTTTGGCAGGCAGAGTTTTTTATTTCATAAAGTCATTGACTTGCAGACAAGGTAGTCCTGGCTAAAACCCCTATGCCGCAGTCACATCCACGTTGTGTTTATTATTCACTTTATAAACGAAAAAATTCACTTTATGAGAGAAAAAATCTACACTGACTTTGTTTACAGTTCTCCCCTTCGATTGGACAACCCCACATCATTGTGCTCTGAGATAATGCAATCATGTTTTTTTAAATCCATTTACAAACATAGTAAATGTGTGACATTTTTTGGTCAAGTATGATTCCCAAGTAGTTGGTAGATTCTAGTTCTTTCAATCATACACCTTCAGAGTCCACCGTGGAATCATGCTTGTTATTATATACTGGGTGATAACGAAGTGAGGTAGGCCCCCCAATTTTTCTATAGTTTTGAAGATACAAATTTCAAATTTGGTATGTCGCTATAGTACTTGCATTTTTTCAATCGACACCATGTATTTTTTTTTCATTACCCAGAAGGACACGCAATTTGTGATAACACTGAAATTTTATGTATTTGTTTTTATATATTATAATAGGATTTTATTTAATGCATATGTTATATGTATAAATTCAATACATTTTGATTAAATTCAATCTCAAATTATCTCAACTGACAAACGACATCAAAAGTTACCAGAGAAAGCTTCAAAGTGCGATACAGTTGAAAACTAAGGTTCTCATGTAATTGCAGCTGCCATATTTTCCAACAATTATCTAAAATCCGCTAAAAACGGAATAGTACCATAAAGAAATGCATTTGTCAGATGACAACATGTTCTTTTCACTTCATTATGATGAAAAATTATTGATTATCAGATAACTCGTGTGAAAACTATTGGAGAAAATTAGATATTCTTCAACGAAGACAGCCATGAACACAAAAAATCGGAACAAAAAATTAACCCTAATTAAATAAGTAGACCAAACTGTGACTTCGTTGAAATAAAATGAGCTTCTGTGTATTTCTTTCTCAATTATCTTTTGAGCCTCATACTCTTAAGAACTTTCAATTTTAGGAACATCATGGAACCTGATTGTATCTTCTAACTTTTCACACGAATAAACTGATATTCATAATTTTTCATCAAGATAAAGTGAAAAGTACCATTTGAGAAATTGCTGTTGTTAGCATTTATTTATGGGTACTATTCCGTTTTTAGGTAATTTTTTATTATTGTTGGAATATATACGATCTGCATTTACATGAGAATTCTGATGTCGTTTGTCAATTGTGATGATTTGAGTTTGAATTTTATGGCCAACTTTGTTCGATTGAACAATAATCAACTGTATTTTTGCCATTTTCAACAGATTTTTTATTTTGAAGGTCAGTGTTATCACAAATTGCGCGCTCTTCCGGTTAAACTGAAAGTTGTGAATTTTCAGTAGTGGCGTCGATATATGCGTATTGAAGTACTATAGCGACATAACAAATTTGAAATCCGTATCTTCGAAACTATAGAAAAAATGTCCATTTTGCAGTCATACAACTCAATTAAAAAAATATCATTAATGAACATTATGAAGAGAAGCGGCAATACCCCATCTTGTGGTATTCCACTGCTCACCTCTATCTTTGTTGATTTTTCCTCATCAGTTTTTTCATTTGGAATTTAGTTTCCAAATATATTTGAGACCACGCGTAGGTTGATTCATCAAAGCCAAAATTGTTTGGTAGATAATCCTTGAAAAAGTCTGAAGTTAAAACATAGTCAGTTCAAATCAGTTAAAAAATTTCTGATTCCTGTGATTGGAATACCACAACTCTAAATCTTACTTTATATCATCCCAGTCAACTAAAGTAAAGATGGATATTGACTTCAGTCACTACCATAGGAGAATGGAAGAGATCATGACATCAAACACTTTCCTGCTATTTAAGTAATATACCTTCCATACTACCTTTTTTATATTCAGCCGCAGTTTGAAACGTATGGGAAATGGCTAAAATTGAAAAATAAATGTGGCTCTACCTCAGATCGGCCAGTGGCGGCCATAAGAAGGGTTTGTAATATTTGATGATTTTGTGCAGATTAGAGCTAGTTTGGACCATTCTTGAAAACTATTTTTATTACAGTTATTTTTCATTCATTCAAAATAAAATATGTATAATTCTGCTGAAGAGTTGCCTTCACTCTCTATGTCGAGAGTGGAAGCAACAGTCTCACTCTTTTCTTTCAGCTGTCAGTTGAAGGGAAAGGGGTTCCCCTCACGGGGTCACTCATTTTCGTCGTCCGGTTCGAATTAATTTACTGCCCTACCGCGTTTAAAGAAGTTTCACTTTGAAAAAAGTTACTGTCTTACCAAATAGTGGCAAAACAGCAGGTTCCAGTTCTGGCCGAAAGAGCTGGAAACCTTAAAAAAATAAACAGATCTTTCCTTCAACGAAGCATATATAACGAAGCAGAAGGGCAAAACTACAATGTAGCCATACAGGGAAAGAAAATGAAGGCGTCAGACAATTTCTGAAGAGAAGTCGAGAGAACAGCTCAATACCGATGAATGAACTATATCTTGTGATAGAATCCGAAAAATTCTGTCGACACGCTCATGCAAGCCATGGATCATTCACAAATTTGGGGAAAAAATCTTCCATGATACTCCTAGACATTGACTTTCCTAACCCTTAGAGGAAAAATGAATTAGTGACGATCTATAGAGTGAAAACAGTTATGGCTAGCATGAGAGGTAATTTTTCACAGTGAGGTAAACTAAACTAACCCTCAGTATTTTGTTTCCATACACTAAATATTATTTGAATTCCCATATTTTATGAATCAAAGCTTGTTTTTGAATAATACTTTCAATAATAATTTCATTTCATTAAAATATTGTCACGATGGTTTAGCAATAATAACGTTAGCCTTGACGGTCATGGAAGATCGAAGATAGAAGTTTCATTCATCATAAATAATTTATGGAGTGATTCAGAAATGAAATGTGATAATAGGCTACTTGGAAAGTAACGGATGATGCAACCATTTCAATTTTATGGAATAATGATAATGAGATGTTTGTTGTTGGTCTTGTTGTTCGCAATGTTCTTGGTTCCTCGCGATCGCGCTCGGAACTTTACACTCACATCACAGAATATACTATTCTGAACGAAGTTACGTCATGGTTGGTCTTCAGGTGGTAGTTTACATTCTAGAATTTGCCAAGGACTATCAATTTTGTATCAACGGTTAAGCGCAGGCAAGTGACCTACCTACCTTGAATTCTTCAATTCCACTAGTACTGGTAATAATTTTTCTTCATAGAAAATATTGATTTCCTCTTACAACTGATTTGCATGAAGGTATTGTTGAATAGGTTCTGCTTTGTAATTTTTTGAGCAGTTATTCTGGAGACGATCTTACCTATATGCTATAAAATATGCGATCAGGTATTGTTCGGTGTGGATCGGTTTTCTGTAAACTGATGTTTGGCACTTACCATAAGTCCATTGAACTATCTAGAAAAGATAACCCGTCTTAGGTCTCCTTTCCATTGTGGTGTTTATGGACGGTCTGACGTTGTTCAGGTGTTGCAAAAGTATCGTCAGTGTATCTC
This sequence comes from Chrysolina haemoptera, assembly GCA_958298965.1. Classification (NCBI taxonomy): domain Eukaryota; kingdom Metazoa; phylum Arthropoda; class Insecta; order Coleoptera; family Chrysomelidae; genus Chrysolina; species Chrysolina haemoptera. The sequence continues at coordinate 50,037,232 of OY282586.1, read as the reverse complement.
AACCATATGCAATGCTTTTTTTGGACTGTTTTTGTATTGAACCATTTCATATATAGATGTTTGCCATGACGGTGATAATGAGGATCTCATCGATAGTCTATTCTCTTGGGCGAAAAATCGTTATTTCTGACAGAATTGCTATCTGCAAGCAACATTCTAATAGTACCAAACATCAGTTCGTCCTGTTCTCCAGTTCTACGCCCTTTTGCAGTTTTTTTCGGATAACCTGTAAGACATCTTCTACCATGACATTGATGTGAAGACTTTCTACGTCAAAACTGGCAAATTACTATTCTGGAATGGCACTGACTTCCTCCAGGATATCGTCGAAATGCCCGAAATCCTTCACGAACGTCGACGTGTTTTCTTGCAGAAGTTTAATTATCATCAAATGAGACTTGGCTGGGTTGTAAATGGCTCAGTATCTAGAACTGGTAATTGGTCTCAAAAGAAACTTTGCTTTGCGACCATAAGGGTGTGGTGCCTTACTATGACGTATGGTGTGAATGTTGATCTTTCTCTATCTGAGAACTGTTGATATTTGTTCACCCTCTGGTACACCTGCCTTTCTATTGGTGCCGTGGGGTCTTGAACCGATAGTTCGTATTCACTTTTTCCGAGTACCTCATCGACTTTATTTTCATAGAGGTCGCTGCACCGTTGCCTTCATTGTGTTTCATTGTATTTATTGTTTTCAGATTGTCAGTGCCCCCTGTTGTTACCGACTGATATTGTTTTTCCAGATGTGGTACTTTTTCTATTTGGTCCCTTACCTTCCATCTTGAGTCTTCTGCTTGAATCTGATGATGCAACCACTGGTGGATTCAAACCCTTCGCCAAAAAGGATTCTTCGTTGTTAGAAAATGGACGGGAGCTCATTTTATGATGATGTTGTTTTGTTCTAGCTGTTCTGTTTTGGCGTTGTTTCTCCCTTAGATTTTTCCACTTGCGCTCGTCTGTATTATTAAGATTCTGACAGATCCATGTACATTTGTTAATTTTGAAGAGGATAGGTTGATAGTCTCCTTATGATATGTGTCTCTTCTCTCTTGATCTCCTCAAACCACTTTATTGCATCATCTATAAGGTATGACTTCTTCCAGCCATAATAAATAATTTTAGACCTCACTAGTGCCCGAATATCATTTTTCCAAAATTTTATTCGCTCTTCCTCCAGGAACTGAGTGTCGTGATCCAAAAGAACAGCAAATAAACTGAAGAAATGACAATAAATAGATAAAACTAAAATACCTGGAAAGTTTTTGCATGAATTTTTTTGAATTTGCTACACTGTATATTGTTATCCATTTTCAATAATACAAGATGGCTTTGAAAAAACGTTGTGCACTGGTTCATTCTTGAATGATTGATGATTTTTTCAATTTGAACCCTTTATCAGAGCCCTACACAAGCCACTGCTTGCACTCACTCTTTACTGCAGCAATTTGTATAATGTCGTTACCTGCATTGAATAAAGAAACATGTAACGGGCAGAGTTGAAGAAATATAAAACTTTCGCGGAAATGATTACGTGAGGAAAAGTTAGGAGTAACCGAACTTTTCAAATATGCCCTAGGACAGTTTGATATTCTTCGAAAGACAGTTATTACTTTTTATTATAATCGGATTTTCTTCGAGCAGCTAGGTTATTCCGTGATTCCAAATTGATATAAGTTCGGATGGGAGTTTGGTTTGTACGTGAGATCATTAAATTTGGCACATAACATGCATTGTCAAATTTCCGAATTGTGGATACAATAACACAAGAAATCCTAAGAATAATCCAATCGTGTCACGTCAATGTGGTGAAACAACAACTAAGTGTGCTTCAACTTGTGAAGCGGGATTGGCGCAGTGGTAACGCCGGGGCTTCGTGATCGAAAGGTCGCGAGCTCGATCGCCAGACAGGGCAAGATTTTTTTCAGTTTCAGATATGAATCTGGGTGATTGAATCTTGTTGCTGGCTGGGGATAATCCTCCACGATTCACTGTTGCGTTAATAATCAAGAGTGCTGCTCCTAAGGTGGCGTATGGAGGAATAAGGCCTACCCAGAACACATTATATCCATAGTAATTAGACCATATAAATATAAAAAAACTGAAGCTCATTGATCTGGTAACGACTTGAATTGTTTTGAGATTCATATAGTCCTCACACCGGGGTTTCTCGTCTCTTAAATATGTAAGTTCAATAGTTTCATCTCTTTAGAGCTTTTTAGATGAAAGTGTTTGTACACCGTTCGCCTCTTCGACTACTTTTGTAAGAAATTTATTTCAATTCATATAAATACAATTCATCTCTGTTTGTTACAACTTATTGATTTTATTATTTTTGAAAGTCATGTCAATAAAACAAGATCATGAACAGGATTAGTTATCAGCAGTATCTTGAAATCGGCAGAGAATAAATCTATATAAAAGCTCACAGAATTACCACTATAAAATATGTATGAAAATTAATACCTGTTAAAAATTGATTGGGTTGTATAATGTGTTTTTTTTACGACAGTGGGTAAACTAAGTGTTTTCGCAATATTGACAGTGCGTAAAGTGATACTTTTTCGCACAAGTACGTAAAAAAATCAACCGTGCATAAAATCATCATCTGTTCCTGAAATAAATTTTTACACTCTGTTCATACATTCATGATTAAATCTAACTCAGAAGTCATCATTTGATAATACGACGAAAATTCATAACATAAAACATTCAAATTAATGATACAATTTGTTACAATTTGGCAATATAATAACTGACGAAGAAAAAACTTTGTATGGATACACTTTCGTAACTCGGCTGGGCCTTATTCCACAAATTTCAAGCTCATACAAAAAAGTCGTATTTAGTTTAGTTTATTCTGTTCACTCAAAAATTAATAATACAGATACAAGTATTGATGTACAACATGGTCGAAATTCAACGGAGTTGATCTTCCACTTCGCTATATTTCAATGGCTTTTTCTAGCACGTTAAATTCGTAAAATACTCATAGGTCTGATATCATAGAAGCTTTTATTTTCAGGTATTGGTATAATATGAGCCTGTTTCCATTAATTGGGAAATAATGAATGTAGGAAGCAAAAAGTGATGAAGTGAGTGAAGTATGGTAATAAATGAAGCATGCACATATTGAGGGTTATATTTTTTATCCCATCACAGTTAATTGCTTTACTTTTCATACCTTTCAAAATATTAAAGAATTATATTTCACTCATCGGCGGGAATTTAAAGAGACTGACATGAGTTGTCCGGTGTACGTTGTTCCTGTCGAACATAGTTAATTTTTTCTTCGTCCTTTTCTTCAATAACTATCTGTTCATCGTTTTCAGCTTTATTTATTCATGATTCTTTGCAATATTCCATTCAAACATTTTTGTATGATTTGGCTTCCTTCTTTATTCTTCATTCCATTTAACGAGGTTTTATTTTGTTCTTTAACTTTGATTCCTGTTTTCACTTTCTTGCTGAATTTCACGCACTTTGTTGTCTATCAATTCCCCTTTATTTACTTTGGCTAATCACGTTCTTCGCTTGTTTTCTTGAAATCAATATTATTTTTATCTTCGGTTTCATTGGTCATCATGCATCAAGCCTTCGCCGTACCCTATTTTATGTTTTTTTTTTGGTTTGATTGTTAACTTATATCATTGATGTCATATTTTCTTCATACTCATATTGATATTTCTCAATTCTGTATCCATATCATCTTCTCAGAGCCCACTGTTACACCTGCCTAGTAGAAGTACTGAATTGATTTATAGAAAGAGGTGGATAAATCTAAGGTGGGACGAAGATTGATGCAAATTGTTCTGCCTGTCTCTTTCTGTTAATCGAGTAGGTATGTGTGTAGGTTAATGCAGACTCACTAACGATGTCCCTGTCTAAAAGAACAAACACGAAAATAATGAGCTCATCCGCAGCGTCATCCTTCATTCTAATGAGGCATGACCCGAAAACAGCCCTTGAACGCCTAACAAATTGCTCAAGTTTGTCGCCGAGACCCTCAGAATTGCCGCTAACCCTGCCTGACCATGCTCGAGATATGATTAATTATCCGCCCTCGGTATTATCTACATGATTTACTCTTTCATCCAGATAAATGGTTTCAAGAACTTTATGATGGAAAGTTAGTGACTTGCCACATGCCTTCGAGCATTTTGGGGAAGTTTTTGTGGAGAATTGACTTTGTTGAATGGATTCTGGACCAGTTCGGCTGACTTCAGTATGTTCATTCCGAAATACGTCTACGCCTATTATTATACTGGGTGGCAACGAAATCATTGGACATTTGGTTCGAAAATATAGTTCATTAGAACCCATACTTTCCATGAAAAAATAATTGAATATCCTGTTTTGCAGAAAATGTACCTAGGTCCTTTCGAAGACATATCACAAGTAGGCATTTGCTTTTTTAATTGCGCGTAGAATACATTTTTGCTACATTCAATATGGCGGCAATCCCAGAGTGCAATAGCCTCACTATATCGTTGCGGAGCTCTACCATGGTGGACATTTCCTCAGCTCCCATTCTAGGCTATTCTGCCATTTCCTAGGCTAACATTCATGGACAATCAAAGTAAAAGTAGAGATCGGAATTCTGACTCCATAGTATTACCTATGAACAAGAGGCAGATATTAACTGCCTTCAAAACTGACGTCAGATCATAAAAGAAAAGTGTTGAAGATTCCGAAATGAGGCAAAGATCTGGTAGGCGGAAACTTACTGCTTCCAGATCAGAAAATAAACGTGAGGATGAGGTAGCCAGAGCGATGGACAACCTTGGAATCGGAAGGGAATTAATTCCAATCCAAATTCTTTTGCTTTTGCTTAAATTACCTTTTCTGAGAAAGACCCACCTTAATTTCTAACGAACACTGAATTCAACCAAAATCTTCAAGCCAATAAAAAGCGAATCAAACTGATTTAATCCAGACAGAAAGGCCTTCAAAACCCTCCAATCTGTGCTAGAAGAAGAAGAAGAAGAAGAAGAAGAAGAAGAAGAAGAAGAAGAAGAAGAAGAGGAAGAAGAAGAAGAAGAAGAAGAAGAAGAAGAAGAAGAAGAAGAAGGAGGAGGAGGAGAAGAAAAAGAAGAAGAAGAGAAAGAAGAAGGAGAAGAAGAAGAAGAAGAGGAAGAAGGAGATCAAAATGTACACGAATAAATTTCCAGAATTGTCTACTTACGTCAATGGAAGAGACGTAGCTTCCGTACGGATTTTTCAGCAAATATCCATTGAAGGTTTACGAAAAAATTCATTTTCCCACTTCCCTACGAGCTTTCATCTAGTTCATCCTTAATGCTTGAACGTAACTGATTTCCTTTGCGTTTTTTGCAATTGTCCTTTTTTACTAGACTCGTTTTTTCCGTTAACCAGCTGTCGTTCTCCTACGAATCACAGTTCTCAAAAGTCGAAACTTGTGCGAGTCGAGGGTTAACAAGGTCACCTTCTTACGTGCGATTCCTAGCGCTTTTTCTGGCCATCCGGAAACAATTATGCAGTCGCTAGGCTTTGAACCCACCATCGGCTGCCCCAGAGTGATTAAAAATATGGGCATGCAGCCTGCAGACATTTTGGAAAACTAATTCCTACTTAAGATAAGAAAACGTAAAAAATTAGTAAAATTACATTGTTTATTTATCAAAGATAATTATTTCACTTTCGAATATCAAATACAAACACTTCTACCGACACCCGCCAGCTATATACGATAATTAATTCTGAAGGATTTTTCTTTGAAATACCATTCAGTTTATGAATTGTCTACAAAAATCAAGGGAGATACAGAGATTTTATTCGAGCGTCTGGGTAAATTTTATATTAATTTTATACTATCCCGAGATGTTCGCGCGGGAATCTGAAAATATCAGTTATAAATCATTGTCTCTCAAAAGAAGCTATTTTTGAAAAAACATACGATTAACTGTCTTATGGGGATTTTTACGTTATACCAGTTTGTTCTTATGCATTATTCGAAATCTCAAACCACTTCCAAGTTATTGATTTTCCGAGCTTTCCCCACTTTCCATAGGTGTTCGCGTGCAGAATTTTTTTTTTCTTAAATTACTTCTCTAGAACTGCCTGTGTGCCACAAATATTTTCTACTGGATTTTGTGTCAGTTCAAAACCCCTGGATCTTGTGCGATGTTCCCTGAGAGAGGTTTTTCTTTTTCGTGAAATAAGAGGATAAAAAAATAATATTTGCTGAGTGTACGCTCCTGTCTCGTCTCCGATCAAGCTAATACATTCCCCCATGGACATCCATTCGGAAATGTTTTCACGGGTGCAGACAAGAAAGCCGACACGTTCACTTTGTAATCCGGATAAAGAATAAGATGTCGGACGTGAAAAGTCCCGAACGGAGGGAATACCAACTATATCCGCCGTCGGCGGACTACGGCAGGCAATTACGCGGCGGAAAGCTTCGAAATTTCATGTGTTTGGAAACGCCTCGAGTAAGTTTTCTCCGAAAAGGAAAACCGATAGAGGACGTGTGTTATAAATTATGAGCGGAACGGAAACGGACTCAAGGGAGCCTGGCGGTGTGGGTCTTTGAGCGCACAGGTCGGGACTCAGGCCCGAACCGGAAAACATCGATAAGTAGTGAAATTTCTGTAGTATGGCTCGCCAAACTTACTTATGCTTCAATGGACCACACTACAATCATAGAGATCATAGTTGAAAACTAGAGAAAATTAAAAGAAAATCAACTATCTGAATGAAAATGCGGATTTATTTTTTCAGTTAGAGTCTTTTCACAATATCTATCAGATGTAGTTCAATGTCCAGCGTGGCTTGTGCCGGGGAAGTAGTTGTTTTCTGTCAGATATTACAAATAAGTCACATTTTTCATTTTTCAATTTTCATGGAGAATGTTCCCCTTTTCAACTTTTAAAGTGTTACCGCAGAAGAAATATTTCAATCAATACATGCAACAATTTGAAGGTAGTGTGACAGGTCCCACTTATACATACCAAAAAAAAACTTTGTTTACTCCTACCTCATTTTTAACTTACCCATAAAATCGGCATTCTCTTCACTAAATGTTGAAAATAATCTCTTATCCATATCCTGCATATATACAGGGAGACCCAGGGTTAAACCGCCAAACGTTCAGAATAGATATTCTAGGTGAAAATAAGATGTTTTCTTCATATAAGCATATGTTTTCGAGATACAGAATGTCAAAGTTTCCATAAAAAATGAGTTTTTTATTCATTACTCAAAAATCTTTTGGTTGATTTTGATAAAACTCAGCGTGTTTATTTGCGGTGATGGGAGGCTCATTTTAATGTACCTAGGAATACATTTTTTTTTTTTAATTTGACAACTTGTATCTTGAGAACGAATCAAGTTTTGACACATGTTTATATGAAGAAAAATTCTTATTTTCACCTAAAAAAACCGATACTGAACGTTTGGCGGTTTAACCCTGCGTCACCCTGTATATTTAATAACACCATTGTGAAGTGCAAACCCCAAGCTTGAAATCACATACCTATTTTTTTATGTAGGATGTGTATGAGCGATTATTTTCAACATTTACTGAAGAAATTGCCGGGATTATGGGTGAGTTGAAAACTGAGACAGGAGTAAAAGCCATTTTTTTCTCTGGCATGTATAAGTGAGACTTCATATCAACTAAAATATCCATGAGTTTCGGATCCGCCGTAAATATCGTAGAAGGGTTATGTGAAGTCGGACAAAACACAGACAGTAGAACAGAAAGTAGAAGTCTTCAGGAACGATATGCACTTTTTCTTTTCCTTCTACTGTAATTTTTAGCAAAGTTATGATAAATCTAATTTTTGGCCTTGCCTGAACTTGCAGTGGCGGGTTAGCCCGAGCATGAAATGTGACGTCGGCGTTAAACCACGTTTTCTAAGAAAATGAGCGTATTTCATAAGGTAATACTTAAAATCATTCTTGTGTAGAATTGAATTATCTCTCAACCTATTGAAATCGTTTTTTGATAAATCTTATATTTCCTGAAATAACAACGAAAGAAATTATTATCTTTTCAAATGAAAAATTTTTTAGGTTCCACCCCTGATTTTTTGGTAAACAATTTTTTTCTAATAATACATGATATCGAGATGTCATGTGCCGAGTTTCAGAGTGCTACAATTCATTCTTCACTTTTTGCTCGAGTTTGTCTGTCGTTACTGGATTACACTACATGTTTCAAATATCCACGTCCCTGAATTTTATCTTACATATGATTGATGGAATACAGCGACAATATTTGAAATACTTCCGGAAGATTAGCCGACACATCCTCTCTAGGATGTGATTAACTCCGGCCACTGCCCCTATCTCTGAAATAATAGCCAATGAACCCTTGACACTGACCCCTATCGCTTCGTCTCAACTCCACAAATACGAGTTACGAGATAAAACTCTCCCCGAGATTGAATATTAATCCCAAATCGACGGCACAAAAATTCGATAAGCGCTGAAAATTAATCCTCCCACTGTTTGGATTTTCAATTATCTTTCGATTCTGCTTGATGAAAAAAGTTTTACTTACTTTTGAAAATAAGAGAATGGTTCCCTACAGGATGTTTAGCTCCCTTCATTCAATGTGATGGAATTTCTGAGGGATCTCATTATGCCAAGTACCCTAAAAATATCGATGGATAAAAATTTAAGTTGCGTTTCATCGGTATAATTTCAAGACTTGGAGTTGACCGAAGACAACGTGATAACCAGAAAAAAAATTCTCACGATAATACTGAACTTAAAATCTAACACAGTACAATCAACGTATCTTCTTATGATATACAGTTTGACAAACCTAGCTGAATAGATGAATGAAGAAATCTGCATTGTTCATTTGCATTGGTGGTTGAATTAATCACCCAAGTTTTGGGTATTGCTTTGGTTGAGTGGCTGGAGTTCAGATGGCGCCCGTGGTTTAGTGAACGCTAGGCTGCGGGCGGTGTCTCAGCTTCTGCCTTGACATGGATAGTTTGTTGAACCATTTGTTGCAGACATTAGTCATTGTCTGTACTGATGAGGGCAAGAACCCAGAAATCGATCTATAGGTAGCCCAAATGTTTCAATGAACATTTCCATGCAGCTAGCAGTTGCGGAGACATACTTGTAGGAACTCTGCATGGAAATTCATTGGATGTAATTCAACGTTAGACGTGGTATTGTCCAGGAAAGCAGTTGTTTTCTGATAGATTTTCGACTCAATTATTCCTTTTGTATAGGTGTATGGCAATAAGCGTCATCGTGGTAGGGCAGGACACCTTGTTTCTCCCTTGAATAGATGAAATTGACCGTACGTGCAAGCGCGGGTAGGGCTCAGAAAAGTAGGGGACAACTCAAAGAGTATATTGAATTTTTTTTTCTCATATCGAGGGATAGAGTGTAACAAAACATTTTTTATGGATAATTTCGAAGAAAAATTGGGGACAGTGTTCCCCCCGTGCGTCACCCTTTACCATGTGTATGAAAGCAGAAAATTGAACAAGATAACTGAATAGGATTCACGAAAAAATTATGTGCAATAAAAAAAAAAAATTATTGTCGATGTGCCACTGACAAATTAAACTGGACGCGCTTGATTGGATTCTCGTAAAGATTTTCGTCGAAATAGGAGTTAGTGTCCACACATTCGTTTTTTAACCATTTTTTCATTTCAGGTATTGACATAAATTCTAATGGACAACTTTCCAATTTTGTGTTTTCAATGGAATAGATGAAATTAGAATTCCGCTGTATATATACTGTTATACCGAAAATGCATTAGAGTTTCAGTCAATTTGCTCTATAAAAAATCATTGTTTTTCATTTAATAACTGGAGTGCAACGAAGTCACTCATTAAGGTAATATTTCAACGAACTAATTAGTAGTATTTAAACGAAATATGAAAACTTGGTATTGAAAAATATCAACTGAATATTGTTCAAAGTCTTCTTTGTTTTGTTGGACATTTCAGGACTTTCAGAGTATCTCATACGTAGGAATATTGCTGAAATTATCAGAAAAAGTGTACAGTGCTACTTTTGAACTTAAACAAATGAAACTTGTAATGTGGAAATCACCTCATTTTCTGGTGGGAATCAGTAACATAATCGTCAATTATATTTCGAAAAAGGTAGGTTTGAGAGATAGAAAAATTAATACTAAAATTTCAGTTTATCGTATAAAACTCATTGAATCAAGAGTCCGCAGTTCTAATAATTATTCGAATAAACGCCATCTACTTCCTGAAAGATACATTTTTGAAAACTCCAAATGAGTGAGGTACGGTAAACGAGCTGGCTCTTCTATTAGACCTCATCATTTCAACGTTATTCCTAGTTGTAAGAAAATGTGGTTTTGATATATTTAAACTAGTTATTACTATGCTTAGTTGAAGTATTTATCCATATCTGGAAGTCATTGAATTCGAAAATTCAGTATTCATAATACTGAGAAAGGACCAGCAATCAATGCTTGAATACGATAAAACCGAACTTAATATCAATTAATGTGAATGATATATTTTTTATCAACCAGTCAGTTTCATCGGCATATTTACTTTTATAGAATTGAATTGAAACCATAACTGAGTATTACAGAAGGATCCATCAAACCAGGTGAGTCTATAATGTGTGGTAAAGGGTCCCTAGTTTTGGGAAAAATAATCCGAAACAGAAATTAAGGCAGATACTGAATAACCTAAATGTGATTTTTGTAGATGAAACGAACTCTGTAGCACTTTTGGTTTAAACATCTCATATATTTTCACCTTTTTGGAAATCCAGTGCAAATTTTGAACATAATGAGCTGATTTAATGATTAAATACTTGTATTCAGAAGTACATTTTCAGTAAACAGTCGAAGTTTATTGACATGTACCGAAAGTCTGGCTCATATAATATATGGTGAATATTCGGTTCGCCATATGCTCATGATTAATTATTTCTCTGGGAGGGGGGTACATTTAATTATCACAATGTACATACAAGTGTTGATACTTTGGCGCTGGCAAATGAAGCTCGAGGTTTGATTGCACTGCTTTGAAGTGACGTTATTTCTATTTATTTGCCCGGAACAATTCGGAAGAAACCCACAGTTCCCCTTTCCAATTGTACGATTCAGTGCTGTATGTTATGATACTAAGCCTCAAAAACTATGAATTTATTTCACAAGAAATTCAAATGAGAGCTCATTGGGGGAAGAAGAGGAGGATCTCAGCAACGAATTTTTGGAGGAGATGGAAAATGACCCAGAAGATGATGAAGTAGAGCACGATGAGAGTCCAACCACATGAAAGAGGCTAATGAATATTTTTTTTTATGAATTTGCTTGCAAGTGTGTTTTCATATTTGATTTTGTTTAGTTGTATTTTATATATAAATTGCATTTGATTTCAAGAATACTTTGGTTCTCAACAATTGTTACAGAGGCAACTTTTAATATATATGTATATACCTACCTGAATCAATACACTCCATGGAAAAAGTCGAAAATTTTTTTCTCCATACCCCAATTTTTTTCCAAATACCTTTCTTGAATTATCGAAGAAATTAACGTATATATTCTTGTATCGTGTAACACTTGAAAAATGATATACTCAATTGGATAGGTATGCCTGAACAGTCTCAATACAAGAAATAATGGTTAGAAAGCAAGATATTAAAAATGACTGTTTTTGGAATTTGGCATATAGTATGATGAAAATTGGTCAAATTTTAAAATAAAGGCGTTCTTTGAGCTTGCCGTTAAATTCTCTACAACTTTAATTACCAAAGTGTTTTGGTAGGACCAGTGAATGCCAGCGAATGTCCACAGAAAGTCGTCAAATAGTACATTTTAGTTGATAAGGAAAAAATCGTCTCCTTTCAGACGTCGATTAGTACTTTAGAAATTAGAATTAGAAAGTAGTAGGACAGATCAGTCGACGCAGAATTAATTCTTCAATTTGTCTCTCAAGGTTTACTCGTTTTCAAGACACTCTTGAGGTTTTAGAAAGATTTACAGCTTTCCTCACATCACTTTGAGGTCCTGTCTCTATTTTACTGAACTATTATGGGATATTTGGTGCCCATTTTTCAGAAGATATTTCCTCCATAAAAAATAAAGATTTTGTCAATTTTAGTGTTGGCCCATATTCAATGAATATTAATTGTCTCTAGTCTCATTTCCGTATTCTTTTATTTTTCTTAAGTACTCTTATTGATGGACAACGATTCGTTCTGACATCATAATCATACAAACTAAATACGATAAATAAATATACCTCTGAGTCTAGTTGCACCGGACTGTCTAGTAAATAAATCTTCTAGCTAATTGTAATTCCACAGCGGCAAGTCAAAAACAAACCAAAAGAGTTCGATTGTCATTTCACCCCCCATTTTATCTGACAGAGTCCACGTGGACTTCCAGTCGGATGAGACAAGGAGCGGTTAGAGAATAATGTGTTACTTATGCCTATGCAAATTATTGGCAGCAATTTGTATATTGATATAACATCCTATGGTCGCTTGTTTCTGTTGTCAATTGAGTTCGAATAGACTATTCTAGAACCTTTAGATATCATATATTTTCGGGCATCGACTCGACAGAAAATTTTACCCCCACCTATTTCGCCGTCTATTCCTTCCTGCATCCCCGATCTCCGCAAATATTCAGTTCAGACTTCGTTGTTATACAGGGTGCCCAGCGAAAACGAAGCAAAGCCGATATTTTATATTTCTCGTACGCAGAAAAACAAACGCTCGGACCCGTCGATTTTTATTGCGAGGGGGACGTCTTTTGCGCATATTCTCAACTTTGTCAGTTCAAGCCTCTCGGAGGGGTTAGGTCCAACCCTTAAATCTAAAATAGGGTTCATGTGATACCGCATTTTGAAGGTCATCGAATTCTCTTTCCGATGTTCTTGAGTTTTTTTAATTTGATGCAGTAGTTCTCGAGAAAACAAGTTTAGAACAATCATCGGCTAAGAATCTAAAGTTACGTTTGTTTCACTTTCAGCATTATTTCTCATCTTGTAGGTAGTACGGGTTTGATCTAAGAATGATTCTTTTTTGTTTGGTAAAATCCTATTCTGGCCAACTATAATGAGAAATAATTCAGTTGAGTCAGTTTTTTAATACATCAGAAACACGCATCTAATATTCTCATTTACATTTTTAAAACGGCAGGTAGTATACTATTTTACGCTTGCAAATCATAAAATCATGAAAGTATTTTTAGTATCATTTTACGAATTTCTTAGTGGAACCTCATGGTCCAAAAGCCAGCTGCAAAGCCGGACTATCGAGTTATCCTATCAGACCAGAAATGCTGCACAAGACATGACATGTGGTGTGGCCAGGTTTTTAAACTAAGAATGAGAATAACAAGCAAAACATGTGAATACAAATTAGGTTTTTTCTGGAAATAAAAAATTTGGTACCGACTTTTGGTACACCCTGTACAGCTGTAGATCTGGCAGAATATGATTTTTACATAACATCAAAAACATTTCTCATCTGGTAACTCGATAGGCCAGCTTTTTGCAGCGTGCTCCTGGACTATTAGTAGTTATTGCTGCTATGTAATTAGGTGCTTCTGTAAAAAATACGAAAAACTTAGTTTTTTCTCAGCCATGAACACAATTCTAACAATTCAAGTTAAAAGTTGATACGAATTCATGTCAGTGTTGACTTGTTAGTATATTAACAATGATTTCTCGAGAACTACTGCATCAAATTCCAAAAAGTGGAAAGCGTTGGAAAGAGAATTCAATTACGTTCAAAATGCGGTATCACATGAACCCTCCTCTCATTAAAGATTTGAGGGTTGGAGGTAACCCCTCCGAGGGTCTTGAAGTGACAAAGCTGAGAATATGCGCAAAAGATATCCCCCTTGCAATAAAAATCGACGGGACAAAGCGAACAATAAATATAGAATATCTGCCTTCTTTTGTTTTCGCTGGGCCACCGTGTACACTAATCAAGAGACTAAACTAATTGGTAGTGATTTTTCCAATCTGACAACAATCGTTAAGGCACTGCTCACTTTAAGCGATCATTCCGGACAAATTTGAGCACTACAACGAGGCTTGTATCGTTGCAACACTCGGTTAAATACTCGGGGAAGATATACGGCTTCGAATTTAATGAAAACGAGCGCCCCACGCTCGTCCTTATCGGGGAAGTTTGGGAGCTCTAAAAGGTTAATGTGCATCTCCTAGGATATAATCTCTTGGAGCCAGTTGTCCCAAATTTATTTGGGTATTAGCGAACTAACGATGTGCCCGAATTCCGAATTCACAGAGTGATAATCACCGCGGTATCGCTAATTCGTGTCTTGAATGATTTTATAACATTACGTCAACAAACTCGTACAGTTTGCTAAACAGTTCGCTTCTGAAATCTACTTTTCTCCACCACTAACTTAAATTAATGAACTCTTGGGTAATTGAAACATGAATCGTACGTAAGTGCTACCCACTTAAATTAAATAATGAAGTTTGGTTAAGTATTTGAAAAGCATTACAAAGTTGTTCTTGTACTTTTTTGTATCAAAAAGATATAATTCAACGTTCGTAGGGGGAAGTAGTTTTTTTCCCCTTTGGATATTTTTCGATAAATTACCTATTCTATAGGGATTGAATAATCCATTTTTCATTATTCGAGATGAAATGTCGAAATTTCGAGGATCATGGATTATGGAGGATCATACCGGGTGTCCACGGAAAGTGGCTCGCCCCTATGAATTTTTTAGTTTTGCAGATATTGGAATAAAATTTGAAGGATCTATATGCGGCATGAAACTGCATTTTTGACAAGTGACTGCTTCATACAACTTCCAGTCTCAACGGAAGTGATATAAACTTTCGATTATTAAATGACACACCCGTTATATTTTCACTTTTTTCGTGTTTCTATGACATCCTGAATGCAATCATGTACTTTCTGTAACCAATTTATTTTTCATGTTGAAATTAAATTTTTAATCTAGAGGGGTATGGATATGTTGAAATTATTTATTTTAGTCTTAAAGTATTTGAAGAAAACAAATTTACGATTTTCAGTTAAAATGCATCTGCTGGGTAAAATTAAATGTTTAAATTATTATTACAATTTTTTTTGGTGGTGACTCGTGCCAAGAAAAATAAAATAAAAGATGGAGGATTTATATACTACCTAAAACTGCATTTTACTGTCTCCATTTGACATTCTGACTACAACTATGTGTCACTTGTCACTTTATGCTATCAAACTTTTTTTTGGAAATATATTTTTTTACTCTAGTGGACTATGTTCAAATTACTAATCATAGTACTAACATTTTAGTAAATACTGTTGTCAGTATTCCTTTCTTGACAAACTCATTGTTAAAAATTGTAGATTCCTTTTACATGTTAGTGTGATTTTGGAAATCACGTAATTTGGGTATTGTTGCTTGGGCTGGAGTTGAGATGGCGCTCGTGATTTAGTGAACGCTACACTACGATCGCAGTCTTAGCTTTTGCCTTGACATGGAGATTTAATTGAATCATTTGTTACAGACTAGCGTCTGCAGAGACCTACCCTATACTGATGAGGGCAAAACTCAAAAATCAATCTATAGTTTGTCCAAATTTTTCAATTAACATTTCCATGCAACTAGCGATTGCGGAGATAGCCTGGTAGGAGCTCTGCACGGAAGGTCATTGGATGTAATTCAACGTTCGTCGTGGTATTAGCCAGGAAAGTAGTTGTTTTCTGGTGTATTTTCGACCCAATTTTTTCTATTGTATAGGATTATGGCAATGAGCCCGTCCTGGTAGGGCAGGACACTTCGTTTCTTTCTTGACAAGCTCAATGTTAAAAATTGCAGATTCCTTTTATATGTTTTAAGAGTGGATTCATGCAGCACCAATTAACAACTATCAAGTAGTAATTATCAATTAACAATTAGCAAGTAAAAGTTGAACTTCTTGTTTCACAATGAATGCATTCATGCAGACAATTAATTATTATATAAGGTATCCAAGAAAAAGTAAGGATAACTTAAATGGCAAGGATCTGACTTGTGCGCATGAATTCTTTTCCCTCCAAAATTGTTGATTTTGGGTGCATGAATGCAATATTTTGAAGGCATGCTAATTGATAATTTTTATTAGTGCTGCATGAATCCACACTAACTTAACTTAGTGTCGGATTGTTGGTAAGTTTGTCTGCCTGGTCCACAGAATTGAGAGTGTAACTCAGTTGAAACTGATTGTATGTGGATACGACGATACAGATGTTGCTACAAACCAAATTCGAGAAATAAGGCGAATGCGCATCAATTCATAACGCAAACGACCAGTAGGCAAATAACTGGCGAATGCGTAAGTGTTTTGTTTACAACTATTTTATTCGCGAAACGAGGACGTTTTTGGTAAAAAGCAAATAATGCCAAATTCCCACATGTCATCATTTTGCAATTTTCTCAAATCAGGAAAAAACCCTGAAAGGATTTGATATGAGAGTCTGAAGTAGATATTTGCTGCATACTAGAGCAAATTATGCAGTACTGATTATGCTGATTACCCGTATAGTTCGACATCCAGATGCTAGCTTGTTACAGAGGGTTTTAATGTGGAATTTCAATATCTAAACCAGAAAGCCTAGTTGATGTTTTGTTGCATATGTGATCATTAGCAATAGATATAGCAGATATTCTCGAAAGTTGGATCACCAGGGTCAAAGAACAAACTCCAGAATGCCCTTGAAGCTTCAGGAATATTGGGGAAACCGTAAAGTGAACCATGATCATCAACATAACAGATTATAATCGATCATACTACAAGATCTTGATTTATTATTATCGTCCTAAATTATCAAGTGAATACTAAATATTCATCAAAAACTAGCTCTCGGATTGGCAGCCATGACATGACCACTGAGTGTAGGGATAATGTTCAATTACAGGAATAAACAGTCACTAAGAAAAATAATTATAGAACATTATCAAGAAATGCACTATTTTCGACACCATCTATTATCAGCTCTGCAATCACCCTGTTCTACCTTCAATAATATTCATGATCATTCAAACTATTTGAAATTTTGGAGCAATTCACCTGATGAGTTCAGTTTTCAAAACTCAATACCTATTGATTTCACGAGAATTTTCCACAACTAGTCAGACAGGCTTTTACGTTAGATTTACAATGGCTGGTCGTTATGTTAACATAGTCGAAATTGCAGTTTAACTGCAGCAGAGTTTGTGAATAATTGAAATGCACGGTTTGGTGATGGCGTTGCTCTTAGTGAGAACATATCGAGATTACTGTTTCATTTGCTCACGTGAGTAGAATGTTCGGTTGGAATTTAAGTGGAACAAGTAATAAATCAGGTGCATTCCGAATGCTTTGGCAAACTTCTCACAAGAGGCCACTTTAGTGCATTCCTGTACGGTTTCCAATGTCCATGAATGAATGAATTGAAGATGGACATGCATGGTTGTGGTGAGGGAATATGACGTTTGTGTTGGGATAATTCGTGGTGGATTTTGAATATGAAAAAGGTATAATTGCACGTAGACTTTCTCAATGGAATACGTTTTTCAAAATAAGAGGGAGATTTTCAGTCTCTTTCCTACTTACTCACAGCATTTCGAAATATTAAAAAGTTAGAGAATATGTATGCCCAGGACTTTGCTGACGATATAGTTATAATGTTTGATGGAAAATATTCCGGGTGGGTATAGATCTGATGCGATCAGCGTCCACAGACGTACAGACGTGCTATACTTCAAGGTCAATCCACAAAAAATCACGACTGTTCCTTGAATCAAAATGATAATCCTAGAGACCAACACAGCTCTTGGAATGTTTGGTGGAAGCCTATAGATGTCAGGGGAGAAATAATACCTGGGATTAATTCTAGATTCGAAGCTAACCTTGAGAAAGTGCTAACAAAGGCAAGGATATCATTGATGATGGCCAGGCAGCAATGGATGATCGTGCCGATAGAATGTCGTAAGTATACGCGATCGTTGGTTTCTGTTGCTTTGTTAGGCGTATTGCTTGTACATGCCGCAATAGCGGTTGGAATATCCGTCAGCAGAAAACTCTGGCATATAGTTCGTAGCAAAGAGTCTGGAACGGTGGTATCTGCCAAGTTTCGAAGACGTCGCAGGAAATAGGACGCGTCCCAATTTGCTCTAGCTGGAGAAGTTGCTTGGTCTTTTGTTCTTGCATAGCATTCAGTCGCTTAATGAGCTAGTTTTTGAGCCGGAGGTAAAATTGGTGATCAGCTAGCTGTATCAAAATGTCCATCACCTCGCTGCTATACCATCGCGGTAGTGCCTTGGGTATACCAAAATATTATTCCGCATGATTGTCTACAGTTTCCAAACTAAATTGCAAATCAACCATGATGAACCACATATCTGGGTCGGAAAGATTTTATTCAGGAAGTACCTCGTTATAGTGGCTGCCACCAAGCTGATGGGTTTTATGTGGTTAGCCTGGTCGTTATAGTCATGTCTGCTGCAGGTCACTTAGTGGATTGCAGAACAATGTCGTATATCGGCTAGTTACTGGTTATGCTTTTTATTTTAGAAAAACTCTAATTGTTGATGTGTGATGGAGTGTTTATATTATCGATTCTTGTTATTGATATCAACTGTCACTATCTGAACTTAATATAATGGACAAGTTTTCATCATGAAAATTTCAGTAAAATCAAATTAAACTGTGAAAGAGTCATTGAACTATGTATAGAAATGAAAAATTTGGAGGACTTTGAAGCTGCGCCTGGAATAATAATTTCATTACACGCGGCACTCTAGTATGTGACATCACGCAACTTGTATTGGCAGAGTGCTTACAGATTCATTTGTGTGCAGTCATTTGCTCCGTTCGTGTCGTGTTTTGTTCATTACACAATGGCTGAAATTAAAGAAATTGTCTACATATACTGTGTTGTCCCTATGTGTAAAAGCACGACAGTTAAAAATCCCAATAATTTTTTTTTTCGTGAACTTGATACATAAATAACTATTAACTCTCTTTAAATAACATCAAACGGCTCTAGTGCGCTGTTGCGGCTGGGGAAGTGATAGGTAATGAGTAGGTGTAATAATTTGTAGTGTAGCGACCTTGCGTTATATGACGTCACAGGTAAGTCCGACACCACAAATGTTTCGCGCTAAAATACGTAAATTCTTTTAATCTATTTCTCAGTCATTTATTGATGGAATTTGAAATTGTTTTCACTTATTTATTAGTTTTGACCAATATTTTAATTCCATCACCTTGAATATGGTATTAACAACATCACTGAACTTGTTCATTGATGAAATAAACTCTGGAACACGACTGGTGATTTGATCTCTGGGCTGACAATATACAGTATGACTCATTCAAGAAGGAAACACCGTTAAGAAAATTACACTTTTCAACCAACTGAAATGATTTTTTTTTTCGTTAGGTAGCCATTCAAAAAGTCTACTAGGGCATCAGATTCCATGAATATATCTCCAATTCCAGGGCTAACGAATCTCATTTTATTTTTAAGATCAAGAATCTAAAAAAATACTAGCGATTAAAAAAAAATCTGACCACACCACTGGATTCTCGAAATTTTTAATTGAAAAATTATAAATTACGTTAAAATGCGCCAATCAACAAGGAAATGAAATTTGAAAAATATTCAATTTCAGAACTTTTATCAAAATTCGGGATATACCACTGTATTGAGGAGGTCTCGATATATCACTGTTCAAAATTTCGTCGAAATCTGTTGATAAATAAAAAAATCATAGGGTGATAAATTTTAAAAATATGTCAATGGAATTTCTCATCTCATAATGTTTATCTATCAACAGATTTCAATGAAATTGTAGTCAATGATATTTTGAGAATTCCCCAATCCAGTGGTGTGGTCAAAGTTTTGATTACAGTTCTGCAATTGAATTGGTGTGTTAATTAAACGGCATATTTTTCAAATTTCATTCCTTTATAACTTTTTTATTCATTTGACATATTTCAACTTGATTCACATATGAACCATTTAAAAATATCGAGAATCACGTGGTGTAGTCAGATTTTTTATGAAAAAATCGCTAGTAATTTTCTTAAAATTTTGACCTTGAAAAATGAAATTAGTTTTCCCTCGAAATGGATATTTATTCATGGAATTTGGTGTCTAAGTAGACTTTTTGAATGTCAACCGAACTAAAAAAAAAAAAAATCAATCCAATCGGATGAAAACTATAATTTTTATAAGGGTGCTTTGCCACTGTATCTCCAATAGAGATATACAAGCGAAATCATTCTCCACACAATTAAAACAGCTCATGTCTCAAATCGAGGGGGAAACCACTGAGAATATTAGGAACACTAATTCCCAAAAATCATAAGTAATGCCTCTAATACCCAAGTGATTCCCGAGTAATACCCAGTAATTCCCGAGTTATACCCCCTAAGTAATGCATGCCAGTAACGTCCGTCAGAAAAGTCAATGTTAGGATTGTTATCAAGTACAAGTCGGATGACCTTTTTTTTTTTTCATTGTACAATTCGGATTTCCGCTACTGTTCAAGACAATTCCAATTCCCATGTTTTGACGACCATTCCTCCTTTTTTTTTCCTCTTCACCGAATACTATTGTGTGCTGTAATTGTTCTCTCACTTCCAAATAATTCCTGTAATACCCTTGTAATGCTCGAGTAATGCCTAATAACTCCTAAGTAATTCTTCTAATGCCCAATTAATACACCAGTAATACCTATGGTGCCCAATAATTTTCAAGTAATGCCACTCTCAACTCTCAACTAATACTGGAGTAATGCCCCTAATTCCCCAGTTATGCCACTAATTCCCAAGACATGTACACCAAAATTCCCCAGCAGTTTCCACCTCGTTTCAAACCATGAATATTCAGATCCCATACCACTTCTTAAATGGGAACTCTGAATATAGGTTGCGCTGAGTACATCGTTCACTTCAACTATACAGTGCTGTCAGTAAAAACTTGTTTGAATACACCAGCATATTCAGATGAATCCATGAACACATCAACCCTATTTATCAACAGTAACGAGCGTTCCCCATTTGAGCGAATCAATTTGCATCAATAAGCGACGCCCATCGAATTAGGGCATCCTTTGAAGTTGCAAACGCCGACAGAATACTTGGATGGCCCTATTTCCATTCTGGAGACTAGCAACTCTGTGATAGTTATCTAGAGACAATTCCAATTCCCAGCACGTGACGAGGAGGTTGATCAGTAGTTATATTGACGGTCACACGATTGTTGGGCGTTTTCAAAGGATTCAGCGAGTTTCATTCTGAGGGATTGGTTTAATGGAATGAATAAGATGAGACAATTTCATCAGTTGGAAAAGATGTGGTGGAGAATACCTTGTCGTGCACTGACGAGGTCATGTTAACGTGATAGAAATGTACATTATGGGCCGGTTGCATAAAACTCCGTCAAGTATTTGATGTCACGTTAAAAATTCATCATGGCGTTATATGCCGGATTGGGTTGCATAGAAACACTGATCAAAGACTTGATGGCAAGTGTTTTTCTCCTACCCATATAGAAATTACACATTTTCCTCCCTCAAATCAGGAAGGAAACTCATACTCTTCCTCCCTAGGGGGGAAAGAGTACATTTCCTCCTTAGGGAGATAAAACCGATTGACAATTCATTCAAAATAGGCACATAATATTGCCTGTGAGAAAATTAATACTGAATCTCAATCCCAAATGGATAAGCTATCCAAATATCTTTAACAGAAGAAAAAAGGAAAATAACTTGCTTGAAAAAAAAAAAATAAATTAGCGATTCCTGCGATCGAACCCAATCCGGTACTTTCTGTTTACTAGTCAGCGTCGCTTACCACTACGCTATTAGAGTAATTTAGATGGGTATGAATGGGTATGAATTAATTTTGTATACTTTCCATCATGCAAGTATAGGTCCGTTTTTAACAAAAGCAGTTGAGATGCGTTTTAAATTCACGGGAAAAGGTTTATTGAGTGGGTAGGAGGAAAAATCATATGTATTACATGGGAGTAAAATTCCTTTTCCTCCCGCAGGATGTAGTTTAAACAACTAAGGTACTCTCCTCCCTTGTCATACAAAAATACCTATTACGCTAATATAACTCAGTATTTTCTATGTATTTTTCTGACTGCCAGTTTCTCTATAATATAAAACAAGTGGTTCTGTGACGTCATATTCATCAAAATAAGACTTGATTGTTCTAAGTTGTGCACCATGGAACCTCGAATTAACATTACGTTATTCAGAAACCCTGACCATGACTCTCGAAAAATGACCACCCGGAGGCACACAATAATGATTGTGTTGGGTTTTTGATTTTTAGCTAAAGAGGAGTGATTTATTGCTCCAACTTCTTTTTCTGATACTAAAAATATTATGGACACTAGATCAAATTGTCCGTTTATGATTAAATCTGAGTAATCTATTTCAAACGACATCCGAAACATTGAAGGATTATATGAAACAAAAAATGGTCATATCCATTGTGCAAAAGCTGAAAGTTTCCAGTGAACTGATGTATTTGCAATAACCAATCCAGTTCCGGCACAACTAGACAAATTTGCTCCCCAAAAAATAAACCGTAGTTAGTGACGAAAATTCAATAAATTCATCGGCAGTCCAAATATTCAATTGGATTCGATGCAGGAATCTAACGAGGTATTTACAATTTGTGGCAAAAAATCTAGACACGAGGCAGTATTGAACGATTATTTTGAATCAATTGATATTTTGACCTAGTTCGGAATATACTGGGTGACCACGGAAAGTGGCTAGCCCCTATAATTTTTTTGGTTTTGCAGATATTGAAATGAAATTTGAAGGATCTGTATAAGACATGAAGCTGCATGTTTTGACAAGTGACAAAATCCCCCCCAGGAGGGTCGCCACATTGATTCTGCTCTTCAACTTTGATTGTATACTTGTGAGGCGTTTATATTTCCTTATGATTTGGTTTTGGAGGCATAAGGCTGATGGGATGGTGAGGTTTTGGTTTGACTATTGGGCGTCTGCCAGTATTCGTTATGAATGCCACTACGGCCTTTCTTCAAGCTTGAGGTATGTAAACATAGATGAAGCTGACTTTGAAAAAGGGCTTCATTATTTTGGGGTCATGTTGCAGCAAGGCCGGGGATATTCCGTACACACTAGGCGAATTGGATCTGGATCTGTTGGGGTCTTCGAAAACCTCTTCCAGGTGGAAACTTTTTTGTTCATCAGCCAGAGCCACAACCACAGCAAATTTTAACAATTTACTCTTTGGATTGTACTCAGAGTAATGAAAGACATAGGGGGACCTTTTCCATCCTTGTTATGAAACCATCATAACTTTGTGTACATGCTCCAGCCTCATACTATCTCATTTCCGGATTCAATCGGGCAGATTCGGTCAATGTCATAATTTTTTTGTATTATGGTCCGACTGACCCCAAATGTGAACCAAGTGTCCATAACGTCTCACCACCTGCTACCAACTATAGCTCTTTATCTTCTGCAGCTACCAATCGCTTTATTATTTATACACCCTATATAAAATGAATATCAAGGTGATTGTTATTCATTTGATTCTGTCCTTCTTTATTCAAAAGCAGTTATCACTTTTATAAAATTGAAATAACAAAGCAAAGATATATTACAAATATACAACAGGAATAAAAAATGATAATGAACGGATCATTTACATAAAGAGTGTGTATCACTACCGAATTCAAAGAAGAAACAATCACATTTTTTGATGTATGATAGCTATCTGCCATTTTGAACATCGCACCTCACAATTGCAGTGTAATGCAGACATTTTTTGGCTGTAAGAGCTTATATCTAGTGAGATGTTTCTACTTTTTTATATTATTCAACATTTAGTATCAATGTTTTCCTTTCTTGAATATTGAAGAAACTCATTGATGGTAAACAAATTATTCTGTCCAAAATCGAATAAAAATATAAGTTTTCTTGTTTAAATAGGTTTGCCACCTACCTTATGAATATTACAAGTCTCCAAATGTGAAGGAACTTGTCTCCTTGAAAATTCAATCGTGAACACACCCTAAAGAAGGAAACAGAGTATTTTAAAAGTTTTGTTACACTACAAGAACCGGAAAACATTTTTTTCACAAAAATCTAAGAGTACAGTCCGGAACAATGCTGACAGTTTCTAATTTATACTTATAACATTCATATTGAACATCAATATTTTTGAATACTTCTTATAGGTCGATTCCCAGAGCCTAACTGAATCAGACATTCATTGATCAAGATCACACAGAAAATTTGGCACTATTTCCTCATTATGATTTGTTGGAGGAAGAAACTACGTACGCCACTGTCTGATTTGAATTGTCACTCTGCTAGATGATCCACCTGACTATACTTCCTGATTGAAATGGAACAGATCAAGTATTTGGGTTACAGCGGTGGGCACACAAGAACACAAGCTTTCCAACATACTTAAAATGCCATATGAAAAATGTGTCGATGATGTCGATCTTCCACCAGTGGTGAATTTGTGAATAATTTTGATTCACAAAAAAATGCAAATTAGAACCCTTCATTTTCATCACAATTCGTTTCATGACTCGGCAATTCTTCTCAATTTCTTTAAAAGCAAGATATTCATCCAAATTTTCTGCTTAAGCAATTTTAGCAACAAGTTCTCTGCTTTATTTGAATATATGCTCAATTCAGGCAGTGTCTTGAAAATTGAGCTATTAGAAAAAGTAGAAATTGAATTTCGTAGAGTGAATGGAATTGATATGAATTAGATGGAATACCACGAAGTATACTTCCTACTCAGAGTAGTTTATCATTTGTAAATGTTTGAAAAAGAAATATACAGAGATCATCACGTAATTTTTCCGATATTCCTGTTGGAATTGATTTGAAATATGGTCAGTGGCTTGAACTTCCGGTTAATCAATAAGTGGATACCAATTTCCTTATTTCATGTGTAACGTTTTCTTTATTTTATTACATTTCTCAACTTCCCGTGATATTTTGATTCAGCAAATTATAGTACATCAATTCAGAGAAGTAATGCCACTTCATTTATGGAAACACTTCACAACTCCAGAAAATTGGATTACATTTTTTCAAACACACAAAAACTAGGTTATCGGATTTGAAAACAATAACTACAGGACGAACATCAAAAATACTTTCGATCTCCAATATTCTGCGGACAGTATTACTATCCCTGTACCAATGAACAAACTTGACATTGTTTCTGCACTGTCAGCTCCCAATACTCCAGAAACTACTCCAAAAATTTCAAACCTCAAACCTATGTAGAGCCAGAGGATTATCAAATTTGGACTACTCAGAAGAAGATGACAGCAGTGAATGCAGCGAGAATATCTTCAGTATCAACAGGCTTGTTATTAATAATACTACCGAAACATTCGGTCTCAATGGGTTGAAAAATATTGATTAACACTTGCTTCATGAATGGTGTTATCCAGTATTTGTCGAATACTATTTTTGGCTGTTATGAATATTTAAATAAGGTTGCCCACACAAAGGATATTAACTACATTATCTCTAACGTGAAGGGAGCTTTGATCAAAACATCAGCCGAAGTGATCAAGAAATTGTGGCAGAAGATACGTTGGATCGAGTGGTTGATACAGTCTCCTAGAAAAATCCAATATAAAGACTTGCATCATGTTCCATCAGTTATGCCAAGCAAGATGCCCAGGAGTTTTCACGATTCTTGCTCGAGGGACTACATGAAGACGTGAATAGAGTAACGGATAAGCCTAAACTCATTTGGACCGAGATTGAAAAGAAATTTAAAACAGTGAAAAGGCCAGACGGTCATGGTGGAGATACCTACGGCTGCTATGGAGGTCATACTGGACCTGCCATCACTACACATTTACGTCCAAGGAGAAGCAAGGTCCGTGACACACAGACTAATGCAGGGTCAAGCTCCAATAAGCCAGAAGCACGGAGCTGATTACCGGAAGCTACATGAGGAACTGAGGGCAGACCCAGTAATGGGAATGCCAACGGACGTGATGGGTCCCAAATACAGCTTTAAAAATGACTTCAAAATACTGATACCAGACAGAAACGACTGGGAGAATGGGCCACCCGTGAATGCAAGATCGGTCTGGTATACAGACGGGTCAAAGACAGATAACGGAGTCGGCGCTGGAGTTTACGGGGCAAAGCCAAGGATTAACATCTAGCTTAGCCTTGGAAAATACGCCACAGTGCTTCAGGCAGAGGTAACGGCTATACAACACTGTGTCGGAGAAATACTGAGACGAGAGATAAGGAACAAAACATTGTGGCCATCTACTCCGACAGTCAAGCTGCGCTCAAGGCAATCGGTTCCCACCAAGTCAAATCAAGACTGGTTTGGGACTGTTTGTGTGATCTGACCGAGCTGGGTAGTCGTAACAATGTGACCCTAGCTTGGGTGTCAGGCCACGAGGGACACCTGGGCAATGAGCGGGGCGACACACTAGCCAGAGAAGGCTCTTCGGCAGCGCTCATTGGGCCGGAACCCTTCTGCGGCGTAGCAAAATCCACCACAAAAGCCCACACCAAACAGTGGGTACAAAACAAATCTCAAGAGTGGTGGGAAACCCGACCAGGATTGAGACAGGCCAAGGAGTTCATCAAAAGACGCTCGCCAAAATTCACGACGGAACTCCTCAGCTATAAAAGGAGGATCGTCAGACAAGTAGTAGGTCTGCTGACAGGCCATTGTAGGCTTAACAGACATATGAATATTATAGGTATGGCGGAAGAAGCAATTTGCAGGTTCTGCCAGGAAGAAGAGGAAACCGCAATACATGTAATGTGCCAGTGCGAAGGACTAGCAAGGGTGCGGTTTCTACAACTTGGAGATGAAAAGCCAAGAGCGGAAAGCTATCTCGAAAGGCCATTATTAAATCTGCTATAAGCAATCGGAGCCTCCACAATAGATCTGAAAAGGTCGCAGTGGATTAGGCCAAGGGGCCAGCTCCCTTGTAACATCTAACATCTAACATCATGGTGGAGATACTTGAGAATGAATAACTCCAAGATAGTAGAAAACTTTGTTGGACAGCTGAAATCAACATTGAAATGTACAATATTGTGGTCACTGTTCAGTTACACTTGATACATTCTGAAACTTAGACTCCCACAATGTTTAGATTCATTGACTAGGGAAAACATTTTGGATGATGATGAGAAACCGATATGTTTGAAGTACAAAGGGAAAAGGAAATGCACAAAATTTCTATCGATTCATAAAACATCCAAAATTTTAGTAGTCGATTCAGAAAGTATTTCTAACATAAAGATTCAGAAGAAAATTGAATGACACCATTGATGGATTAAGATGAGTTTCCTATCGGGCGGCTGACGCACGCGGCTGCCGGACTGCGTCTGACGCCTAGTACTGCTCATGTGACAATTTATTTATCCGTTTCTTTCCAAGCGTCAGTCGCAAGCGACAAACGCTGACGGCTGCAGGCGCTGCGGCCATACCCTTCTCGAGGTAGTCAAGCGTCAGCCGCCTGTTGTGAAAGTCGTGCCTGTACGATGTCGAAAGAATTTACTGCAGAGGAAGAAGAAACATTGGTGAAATGGGTTGGAAAATAAATACCCTTGCATTCAATCAGAAAAAAAAAATGCCTAAATATCTCTTCATCTTTCAGTAAATATTTATTTATTAAAGTTCTGGTTTTAAAATGAATGAACTTATTAATTTTCTTTGCACATACATGTCAGTAAAATTTCTTTGTCCTCAAATCCAATAAAAATATTATTTTGTTTTCGCACATTTTCAACTTAGAAAATCAACAGATCACTCGCGACTAAGACTTCATAGGAAATGAGTATACTGGCGTCAGCCGTTTGCGTCAGACGCTGTGCGGCAGTCGTGTGGGTCAGCTGCTCCATAGGAAACTCACCTTTATTTGAGCAACTATATTGCAGACAATGTAGCCTCTTGATGCTATAACTTGTAGCGGCCACTACACTGCTTACTGTATGAGGGTATTAATAATAATATAATATAGGCACGTGGCATGAGTACAACGATTCTCATGTTTCCCCGATTCCATCAAAATACCTTGTGAGCGGCATATGTACGCCTCTATGAGCAGGACAGCACTAAATCACTAGTTTGAGATTATATTTATTTTTATTTTATAAATAGTATCATTGTTATGGTTAATAAGTTTATTTCAAATATCTTGTTCAGATAATATGTCCCTGTAGTAATTCTTGTACGCGTTATTGCGATTTATGTGAAAGATTGAGTTTGTACAAGTATTTGAAGAAAATCCAAACTTCAAAAGTTTCAGTACTGAGTTATTCAAATTTCCACCAATCTTATTAAACATGATGACGTGATGATGTTAGATAATTTTCAAATGAAGTGATACAATGTAGTCAAGAATCAATTGTCATTCAGAGATTTGAAATGTTTCCGAGTTATCAAGAGTTTTTTCATAGAAATGTGTTTTTTCTGTAGGTATTGAGAATTGATTACAAATCGGATTTTCCTTCATCATGATCCTGACTGAAATATCTGCTGGTTTACAATAATAGTTATTTTGTTCTCTTACATAATGTTTGAGAAACAATACACACAGAAACTATTATTTCAAGTGTTCCTCTTCGATAAATCCTGCTATCTTGTTTCGGTTTCTTATGTTTAAATAAGCCGCCTTTGTTGAAGTACATCCAATTTTGAGAACACTCATAATGAAACATCTTGTATATTCGGTTTCTTTCGAAATTTTCCACACAATAATCCTTAATTTTTCAAAATGACGATTTGAGAAGAACATGTTGCCATTTGAGGAATAGCAGTTATGAACATTTATTTATAGATACTTTTTGGAATTTTTCCATAATTGTGCATATTTCCTCTAAGCTTTCTCTAGTAACTACTGTTGCCGTTCGTCAGTTGTTATTATTTTAATTTTGGTTTTCATGGAAAACTTTGTTCGATTGAACAATTTACTGTACTAGGTATCCTAGAATAAAGGGGAAAAACTCTGATAGTAGAATCCTCACTTCATTTCAAGGCTAAAAGTTCCAATAAACATATATCCTTAGATGAGTACTAACCAAGTTACCAAAATAACTTCATAACTTCTCTTAATGAACCTTGGTATGTCATTTAACAGCATTTAGTTTGAAATTTCAATGCAAATCGTGTGTTTGTGCACTTCATGTTCAATGAAAAAAAAATACTCGAACCAAACAGCTGAAGCTAGGTCATGGTGCTCCTCAGATAGCACCAATAATCCTTTCTCCACAACCTTCACATTCAATTTGCCAATTTTGAAATAATATTTTATAACAGAATGGTAACATTCACGCTCTTGGTATTGAATAAATATTCTAAAACACTTGCTGTCTTATGTATTTTTAATGTATTTTATTCAATCACTTATATAAGAATGAATATTCTGACATTGTTGTAGCAATAATTACGTTAGCCTTGACTGGCATCATAGTGACAAGATGTGAAATGAAATGTCGAAATCATTTTTCGTTTGCTTTCCATTTGATTATACGTGAAATTTGGGGTTGTGGAGAGAGCACAGTCTGTTACTCGTTTAGAATGAGAATTCGTTATGCTCGCGGTTCCTCGCGCTCGCTTTTAGCTCGCGCTCGGAACTTCCCACTCGCATCGAATTTTTCATTCTAACCTTGTTACAGAATATACTGTTCTGTCATATCTGATGTGACTGGTAGTAGACCGTCAGCTAGTGACAGATTTAGGTGCCCCATTTTCGTATACAAGCCTCGAATAGGGTTGAAAAGTATATCGGTTTGGAGTAAAATGAAGATA
The DNA here is from genome assembly GCA_958298965.1 of Chrysolina haemoptera. Lineage (NCBI taxonomy): Eukaryota > Metazoa > Arthropoda > Insecta > Coleoptera > Chrysomelidae > Chrysolina > Chrysolina haemoptera. The sequence goes on along the minus strand of OY282586.1, from coordinate 50,007,449 downwards.
TTTTTACGAGTGGCTCCTGGGGATAACATACCGAGAATTCGATTTTTCAGAACAGTGCTTATTTGTTTCCCTCGTGTTTCTATTTACGGTACGAAACTACAGAGGGTGACTCGTTAAGTCGCCTTAAGGAAAAAAGTTCCTATGAACATATGTCCGGAGTTGCTTCGTTTCTGAGATACAAGGGCGTTTGAAAAAAAAAGTAATGCCCTGTATCTCAGAAAAGAAGCAACTCCGAACATATGTTCATAAAAACTTTTTTTCTCAAAACAATTTCTGTAATAACATCACATATTTATGTAACATCTATTTTTAGTTACGTCCTGAAGAAGAAAATAAATATTTTCGAAAGCTAGACATAAAAACGAAGAAATGGTGTTAATTGGTCTCCCATTGACAGATAAATGTCACGATTTGAGTGGTTCAAGACCAACTTGATTGTTATACTAGGCATCATTACGCACAGTTGTGCGTTTTTATTCTCTACGCACAGTTGAGCGTAAGAATGGATTAACTTATAGAATGAACTGTTCGTAAAACAATGTTTAATAACATAGGAGTAGAAAAAAGTGTTTTACGCTCCAGACCGAAGAAGAGACACTTTGCTAACTGAAATTTCAACGACAATGCCAACATTTGAGTTCAGGTTTCGGAGTACTAGAGAAACAAAACAAATGTTTAATGGCAATGACGTATACAAATTTTCATTTTTGTTCCCGTCGCATCGTGTCAAAAAAATTTGCGCGCCCCTTGCAAGCTTGCACCCCCTGTGCTTCTGGGGTGGCAGAGGTGTTAGCTACGCCCGTGTTAGAAAATGGCCAGTCAACAATTCTACTGAGTGAAAACTTATAGTTATCTTGAGCATTCTTCATTCTTCAAAATATGTTCTTCAATAAAAGTAAATAATACAATATTCACTCAAAAAGAATATTTATTTGTAGTTTGTCTGAACAGGACAAAAAGGGAAAAGTATGTTTCATCTGTTTATCTCATGCAGCGATAGTAAACCTCGTGTATTACCTATTTTTATTCATATATTTTCATTCCATCCACTAGGCCTATGATGAACACTGAAAATCGTTTAAGGAAGACAATGAAAACATTACATGAAAATATTCATAGCATATACGATTATTATACATGAGAAAATCAACGAATCTAATGTTTCCCGTATTTTTCCGAGCAACTGGATGAAAGAGAATGGATTCAAGAATCCTGATGGATTACACTGAAAGATGTGTCTTTTTTCTCATGCTCACTCTTTGTACACCTTACCATTTCTTTGACAATGCAACACACACTGCTGTCAAGTAAAATTAGATGCAGTGTAACCTTTGAAAATAAGCGTTTCTGACGATAGTTTTGAATCAGGTTTTTTGAAATAACATATTTTTTCTCATAAAGTTCAGTCATGCTAAACATTCAGAAAATTTAGATTTGTGTTTCATTATGATACTAGGACTTTTTGAATTTTATTACGGTCCTTGGCCCATTATGATATTCATTATGTCAGTGAAATGCATTGACATAAAGATGTCATTGTGACATGCCAGCATATGAATCATATTTTAGTGATGAAATTATCGTTATGGCCTCAAGATAGAGCCCCTGATGAACGTCATTTCCTTTTCTTTGATCAAAAAAAGGCTTGGTGATTACTTGTGAAGATCTATATTCAAGTAATCACTTCATATTCCTACGAATACACTCAACAGAAAATGACGGAATGTTACAAAATAGCTGAATATTCTCCCACTTTCATGAAATGAAATGATAAATATGAATGATTAATAGACAACTTCTTCTAGCAAATTTTGAAATGAGGTAACCCCACTATTCATGCATGCGTTATCCTATTCGATTTGAGGTATCACAATACAAATGTTAGGTGGTGTCAGATCTGGTGATCTGATGAACCATCGTCATGAATTCGTAATGCAAATAGTTTTCAACATAAAGATACCATTACGTGGGAAGTGACACGCCTGGTATGTGGACTGCGGAGTGCCACGCCGATAGCATACCTGGGGTGGGATACGCTGCATTATTGTGACGTCAGAAACGTCAGAAACTGAATCCAAACAAATTTGTTTCTTATGTAGTTTTGCACTGTTCCGAGTTAGTTTTGGTGATTTTAATAATATATTTCATTTACTACGGATACTTTCGTATCATCGGGACTTTGTAAAAGCTTAATATACATTCCAGTCGTGTCCATTATTTTCTAAGGTAAATTTGAGTCAATATTCCGCATAATAATTGATATGTACCTATATTCGACCAATATATAATTCCCTTTGTGCACAATCCACTGCTAGAGATGAAAACAATAATGTCCAGACCATCAGGGTATCAAAAACTGAAGGAAATAGAAAAAAAGAAACACAACTCCAAAATAATACCAATGCAAAACGCCATATACGATCTTTTTGTTTGGATTCAGTGTTATGACATTTCTCAACAAAATGACAGATGTGACGTCGACAGTAATTATGCGTATTCTGTGTACCATACAATTCTATTGTCGACAGTTTTGTCTCTTTCTCTCCCATGAATTCAATCATAATGTCATCTCACTTTTTCTATCGACAAAAGAATTTTATAGCACACAGAATTCCACCCCTGAACACTAGCGATCTCACGGCCTGTTGATTGACAAGTCGGGTGTGGTTCGCACCGCTAAAGCTAAATTGACTACTGAACAACCGACGCGCCGTGTGACTGTGCACCCCACTCTCGTCACTCCGCACGCGGCGTGCTTCCTTTGAACTGTGTAAATTTTACCGACAATCGACGGGACCTGACACTCCGCCAGAAACTTGGCACGCAGCACCATTCTCACGGCGCGTGGAGTGGCAGTTCACACGCCAGGCGCGGCACTCCACACGCCGTGTAATGGACTTCTTAACGGTGCTCCACTTCATTGGAACAGAGATGTTCGGGAGTATCAGGATGAATTTTGCCACGGTTAATGAATTGGTCGCTGATAGCCCGCTAGAGTCAGAAGGCATGGGAATATTCAGCTTCATTGTAGTATTTTGCCAGTTTGAAAGTGCAGGATTAATCTAATCAAATTGTATTTCTACCAAGAAAGTTTTGGGGTAGTTTTGATTACTTCCATTCTCTATGTTTTTTGGGGTGCTGAATCCAAATTTGAGGTTTGCTAACAAATTTTCATGCCTTCAACAATGCATCCACCGAGTCTATGCAGAATACTCATCTAGATCTTCCCAACGAACTATTACAACACCCTCATTTTCATTGAGGAAAATGGAAATATCCTTCAAAGCAACCTCTACTTGAGAGCTGCGATAAACATTTCATCACCAAAATATAGTTCTTGTATTTAACATTATCGTTTGTTAATTTTTTAGACACATTGGTCTGAAAAATCATGGAAAGAGTGATTTTATAGACTGCATTGATGCTGATTTTTTCAGTTAGTTCAATAATTGTGTCCTAGTTTGATTTCTTTCAAATTCCTAAACCTCTTCATCTGGAAAAAAACATTATATGCCTGCTAATCTAACCTCAAAAATGCATATTTTGGTTGCACTGTCGTAATTCCATCAGATTCGTTGAATAATTTGTGCGCATCACTAGCACTTGGACAAAATATATTCCTTGAAAAATTGTCTATTTCGATGTCGACAATCCTGTAATATTGTAGTTTGTGGTAGGTTATTGCTTCAATAATGTTATTCTATTTTTGGTCGATCCATTTTGTGTATCCCATTGAAAAGTATCAAAATATCATGAATTACTACATTCGAATATATCAAAGGCTCAGACAGACAAAAGAATCGAGAAAAATGTGAATATATCGACAAGAAACTGTTTTGAATGAAGTTGAGACACATCAGGTATCCCATTTGTTGGATGTGGCTTAAAAGCAGTATGTGTTGATTCTAATGAAAAAATGTAATTCAGATGTCCCAAATATGGATAGATATGTTCTTCATTACTATCTATCAGAACTATTCTCATCTGCTTTGAATACATATTTCTCTTCATTTTCTGGATTCCAGTATTCCAGTTGTTTTTTTTTCGCGCACTAGCATATTGCCAGAGCATTTTCAGTATACGTTTACACTTTCAGTGGAAGTTCAAAAAGAGTTCTCAGTTTGCTAGGGCGTAGATATACCATTCTATAAATAGAAAATGGGTATGATGTAAGGATAAATATAATTGTTAAAACTGTTATCTATGTCGGAACCAAAGGCTCCTCAACAAATTTGAATCTATTCACTTCAGCCAGTTTGAAAAAATCTATATATTACTTTTTTTTCGTGAGGAAGTTGCTTGTGATAATTTGTATGGTATCCCACAGAACTTCTGTACCCGGTCGAATAGATTGATCAAATTACCTTGAAGTGACGTCACACCTAGTGGTTTGTTTCAAATTATGTGAAGCAATACAATAGAAATGACGTCACTTCAAGGTAGTTTGATCAAATTATTTGACCGTGAGCCACGGGCTAAATACTTTTTTGTGGTATTTATACACCCTATATTAGTGAGTGTGTCTTGAAGGACGTCATGTGGATTTTTAGAAGTTCTTTCAAAGTGAAAGTATACTCTGGAAGAAAAACTGTCGGTTAATGTCAGGAGCTAGGTCAGTTGAAGAAATGAAGTCGCCATCAGAAACTTGGTTCTTTTTGTTTCTTGTTGGATACTTAGATTCAGGAACAAATGGACGCGTTGCTGATATTTAATTTGATAACAGTTGAAAGTGTTTCCTTAAGAATTTCATTGGATAATGATGTTCTTACAACTTCTGTAACTATTCTTACAATGAATGTTCGTTGTTTCAGAAAAGTAAGATGATCAGTAACTTCTGTTGAATTTGGAAAATTTTAAAATTGATGTTATTTTCGAGGAGTGCGAAGATTCTCGATCTGTAGTGTTCTCGATTATAATGAATGTTTTCCGCAAAAATTAAATAGAGCAATATTTCTATTCAGTAATTTTCATGAGATTTACTTTTTCATAGGACACACTATATATTAAATTTGTATAATTGCTCAATTCACCTAGAGTATGATTGTTTTTCGCTACAAGATATTTGGAATATCTGACATTTTCACATACACATTTAATATGTAACATTTAGCATACACTTACCTATTAGATTTTACGCCTGATTTTAGTTGTAATAATATCAAAACTTCAAGGAAATAACAGAGTTGTAATAAGTAATAGATTATTGATACAAATGACCGAATCGTTGGAAATGTAGGAAAACATTTCCATTTTTCAACAAATAAATAAATTACCAGATGTTTTCTTGATTTTTTTGCAAAGCATTGATTGTGGAGTGAAAGCTTCAGTGGTTTTTTCGTTACCTTAAGAATTTTGTAGATTGTCTTGACACATTTTTTGAAACAGCAATGGAAACCCAAAAGTGAGGTATGTGAGACGATTTCCACGAAATTTTAACAAACACTAACAATGTTTGAACCAGGTGGCCATAAAACGGCCGTGTGTGCCGTACGTTCGTAAAATTTCATTCAGTTTTACTACCAATTACATCTACGCTTCAGTTAATCTTTCAATTACCCGCCAAATGAAATATTGCCAATGAATAAAGTGTTATGGATACAGCTTCAATCAAAATATGGAATTGTATATGCATTTGAAAATTTGATGAATCTGTAATTGAACATCTAGCCAATTGAATATCGATCAGACCGGCGATAGGGGAATTTTGAGAAGATTTAGGATTGTATATAGTACAGAAACCACAGACAAATGCACGCCACAAGTGAAGAATGAATCGATTTTGACACATGTTACATGATCGCTGGTATGGTGGCAAATTGAAAAAAATTACGATGAAAAAAAAGTAGGGTAAAATGGAAATATATCAAAACAAATTTTTGAAAAAGTTGCGTAGAATTGAATTTTATACACCTATACAAAGTTTGAAAAAATAATGAGGAAAAATTGAAAATAGCTATTTTTTTAAATATTTTCTTAGCTGTATAAAAATACCAAATTATTATCTTATAAATAGCTTGACAATAATGACAAAACTCTCTCATTTTCTCCACACCAGAGAGCACTAAATTAAAAAAATTGAATTTTGTCAGAACCCTTGCTGTTACATTGGTTCGTATCTAATAGTTATATCAGAATTCCACGATTATTGAAGAAAAAGTAGTTTTTGAAATGTTATAGGAAGGTAATATTATGCTAGCGATTCGAACCAAACAGAAAAGTTGGCGAAAGTGAAAAATAATGGAAATAAATAATGTCAGCAATACATCTTTCCTCCGTTTAAACTGAATGTGTTTTTGGCCTATTGATTCGAGTACAAGTTTATTGACGTTCTCCATTCTTTTTTTTGGTTCCAATATTCAACTCATTGATTTTCCAATTTACCTCGAATGATATGATTCAGAAGAAGTCCTCTTTGATGAAGAATGTACTCATATCACGTAAATGACTCAAAATTATCGTTTAGTCCCACATTGAAATTGATTTAAAAAAATACATGTACACGCTGTCTTAAGGTATAAACATCTATATAATTCCGCTAAAAATGTTTTAAACTCTTTCATCTGGAAAGCAAATAGCGTTATATCACCTACAACTTACCCTACCAACTGATGAGTCGTCTTTTTCTGGATACAGAATATGTCAATGAAACAGGCTGTGTAAATTTTGTAGTCTCCTTCAGGGTTTTTTTATGTCTCATTATGTTTTTGTCGACTTAATTGGAGAACACTTCCAAAGTGTTGATTTTCATGAAATTTCTTTTAATATATTGAAACAGAATCAACAAAAATTTCTGAAAACAAAATAATTTGGTGTTTCTCGTTTATGGAAACAATGAAAATGAATGCGTACAAAACAAAATCGTATTTGTATGATTGGAACACATTCTCCACCACACTGTTATCTTTCCAGAATATTTTTTCTGGTATGCCTTTCTCCAATTCGTACGGCATTCGGTTACCTGAATAATCATTTTTGCATTAAGATTTATTCGTTTTAAAGTGCCCGGAGGTGAATGACTTATGAAGTCGAAATGTTGACAAGAGAAAAATTGTCGCATCAGACACTTTTTATTTACTCCAAAAAATCCTTAAGCAAATGATTTTTTTTATGAAAGTTTACCTTCAGGTCCTAGTCATTTCCCAACAATTCGGTCATTAAATCAGCACTGATCAATGACAATAAATTTTGTGACAAAATTAAAACATTTTTATTGGTAATCAGTATCAACTCAATATCTTTGGCTTGGAAAATAGGCAACAAAATCTCCCATAAATTGTGTGATATTTGGAAAGGCACACTTCAGTAAAACTGTAAGTTAATTGTGATATTTGTCATGTGATTTCTCATTTTCCAACTTCAAGAAAACCAATTGATGACCTGGAAAACTAACATAAGATGACAAGTGATGAGAAGAAGTTATCGAGTCTAATTTTATGCTATTTTGCGAAATTGGAGAGAAGATAAAAATTAATATTATAACTCCATTCGTAAACTTAATTGGGCAATTATATTTCAGTCATTTCTTTAAAAAAATCCATTATAACGAACTCATTACAAGGTACGAAAGACAAAAGATATCAACTTTGCAGAGTTTGCGAGGACTTTCCATAGAGTTCCTACTAGACTCAAGCCCAAAGTAGGCAACTTCAGGTTTAATTTCTGATCTTGATTTCTGAATAAGATATTACGTCATGTTGAACATGACGTTGGAATTATGAGTTGAAAGTTTATCAAATTTCTGACTATATCACTGATTCGAATTTCATTGCAATCTGTTCATGAATAAGAAAATTATAAGATAATTAAATTTGAAAACTTAGTTTGGAAATTCAGGAAAATCTTATATAACTTTTTTTATCGATGGATATTCACCATTTGAAAATGTCATGAATCCAGTGCTGTAGGCAGATCCATCAAAAAAAAAATTTTTTTCATCCCACTGACTTGTTCAAGAACTGATTTGATTGAGCATTGTTTGTGTTTATACAATATTTCATAACTATTACTGGAATAATATGTTTGGAAATATCAACTTGTTTGGATTGTACCGTACCAAAATTCCTTTCAAACTCATACTAACAATTTTCAAAGATGTCCCAAAGTTATAAATAACTTTTATAGATTGCGATTAAAAACAGCGGTCACTCAAGATCATAAAGGTCATGTCTAACATCATTTATGCTTCAAACAACCCCGTGAAGGTATCTGGAAGGTTGAAAAACTGACCCTCGTTCGAGGTAAAATTGCTTCCCCTTTATTCAGAATTCGCGGTCTACCATTTCTTAATAAATTAAAATATTGGTATGAATGAAGTTAACGTAGTGTTAAATTTTTTGGTAGAAAGTTTCCTTGAACTATAAAAATGTTAATGGTAGTTTTCAAGAAATATTGAAAATGTGAGGAATGTGATCAAACTGCGAAAATGCTTTGATTTACATCATTTCAATGTATTTTCTTCCAAAACAAAATAAGGTGATATGATTTATCCCAAATTATAACAAAGCTAGCACTGTCGGCTAATATAAAAAACACTGTTATGAATTTATAGGAATTCGATAATTTCTCGAAATTATTTCTGGAAATAATAATAATGTTTTCCCACAAGACTGTAAAAGTGATATCCCAGCAGGTTTTATTTTGAATATCAGTATCAGTATCAGTTTTCTGGCCATGAACTGGTTTTTGACTAATTTTTATCTTTAATTGTAACATCTAGATGCAAACTTCTTAAAAATGAAAGCCCAAGGAAAAAAGGAATGGCTTCGATTTATCCTCAGCGTTCTCCCAAGTTTCAACTCTGAATTATCTGCAGTTAGAGGAGCTCCCTGCCTTTTCAAATATCAACCAAAAAGTTGTTGCAACAACATATTGTTAGTTTTATTTTATCACTCACTTAACATAAGTTTTTGGCAATTTCGTTATATACAATACACTAAGACTGAATACAAAATTCTACATCTTTTTACAGCCGAAGACAAAACATATCATGGATACTCGATTGGAAGTGTACAAAAACAGCACCATCATTTAAGTATTCAAACTTACACACTAGTAGCAGCCTCAAAACCACATCAAAAACTAGTGGTGGTGAGTCTGCTACTAGTCATGTCCACTCAAAGGCTAGAACCGTATTCTGAACACCTCCTATCGACGTGCTTGAGATAAGTCTCCGAATACACACTCCTCGTTCTGTCCTCATACCTTATCGAAGGCCTTCTATTGTCTATGAAGTCTAGATTCGACGGGGACCGTTTACACAAACTACAAAACGCACACTGCAGAGTGTTCTTAAAGGCTTCCCTGAAGTCTCTGTTGAAGTAGGCGTAGATCAAGGGATTCAGCGTCGAGTTGAAATATCCTATCCAGAAAACAACTGCGACCACCTCTTTGGGACAATGCTCCCTACAGCTATCACAAAGATACACGGTGTCATACCACAGGAAGAAGGGCAACCAACACAGTATGAAGGTACCCATTATGATCCCCAAAGTCCTTGCAGCTTTGTGCTCACGCTTCATTTTGGAAATGTTCCTCTCCTTCGACGGGGTATGGTGAAGATCCTGATTGATCTCATGTTGCGTCAAGGTTTTGGAAGATCCTCCCGAGTTGGACATCATGTCTCCGTTGGTGTTGTTCTGGTGCAGAAGCTTCGCAGCCCCGTGCCTATTGTACATCTCCTTTTCTTGCTTGTTGGCCTCCCTGAAGATGGACAGGTACATGAAGATCATTATGTTGCAAGGTATCCAGAAAGAAATGCTGCTGCTGATGACAGCATAGGGCTTGTTGACAACGAACTCGCAAATATCTGGGTGTTCGTTGCGGAAAATCTGATTCTCCGTAGTGGTGTACCAGCCGATGAAAATCGGCAGGAAGCTCAGCACAGCTGGGCTCAACCAGGTGTTGAGTATCATGAGGGCTACGACCTTCTTGGTCATGGTGAGGGTATACTTCAAAGGCTTCACTATGGCGTAGTATCGATCAACGCTGATGCAGCACAGATGCATGATGGAAGAAGTCGAGAAGTAGACATCCAGGGAGTTCCAAACATCACACATGAAGTATCCGAACTTCCACTCGTCGTAGATCTGAACACTGGCGTTGAAAGTCATAGCAAACATGGCTACCAACATGTCGGCCAAGGCTAGGGATATCACATAATAGTTGGTTATGATTCTGAGCTTCCTATGTCTCATAACGGAGACTATAACTAGCAGGTTGCCGAAAATGGAAGCGATTATTATTGAGCCCATGATGGTCGCCTTCACGAAGATGACGAAGTCGTACGTCCATTCTGATTCGGGGTGGGGGGATGTTATGTTGTGGGAGAACGAGGAGTTCAGTAACGTGTCGTTGCCCATTTTTTTTTATGCGATGAGAGGATGTTTATTGACGAATTTTCGAAACAGCTGAGCACAAATTGATCTGCGGGAAGGCATTGTTCATGTTTTTGCGGTTTGCGGATTTATTACACTGGTGGTGGATGTGATGGAAGTCCTCTTGGGGAATGGTTTCACGCCAGGGGCTGGATCCAGTGGAATCTGTAACAAAGAGAATTATTTCAGTGGTGATCCTGAAGCCAATAAATTTGATTTATGGGATAATTTGTATATTCGTAGGGGTTCATAACAATGATTTAGGTATTATGAAAATACTTTCAAAATCATACATCGAGGAAAATATTGATAATTAGCTGCTTGGCATCATATTATTCAGGAATATTGCATCTCATTTCAAAAGCGTATATGGGGTTCAAATTGTGTACTTCGACTGACTTCTTTTATTCAAACTTGGACCTTAAATAGAGAAAATGAACATTATATTAGTGATCAACAAGCAAATTAATTTTTCGAGTATCTCTATAATTCCGATGATTTAAAAATGTTATATTAATATAGTAGAAGACTTCCTTTGCAATATTGTTTTGTTGAAATTGTTATTCCCATCAACCGGCTGCTCACACTACCTGCGCGACATCAAGACCCATACATATGAATATAGTTGCAAGCTCTACAGAAAGAAACTTTTCGGCTCAGAAATTTCGCTCTTCGGCTCAGAAACATCAATTGCCCGCAGACTTATGTCCTATTCCATTCATTGTGAGAAATGAGAAAAGCGTGTTTCGAACCATGGTTTAAAAAAAAAATCTTATGAAGAAACTTCCGCGTGCCTGAGTATTTTTCCCGCACTAGTATGTAAGAATGATACTTCCCAAATTGAGTTGCGTGCGGGTAAAGGACGAATCACGCACGTCTGTAGAGAAATTAGGTTCCTGACGTTAATATTTCAACTCTTTTTCTGGGTAAATTATAAAATTTTAATTTAATCCAAACATATACAGTGACCGCCAAAAAGTATGTACCATATGGGAAAAAGTTTATTATTAGAGTATTGGAAAAAAGATTCTTGGAAAAAGTTTGTGCATGTCCGATAACCTAAAAATCGTTTTTGACACATGTCACGTGATCGCTGGTATGGCTGCAAATTGAAAAATATTACTATGAAAAGGCAAAAAGTGGGGTAAAATGGCAAGATATCAAAAAAAGTTATTTCAAAAAGTTGCTTAGAATTGAATTTTATACACGTACACGGAGTTTGGAAAGATAATGAGAGAAAATTGAAAATAACAATTTTTTAAAATATTTTCCTAGCTGTATGAAAATATCAAATTATTATCTTATGAATAGCTTGACCATACTGAAACATTTGTATTTCAATGAGAATGACAAAATTTTCTCATTTTCCCGACACCAGTGAGCACTAAATTAAAAAAATTGGATTTTGTCAAAACCCTGGCTGTTACATTGGTTCTAACAGTTATATCAGAATTCCACGACCTATGTGACATGATACTCCAGAAACATGGTGTTTTCCAGGTTATAATCAAGTTTCGATGATAATAGTGCCAGAGCGTTTCACTTCGCATGCAATGTTGAAAACTCTAGCCTCTTTAATTTCAGACACTATTTTTAAGATTATGTGCGAAGTCTCACGTTCGTGTACGATTATCATCAAAAATTTATTGAAATCGGAAAAACACGATATCTTGGATCGCAATAATCGTGGAATTCTGATATAACTGTTAGATACGAACGATGTAACAGCAATGGTTCTGACAAAGTTAAATTTTTTTAATTTAGTGCTCTCTGGTGTGGAGAAAATGAGAAAGTTTTTTTATTACCATTAAATCACAGATTTTTCCAAGCAACTTTTTCAAATTACTTTTTTCAATATCTTGCCATTTCACTCGACTTTTTGCCTATTCATAGTAATTTTTTTCAATTTTTCGCCATCAGCGATCACGTGACATGTGTCAAAATCGATTTTTAGGTTATCGACATGTACAAACTTTACAAATGTTATTTGTGATGTGATATTCACTGTTCCATACTTGAAATTAAACCGCCTCGAAATATTTTCAATTAATTGTTGAAGATACCAATTTCATCTTGGAATGAAATGCACTCAATCAATTGAAATGTATCATCACGTACTACTGCAATGGGGAAAAAATAACCAAATAAATAATGATCTCAGACTGAAATGCCAACTTTGCACACCCAATCCCATATCTACATTTTGATTTAAAATAATGAGACATTTCATCTCAGCTAAATAATCCTGCATTTTCGATGCTGAATGTGGAAGAAACAGAAAACGAATTTCAAGATAAAGAGTAATCCTGAAAATGGAATTCCGCCGACGCAAATATGAAATGAGTTATGAAAAATTCAGCATATACTGATTCCATATTGCTATTCATTCATATGCTCACGGAATCCACCATAAATTCGCTTCGTCTCAAGCCTTCACAAAGGATGTGAAGTAGGAAATATGTTGTCTCTTATAATCCTCGATAGTCTAGTCAACAAGTGCTTTTTTGGTCAAATTTTTTCAACAGTCTCGGAAAAATATGAACAAGGTGTTATTCGTTTCGTAACAGCATGCAGATGATTCTTGAAAAAAATAAAGTTCCGCTTGTAAACATTGCAAATGTAATAAGCAAACAAAGAAATGGATCATTAAAAATATATAAAAAAATCAATGATTAATTGTAACTACGTAAATTGTTAATAAAAAACTGAAAAATATATTTTTTCAAATTTTCTTTACGGAAATCTATTCTGCAGCCTTTCAAGGTAGAAAAAAAATCACAGATTCGTATTTTAACAATTACACAGGGAAAACTGATTGAGTGGGATTTTAATCACTGGGTTTCACAATGGAAAACAACACGAAAAAATCATAGACCCATCAATTTTATCAGTCACTCGAAAAGATATTGTGAATATTTCTAAAATAAGTGAATATTAATGTAATTTTGGTGTTTTTTGTGAAATATCATTCAGGAAAAACACCAGAAATTCTCAATGAAAAGGGTTTTACGGTGCTTTTATACACCGTCATGCAAAATTTACACCGATTCATATGAAATTGAAATCATAGTAATGGATACTTGATAAAATGGTTAAAAAAAATTGCTAGCATAAGAGAATGTGAATCTAATTTTGGTGTTATTTACAATTTCTGGATAGTTTATTCACACTCGGGTTGTGATGAATCAATCCTACCTAATTGAAATATTAATGAAGACAATGATGTTGCAAGCTAGTAAATCTCACCGAGTTTACTCTCATGTGGCCTGCATCCTTCCAGTCCAAATTGTCAGTAGAATGCTTCGTTGAAGTTCACCATTACCCGATAGTACCCACCTCCTTCACTAGATGGCCCACCCGACAGGACATCGTTGTTTGCGCAGAGCAAATGAGCTTAAGATACGAACGCGACCGTTATAGCATGTTTCAGGCAGCACAGGGAAATCTGAATAACTCAGAAATAAGGAATCCGAAATACGGGAAAACACCGAGACAGCAGAGCCTAACTGCCGTCCAGGTTGAGCAGTTCTTGGGCCAACCGCCAGAGTCTTTTGGTGTCGTTAATTCACACCGGATTGTTTCAAGGTAAACACTGATTGGTGTTTTTTGATAATAAATAAACCAGAAGAGGCTCTCAGACTAGTTTTTTATCACACCAAGATAACAAAAAAAACCGGTATGAAAATACAGTCATGTTCAAAGTATGGATATATTCATGAAACTGGTGTGAAATTTCACCTGTTTCTTATGAATGTATAGATCAGTAGATTTCAATTTACACCATATTAGTGTTCAGGAAGACTCACTACTATTGTGGATTAATTAAACTTATATTATTTCCACATGAAGAGGTGCTATGCAACACAGTAGAAGCAGTTTCTTCTAAACCATTTAAATGAACAATTAACACCACGATGGTTTTTCTAAGACGTTTTTCAGGTGTGACATCTGATCATTCCAAATTCAATCAACACCATGTACAGTATTTTATGTTACACCATAGCACAGTGTGAAATATGTCGGTGCTATTTTTCACTATAATTATGGACACCGAATGGTATTATCTGGTGTTGTCTGGTGCTATTTTTTTTTAATTTGATCACACTTGCCTATAGTTCATTTTCAAGCAGCAAAAACTTATTCCTCAATTTTTTTTATTCTTCAATTTTCATATTCAATATATTCAAATGATTTTTATTGTTAACGTATCTGAAGTGAGCGTGGCTTGCGCAAGCTAGAGTATCTGTTTTCGGTCGTATTTTTTCGAAACTGCTGGAAAAAGTTGACAAGAAAGCATTGATTTACTAGACTACGAAGCCTTATTACCGCATAAATATTTTGCCAAATCAGACAGGCGGTTGTAATACAGAATTTCATTATAGAAATGTCATTGATATGAAGATGAGACTTGATTGAAATCCTATTTGTCTCCAGCTTGGTCTTACGAATATGGCGCCAACTGGATTGGGTTTTGTTTCCATATGGTCGGCAAGAATAATGATAATAATCAGTATTTTTTATACGATCCTGTCATGAGAAAACATTCCAAAGCGACCAATAGAATCAAAATTACACTGATAAATTATTAGTAGCAAATCACAGCGATAATATTTTCACATTGTTTGGATCTTTGTTTAAATGAGTGCATAAGAAAGTTAGCCATTGGCTTCGTTGTTAAGATGACACTGAAAAAATAAATATCCGGTGAAAAAATAATCAAGCCGAATCACATTCGTGGTGATAATTTTGTTGAGATAATTTTAACTAAAAAAAAAAAACAAATGTGTAATACGTCCACTCGTGAGAATTCTATAGCAAAGATCCGTGTATCTAGTTGAAATTATCAAAATGCAATGACTGTTGATAACTGGTCGATCCATTAATGAGCCACTTGATCCGCTTTTTCGAAAACAGAAATAGAAATTAACCTTCAAAGAACCTATGGTTCGCGTAAAAATTTTAAAATTTCACCTAATTCACCACTTCTCATGGTGGGAAGAGTACCCTGTATATTACGAAAGCAATAAGACTACGTCAAACAATTACCAATTAAATTTGTATTTTTCTTCAGGGAAATCATTTTAAAATTAAGTTTCCGAATAAAATTCTTAGAAACTCGACAATATTACTCAGAACGCCCCTAGACTTGCAATGAATTCATTTATTCGAAAATTCTTGGGAATGTGCAACAAGAAAATGCTTAATCCATTTTCATTTGTTAGAAACATGGAAAACAACTCAATTAGATGAAAGTGTGATACCTACTACTGAAAAACAACAACTTTTTGAGTGGTATAATTTACTTTCGTGCATTAATTTGTTTGAATGTTCCTCACAGTCACAGATGAAAATAAATTACCACTTTTCTGGACACAGTTTCTGACTTTCTGGCTGTCGAAATTGGGATGGAACAGAATTCATTGACGGTAATGCCAAATTTTTCAGGAAAACTGCGCTCAATTTTGACATATGGAATTTCCATAGAAAACTTTAAATCATAAATATTCTGGATATAAATGAAGCAATTATGTATTTACAAATAATTGAACTCATATATGAAATCGCCCATAAAAATTCAGTTTTGGTAGTTTTGAAACATATACGTATATTTTTTTTGGTGTGAAAAAGTAGTTTATGAACGACCATTACATCAAAATAAATATTAAAGGAAAATTCCCATCCGTTCAAAAGATACAAGGAGGGGACTTTTTAGTTGAACTATATATTTTCCATCTCAGAGAATAACTAGTGATCTGCTTGTATGTCTCTAATTTTTGGCAGCAATCTATCAAAAAATATGGGAAACCCTGACCATTTCATCAGATATCTCCAAAGCGTTTGATTGCACTTTGTCAGCTTTAATCTTATGGCTTGTCCCCCAGTTTTGTTGCTCTGCTATCTAGCTTTCTCTTAAACTAATTTCTTCACGTAGTGGTTGACGAAGTTTTTTCCTACATTTTATTAATAATGAATGCTAGTATTGAAGCTTCGTGACCAAGATCAAGGCCAAGACCACGACCACGACCACGACCACGACCACGACCACGACCACGACCACGACCACGACCACGACCACGACCACGACCACGACCACGACCACGACCACGACCACGACCACGACCACGACCACGACCACGACCACGACCACGACCACGACCACGACCACGACCACGACCACGACCACGACCACGACCACGACCACGACCACGACCACGACCACGACCACGACCACGACCACGACCACGACCACGACCACGACCACGACCACGACCACGACCACGACCACGACCACGACCACGACCACGACCACGACCACGACCACGACCACGACCACGACCACGACCACGACCACGACCACGACCACGACCACGACCACGACCACGACCACGACCACGACCACGACCACGACCACGACCACGACCACGACCACGACCACGACCACGACCACGACCACGACCACGACCACGACCACGACCACGACCACGACCACGACCACGACCACGACCACGACCACGACCACGACCACGACCACGACCACGACCACGACCACGACCACGACCACGACCACGACCACGACTACGACTACGACCACGACCTCAGACCTCAAACCTCTACACTCGTGAGAAAAGTTGAACTTTCCCCACTTGTTGCACAATATACTATTGTCATGTCTATCCGTCCACAAATACCTGGCAATTCTTGATTATAATGGAAAAGCAAGCTACTACGCTCTTCTGAATCGAGACCAACCTTTTGGACTTGGTTAATATCAGTAACAATTTCCAATACATCCAATCTAGAAATAGCTTTAAGAGTGCACCATTACTTATTTCCCTTATCTATATCTAACTGAAATGGCACGTTTACCGCACATTTGGCGAAGCAAACCGTGGATATCTCAGATTTATCTTGTCAGGTCCCCGTGGGAAAGATCGTTCTAAATAATGTGTAGTTTACGGGCCAATCCGACACGTTATAGGCCTTTTTTCGCCTTTATGTTGGGGCACCGCTGGCGATATTGCCCTGTTGATGAGGGTAAGCTGGTCGGGGGAGTTAGGTAGCAATAACTCAACTATTGCTCCGCGTTTTCGTCGTTTTTTTTCTTGATGACAGTTACTGAATTATTAGGATCGGGTGGAGTCTTGGGATGAATTCTGTATGACAGCGGTGGGTTCGTTTAAATTGGGGTCAGTACACAGTGGGCTGTTTTGTGTAGGGGTATTGCATTCGAATGTAAAAAGTTTTGACACATTCGTGGACAGTAGGAGTTCGAAAGACGTTAAAAAATCATCACCCATTTTTTTTACAGAATTGAGTTTATTTTTGTCCAAATGTGACGAATTGTATGAAATAAAATTTTTTCTTCCGTACTTTTTGAAAAAAAAAAATAGATGACGGCTATGGCAGTTCTGTCCCACAACACCAAAAAAATGGTGACGGACCTGCTAAAAAAAAAAAACGAAAAACCGAATGAGACTGTTAATTCGCAAGTGAAAGAACAATCCCTCAAAATATAGCAAAAGATATACTAATACTAATAAAAGAAAAACATAAATATGCCAACTTCCAAACTGGAAGAGATATTTTTCCGAAGCATTTTCCTTAGAAGTAGAAGAATATTATAGTGACTGGTAGCAACTCAAAAACAAAAACAAAACGTTTCAGACAGTCAATTTACACATATTCACGTCGCCCCAATACTGAATACGCGTGCAAACTACATAAAGATAGCTGCATTTTAAAGCGTCTACCCCTTCCATCACTCTGGGAAAGTTCTTGCAGTCACACGCTATCAAAACACCGTTTTTCCCCGTCTACTGGGACACACTTTAAAGAATGTTATATGAATAATCTGCTGGGGATGGTTCGGCAAAATATGAAATGTCTGCTATAGCATAAGTATTTGGAAAGTGTCTCGAGTTCACAGATTTAGCGTTCTTCTAGTAAACTGAACTGCAGAAAAACAAGACTGAGACATTTATTGATAAAATCATCAATGCACACGATGTGGAAGCGTTATCTTTCAGTAGCAGAGTAGAACTCGTCTAATTTCACTGTTGAATGGGGCTTAAGGATTTTTTTTTTATTTTCGATTCTTTCGGACAAAATTCCTATAGTATAGGGAAGGACAAGGCAGCGGCCTTAAGGAAAAATTTTCACCGGTTAATATTTCTGAATTTTTGGTATCTTGTAGAATGTGACCTCCTGAACAAGAGTGTCTCTTGGCCTAACTAAATTGTATGACTAGTTTTCGAAATACAAGGTGTCGAAAATTGAAAGTGGCCATTTCTTCAAAGTTATATTTCTGTTACGAAAACATCTGAATGTGAACATTTCAGACGACAAATATTGCTTACCCATAAGGCGATAATTTTAGATTGTTTTTTTTATCAAAAATATTGTTAGATACCAGATACCTACAGGGTGAGTCAAGAAATATTCATAATTAAAATCATTATTGACCCTATAAATTGAAGATGTGACCAAATCAAGTATCATACTAAAATGATCATCGTATAAATATTTCAAATTTGACAAAATGATCTTTTTTTACTGAATGAGCTAAAATGTATGTCACATTTTTTTTTCAATATCTGAAACTCTAGGAACATAAGCTCGATTACAAAACATTCAAAATACTTCTTGTCCGGAATTGATATACAGTGTGAGACAAACGCTAGGTGATGACCAACATTTTGAAAAAGCGTTTTATATTTAATTCACACTTTAACTGTAAAAATTTCGTCGAAAGAATTATCCAAGTTTTGGTCATTACTCTTAGTATAAGTACACTATTATAATGGGATACACAGGATACATAGGATACACAGGGTGGGTAACACTTTAGGAGGCTATATATTCGTTGAAATAAAAGTATCAAAAAAGTATTGGAAATGTGAGAAAACGAATATAATGATAAATGTTATGATTCCTCTGGGTCATGTCACCAGAATTGGAAATATGTATATAGGAGAAAGGTAAAGAAAAACAATTTTTTAATCAGCCAAGTATAGCATATAGTACTATCGATAAATGAATATTTTCATTCTCCACCACTACGGTACAATGAAAATAAACAAACACCAACGTGTATAGGTCTCTACCATCTTATAGTTTCAAAAAAGAAAATATGTCGTAGACTTACGATTAAAAAAAAAAGATGCAGTATTTTCAGTGGATTGAATTAAATGTTCTTGAATAATAGAGTTCCCCTGTATGAAAAAATTCATGTGATGATGTAAGATTCGTCAAAAAGTCTATTCTTCATTTCTACTTCATAATATCATCGGAATATTTCCATAAATACTGGATCACATTTTATAAAAAAAGTTTAGTACAAATTTTTAGTAATTTATTACACAGAAATTATATCCCGCAGGAGAACAGAATTATTTATATTTAGATGGCCAAGTGATTAGGAGCGTCGTGTTCCAATCATCCTGGCTGCAGGTCGTGTATTGGGTTCTAAGCAGAGCGACTGCAAACATTTTTCATATGGCCCAGAAACTGCTAGGAATAAAGTGCACGTTAAAAGGTAACACCTCGTTAATATAAATATAAAAGAAACACTTTTTCATCATTTTTGCTGTATATTAATTTCCGGCAATGAGTATTTTGAAAGGTTTATGTGTGTTCCCAAAGCTAATAATATATTAAATAAAAATTAACCAAATGTCCCCAAAAAAATATTGCTTTTTGACTCTTTGTGTAGAAATAGTCATTTTCTCAATATGGTATATATTTTTTGTGCAAATTGAAAGTTTTCATTTTACCTATTCATTGGTATAAATTATTCTTATGTTGAAATATACATTCTGCTACTTTTTTATTTTCCAAGCAGACTAAAGCGCTTGGCTCATATTTCCAAGCATGGAAACTGCTGAATCAATATGTTCCTTTTATATGAGACATTTTGACAACAAAACAATGATTAATCGCTGGCAGACAGGTTTAATATGGATAGAAACAATATTATTTCCATAAGAGGAATCCATTGACTTAAATTACTACTGATATCGCTTTTGAATGAGTTGCGATTGTTGTCTGTACATAATTAAGCATATATGTATATGCTTAATTACGATCATTACTTTGTTTTGATGTCTCATTTGAATGAAAATATTGTTTTCCCGATAACCAGGACCCAATAGTGATAATCTGTAGCTTTGTCTGCGTTATTTATAATAACTTATCTGATCATCGAACTGTTTGTAAAGTGAGATATTATTGAAGTTTTTGTCTGCAGAGACCTACCCTACCCTACCCTATACTGCTGAGGGCAAGAACCTAGAAATTGATCTATAGGTGGTCCAAATGTTTCAATGAACATTTCCATGCAACTAGCAATTGCGGAGACATTCTTGTAGGAACTCTGCATGGAAATTCAACGTTCGTCATGGTATCAGCCAGGAAAGTAGTTTTTTTCTGATAAATTTTCGATCCAATAATTTGTATTATATAGGATTATGGCAACAAGCATCGTCCTGGTAGGACAGGACATCTTGTTTCTCTCTTGACAAGCTTATTGTGAATAATGCAGATTCCTTCTTTTTTAATAATGCTTCAGTTTTCAATCACATATTCATGAATCACCCTTCATGAAAGAATCCTACGTGAACTCGAATGAGTCAGACATCCATTTCCGATTCGGCCCTCTCTCTGTCACGCCTGTCAAACATGCTGTTTTCCTACAAACGCTAATTGCTCATAACCTTGTTTTTGTCCCTCCTGTTTGGAATTCAATAGCGCACTTTAACGTATTCCAGTCTATGTAAATGAGAGATATCGACAGCCGAGATGGATAGCGCTGACGAAACAGATGGTTCATTCTTCATTTTCCACGTGGGACTTGTTTACTGCACAACGGCAAAAGGAAAATCGGGGAAAATTCCAATAACACTTTTGGCACAGTTAGCGCGAGCCGTGTCATAACGACAAACAAATTCGGACTGTTTGCGGAAAGTTTCAGAGATGTCGAAGATGGAAATTCAGAGATTATTGATGGGATTTGTATATGATGTGCAATTTCATTGTGTTGTAAACAGCTTGATTACATGGAACTACCCGAGTAAAGATATGATTTGCTTATTTGCCAAGGCAAATGGATTATGGAAAATACAGTCCTTTGCATAAAACTCATGAGAAAGAAAATTGTCTCAATAGAAATTAACTACTGCTACCAACAAGAGTTGAATGGTATCTGTTAGATAGTTGGCGAAGCATCTAAGGGCCGGTCTTTTTACCTATAGATAAGTCCCAGATAACTCTATCTATCAGATAAGGATATGTGAACCTGTGAAGTTTATCCGATAGATAGTTATCAGAGACTTTATTTTTATTGTGCAAAGACCGGCCCTAAGTTAAAGAACTCTATTGGTCGTGCTCCATAAAGTTTCCCGAATTATACATATAGAAAAATATCTTTCGGTGTAAATCGTTGAAATATTGTAAATCATTTTGAGTTGGAGCGCCCAGTTGTTGAGAAACGTTAACAGAATAACCTGTCCAAAAATATTTCCAAGAATATAGCTGAAAATCGCTAGATTTCGATATATCTCAAATGTTCATCAAGTTGTGCACCATTTACACTTGTCGGATGGTGAATTGGAAACGGATCGTTTCAAATTTCAAATTCCAATGTTCATTCTTAATCAAGTACGACTGGGTTTTGAGAGAAGAATCGATTGTAGCACCACCAAACTTGGTATGCTAGTAGTTGGAACCATGATAACCACGAAAAAGAATTGATTACCAAAATTCCAGGGGTGGAACATATTTTATTTTTTCTTTAAAAATAATATATAAATAGATTTTTGCTGTAATCTTGGAAAGAATATGATTTATCGGAAAAACAACTCAACAGGGTGAAAAACATTTCAATTTTCCGAAAAAATTATTTTTCGTAATTTCTTATGAAATGCGCTCGTTTTCTCAGAACACGTGATTGAACGCCGACATCAGATTCAGATTTCAGGTTCACCATTACCCGCCGCTGAAAGTTCTGGCGGAGCCGAATATTGTATTGGTCATAACTCTGTTAAAAATGATCGGACACGGAAAAGGAAAAGTGCATATCGTTTCTGAAGACTCCTACCTTCTCATGCAAATACAATATGCAAGTATTTTGGTATGGCGACAAATTGAAAAAAATTACTAAGAGAACGCAAAAACTTGGCTAAAATGGCAAGATATCAAAAAAAGTTATTTGAAAAAGCTGCTTAAAATTCAATTGTGTACACACAAGTTTGAAAAAATAATGTGAGAAAACTGAAAATAGCGATTTTATTTAAATATTTTCTCAGCTGTATAAAAATATCAAATTATTATCTTATGAATAGCTTGACCATACTGAAACATTTGTATATCAATGATAATGGCAAAACTTTCTCATTTTCTCCACACAACTGAGCACTAAATTAAAAAAAATTGGATTTTGTCAAAACCCTCGTTGTTACATTGGTTCGTTATATCAGAATTCCACGACCATTGTGATGACATGACACTCCAGAAACATGGTGTTTTCCAGATTATAGTCAAGTTTCCATGATCATCATGCCAAGAGCGTTACATTTCGCACGCAATGTTGAAAACTCTAGCCTCTTTGATTTGATGCACTATTTTTAAGATTATGTGCGAAGTGAAACGTTCGTGCACGATTATCATCAAAAATAGATTATAACCGGAAAAACACGATATATTCGGATTTTCATATTATCGCAAGAATCGTGGAATTCTGATGTAACTGTTAGATACGAACCGATGTAACAGCAAAGGTTCTGAGAAAATTGAATTTTTTTAATTTAGTGCTCTCTGGTGTAGACAAAATGAGAAAGTTTTGTTATTATCATCAAAATACAAATATTTCAGTATGGTCAAGCTATTCATAAGAAAATAATTTGATATTTTTATGCAGCTAGGAAAATATTTAAAAAAATGCTATTTTCAATTTTCTCATATTAATTTTCAAACTCTGTATATGTGTATGAAATTGAATTCTAAGCAACTTTTTCAAATAACTATTTTTGATATCTTACGTTTTTACCCGACTTTTTGTCTATTCATAGTAATTTTTTTCAATTTGCCGCCATACCAGCGATCACGTGACATGTGTCAAAATCGGTTTTTAGGTTATCGAACATGCACAATTTTTTTCCAAGAATTTTTTTTCAATACTCTCATAGCTTTTTTCCCATACGGTACATACTTTCTGGCGGTCACTGTATATTCAATAACACTAATGTGAAGTGCAAGCCTCAAGCTTGAAATCACATACCTAATTTTTTAGGTAGGATGTGTATGAGCGATTATTTTCGACATTTACTGAAGAAATTGCTGAGATTATGGGTGAGTTGAAAACTGAGGCAGGAGTAAAACCCAGTTTTTTCTTTGGCATATGTAAGTGAGACTTATCTCAGTAGCGTTAATTCGTTGCATATGGTC
Source organism: Chrysolina haemoptera (assembly GCA_958298965.1). Lineage (NCBI taxonomy): Eukaryota > Metazoa > Arthropoda > Insecta > Coleoptera > Chrysomelidae > Chrysolina > Chrysolina haemoptera. Next base: position 49,983,636 of record OY282586.1, on the reverse strand, counting down.
CAAAGAGGGTACTGATTCTTGCTCCATAATAATTATTTCATATCAACTAAAACATCCATGACTTAGAAGGGTTAGGTGAAGTGGGACAAAACACATTTTAGGTACTCAGATATACTCACATGTTATATTTGAATGAGAAAGTGATAGTCTTCAGCAACGATATGCACTTCTTCTTCACTTTCTACTTCAATTTTTACCAAAGTTATGTCAAATCTGATTTTCGTCCCTGCCTGAACTTACAGCGGCGGGTTAGCGCGAGCATGAAATGTAACGTTGGCGTTAAACCACGTTTTCTGAGGGAACAAGCGTATCTCATAAGATTTTACTGATAATCATTCTTGTGAAGAATTGAATTATCTCTCAACCTATCGAAAGCGTTTTCTGATAAATGTTATATTTTATGAAATAACTACAAAAAAAATTACATATTTTTTTTAATGAAAATTTTTTTAAGTTCCACTTTTTTTCTAATAATGCCTGATGTCGAGATGTCATTTGCCGAGTTTCAGAGTGCTAAAATTCATTCTTCACGTTTTGCTCGAGTTCGTCCGTCGTTACTGGATTATCTTTATTTTCGAGTACGTGAATGGTGAAGTTTGAATGCAGTAAATGTTTTATAAGGCATACTAAATTCTCATCTGAAGGAAAACTCCCCATAATCCTAATAATTGTGATCAATAAACCACTGCCTCCTGTGCACGCAGCAACATTCGGCTCAGCACTTTTTAACTTCATTCGATTTCAATGAGAGCTCCCGTCACCAAATCAAGTTTACGACTGGGCCATACCCGGAAATGATTTGTTCGACATGCTGTCGGAATCGGATGAAAATTACATAAAGAATGTGAAAACCTTAGGAGTTTCACGATAGAGTATGATATACACAGTTTCAAGCTCCGCTGAACTGAAAACTCCGATTTCCCAGGGCTAACCTCCTCGCCAGTGCCAGTGGCGTGAAAGTAATGGTGTTAGCGAGGTGAATCGACGAGGGCAAAGGTTCGGAAAAGTTATGACATACCCAGGACGTGGAAAACAGGTAGTAAATGAATTTAATCACTTATCCAGGGTGGAACACCGAAAACTGTTAGTCAATATTTGGAGTTTTTTACATTAACACTCTGACTGCCAAGCCAATTCATGGTACGTCAGGCCACGTCAGCCATTTTCGACTGACTAAGTTCCTGAATGTGGGAGCCATGTCAGTCGTATTTGCTGATATGGATGGTGCATAACCCCGTATCAGACATTTGTGGTACAAAATACGTGCTTTATGGATGGCCAAATTTTCTTATGGCGCCGCAGAGCAACCTTTTTTCCTCGATATAGGATTACGTTAATGGACATCAACTTAGACTTTTTTTTAGGTTTAAATTCAATAAAACAAATGAGTTCCAGATTGAACAATATCTTAATTTGAAACAAAACAGCTAAAATAGACTTGAATCCATTACACCGTGACACTGTTTACACATATTACCGGTAAGAGATGCGTAAATTTCTTGGTGGTATCACTGGGATTTAATGATTCTTCCTCAAATATAATTTTTCTGCAGACATTTTCCCGAAATGTGAACATCTTTACGTAATTTCCCGTTACTTCACAGTTCAACAAATATGAGGGGAATAATAAGAACACGAAATGATTTGAACATTTGAGGAAAATAACGAGACGTGAGGCGCCGTGTCAGTCATTGCCTTTGCATAATCTTACTCCAAAGACAGGTTGCGCCATCTATGTAGCTCGCACCCAGGCTGCTATACAATCTTATATATCAGAACAGCAGATTTCATCACTTGGCACCGCACATAAATTTTAGCGTTCGGTGGTCCGGTGCTACCGCAAAGAATACTGTCAGTCCTTTAAGACTGACATGGCAGTCAGAGTGTTTTAATATTGTTCATCTACGGCCTCTGTAGAAAATAGGTAAAAACTCACGACACACAGCCTCAATAGCGCATTATTTACGGTAAACAAATCGCACAGTTTTCATTAACAAAACGCACAGTTTTCATTAACAAAACGCACAGTTTGAATATATCTCGGTAACAGGTCAGTCGATCTGGGAAAAATTTTGTATATAGATAGGGTTTCGTTTTCAAAGTTTATTTATACATATAGGTGTGTTTCTTGGAAAAACACGATTCTTCAGATAATAATAATAATGATATTTTTTGGATCTCGAATACGGCTTCAACTCTTTGGATCAGATTTATTATTCAGATGAGGTTGTGCTACATAAGTTCATCTTTATAGGCGCCTTTTGTGGAAAAAGGTCATTTAACTAATAATAATAATATTATGAATTTTTGGATCTCGAAAAGTGCACGCTGTATATGGTCGTAGATAAACTATAGTAGGTAATGCGTGTTGTGAAGCAATTACGCACTCATAGAATTTGACTTTATGTATATAAGACATTATGCTCAACACAGACTATCTTTACTCTCCCTTCAAACGGAGTTATTATTACTATAACCATCATGCGAAACATTCCTTTCTACACTGAAATATTCAGTGTCACAGCCTACTGTTGGTACAATTTTACATCGAAAAATTAATATTGCTTCACATCCCAAAGATAGCAGAGCCAGGAAAAAACCCGTATGAAGGTAGCCTTGAATGCTTTCAGATCTCAACGCGAAGTTGAACTTTTCCGAAAAGTTTCATTTGACACTTACTCACTTTTGTTTAAAACGAACCTATTTTTTCATGATGGACAACAGTGACAACAGTGTTTCATTATGGAATGAGTTGTAGTGGTATCATATTTTGACTGTCATTGTGAATCGATAACGTTCAATATGCCAGTGTTCAACTTCCGCAAATATTGTAACATGGTTCTTGCTACACTAATAATCTAATATTACCTTTAACTTTCATGTGATGCTGTGTTGTGTCCTGCATAAGTCATTTACTTTGCGATTCCCTATTGGAATCATGCTAAAACTCAATTTTGAGACCACCAGCTTCAATCTCAAAATTGAAGATCAATAAAGAGGGAAAGAAGTTCTGGTTATCCACGCCTTTTTTGATCCAAACATCCAAATTTCTATCAGTTTTCCATTGTGTAATCATCCCTAGTTCCCGTGTTTCTCCTCGTAATAAATTTCGATTCTTGTTAAATAACGCAGCATCATAAATGTAGGGCAATTCCAATTTCAATTTATCTTTAATATATTATCCTCAATTCCTTGATAAGTTTGAAATCCCTCGAAGAATTTCCAATCATTATTTTCCTCCATGGAGTCAGTCAGCAGAGATAATTCTAAATATGCCCGGCTTTGTGATATTCAATAGGAAATCGGGGCCTAGTTCGATTTTCCTTCAATTATTTTGTATTATGCGGTCGACGGCATCCGTTTGTCCTTTTGAATGCCTCGCCATTATCCTTTACGACGTAATGTTCTCTATCTCTCCCAGAACGAACTTAATATCATTTCGATCCGCTCGAGTGCTTTCCTTTGGGCTTTGTACAGTTCAGGAAAATTATTCTGAGAGCTTGCTATCTTTAAAAAAAAATATGTATATTGCTTCTCATGGATCTGTTCCTATATTTTAGATGAAATCATTGACTGATTCCACTGAATCCAATATCTGTGCTTCTCCTTTATACTCATGTTCGTAGTATTTTGGGTTAAATTAAGTGAAACTGAACTGAAATAATAGCATATTGTATACCTAGGTGGTAAAGTGGCATTTTTCAGTCGGAAAGAAGATATGGACAGAGTTCAAGAATTTTTGCCGGAGAGTATCAAGTAAATGAAATAGTAAAATTGACAATGTCGAAGAAACAAATATTTTCTCCGGCAAAAATTCTCGAACTCTGTTCACTTCCTGGTGTCTTTGCTACCAAGGATTGCTTATTGGTTTCCCTGCTGGTGGCGCTGCGACTGACTTTTACTGTAAGTCGCTGCTTCATTTGTAGGGAAATATTAGTTATACAGTGGATTATAATTCATTGGTCTGGGGCAGGGCGACTCCAATGTTATCCAACCTACACTGTCACTGACGAGTGGCAAGAACCGCGGAACGCTTCTGCGGTGGTCTTCCCCAGCCAAATGAAGGATACTTTGCTGTATAATTACAATGAGCAATTGCAACTACGTCTTCTTGGAATAACGTTGCACAAATATCAGATGTAATTCAATGTCCGTGGATTGTCGATTTTACTATTTCAGATATGGACAGGCGAAGCGCAGCCGAGCCTGGCCACTCCTTTGGGCCTGAAAAAGCACTCAACTTCAAACCACTGACCTTAGTGGCGTCACCACCTAGCGTGAAAAAGGAAAATATATTTTTTCGGCTATCCGTAGAAAAGGTAACTTCCTTCTTTCCGTAAAGCCAATAAAATCCAACTTTCTTACAGTGTAAAATAAAAAATAGTTTCTTATTCGACTTGTAAACTAAATGAATGATTAATTAAGATGAGCGTGAAGCTCCAATTCTGACGGGCACTTTTCAACAAATCAATTCTTTGCTAACCATATATCTTCCTTAAGTCCAACAATAATGTTAAGTGTTGACACTTCCTAACAATCCATCAATTTGCCGAGGAATAGTTGTTGGGCAATTACTGGCATGTCGCATCCAATTAAACGGCGATACATCAGTAGTGGATTCAATAAACCTTGAATTCCATTAGGAAGTTGCTAAAAATAGTATCATAGTTAACTGTTTGCATGTATTCGATGTACGGAAAAAGTTTGATATCGATCTAATTTATGCAAAACGTTGCACAAATGGTCGTTCTATCTTCGAGTTAATCAAAGGTACGCAATAAGTTGGAGAAAATTAAAATAATAATAAATTCAAACACAAAGCCCAAGAAGTTTGTCTTTCTTTTGTTCGAAGAATCATGTGAAAGAAGACGGCAAGTGAAGTTTTATGCCTTTTTTGTTGTGAAGCACTATCAGCCATTTGTTGTTATGCAGAGGCTGTTGGAACAGTATCGTCTCAGTTGAGACACTTTCTGTTTGGTTGGACCCTTTTGGCTCTTTGATCATTTTGTTAACAGTAAGCACCATCAATTTCTGTAGTTAGGGTGGGATGTTATAAAATCGATCTGATATTGTTGACAACTTTTCCTCTGCTATACACTATACAAAATTATTAACGAATCTGAAATTTTCCTTTCAAAGGCGGTGCGGTGTGGCGATAGTCGTTCGTTTGAGCGTAACTGATTTGGTATATGTGCTGATTTCTCCTTTAATTCTGCTTTTATTAGCCATGACTTCATAAGGCTTCAATTCCGGTTCTTTACCTAATTCCGATACAGTAGGTTTACAACAAAAAATATTGTATAGGCAATTGATAGTTGGGGCTGCTTTCAATAGTTCAACTCTAGAATCTACTTTCCTATCCTCTCTTGAGAATATTATATGTTTGGGATGAATAAATGAGAGTTATGTGCAGAATAAAGACAATTTATCAAAGATAATCAAAGGTTCTATATTCAGTTCTAACATTTCACTTGTTTTACGTTTAACGTTTCACTTCGGCAAACCACCACCCCGTAAATATTCATTCCTCAGGCGCTCAATTTCGGAATTATTAACATCGCCCGACGCCTACTAACTGATGACTGTAAAAAACGCCCAACATGTGAATATTCCCCAAGAATATTTGATATATTGCGCGCAAACAAAAAATTATGAAGGATGCTCTCGGTGTACACACACATTTTTTGTTTTCATGAAATATGGGCATTCATATTCCACGTTCCTCTTTTCTGCTTGCCTCAGAATGAAAATGGAGCGTGAATATTCATCAGGAAAACATTCCGTTCTTTGTAGACCATGGCTTGACCTTGGGACGGGAACGAGAAAACACTGGTGGTGTCACATAAATCCTCGGAAGGATGTCTCCGCTAAGGAACAAACAACTGAACCACTAGACGGGGGATTCGCCTACGTTTCTGGTCAAATATAAAATTGGCCAGAAAAAAATTGAATATTCCGCGACATTGGCCCATTATTTCAAAAATATGAAACGAAAGAACACTCTTTTGTCTTATTTCCACTAGATTTTTATTGTTACGACCGGTTTCGGGTTTTATCCCATTATCAAGTATAAAAACTAACTAATACAATTGAACTCTAAGCCTAGTTATATAGGGAGTTTGCAGGTAGGCTGGATGGAGAGGTAATTAAGAGAACAAGGGTAACTAGGCTTAGAGTTCAATTGTATTAGTTAGTTTTTATATATACTTGATAATGGGATAAAACCCGAAACCGGTCGTAACAATAAAAATCTAGTGGAAATAAGACAAAAGAGTGTTCTTTCGTTTCATCAAAGTGATCATGAATTTCCACAAAATAAACAAGTCATCAATCACACAAATTTCAAAAATAGTATTGGTGAAATATTTTCAAAGCATTGGCATCGGAACATTGAACGATATTGGTACAATATTGTTGTAGCACACTTTGAGATGATATTGATACAATATTATGCCAGTGGTCTGAATTGATAATATATGTATAATTCCATAATACTTCCATATTCAAATTATTGTTGAACAATCTTGTTTTTTCTCAATCAAAACGTAAGAAACGGACTCCAAAAGATGCAGAATCGTGCTATGCGACACCTATAGCACATATTTTGCAAATCTTTTAATGGCTACCAGTGAAGATATTCTTCGAGTATTCAACACTGATTTCTATTTCCAAAGTAAAAATTGGACATGCACTTGTATACCTACAGAAAATTAGGTATATTTTAATGTATGCATTTTCTACATACCTATGTAAGTAAACGTATGTATTTTCAACCAGACTGATTATATTTATTCATGTTCATTTTATATTAATTATGTCTGAACGTGTATTTACTTTCATAAATTATTTACTAGGGCTTCGCGAGACAAAGACCCAGACCAAGACTGATCAGTCTTGGTCTTGGTCTCGAAAAATAATTGTAGTCTTGGTCTTGGTATTGGTCTTGATGTTTCAAGACCTAGGCAAGACTGGCTCAGTCTTGGACTTAGTCTTGATCTTGATAGTCTTAGTCTTGATCTTGATAGTCTTGTTCTTGGATCAAAATGCGTCTACAAAAACAGTTGAAGATAAGAAGGTATAGAATATTAGTAAAATATTCAACCTAAAATTCAAATAGGAATGCATCAATCAATATACAGGATGATTTATTTGAAATAAGAAATTGTTGCCAAGTTGAGCTGGAAGTGACAGCAACGCAGTATCAAAAATATTTCCAAAAATTTCAAATTCGAACCAAATAATTTCCGTATTAAATTTTTTTCAATCTTCAATAGTAGGAGGAGGTATTGACAACTGCGACCTTACAACATACACCTATTTGTTGTAGACTGTAAAACTGCAATACTGAATTCGAAAAATGTATATTCGATTTCGAGTGAACAAAAATTTAAAACCTAGACTAAGACTAGTCTCTTGCTCTCGCGAAGCCCTAGTTTTCAACTGAATATACATAAAAAATATTGGCAAAATATACAAACGTAATATTGGCGGGATAAAATTATACAGTTCGCAATATCGACCAATATTAATTGGACATTATACAAACAATATCTGTGGAATATTCTGGAAGCATTATTGGCTTCAAAACACTTAGCGATATTGGTACAGTAGCATTTTAATATGTTGGTAGAATATTCAAAGTAAATATGTTGCCTTGGAAATGATGAAATAATTCCGAAAATTTTGAAAAACTCGGAACTCCCACAATTATATTTCTCCTTCAATTTACCACTGTATAGATTGATTGTCTTTTGAACAAATTGTGAAAAACAATGTTGAATATATTTTTTTGAGATTCATCTGACGTTTCGTATGTGGAGTCACCCAGAAGTTTCTTTCTCAGGTTTGATCATAATTCATTTTCAATATGGTAGGTATATTGAATATTCGGCCAATATTCAATTTTCATTAATTGAATTAAGTTTTATTATATTGCATCAATATTATCGATCAAATATTATCCTGATATTTTCGTAACAATCTTTCTCAATATAGGAATAATATGATTTTTTGAATATGGACGAAATAATAATCAAACCATATGTGATATTAAACTTGGATATGCAATATTGTTTTAAGTCTCTGGAATCGATATGAACGAAATATTGGAATCAAAACATTGGTTCTAGATGCCGCAAACAATATGTTATTAATATTGATTTATAGATATTGGTGAACATTATTAAATCAATATTGACCAAATATTATATGAAACAATGTAAATTTAGAACAGGTTGAGCCAATATTTCACCAATATCATCAATGACATATTGTTCATATGAATATTTAACCATATTGGATACATGTTATTTCAACATTCACAGTATATCTACAGGGTGTTTCCAAAATTGGAGTGATAAAGAAAATGTGTTGTTATAAGGGACGTAATGTAACGATGAATGGCAACAAATATAGTTTCTGACACAATCAAAACTTCTTAAAATATTGGCGCCTTCAGTTACCTTCGTTTGGGACGCACCGGTTTGACACTCCAGGCCACAGCGTGTCTGCCCGCTGGCAGATCCTTTCAAATGGCCGGATTCAGTTTCTGACCGTGCTACGGAAAGTACAGCCAGATCTTGCTCTTCCACTCGACCAGAAAACGTGTGTATAGACAAGCGATGATATATAATACTATAACAATAAAATGTCTTTATTTCCCAAATCTTATTCAAGTACAATAATAGAAAATAATCAACCTCAATTGAGGAAATCTCATAAATATATTCAGGAAAACGCCGAAGATCAGATGGAGGTGCCGGAACACCGCCCCTGTTTTTCATCTTAAGCGGGAATGTCTATACACACCTCTGCACATTAACATTTTAAAGTATGAGATATCGTTGTTCAAAATATGAAAATAATTGAAAACGATATTGATGTTACTTTGTTTCTTTAATGCTATTCTATCTTGTTTGTTTGCAGAGCTGAGAACCAAGTAGAACACTACTTCCTTTCAATGCTGATTAGCCTATTAGCATTGTTGTTTTCAACGATGTAACCATAGATGGGAAAGCAAAGTTCGACAAGGTCTCTTGAATATTTCAACCTTCCACATTCTGAAAAAAAAAATGTTGATTCAATACCATTTAGAGACTGTTATAGGGCAAATGGATCCTTCACAAAATCGTACTTTCAGTCAATAATCATAAACTTTCACAGATTGTCCAAAATTGATTGTAGTGGTTAATGTTTGAAGCAGTCAATGCCAAAACAACAACAATTAAATGCAGCCGTCGACGTTGTATCTAATGCTACTTCGATTATCGAGAACTGGTTTATTTTAAAGAGGCGCAGAGATCACCAAAGCATTTCGCGCACGAGATGCAAACAACATTTTTTCTACCAACGCTAGAAATGTTGTTTCTTGGATTTTCGCTTCATTAAGGACCATAAAGTTAGAAATTAATAATTTCTTGGATTTTTGTTTAATTGAGGACTATAAATATAGGATAGGATATGAAAATTCCATATAGTTTACATGCAGTGCGAGAAATAGGTACTTCGCGCACAGTGTCATGGTAACGAAGGAAAATTAAAAAATGTGTCACTTCCCATATTGTTGTCAATCCGCTAACCTTGTCATTTTTTGACGTTTGTAAAAAAAAAATATTTGTTTGATACTTGAAATTACATTTCTTCAATTTCCAGACTGTGTAGTCTCCACAGTAGAGAGTTGAAATCACGCCAAGAAATAAGAGTTTTTGTTCTATTTCTTGAAAAGTTGATCCTCTAAGTTCTTGGTGACTTTTTGAGGAGCAACTCCTCGACTATATCGTTCAGGTTTCGGTAGTTTGGTTTTAATTTATGTGGCTAGTTTAGTTGGTGTGCAAGGAATGAGACAGATCCCGATTATTTTCTTATCGTCAAGCTAGTCCGTTTCAAGAGTTCAGGCCCAATCACGAAATTAGATTAGGGGAGAGTTTAACAAAATTTAGTGTGCTGTAGTTCGAAAGTTCAAGAACGGAGAGCAATAAACCACAGTGATTAAGAGGGTGGGTTGTCTTCAGTGTAACGTCGTTCAGATATTTAACCAGTACTGGAGTTTGTAGAAATCTAACGGTTATCGGATAATCTGAAAATGTACATTGCTTGGGCTTTGACCTCTGTTTTTGTTGTTGAGTTGTAGGTTCAGACAAAAATTGAAAGAGTTACCATGGAAGAAGTAAATTAGCAAAAAAACATTATTATTGGAAAACTAAGAGCCCTGAAAATCTTGCCAAAAGATCCATCAGTGTAAATACTTACATATGAAGGAAATCAAATTGACGAACTCAAAAACGAATTGAAACAAAGAACAGAAAAATGGACGGATATTTTTGTATTTACAATGCGGAATGGACAGTTTTGCGTTTGAGAATGAAAATTATTTTGCCGAGCGATGCAAAATAACCATTCGAGAAAGTATTTCGCATTCGAAATGCAAACATATTTTTCGAAAACTGCATTGAAACTAATATGAGAATGACACATTGATTAATAAGTATCTGTCATTGTTAATTGTTATTTCGTGTTTGAACCAAAACGAACGATCTAGGTGATATTGTTTAAATAACGTAACGGTAGCAACGTAATAAATAATGAACAAATGCATAAGTCTTTTACGTTCTGGAACAAAATAGTATATTAAAGTATAAGCGATTTTTCGAGCTCGACGGCGCAGCCGTAATAAATAATGAACAAATGCATAAGTCTTTTACGTTCTAGAACAAAATAGTATATCAAAGTATAAGCGATTTTTCGAGCTCGACGGCGCAGCCGTAGTGCTCGAAATAGAGCAAGTGTTTGAAGGATCAGTTATCCACGAATACTTTACGATATTTTTTTCAATTGGTGCACTTTGAAATCATAAATACTGTTTTCATTCTTACAAATAATGGAAATAAAAGAACTTATGATGTAAAATGGTTGAATTCGTGATGTAACATCAGCATAACTTTCGTTAATGTTTCAATAAAAGTTTTTCATTTATTTGTAATATTTCATTTGACGTTATAAGGTACTCCTGTCAGATAAGAATCGTAATATTGTTAACGTAACCATGGTAACTTTGAAAGTTTGATTTGCACGCTCTGATGCGTGCTTTAAATAGGTAAAAAGGGCACCAATTGAAAAAAGTATTTTCCTACGAGCGTGCGGAAAAGTAACTTTTCCGCACGATTTTTCGGTTTGAAAGTTGTACTTTTCCGTATGATTTTTACTTTTCCGTACGATTTTTTACTTTTCCGCACGATTTTTGTATTGCTGAAAATGAGGATATTTAGGACTAACTAAATGATCTATCTAACTATTCTGTCTTATTAGTCATTTTGTAGCATTATTAAAAAAACTTGTTTATTAAAAACCTTGTTTTTTCATAAATGAGATGGACAAAAACACTCTTAGGAAAAATATTGTACCTAACTCTTACGGAAAATGGCTACGAAAAGTACTACTTTCCGAACTTGTTAGGTAAATAACTATTTCAAGCTGAGTGACAAGAAAGAGCCACTTCGCTAACTGAGATTTTAATGAAAATGTCAACATTTCAGTTCAGTTTTCGAAAAAAGTTATTGAATTCACAAAATCAATCAATTTCTCTTCTACACGTCACCTTTTGTTATTTATATCAATATCGAAGTTGCAATTGAATTAAAATTTCTCTTTGACAGGCTTTGAAGAAACATCGAGTTTTCATAGAATTCTTTCATATTCATCATGTTAGTCCTGCTTACTGTAATGTTAATGGCAATCAATTTAATAACATCACGTTTAAGAATCCTTTCTCGATAGAATTCATCAAACTCTTTTACTGGAGATGATTTTAACTTAAAGAAATCTGCATTGCATTGTTCACAATAAGCTCAATACCAGGACCACGCTTATTGCCATAATCCTATACAATAGAAATAATTGGGTCGAAAATCCATCAGAAAAAAACTGTAATTAAACATGTAATTCAACGTTCGTCGTGGTATTAGCCAGGAAAGTAGTTGTTTTCTGATTTTAACTTTTCATTGACATCAAAGTACCTTTAAGTACACGTACTATGTGTTCAAGTGAAACCAACAAAAAAAAATTTATCGCCATGGTCGAATGTATATCAAATAAAATAATGACTCTAGATGCTCACAAACTTCTGACTCATTTTACCGGAGATCTTTTCACATGCTAGAGTTATCGTAATAATTACCACTACATTTATAAGATCCATATCTGAAATATCAACGACAATTCTTCAGAAACTGATGTGATGAAACTCTGTGGGCAATAGTATATTACGTTACTAGTGTGGAAAGTGACCCATTTCACATGAGTGGGAGAATGTTGTCACAATCCCACGAGTGTGAAATGGCACTTTCCACACAAGTTATGTACACTATTTTTCCTACGACCACATATTAATGAATAATTGCAAAAAAAATTATATATTTTCACTTTATTATGAGAATTTGGGAATTTTACCAAGAAAAGTAATAATTGAACAAGATTACTGCTTAGAATTCTAGAAATTAGAAGTATTATTATTATTACTATTATTACTTTTAGTGAATTGCAATGGACTTTGCAATGAGGAGTAAGACAGATTTCTCTCTGTTATTTGTACACTATGTACAGTAGTAGATTCGATGTCAGTTTCTCGAAGAGGCGGAGTGACGGCTTTCGAAGTACTGCTGATGGCACCCATAATTTTTTTGGCAATATTTAACCTGTTAGTAGCAGAATCGTCAATGTATTCTTCTGCGACTTTGGACGATTTTCAACCTCCATGTCTTTTCAGAGAAATCAGATCTCCTCCTGCATCTACTAATATAGTAGCAGAAGAACGGTGAAATGAGTGCCCCGTGTATTTTTCAGGATCCTTTAGATTTAAAAATTTTGCTACTACTCTAGGTATATTTCCAATTTTGTTAATGCCCACTACTTGTTTTGTGCTTTTTTGGTCTCTATAATTAAGAAAAAAGCGTGTTTCGGTGTTTCGGTAGTTGGCGGTCTTAGATTGGCATATTTTTTATATATGCTATAAAAGTTTCCAGTAATAGTGAACTTGCGATAGCATTTATGTTTTGTATTATTAATTTGAATGACAGCCGCAGGCGCCAAATCTTCAATGTTATTTATACATAACTGGGTAAGTTCTTGCTTGCGACATGCACCAGATATACCCATAACCAACACAACCTAAAAAGAACATAATCAAATAAATGTATAGACTTTGTTTCAATACCAATGACTTGTAAGTAAATGAATCTCATCGGAAGCTTTATTTATAAATTTACACATTTCTTGTTGCGTCAAAATTTTAGCTTTTTTCGGTTTATATCCGTCATTTTTCCTTTTTAAAAATGCCTTAAGTTTACTATATTTTGAGATATCTTCATTGTGGTGAATCGATAAAGTGGTACGCAACATAATAATTAGTCCATAATGTTGAGCATTGGATTCTATTGGAAAGTTCACCCATGTATGCAAGCAAAACTTTTTCAGAAAAGGAGCTTCTTATTTCCTTATTTCTTCGCCATGAAAGAAATTGATCGTAAGCGTATTCGTACCTTCTTTTGGACTTTTCGGGCAGTAAATTTAGTGACGTTAATTTTGCGGCCTCTTCAATTTCAGGTGGAGTACATTGATCATCACTATCAATCTCTACATCCATGTTTTATGGAATTTTAGATACTATTTTCACGGTTTTGTATATGATAAGAATGATGCATATGCAAAACTGACACTTCTAAAGTTTATCTGACGTTTTTGCAATATTAATTTCAAAGCACACTTCAATTCCATTATGCAATACATATAACTATAGATACACATATCACTCTAGAGAGTTATTTAACTTTTCATCTCTAGGGTGATATTTGTCATTTTCGAAGTAACTAAATAGTGTGCTATTTGTTATTTTCGCATGTGGTCATCGGAAAACTATTTTTCGTAAATTTCTGAAGGAATTTATGATGATAACTCACATTATGAAGAGAAAAATTGATTGTTTGTACAGTTTCCGGCAACATGGAGAAACGCTCCATTTTTCATACTCAGTTTTAATGTGAACGTCAAAAGATAATTTCAAGCTCTGGTGCTTTCCATAACCCCATCGTGAAATAGGCAGCGCAATGGTATTTTTCGTTCATGACATGAACTCTGAATTTCGAAAGTAAATTCGAGATGACTGAAATATTCTTATACCGTTTTCTTATCGAACCATGAAACCAAAAATGAACGAGGGAGGACGTAGAACAGTCTTCCTTCCAGAAAATCTGATCTTAAAATTTTTTTACCTTCTTGTTTCCACGAAAAATAAAACCCTGTAATGTTCACCGTGAGAGCCGAGGAAAAGTAGATCAGAAATGGTGTAAGTTTTGAATTTGGAAGCTGTATGCCTCAGGGAACAACTCCCGAGGCAGTGTTTTCCTAGCTTTGTGGTTCGTTGGAATAATGACCCCGAAGGGAAGTCTCAAAAATGACAAGGTAATGGGAAGGTTGAGTTCGACGGGACAGTCACAATCATCATCAGCTATGAATAGTTATTTGAGTAAAAAGAAATGTAAAGACGTGTTAACATTCAAGGTGAGCGAGTACGAGCGGAGGCAAAGCCGAGGCTTGTCGCTTGCCGAAGATGTTAACAGTCGAGACATTCAGTGTAACTTATTACGTTTTTCCCGCTGCTTGTTAACGTTTCTCAAAATTTGCCTGGATTGAAGTATGTTTTGTTACCCTTCCTTCATGATTATTCGTTCCGCTATTTTATTCTAAGTTGCTTGTGCGCGTAACTAAATTACCGAATAAACTGACAATAATAAATATTTGAAAAGTCTCATAATCTAAAAATTGATATAAATGAAGCTGAAGGTATTACTTGTCAAAGTCAAAGTCATTATTACCCTAGGCATGTAAATGACACTATTTATATTCCGTTGTCAAGATGAATTAGGGCCGGTATTATAAAACTATTTTCACAGAAAACTAGAAGTTAACTTCTGGAATGACGTGAGTTAACTTATAGATGAAGGAGTTAACTTTATCCGGTGGAATGGAATATCAGTTGAAGTTAACTTTGTAGGAAATGATGGTTTTCGATAGTTTTTCTGTCAACAATTTAGCACATACTTGAGTTTATTGTTGTATTATTCCTCTGACTTTGTTAAAACGATATCCTCTTCATTTTTGAGAAACTTTCAACCGACGATGAAGATACTGGCTGAAGGCCTAGGGCGACCAAGAATGTTTAGATATCGGTTAGACTATTTCAACTTGTGGAATGAAATAAAAATCTGTACACGTTAAAGCAAATTTAAAATAAAAAATGGGACCTTTATAAAACTGACGTTCTAAAGTAAAAGTTAACTTGACTGTTAAAATTAAAGTTAACTGTCAAACATTTTTATAATACAGGCCCTTAGTAAATGAAAGATATAGGCCATTTACCTGTTTTGTCGTCAAGCATGTATGGACTATTTACAGAGTCGGCAGCGAGAAAAATATATTACTATATTTTTTGTATGCATTTTTTATGTACTTATGTATGTAGTTCCAACCAGAGTGATTGTATTTTTATTGTTAATTTTTTTATACCTAAATGAATAAAACTAATGATGAAAAAATTGTTCGACTGAAGTGAATTTCACTACCCTAATTACTGATTCAAATTACAGCTGAATTCTTGACATGATTTGTTTGGATATTCTGCCAAAAAATTTAATTGAAACTGGAAAATTAATAGGAATTTTTTTGTAAATATCACAGATTTTTAATTTTTTTTTTTAAATTTGCAGAAATAATATAATAATGAATACTCTATTGAATCAGTTGCCACAGTGGCGTACAGAAAGGGTGCAATGGCAATTTCTTTAAAATGTATTAAAAAAATTTTTCAAAATCCGTCAATTTTGAAAACTGTTTTAAGTGTCCACCATTGACTTGGATACAACCTATTTTTTTTTTGAAGAAGTTGAATTTTAATTTAGTTGCATTCTTCAAGCCGTGTTATCCTGGATTCTCTCTCGTAATTCATCTGTTGTGTGTATGGATCTTGAATAAAGCTTCTATTTCAATTGTTGTTTGTTGTTGTTTGTTATATTATTATATCCAATCATTACATATCATGCATAAATCATAGTTGTTGACGATCTTGTGAATTTATATCTCTCAGTAATTTTGGAATATTATTGCTCAGAAATTCCATCTATTGCTCCTTTCATTTCGAAAAAACCCAATTGGTTATCGGGTACTACTCCACACTGAATATTTATTTAAAATGAATATTGGATTTGAGGCAAGGAATAGTAAATACAATGAAATAAGATAATAGAATTGAAGAAAAAGGTAAAAACTAAGTAAAGTAATGAATAAATTTATAAAATGAATAGTTATTTTGTATACATATGATTTCTCAATATCTTTACAGAGTCTTTGAGTGCCTCTAATCCAATGAATTTAACTGTTTTCATTGGAATTCCGGAAGTCTTCGCAAAATCGACGAAATATTTTGAAAAGTACCCCTAGCCCCGATAAATAGCCCCTTCACTTGAATTTCACCCAAAATAGTAGGTTCATAATATGGTTTCATGTGGATCATCTTCTGGATATATCTACATGTGCGTTTTGCTGTTGGAAAATACCTTTCCTGTAAAATGTTGTTTCATCCGTGAACAATGTTTTGTTGATAAATTCAGCATCATTTTCATGTTTCTCGATAAGTCGATCACAAAACTATATTCAGTGATCACCAGCACGACGTTCTTGCACTTTGACAAAATGAAATGGATGAAAAGGGGAACATTCTCCATGAAAATTGAAAAATGAAAAATGTGACTTATTTGTAATATCTAACAGAAAACAACTACTTCCCCGGCACAAGCCACGCTGGACATTGAACTACATCTGATAGATATTGTGAAAAGACTCTAACTGAAAAGTCAGCTATCTGAATGAAAATGCAAATTTTCACTTTCAGATTTTTTCTTTCCTTTTCAGTTAGAGTCTTTTCACAATATCTATCAGATGTAGTTCAATGTCCAGCGTGGCTTGTGCCGGGGAAGTAGTTGTTTTCTGTTAGATATTACAAATAAGTCACATTTTTCATTTTTCAATTTTCATGGAGAATGTTCCCCTTTTCAACATGAATACCTCCCAAGAGGTTATCTTGAACGATGGAAAATAGCGACTAAAGTTTGTCTTTCAGTCGCAGATGATTCCACAAAAGATTTTATGAATTTCCTATTCATATTTTCGAACTAAAATCGAAATGGATGAAGTTCTGTTTCTTGAATATCCTATAAACATGTTATTTTAATACATTTTCTGACAAACCACTTCTTCGAATTCTTTATTGAGGGGTCTTGATATACATTTCCAAGAACCTTTTTTTCTGCTCGTACCTTTCTGGCTGACTTTGGTTTTTCTGTCGATCGCATATTGGTCGTGCAATACCCATTATCACTCAGCCTTCTATGTGAGGAACTGAATATTATTTAACGAGGTTGTCGCCAATGCTGATATAACTCTTGAAATCATCTCAAGAAACCCTCGAGTTTCCAAGACACATACCATAAACACAATGCATATCTGCAAGCTCACTCAAAGAAGAATTTTGCATTTTGAAGCAAGTTCATCTGGGAACTGTATTCATGAATCTCGACCAGTCCAAATATTAAATTTTTTTTTTTAATATTCCATACTTTTTGTTCTCGTTGAGTGACATCACAGGATTTCAATATCCCTTCATCGCTTTTCAATATATGTTATGTTTGAACTGCCGCAAACCGAATTATCAATTTTCTAATTAACCTCACATTTGTCAAATGAATATAATTTATTATCATGACTACATATTCAACGTAATAATTTTCGTAAAAAGTTCGAACATGTGTTGTTCAAAGTAGAATATGAGTAAATCAAGCAATTTACGAAAAAATAAAACTGAGCATTGGTTGAAAAGCTAAATAGAGTGGCATAAATGCATATTTGATGTTAACAACGTTGTTGAAAGCAGCCTGCTAATTAGCATGTATATTCTACATCAGAGTTGTACGCTCTTGGTATTTTTATATTCTGGTTTCCACTCAATACGATTATACAGTGACCGCCAAAAAGTATGTACCATATAGAAAAAAAGTTTATTATTAGAGTATTAGAAAAAAGATTCTTGGGAAAAGTTTGTGCATGTCCAATAATCTGAAAATCGGTTTTGACACATGTCACGTGATCGCTGGTATGGCGGCAAATTGAAAAAAATTACTATGAAAAGGCAAAAAGTGGGGTAAAATGGCAAGATATCGAAAAAAGTTATTTGAAAAAGTTGCTTAAATTAAATTTTATATACACATACGAAGTTTAAAAAGATAATGAGAGAAAATTGAAATTAGCAATTTTAAAAATATCAAATTATTATCCTATGAGTAGCTTGACCATACTGAAACATTTGTATTTCAATGACGATGACAAAACTTTCTCATTTTGTCTACACCAGTGAGCACTAAATTAAAAAAATTAGGTTCTGTTAAAACCCTGCTGTCACATTGGTTCGTATCTAAGACTTATATCAGAATTCCACGACAATTGTGATGACATGACACTCCAGATTTCGATGATGATCGTGCCAGACCGTTTCACTTCGCTTGTAATGTTGAAAACTCTAGCCTCTTTAATTTGACGCACTATTTTTAAGATTATGTGCGAAGTGAAAAGTTCGTGCACGATTATCATCAAAAATTGATTATAATCGATAAAACACGATATTTTTGCATTTCCCTATCATCGCAATAATGGTGGAATTGTCATATAACTGTTAGATACGAACCAATGTAACAGCAAAGGTTCGGAAAAATTCCAATTTTTTCAATTTAGTGCTCTCTGGTGTGGAGAAAATGATAAAATTTTCTTATCATTAACGGAATAGAAATATTTCAGTATGGTCAAGCTATTCATTGGGAAATAATTTGATATTTTTCTACAGCTAGAAAAATATAAGAAAAAATTGCTATTTTCAATATTCTCACATTATTTTCTCAAACTGTGTATGTGTATAAAATTGAATTCTAAGCAACTTTTTCAAATAACTTTTTTCGATATCTTGCCATTTTACTAGACTTTTTGCCTATTCATAGTAATTTTTTTTAAATTTGCCACCATACCAGCGATCACGTGACATGTGTAAAAATCGATTTTCAGGTTAACGGATATTCAAAAATTTTTCCCAAGATTCTTTTTTTTAATACTCTAATAATAAACTTTTTCCCCATATGGTACATACTTTTTGGCGGTCACTGTATAATATTCTTTGTTCTCGGTTGGATATTTTTCTCACATGGACATATGATATAGTTGAAATTGGTGCGGTTCATTGAAGTAACTCACAATATGCACTTTCCTTGAGCATATTCGCCTAGCTAGAAAAAAAATTTAAACTTTGTTGGAACGAGGTGGTAAAACAGTGAACAATTTGTTTTCTCTACGATCATGGCAGAATTTACCAATTCTGAAATCAAATTTCCATTTTCCCTAATTTTGGTGTACATGCCTTGAGTATTAGTGGCATTATTCGAGAATTAGTCTGGAATTAGAGGCATTACTTGAAAGTTATTGGGCATTGCAGGTATAACACTGGTGTATTACTCGGGCATTAGAGGAATTGGTTGGAAATTATTAGGCATTACACGGGAGAACAATCACTGCACAAGTATACTCAGTGAAGGGCAAAAAAAAAGGTTGACTGTTGTATTCTTCGAGGTTAACCTGCTTTTCCCAAATATTGCCTGTCTCTCGCGGTCTAATGCCTCGCATTCTGACAGTACGTGTTTGGCTGTTTCTGTCCCTTCACCACATTGTCTGCAGGAAAGTTGTCCGTTGTAGAGCCCCATTCTGTGTAGGTGTTTTCTTATTGGACTGTGACCAGTGAGAAGGCCCGTTATTGTTCTAACCTTATTACTGCTGAATACAGAGGTGTTTGTTCCTAGTGAGACGCTTATTTGGGAGATTCTTTCCTCACTGTATACTCCAGTTGTGTTCTATAGGGTTAGTCATATGACTGCTATTTGGTGATTGTTTATAGCAGAATGGGGCGTACTGTACAGATTCTTACTTTTCAATTATTAGATTTTCTGTATATTCAAAATGTACCTTCTTTGAGTCATCTCTCCATGTGGATATACAATTAAATTTGCTGTGGAATAGGAAATTCCATTACTTGAAATCCCTTCATCCATTCGTCACGCCAAATCGATTTCAACAGGCTTTCTTCCATCACAATCAGCAGTCTGTTTGAAATTTCAGAAAGTGCTTGTAATGATACGGTTGTAAAAAAGAATTCTCGTTCCACGTCGGTTTCTACGAAACGAAATGTGATAACGTGCTATCCAATTGCATTTCATTGAATTGAAACGTTTTATTTCTATGTTCATGAATCCATCACATGTAAAGGATATATTATTATGGTCACGACACGCTCAGTGCGCTGGGACATGATATTCACAACATGTCTCGCTAGTTTTTATTTTACTCCCAAATGACTTGGAAATTGAGAAATACGAGGGTGGACTTGGGAACTTGCGATGAGATGAAAGGTGATGGAAGTCAAGATATAATGGTTACATTCGGTATGTTCATATATCTGAAGCCAGTGAGGATATGACATTAGGATATGCACGTTGTTACGGGTCAATTTTCAGAGTCTAGCGTTTGTATAAAATAACCCAGCTTATCTCAAGTATTCATCATATTTTCTTGTTCAATATTATTTTTTCTGTTATCTTCTTCAATCATCTATCTTTTTCTATAAAAAACATTCAGTTAATTCTCACAAATATCAATTTGAGATTTACCTGAACCATTTCCCACGACACCTTTAGGACTAAGTTTCTTGATGTCCATCGACAACAAGCGAAGGTACCTGCTAGCTAATAAAATCATGATCTTATTATCTCCAATTACTTTTGATTTAATAAAAGTATTCTGTTAAATTTCGATTCCTGATTGTTGTTATACTCTTGGCTCCCAAAGGTAAACATGTCACCTGTCAGGTAATGTCCATCTATCAATCATCTGTCAGGATGGCTGATAAGGAAGTGTTGACATAGGTTGAGACTGTCACCTATTTTGATATTTTTTGCCACTGACTTTCAGCTGGAAAGGTTAATTAGAGGTCCATGTGCTTGGCTCAAATCGCAAATTTGCGGATTTTCTTTCTCAGATCAAAGAGACATTATAGTGTTAATAAAGTAGCTTTTCATGAAAAGGCTTCACATAACTGTGGATTTCATTCAATCCACTATAAATTTTGCCACTACGTTAAGGTCACACTCCATCCGAGGTATGTTGTTATGTCACCAATCAGTCCTTTCTACTAACAGTTTCTTCAATTCTTCGTCCAACTAACCTGGGATATTCATAGATGAATCAGGCCCTATATACAGAGTGACCCATTTGAAAGCGAGCTACCTCTCTAAAATTGTTATTTATTATCCGATTCTGAAGATTTTTTTTTAATAGATAGAGCATCAATAATTCTAGTTGATTGCAAAAAACATACTAGCGATTTTTTTTTTGGATTCAATTTGACGACGCCACTGGATTCACGACATGTTCAAATGGTTAATGTAAAAATAACGTAGGAATGCGTCCATCATTATGAAAGTTATATGGAAATGAAATTTGAAAATTAGGTCAATAAATCAACCCACCACTTCAATTTCAGAAATTCTGACTACACCACTGGATTCAGAATATGTCGGAATATGTTTGGTCAGAACTTCATCAAAATCTGTTCATAAATAAAAAAATAATAAACTGATAAAATAATTTTTTTCTGAAATTCCACGAAACAACATTCTTTTCAAATTTTATTATTTTATAATTTGTTTAGTTATGAACAGATTTCGATGAAATTATGGCCAAATCTATTTGGAAATATTCTGAATCCAGTGGTGTAGACAGATTGTTGATAAATATTCTGAAATTGAAGTGATGGGATGATTTATTGACATAATTTTCAAATTTCATTCCCATATGACTTTTTTATTGATGGACGCATTTCCACATCATTTCAACGTAAAGTATTTGAAAATGTCGTGAATTCAGTGGCGTCATCAAATTCTATTAAAAAAATCGCTAGTATGTTTTTTGGATTTTTAACCTTGAAAAAAATTCGAAGTAGGCCTTGAAATTTTTATTTTTATTTCGAGTTTATGGCAATCATCTAGAACTATTGATGCTGTATCTATTGAAAAAAAAAATCTTCTGAATCGGATAATAAATAACAATTTTAGAGAGGTGGCCCGCTTTCAAATGGGACACTCTGTATAATCAACTGAAACCCTTCCAGGCCTTAAATCAGTTCCTATATATAATAAACTGAAACACTTCTGGGTCTTTTCAGTACCCCCTTGGGTGCTGCCCATCTTCCACTGTGTATACCATCCATTCATACTCGCCCGATCACCATCTAGTGCGCAGGGCCCCCGTTCCATCCCGACTACGGAGTGCTGGAGTCCCCACGGTCCTGAAGATTACTAGAATCTAGAACCCAGCCTGACTATCTCCGAATTAGCGGTACTGAGGACTGACAGCTACTCATTCATTCAGATAAGCTTTACAATTAATATGATAAGAAACCGATCTCATGCGGCTTGCCACAGCCTTCATTCCATACTGCCTTGGAATGTGTGCATAATTTTGCGGTCTTGTTCGCTAAAATTTTAGAGTGATCTGAATTATGTATAACCCTACACTTTGCTAAAAGAAGCAAACTCACCGAGTTGAAAATATCGTGTAAGCTTCTTGTATGATCATGCAAAAGGTATTTATATTGATTTCCATGTTATAATATCTAAATTTAAGAAGGTAATTTCGATTTCCATAAAACAACCGCAGTCAAGAGTTTTCATTGTCAGTGTCAATCGAAGTTCGCCTTCTACTTCTTTTTCTTCTTCATATCTCTCTCTTCTGCTTACACACTCTAGACTCTAACGCATAACATTTCAGTTATGTTTCCACCCAACTTAGCCGGGCATTTCCGTGCAGAACATTAATGATCCTCCCTGCCCTTCTTCTCCAGGAAAGTGGGTTGCAACGTTTTCTAGTGAATTGATAAGCAATTCAATTATTAATACACACAGATCTCGAAAATAATCCTATCGATTCATTACATATCGCAATCCAATTGAAATTAAAGCCAATACCTACCTTGAAATGGCTGAGGAATTCATCATCCCATTAAAGATAGTCAGCCATGGAACCTCTGTTGAATCTCTCACCGATTGACATAACAATCATGGGAGAGGCAAGAATGGGACTTCTGAAAAAACAAAGTACGAGCAATAGATCGGATCAGAACAAGATGAACGATATAGTGGAAGGCGAAATTATTGAAATGATTCCAACAGGCCACATGACACCTAGGTACTTCTTCAACATCAACTTCGAGATTATTATACAAGATCGGAGGGAAAGGACAGATATCAACATCAGGGGCAAACCTGGAGAGAGTATCTAGGATACGGACGGATCCAAAACCAGGAAAGGAACTGGTGGTGGAATATACAGTGAGGGGAGAAACTCCTGAATGAGTGTCGCACTAGGAATAAACACCTTTGTATTCCAAGCAGATATGTACGCTATCTTGCAATGCGGGAGAGAATCAGTATGAGAGGAATGGGCAATGCATGGATCAAAATATGCACGACAGCCAGGCGTCAGTGGAGACTCAAGGCTCATATAAACTCGAAAATGACATCAAGACTGGTATGGAAATGTCGAGAAGAACTAAGAGCTCTCTCAGAACACAACAAGATAACTTTGATGTGGTATTGAATTGAAAAGCTGATGAACTTGACGAAGAGGGCTCATCAACTCCATATATTGGCCCAGAACCCTTTGACATTCGAGGATACATTCAGTACTGGGTCAAATTGAAATAAAAGGATATGTGGAATGAATCCCATCTCATGCACCACGGGAAAACATTCGCATCAAAGAACCGTCAACACATAGAACTGAAGAACCACTCAAGTTCAGCAGGAATCAAGTCAGAAAAATAACAGGCCCTCCCACTGGTCACAGTCTCATGGAAAAACTCCTGTACAAAATGGGACTGTACAACGTGGAGCTTTCATGCAGACAATGTGATAAAGGAATAGGAATAGCCCAAGATGTACCGTCAGAATGCGAGGTATTGGACCACAAAAGACAGGCAATATTCGAGAAACCCGGGATAGCTCTCGAAGAATACAACAGTCAACCGATGAAGAACCTGTACATACTGGTACAGGGTACTAGAGTTATGGAGTTGGTGCTGTGAAACTAACCTGGAAAATACAAAAAGCCCACGAGTCTGTCCTGGCGATACGACCAGCATCACAGCAAAAAAAAAATTAATTGATGATTTATTCGAAAACTAGAAAATGAATCTACGCAGTGTGCCCAATTTTTCCACTGCGTTGATGAAGAGGGTTTCCCAATATACAAAACTTTCGTATATAAAGATGATGAAAGATAAATATTCTATGGATGCTATGTTGATTGGAACAGTATAATGAAGAAACTTCGGTAAATCAAGAAATTTCAAAAGAAGGGATATAATGCTGGTTCAAGTTTATCCAAGAAAAATAGAGAATTTGGTAATTCACAAAAAAAAAATTAAATTCAAACAAAGGTTTGTTATCGTTGCGGTTCAAATCATAAATTAAATATTTGTCCATCTTTTGTAATTTTTTGTTTTTTTAAATTGTCATATAAAGAATAACTTCTCTCGTTGTTGTAGAAATACAAAAGTGAATGACATATTCATGCATATGAGCTAAATATAGAAAAAACTATAAGGAGTAATGATCAGTACAGGGACAATATTGAAAGTAATGATATCCTGTTTATAGTTTCTTCAGAAGCAGATTAAAATAAAGACAATAAATGCTGGCATCCTTATTGATCAACTTCTACTACTTTTCAGGAAATTGCTTTCATTTTTGTGATGAATACTTATTTAATATTTCCAACGGTTGACGAGTTATAGGCGAAAACAGGCTTTTTTTACCAGATGGATAGTTTTCTAGGGGTGTAGCTATGTCCCTGCAAACAGATTATTGTGGATTCATGATATATGAGACCTCTACTAACAGTAGTAATGAAAGAACATTTCCATACCAGATGATTGTGTAGGAAAAATCCACACTGACTGTACTATAAATGTGTCTCTACATGGATTTTTACATTGTTTGCCTTCCGCTCATAACATTTCAAAGCTGACAGATGCTTGTAAGTTAGAATCTGTAAACTAGTGTAAACGATCCCTTCCTTAGCACACACCAATCTCGTCTGTGCTTGCAAGAAGGCGAAACGTTTATTGTGAGCAAATAGTTATTTGAATCCCAGACGTTGGAATGTCATAAGGAAGTCAACATTTTCTTCAATTTGTGTACATCTGTGATAAGGAGTTATGTGGATTTGGTTCTCCTCATACAATCAAGCCGCACATCCAGATATGGTGTCACAGGGATCACTCGAGTGAGATGGACTTTTAAATGAACTCAACACGAAACGGTTGGAGTTCGGAAGAGGTTGATATTATTCAAATACCAGCATGATATTTACATTCAATTACCTCTGAGTCTAAACTAGAAACGTGAAATTCTCTATAGAAACATTGTATATGCATACTGGCTGTCACAAATTCCAAATACACCATACCGATTTCAAGCAGTGGAAAATGTTTCAGTCACCGATTAAAATACAAATAATTCTAGTTGAAAGTGAACCCAGGGCTATGCTGACGATACTGTCTAATGTTCAATGGGAAGGCTATCGTGTTGTGTATGGATCTGATGCAATCAGCCCTTACAGTAGTACAGACGCCATGCATGATGGAGAACCTCAAGGTAAACCCACGAAAAACACAATTAGCACTTCCACCAGGAAGAGAAACCTAAAGACCAACAGAACTCTCCGAATCTTTAGTGAAAGCCTATATATGTCAGAAGAGAAAAAATACCTGCGGTTGAACCTAGACTTGGAATCGCCTGGAAAAAACATCTGGAAAAAGTGCTAACATGGGCAAGGATATCACTGTTGGTGACCAGGCGCACCATTGCAAAACTTGGGGAAACAAACAGTTCCTTTGGCACATCTATGAATAGCCTGAAGGTGAACTTGGACATTCCTCCTCTACATTTGCATATCATAACAGAGGTGAGGATAGAAGCCTCCAGACTAAAGATCCAGGGCTAGAGGAGAAGCAATAACCTGGGTCTCTCCATCATAATGGATGTCATAAGAATTGACACATCTGAGATGCCGGAAAAAATTACTCTAACGTATTCCTTTGATGGAACATACACCACCCTTATAAAATATGGTGAAGCCACCTTAATGGTCATACCAATGCTGTCAAGTGGGCGAACCTGGTAGAGTTCGAGGCAAAAAACATCAGTCTCATCCTTGGTGCTTGTGCCTTTATTCCGAGCTAAAAGTTTGACCATTTCCGTTCGCACGAGAGGGATTCTAAGGGTTCTGAAGTCCTAGAAACCAACCCAGAGTAATTTTCTTCAAAAGAGAGGTGGCAATAAAAGACCATCAATCATGCAAGATTTCTTCCGAACTAGTTTGGGAAAAACCTCAGCGACCTGGATACCAGTTCACAGGGATATTCAGGAAATAAGAACGTAGATGCCCTAGCAAGAGGGAGGGCAGTATCAACTCTCATTTCATCGGAATCTGCCTGCGGGATCCTGTTTGGGAACAGGACACGAAGAATCAGGTTGAGAACCATTAGCAATCGGTAATGCTCATGAAAAGATGAAGGAGCCAACCGACCAGCTCTCAAGACATCCTATCCAACTGAGCCGAAACTCTCTCAGGAAGATGGTAGGACTTCCAACAGAGCCCTACCCTACTTTTTTGAAACATTTTTATTGAGCATTCAGAAAAATCTTAAAGTCAACTCATCAATTCGTAATACTATGTCCCATCCCATCTATAAAAAGAAAGCCTGATTCAGCAGAAAAGGATCAGAAACTCAGTTTGAAATATAGTTTGAAAATGTCCATATAGGACGAAACTGCAGTAACGTGTGTGTTGCGAATATAGTATTGTATCAATGGAAATTTCATATGTCATTCTTCATGATTAGAAATTCCATACTGAAACATTGTGTTTATTCTCCACGATGTTCAGCACAGTTTTTCACCGTTATGGTTAACCAAATTGTTAACAATATGTATTCGTCTACAACGTTATAGAGAGAACCTGTTAGGGACGTGATCGAAATTTTCGAATCAATAAACGGATCCTATACAGCAATGATTTTCATCTTTGAATATGTTTCTTTTATACCATTCAAAAACGTAATTGGAAATTTTTAATAGTTACACTTGTCAACTTCCAGAACTTTTTGCTACAAGTCAATTGATCGACATATTTGGTGTAATATGTTTTTGATTCGATACAACTAATCATTCGATATGGCTTATATTTTCAGTGTTGATAATCAAGAAATCAACCTTGCCAGTCCAAGAGTTGTTTGGCTGAATGCAGAACATTTTCAATAAGCATGTTGGTTTCAGCAATACTGATAATTTTCGAAGCATTTACGAATCATCTATCAATATTTCAACATTCGAATAACAACAATAACCACTTCCAAATCCATCACATTCATCACAAGAATTGAAATCCCACTTCTGCCACCATTTTAAGTATCACTGAATTCGATCCCATAATGACTCATCCAAACTTCGCAGAAGTATATCGTTTCGAAAATCCACCCGAAGCCACACTCAAGAACACTCACTAAAGACCATCATTCCATAATTCAGCAAACGAACAATAAATCTTCCACTTGAACCTTCCTGATCTCCGCAGAAAACAACTTAAAGCTCCACTTCATCCTTGATCTAGGTAGGCGAAGTCGTGGACGATTAGGAGAGGAATTCGGAGAGAAATCGCTTTACATTCAGTATCGAAAATTTAGAAACTTCTGTGCTAAACTTCAGTCGTAAGGATATAGATTTGTTACTGTGTTGATTCTATAGGGGGAATGAAATACGATTTTCCCTACATAGACATTTTGAAAACGGTAACACTTGCAGGTATTTGGGCAAAATTACATAATTGAAAGTCAAAATTAAATGGAGAACAACTGGATACCAGAAACTACTACAAAATGTCGATTCTCTAGAGCAGCAAGCAAACACGAAAAACATTCGGCTGATAGGCATCAAGGAATATGCTAACGGAAAGGTGTTGTCTGAAATCAGGGATCTTTCTGTCGGTAAACTGCAAGTACCGATTACATAAAGGGTTGGTAAAAATGATAATGATGACCTGGTGGTTACTCTCAATGAAGTGAACAAGAAAAGAACTCTTACAAGGGAGGAATCAAAAAAATTGGGTTCAAAAATGTGGGGACTAATCGATAATTAAAAATGAAACCAGTGTGGGAGAAATAACATTCAATGCACAGGAAATTGTAATTTTCCATTCATAATATTGACGATAATTTGCAAACATTCACTGAAATACTCCTCATTCCATGCAATAAACAGCTTCCTTGGAAAGTTATCAGAACCGCAAAGATAATGGCAATTTAGATGACAGAGAAAATAAATAATTCATTGACACAGAGAGATGTAAAGCAAAAACAAGATACAGTGTGACCAATTGAAGATGGAAGCACCCCTATAAAACTTACATTTGTCAACCGATTGGAATGATTTTTTTTTTCGTTGGGTAGACATTCGAAAAGTCTACTAGGAAACCAAATTTCATGATTAAATTTCCATTTCCAGGGCCAACTAATCTTATTTTTAAAGGTCAAAAATTACTAGCGATTTTTTTGAAAAAATATTACTACTCCACTGGATTCGCGACACTTTTTGAAATATTTTGTATGTAAATTACGTTAAAATGCGTCAATCAATAAAAAAGTTATAAGGAAATAAAATTTGAAAAATATGCCGTTTATTCAACCCACCAATTCAATTTCAGAACTTTAATCAAAATTCGGAAAACACCACTGCATTGACGAGGTATCGATATATCACTAGTCAAAATTACATTGAAATCTGTTCA
This sequence comes from Chrysolina haemoptera, assembly GCA_958298965.1. Taxonomy (NCBI): domain Eukaryota; kingdom Metazoa; phylum Arthropoda; class Insecta; order Coleoptera; family Chrysomelidae; genus Chrysolina; species Chrysolina haemoptera. The sequence goes on along the minus strand of OY282586.1, from coordinate 49,954,599 downwards.
TAAATAAAAAAATCATAAGATAATAAAATTTGAAAAATTTATTGAAGGATTTTCAGGAAAATATCATTTCATCTCATAATTCTTATGTATCGACAGATTTCAATGAAATTATAGTCACTGATATTTCGAGACACCTTCAATCCAGTGGTGTAGTCAAAGTTTTGATTAAAGTTCTCAAATTGAATTGGTGGGTTAATTAAACGGCATATATCACAAATTTCATTCCCTTATAACTTTTTTATTCATTGACGCATTTCAACGTAATTTACATATGAACCATTTGAAAATGTCGCGAATCCAGTGGTGAAGTTTTTCTGAAAAAATCGCTAGTGATTTTTCTAGATTTTGGACCTTGAAAAATTAAATTAGTTGGCCCTGAATATGGAGATTTTTTCATAAAATTTGGTGTCCTAGTAGTCTTCTTGGATGTCTACCTAATGAAACAAAAATCATTCCAATCGGTTGACAAATGTAAGTTTTACAAGGGTTCTTCCATCTTAAATGGGTCATACTGTATAAGAAAAGATGAACACAGGGCAATTGAGAAAAATATTAACGTTTACGCAGTCTTACAAACGTCCCATAACCGGAGGAAAAATGGTAGAATTTCAGTATTTGTGACACCAATGGTAAAGAACTATGAAGGGAGCTCTAATTATTGAATATACCAGGAAAATTAAAATATAAAAATTTAAAGACCCTAATGTCATTAAAGATTATTCATAATTTAATAATCCACATATTAATATGGGTACCTTAATAAATTATTACTATGAAAATAACAAAATAAGCATGAATTAATTATTTTTTTCAACTTGTCGATGAAACAACTGATGCTCTGAAAACGTTATTACTCATTATTATAAAAATTTCCTAACTCTTGGAAACATGCTCGTATAACCCCAATTCAGAAAATCAATGGTCCTCAAAATCTCTCAGATTTGGAATCGATCAGTATTTTGGCCGGTTTATCAAAACTATTAGAGAAAATTCTGGAAGAACTATTTAACGATTTTTTTGAGGAATTCTGCCACATATTTTATCAGGTTTTGGTGCAGGACATAGTCCTACTACAAACATTAAATCTATTGAAATGTTTTTTTTTCAATTAGATAGACATTAAAAGTTTTCGCTAGAACAACAACTAATTTCATGAATTATTCGAAGTCAAAAATCTAGTAAAATTGTTAGCGATTTTTTCAGAAAAAATCTGTACATATCGTACATATGTACATATTGTTGAGATGCGTCTAGCAATAAAGAAGTTATAGGGGAATACATAACTATTAAAAATAATAATAAATTTTCAGAACAATATGTATGTGGTTGGGAAAATGTATGGGGTTATGAATCTGAATTGATCAACCATATTGGGCAGAACATTATCACTAAAACAGATGATAACAAAGCAAGGACTTTCTTAATACAACGTATAAGTATTGCCATACAAAGAGGAAATGCTACATCCATTTCAGGTTCTATTTCTGCAAATAAGAATTTAGATGGAATTTTCAGCCGCCCACACAAAATTTTCGAACACAATAATTCTCAAGAAGTCGTAATATCTGCCACGAATTCAATAACAAGCGGTAAAAATTCGAGTTCGCTTCCACGTCGCTCCAGTGACAGAAGTAATCACCGATATAAAGACTTCTCAGAGGAAAATTGCAACAGTGAACGCAACAACATTGAGTTGACTTCCTTATTACACCGATCCAGTGACAGGAACAATTACCATATCAGAAACTACTTCGAAGACGTTAGAAATGGAAATCGCAGCACCAGCAGCTTCAATACCATCAGGTCCGTAGAACATAGTATCGTCAAAACTCTTGGTATTAATGGGTTGGAAAATATTGGTAACACATGCTTCATGAACAGTGTTATCCAGTATTTATCGAACACAAGAAGGTTTTTGGAATATTTGAAAAAAGACGCACACACAAGGGATGTAAACACTGTCAGATTTAGGGAGGGAGCTTTAATAAAAGCATTTGCCAAGGTGATCAAGAAACTTTGGTGAGAAGATTCGTCACATGGAGTTGTGAATATAGTCTTCTTGAAAAGTCAAATCCAAAAATTCGCTACCTGTTCCATCTGTTATGCCCAGGAAGATGCTCATGAGTCCTTACGATTCCTGTAACAGGGTCTACATTAAGACGTCAATAGAGCAACGGAGAAGCCGAAACACATTATGACAGAGATAGATGAGAAATTAGGTGACAGTGAGAAGTCATGGTCAAGATACTTAAGGACGGACAATTCCCTATTTGTAGATAACTTCGTTGGCCAGTCAAAATCTACATTGAAATGTACTTATTATGGTCACTGTTCAGTCACTTTTGATCCTTTCTGGGATCTTTTCCTTCCAATACCTCGAAGAACAGGCCAACTCAAATTATCACAATGCTTGAACTCATTCAAACGGGAAGAAACTTTGAATGGTGACGAGAAGCCGAAATGTACCATCTGCAAGGAGAGAAGGAAGTGCACGAAATCTATATCAATTCATAAGTTCTCGAAAATTTTAATGATTCATTTAAAACGGTTTCCTTCGACAGAAAGATTCTAAAGAAAATTGAATGTTTCAATTGATTTTCCTTCAGAGGGATTCGACATGAGTAATTATGGAGCAGACAACGTAGCCACTTGTCGTTATAGTCTGTATGCATTGGCTAATCATAGTGGAATTACCTACAGTGGACACTACACAGCCTATTGTAGACATCCGTATGTGAGCACGTGGGACATAATGATTCACGAGTAACCCGAATTTCATCTGAATCCCTTATAAACGGAGATGCCTATGTTCTCTTCTATTTTGGAAGACATATAACACTGGCTATTCAGAGGGCTGGTGGTGCACTTAAGCGCATCTACCCTCTGATAGCCAGAGGCTCCAAACTTAGTACGGAGAATAAACTCCTACTATGACCCCTTTGTTGAGGTTAGACAGGATGCAGAACAAAGTACTTCGTATCATAACTGACAGCCGAAGATACGTTCGATTGGAAACTCTTAGGGAGCTTGCTGGCGTCGACTCAGTTCCGACATATATTAGAAAACTTGTCTTACACGTTCTATAAATACTACATCGATAAAAGTCCTCTCACCAAGGACATTACTAAGCTCAGGGTGTACAATAATGAGCCGGTTCAGTAGGGAACCAAGACGAAAGATAACCTAAAACGCGAAGTACCTTGACCCGGTTTTTTGCCTCAGCATTTTCCGGGATAATCATCGAAATAACCAACCTCAGCAACTCATAGCGATCATGTATGTACATCGAATACATACATATATATATATATATATATATATATATAAGCATGCATAAGCAATGCAGGAGGCGTGTGTCTTGCAGATTAATGTTACCGCAGGTAATGAAATGTCTGGCTTTACGTTAACACCAGCGTGGCCGGGCAACGGCGCCCCCTCTCGGAGGTTCCTAGCTCGGTTTGGCAGGGCGCTCTCCTTTTCTCCTGATCGAGGACGGGAGAGTTGCTACTTCTGCGCCATCTCCCATTCCTTCCTTTCCCCCTGGGTAAAAGGCAATGAAATAATGAGATTAGTGTCATGTTATTATCTGTGATTTATATTGTTAATTGTAAAAATAAACTTTATTACTTTACTTTACTTTATTAATAAAATTTATTTATTTATTTACGTTCTCTTCTATGAGCAGGAAGGAAGTCTTTTAGATTATACTTAGTTTTATTTTGTGTTTCATTTGTATTCAACATTATAAATAAACATGTTTCTGTAGGAAATATACAAACAATTTGCGATTTCTAGAGATCTGTACCTATTGAAGAAATTATTTCATAGTTCTGTATTTATCATTTACGCCTTGACAAGCTGAACTTGAATATCGCCAGATCAAGTGATAACCAGATTTGTCTATCATTTCTATATTGCTGAAATTGCTCCTTGTATCAATTCATTTTCAATAGCAGTCAAGGAAGAATCACCCTTTAAGTATATACCGAAGAAGTAAATTTAACGAGTGATCTCTAAAGTACCCCATGAAACATTTGTAAAACATTTTACTTCCGGTGCCAACTGTGCGATATCAGGGAGTAAATATATCATTTTTATGGCAGATCAAATAGGTTTATATCTCTATATCAAACTAGGGGACAGGATTCTTTTATTATCCTTCAGCTTCTTCTTAGAGGCGGTTTTTGAATCGTAGGGGAAAAGTGTATATATTTCTCCGAAGTGGTAAACATGTTTTGGGGTTTTTGATGGAAATTGTTATTTGGAATGTGGGTTTGTGTTGCTTTTCTCTCAATTCAGACAAAACGGGCAGTGATAAACTATACTTCTTGCCGAATTGCAATCTGAAAAGGACTAGGGACGGAGATAAGGGGGTTTTTAGGCATTGACAGAACTTGCTGAAATTTTTGTATGTAAATGCTGAAGCTATTGTGATTCATGCTGAAGATATTGGATTGGTTGATATACAGGATGTATTTTTAGAGTGTTATAACTGAGGTATTTTGGAATAATAAAAAGATGAATGAAAAGTTTAGAAAAGCAAAGTTTTACTAAATGAGTATAGCTTTTGAGAACGAGCGAGCACAGCGAGCTAGTTACTTAAAAGCTATACGAGTTTAGTGAAACGGCTGTTTCAAATAGGTTTGTTTGTATAACTTTTTCGCATTTTGTGTTAGGAATTATAAATAGGTAATCATAATCATCATAAAGTAATAAATTTAAGAACATTCATACTAGGTACCTGTTTAGAATATCCGCAGCCTAGTAACCCGACGAGGTTTGTTTATTTTCAATATCAAATGAACAATTTTCAAACAAACTTTGTTTTACTGAAAGTGACAGTACTATGCAGTAAGGTGACAGTTCTGTGGTGAAATGCCACTTCACTTAACGATTTTGAATTTATTAAAATAGTACATTATCAGTCAACATGCGAAAAAATAAAATACATCACCGTCATAAAATACATGCCAATAAAATAACAGTAATATAAACATTCACTGACCCTATAGAAATAATAAATATTATCCCCATGAAACTCTTTCATTCTATAATAGGTTTTATCAATGGATATTCACTTAATATTTTAGTAGGAATCGCACGTTAAAAGGTAAGACCTCGTTGATCTTTAGCTCGCACAATTTTCGACTTCTGAGGGCTGCCGTTCGTAGAGGGACGACAGCAAGTTAACGGAAAAACACAAAAAAATATGATTTCTTTATTTATACCGGGTGTCTACGGAAAGTGGCTCGCCCCTATAACTTTTTTGGTCTTGCAATTATTGAAATGAAATTTGGAGGATCTGTATGAGACGTAAAACTGCATTTTTCAATAAGTGACTCAGATTTGTGCAACTTTTGGTCTTATCGAAAGTGATATAAACTTTCATTTTTAAATGAGACACCCCGTATATTTTTACCTTTTTTGTCTCCTTATGACATTCTGGATACGACAATGTATCACCTCTTACTTTTTGTGACCATATTTTTTTTATTATTTCAATATTTATTTTATAATCTAGAGGCTATGGATACGTTCAACTGATCAATTTTAGTCCCAAAGTAGGTATTGGGAAAAATACAACTTTACGGTTTTCGGTTAAAATGCATCTGCTGTGTAAAATTTAATTTTCCATTTATTCCTACGAATTTATTCACAAATGACAACATAGTGACTGGTCGGATAAAAAAAAATTGGAGGATTTGTATACGACTTAAAATTGCATTTTTTGACAAGTAACTCAGCTTCAGCAAGTTCTAACATGTTTGTGGAATATTGTTTTCAGTCGAAATATTTCTGCTATGTACATACTACTAATTTTTTTCAATGGAAAAATTGTGAATTTCATTACGATTATGTTGATACCGCCTCACTGTTATATGTTTCAAACAAACTTTTGTAAAAAAACTCAAAAAGATTACTCAAAATCTTTCTTAAAATGAAACAACATTTCAGATTAAAATGAGATTCAAAATGTGTCACTTGACATGATTTTTTGGGTTTATGACCTTCCACAATCTGAAAATGAAAAAATTTTTTTGAATCCAAAGAAATCTGTGAAAGTGTAGAAGGGCAAATTAATTAATTTGCCCGATAAGTTACTTATCCAAATGAATTCGTGGAAAAAACCATTAATGAAATTGAAAATAGTACTACAATTTACAATCGAACAACACAACACACAGACATGCGACATCTCCATACATATCCAACAAACAATATTATACGTTATGTCCCTGGACTGTCTGAAAAGATAAAACGGATTGGCCATAGGTACGATGTAATAACAACATTTAAAACAACCAATACATTGAGATCAATACTCACACATACAAAACCCAAAAACGCTGGTGAATGTTCAAAAAATTGTGTTTACAACATACCTTGTTCGTGTGGTAAGAGTTATATAGGTGAAACATCAAGACCATTGATTGTGCGCCAGGAAGAACATAAAAGTTACATCAGAAATCGAAAAATAACGGGTTCGAAAATATCCGAACATATTCTAACATCTGATGGCGATCATATGATGGAATGGAATAATACCAAAATTTTATTGAGAGAATCAAACCAAGAAAAAAGAAAGTTGAAGGAAACTGCGTGCATTCTTTTATCGAACAACTGCTTCTCAACCAATTCCATCGAAATGGACCGCACCTGGTTACCCCTCCTCAGAGATGAAATAAGAACTGATAGAATGGTGATTGATTGATACCGAACACCCTATGTATCAAGATACCAAATGTCAATCAAAAGAATGTATGACAGATTTCATTTGACTCTGTCAAAGAAAGGTCTTATTACCAAAATCGCAATTCAAATTCAGTTTCCTCAGCGTCTTTTTAAGAAGTTTTGATAACGGAGACAGATACAGCCTCCGAAACGTCAACAGTTTTCAAAAAGAGAGAAGTATTCTTTGTTAATTCGATCTCATTTTTTCAGATAGGCAAATTAAGTGTAGGGTACGTTACTGACAAAAATTAATTTCTTTCAAGACAGCAGTCTTGTGAACGCAGTAACTTATCGGGCAAATTAATTAATTTGCCCTTCTACACTTGTACAGATTTCTTTGGATAAAAAAAAAAAAATTTTTTCATTTTCAGATTGTGGAAGGTCATAAACCATACCATACCATATTATTAATTAATACTATATATTAAATACGATTATTAATGATCATTATATCAAATATTTGAACAGTATGGTTAGAAATTAGAATGCAATGTAATGTCAAACAAATTGTTTTTATTTCGTTATAAAGAAACATACAGTATTGGAAAGTTGTCATCTGGGGTATGGTGGTTTTATGAGAGCGTAAAGAAAACCTTGCTATTTGTTGAGAGAGCATTACAATTTCTCCTCTACTTATTCGAGGAAGGGATATCGACGTGAGTTGTTAATTCGTCGGGCGAGGCAACAGGAGAGGCGCGCAGTAGTGCGTCTCTCTTATTTATGTGATATTATCATATCATTGCGATCCTTGTTGCTCGCGTAGATTTCTGTCTATACCACAGATGAAAAGTTTTCGATACTCTCTAATTAGGCTTAGGTCTGTTTGTTTCTGAAATAAATAAATGAATGAATAAATACTTTATCATCAATATATCGGGTAGTTTCATTTTATTGGTCCACGATACTACCATTCGATGGCATAAGGAGCCTGAGGTTAACCTATTCCAAACCATTTCTAGAGATATTGACCGCATTAAAGAATGGTTTGATTCAAATTCACTATCATCGAATATCTCTGAAACGAAGGTCTTTTTCCTCCATTGCGATCTACTTGCGCTGTCACCAGCTAAAAGAAATGCCATTGGATACTTTGTTCGTTAGCCATTGTTGAGCCGGTTGGTTTGTACGCTACGTGAAGAAGTGTTTTTATTGTCATATGCCAAATGGTTGTTTGAATCATGTCCTCCTGCTTTCATTTATATTAATAGAGAATAGCAACGATCAACATTAACATCCATTCCATGCATCTTTATGAATAAACATTATCCTAAACCATTTTAATTACATTTAGCCAACCAACCAGCTCCCTGAGAATGTTACATGAAACTCCTGCAAATATTGGAGAAATTATAAAGATGAATGACCAAATCCCGCAGACGTTTGAATGATGAAACTTCCAGAAAGTTTGCACAGATTTTGAACTCAGAACTTAGATTTAAGTTCATATAACTTTTCAATTATGATTCATAACTTTTTTTCCTGAACTCATCGACAGTATCATTAATTTTTGAAGCTACCTAATTAGGCTCTTTCAAGCTCTTTTGGAATTCAAAGATGGGTACAGAGAAAGCGGAACAAAAGGATAAATTGGTAAAGGTTTTGAACTTTTCTATTGATATGAAAATTTTCTTGTTAGCCCATGAAGCGAGAACAATGATCATTAGTTTCACCATTAGCGCCAACATCCTTCTTGAGAGGAGAGGTACAAGCTTTCTTTCGCAAGGAGGAGTTCACTTGATTGCACCTTTGACATGTAAATTGATTCATCTTTTCTTTATTGTTTATGTATTAGTTTGAACGAAAATATATTCTTACAAACATTTTGGTCAGTGGAGCGTCGTCAATTATTCTGAATACGTCCTCAAATATTTGAAAACATCTACACGAGTGGAATACTCCGGAAACAAATATACTCGAAATGATACACCATCTATCAATTTGAAGATTAACTTTTGGGACATCTGTGGACTCAACAACAATGACATCTACGATCATCTAAATTCAGGCGGTATAAGATGATATTCTGTACCCAACAGATAAGTAAGTGAACTTCTCCACCAACAACGTCCACATTCGTTCTCTTGGTTGCGAACTTCATTATCGATTCAGATTCAAGGATAACCTACAATGCCAACGCGCTGAGAGTTTAACGCCTGAAGACTTGACGTGAATTGGTCAAATCTGGCTGATTCCAAACAGACCAAATTGCTCTGCTGTCGCGTGATGGGTAAATTGATGCTTAGATATATGGCCTGCTGTGGGGCGCCTGAAACAATAATGTATTAATGCATTTGCTTTTTTTGTCGGGTTGCTAAGTCTTCTCTGCCAAAGAACCTGCAACCTCTGGTTTGCAGGGTCAAGCCCTTACAATTCGGTACACTTCTCGTCTTTTATGGTGCTACAGATTTTTAGTGGTGTGTTCCATAACCTAGGTAGCAACAGATGGATAGTTATCCAGGGGTTATTTATTCGGACCAAAACTTTGACGTCCAAGTTGATACAGGCTTTAATCAATTGCCAGACCGGTGAATCTGAATATCGGTTGTTATCATTTTCTTTTCAGCTTGAACATTTCACAGTATACTCTTCAACATCTCCTCTAATGTGAAAGATGCCGGAAGAAGAGTCAAGTTGTTTCCTTAGCGGCAATTGAAACAGGATCAGTGGCCTCAAACTTGAAGTCCTTCAGAATTGACCATTGGTGTTTTCGATCCGACTATCAAGGAGTCGGTTATGTAGATGTAAGTGGCATATGCAGTCTCATAGTCCGTTGTGGAGAATGAACTCATTAAAACTACTCCTTCCTCACCCTCTAGAATTGCGTCTGCTCAGGATACATGATTTCTAGAAAAATAGTTCTTCATCCAATAGTTTGGGAAGTTGTTATTTTTTGGGGTGATGATGAGCCTAGCTCGCCCTCCAAATGTATATTCAATTTGTGATAATAAGAATAATTAGGTGAAAAGCCTGATGTAAACAACAAGATCATCAGAATAAGACTGCTTGTATCATGTGATATTAACTGGTAGATGATTATATGTACATTTTGTCTAGTAATCCAGTAACGATAGACAAACTCGAGCAAAAAGTGAAGAATGAATTGTAGCACTCTGAGTCTCGGCACATGACATCTCGACATCATGTATTATTAGAAAAAAATTGTTCACCAAAAAATCAAAGGTGAAACCTAAAAAAAATTTCATTTAAAAAAAATATTTTTTTGTTGTTGTTTCAGAAAATATAAGATTTATCAAAAAACAATTTCGATAGGTTGAGAGATAATTCAATTCTCCACAAGAATGATTTTCAGCAATACGCTCGTTTTCTCAGGAAACGTGGTTTAACGCCGACGTCACATTTCATGCTCGCTCTAACCCGCCACTGCAAGTTCAGGCAGATTTGTCATAACTTTGTTAAAAATTATAGTAGAAGGAAAAGAAAAAGTGCATATCGTTTCTGAAGACTTGTACTTTCTCATGCAAATATAACATGTGAGTATCTGAGTACCTAAAATGTGTTTTGTCCCACTTTACATAACCCTTCTACGATATTTACGGAGGATCCGAAAGTCATGGATATTTTAGTTGATATGAAATAATTATACTGGAGCAGGAATCGGTACCCTCTTTGGACCATATGCAACGATTTGAGGCTACTGACACAAGTCTCACTTACACATGCCAAAGAAAAAACGGGTTTTACTCTTGCCTCAGTTTTCAACTCAATTTTCTTCAGTAAATGCTGAAAATAATCGCTCATACACATCATACATAAAAAATGAAGTATGTGATTCCAAGTTTGAAGTTTGCACTTCACAATAGTGTTATTAAATAAACATATGCAGGATAAGAATGAGCGATTATTTTCAACATTTAGTGAAGGGAATGCCGATTTTATGGGTAAGTTGAAAATGAGGCAGGTCTAAAACAAAGTTTTTTTTTTGCATGTATAAGTGGGACCTGTCACACTACTTTGAAATTGTTGCATATAGTCCAAAGTGGGTATGGGTTGCTGCTTCAGTATAATAATTCCATATTCACTAAATTATTCATGATTTTCGGATCATCCGCAAACATCTCCGTGAAGTGCTGTAAAACACATTTTAGGTACTGAAATACTCGCATTTTATATTTGCATGAGAAGGTAGGAGTCTTCAGAAACGATATGAACTTCCCTTTTTCCTTCTCCGATCATTTTTAGCAGAGTTATAGCCAATCAAATATTCAGCTCCGCCAGAACTTTCAGTGGCGGGTAAGGGTGAAGCTGAAATTTGATGTCGGCGTTCAATCACGTTTTCTGAAAAAAAAAAAACGCAATTCATAAGAAATTACAAGGAATTATTTCACCCTGTTCAGTTGTTTTTCCGATAAATGATATTCTTTCCAAAATTACAGCAAACATCTATTTATATAATTTTAAACGAAAAAAACAAAAAAAAATTCCCCCCCTGGAATTTTGGTAACTTTTTTTTTCGTGTTTATTATAGTTCCAACTACTAGCATACCAAGTTTGGTGGTGCTACAATCGATTCTTGTCTCAAAACCCAATCGTACTAGATTATAGTGAGGTAGGTCGACAATACCGTTTTGATTCTGTACATATATTTTTTGAGACTAACCGTTTTTAGTATAAAATCTGGGAAAACTGTGAGGATTTTACGCTCAATTGATAAAGGTCAACTGGACTTATGTCGATAAGCACTGGGAAAGTATCGTTTGGATCGTTTTTATGAAATGAAAACTGGTTGAATTTGGTTTTGTGGGCAACACACCATGACCATACCAGACCTCAAATATGATTCAAACGATGAAAAGTACACTGCGTTTTTTTCCTGCAGAAGAACATAATTCTATACCAGTCAATCTTATACCAATCACTTCTTTCTGCAGTAGTAGCAATATACTCAAAACTTATTTGAACCAGCTAGTTTTCAAATGATGGCACTGCATAATAAACCTCCGCCGATTGTTCCAGCTCAATTATTCAAATGATTCAATTTCGCTTCGGAGTCAAAGCTTTGTGTAGGTACTCAAGGTAGAATTAACATTCAGACCAGACCCCACTCATTCGGGGCACTTAAAATCTCTACGTTGATGTGTATTTTGAGAGGGTTGCTTTCCTCTATTTCGTATTCAGTCCCATTATGTTCACAAAATTACTAGATTATGACCGGCAATTCCAAGATTAGATCCTTTTATCTCCGTAACATGTTTTGGCTCTACAGATTGCGTTTGTCTTTGTTGGCGTATCTACAGCATTTGAATTAGATGATTAACAGTATTTTAATATACCTTGGCATATTCATGCTTGGACTTCCAAATATTATTCTTTCTTTCTCTACATTTCGTGAATATCGAGATGAGCGTGAGTGGGGATCAATCTGCAAAAATGAGGTAACTTTGGAAAGACTTGGATGTAGAAAGTCAGTTGGCATGTTGAAGAGTTTGTCCTGTTATAATATCCCAGGCAGCATTATTTTGCATCGTTAGACACCGTTCGGCAAAAAAATCATATGATGATGGTCGTGCACCAGAATAAACATGAGCCAGTGCACGAGATATAATGTGATCACGTGATAAAAAGAAATGGCGAATATATTGACGGATTTCCCCTAAGGCTGATTCTGTTTCAGCTCAAGATGAAAAACACAGCTTGTGTCGTTAGTAACAGCTAACATAAGTCTTTCTTCTGATTCAATTTAAACTGTTAGATAATCAAGTTATTGAAAAATAATGATGACGATATTATTGAGAAAGAGGATGAAACAATCATCTGAATATTCAAGGAGTGGCTACAGAGTTGCTGCAACTGATATGCTTGTCGTTTCTTTCCTACTCTACTACTTTGGAGTAGTGAAAAGAACTCTAGAGAGGCTGCAACAACTCGATTGAAAAACTTTGCAAAATTATTCTTCTTTATATAAGCTTGCATCCTAAATAATCCATCCTGAGATGACACTTCTCCCAGCTAGCCATGGACTCTTGACTGAGAATTTCTCATTGAGGCAGCAATCCGTACAGCCGATGCACTCGTTCTCGTTTTAGAAACTGGACGGGTTGATCCAAACTCTGCCACCGAGTTGAAACCCATTCAGCAAAAAGCTCACGTCAAAGCTAGGTAGACTCAAATACTCCTAAAGCCAGTGCATAGGGTTTTCTTCCAGAACATTGAGGAACTTGAGTTGAACAAACATTCTGTCTCTGCCACCGACAGATCCAGTGGGCTGAAATGGGACACAGAGGATTCATAGAATGGCCAAGATGGTATCTTCTTCAAGAGGTGTTATGGAGCTCCTCTGACCAGATTGCATTTGCTGTCTGTTTTCGGACTCATGCGCTACGAGTGTTGTACTACCATTCACGGTATAGACGGGAAATCGGTGTTGCTTTATGCTTCGAAGGATATTAGGCAAATACAAGCAAAGAAGCCTGATGTTAACCTCCTCAATAAAAGTAAGACAATTTTCATCATGGAGATTTCGGCTCCTAGCTAAACTAACATCGTCCGAAAAGATGAAGAAAAGCAAAATAGATATCAAGATATACTCTATGAACTCTGCCGGTTTCATCCAAGCCACTCTGTTAAAATAATGGTTCTGATCGTAAGAATACGTACTTGGTGAGAAGATGGTCATGCTTGCCGTGAATATTATCCTGAGGAATGTAGAAGGCCATTTTATCATTGGTTCATTCCGTCTACGCAGGGCAAATAATTCTTGGAAACAGTAATTATTTACCCCAAAGACGAGAGTAGTAACTATCTAAGTAAATTACACTAGTTCTTCGAATAAATCGGGGCTCCGGAGGAAGTGTCAGCTGGGATATTCCTCAGGAAAAAAATTAAATAATAATCGAACAGGGAGTGGGGGGAAGCAACCAATTCCCATATTTCATGAATTCGAAAATAACTTGAAATGGATTGTTTTCATTGAAATATTTTGAAAGATAAAAATGGTTCAGAATTCAATGCTCAAATTGCAATGCATCCCATTCTTCAATGACATATTTAATATTTATTTATACAGTGCGGCTTTTAATAGCACCCCCCTTGTCAACTTTTGAAAGGTTCGACGTAGAAACATGAAAAAAAACGTTTCAAGGGTTTCACCAGTACTACTTTTTGAAATAAAAAATGGTGATTGCCCGACAAGGGGAGCGGGGGAACACATTGACTCAAAATTTTCAAATGACATGGGGGGTCGAGTGCACATAGTCGAAAAGGAAATTCCATTCTCTCCACAAACATCTATTTTTTTTTTTTTGAATTTCGTTGATATTTATTTTGCAATACAAATTCGAAATATCAAAAATATAAATGCGGATCTGAATACTACTCATACCTCGATAAATTTGAACGGTTCAATTTTTTGAAGAGTATTACCGCTACTAATTTTTGAGAGAAAAAACATTGCAATTACCCAACAGATGGCTCTGGGGACACCTTAACTTGAAAATTTCGAAAGACATAAAAATCGAAATTGGGGAAAGAATCAGTGGGGGGAATATTAAAAGCCTCACTGTATATCAAAGAAATTTTGAGGGCTTTGATTACTTATTGTTTATTTCGGGCTCATTGATTTACTTGGTAGATATATGTTTCAATTTCCACTTTTTGAAACTGAATACATTTTTCAATTTATTAAATAAATGTTCATCTCAGCCAATTGGACAAAGCATGTTTAGGAAAATCACCAGCAAAATTGGAATGTAGATAGTATTGCCAAACCCTTCTTTCTATATGGGTTATTGCTTTCGTCGCACTTCTTCTACTGCTCTAGTCAATGCAGGACTAATTTTGGAGAAGTTCCACGGTGGCAGAGGAGTAGTATTTGGAGGACAGCATCGAATTGAGAAATGAAATGGCGCGTATGTTGTTTACTTTGCCAATAGAAGAGGCAGGTACGTAGAATCTAGTGAACGAAAGCACCAGCCATTCGAAAGAAGAAATTGTTTCCAGTGGGGACAGTAATTCTTAGGAAACATTTCATAACTATCCATATATTATATGTAATGACGTGAATGAATATAAATTTTGGTTTTCACTTGATGAATATATTAATTCCACCTATAAAAGGCAGAGGAAATTGAAGAATGTTTGATATCCCAAGTTAATTATAACCATAATCAAAGAAGAATCTTTGATAGCATAATCATGACGATATGATCTTGAAATATCCCAGTCAGGAATAAATAATTTTAAATCAACAAAACACCACCTTTTCTCTTCAGTAACTAATTACAACATTACTACTCGTAGCGCCCCTGTATCCTATTCCAGGGCTGAAAGACAGAATTCTCCAGTATACAACATAACCGTCATATATAACCAGAGAAAACTACCGAAGAAGTTCGACAGTAACGCGAACCTCGCTTTTAAGAGACGATATATGATGATATGATGCTGTTTAGGGGATATTTCACATCCAGCCAAATGCGTTCCCAACTTCTTTATTGGCGGACTGATAATTGCGAGATTATTTATTCATGTGCAGATCGATGCGAGTTTTGGTTTCGAGGACTTTTTCCATTGGGGATGAACGTACATTCATGGAAGATTATACTCGCTATTAGAAATGAACTGAGAATGATTGATTGGCATCACCAACTATTTATGAATAGATGAATGACTTTCATTTGGATGTAGATAAACTGATATGAGTCTACTCCAATATCAACATCAATGGAATTTAACTTATAGGTACATGAAAAAACATTGCAATTATATATATATATATATATATGTATATATATATATATATATATATATATATAAACTTCTAACACAGGTGGCAGAACGATAGGAGGAGGATGAGGATGAGGATGAGGATGAGGATGAGGATGAGGATGAGGATGAGGATGAGGATGAGGATGAGGATGAGGATGAGGATGAGGATGAGGATGAGGATGAGGATGAGGATGAGGATGAGGATGAGGATGAGGATGAGGATGAGGATGAGGATGAGGATGAGGATGAGGATGAGGATGAGGATGAGGATGAGGATGAGGGGGGGGGGGAGGGGGAGGGGGAGGAGGAGGAGGAGGAGGAGGAGGAGGAGGAGGAGGAGGAGGAGGAGGAGGAGGAGGAGGAGGAGGAGGAGGAGGAGGAGGAGGAGGAGGAGGAGGAGGAGGAGGAGGAGGAGGAGGAGGAGGAGGAGGAGGAGGAGGAGGAGGAGGAGGAGGAGGAGGAGGAGGAGGAGGAGGAGGAGGAGGAGGAGGAGGAGGAGGAGGAGGAGGAGGAGGAGGAGGAGGAGGAGGAGGAGGAGGAGGAGGAGGAGGAGGAGGAGGAGGAGGAGGAGGAGGAGGAGGAGGAGGAGGAGGAGGAGGAGGAGGAGGAGGAGGAGGAGGAGGAGGAGGAGGAGGAGGAGGAGGAGGAGGAGGAGGAGGAGGAGGAGGAGGAGGAGGAGGAGGAGGAGGAGGAGGAGGAGGAGGAGGAGGAGGAGGAGGAGGAGGAGGAGGAGGAGGAGGAGGAGGAGGAGGAGGAGGAGGAGGAGGAGGAGGAGGAGGAGGAGGAGGAGGAGGAGGAGGAGGAGGAGGAGGAGGAGGAGGAGGAGGAGGAGGAGGAGGAGGAGGAGGAGGAGGAGGAGGAGGAGGAGGAGGAGGAGGAGGAGGAGGAGGAGGAGGAGGAGGAGGAGGAGGAGGAGGAGGAGGAGGAGGAGGAGGAGGAGGAGGAGGAGGAGGAGGAGGAGGAGGAGGAGGAGGAGGAGGAGGAGGAGGAGGAGGAGGAGGAGGAGGAGGAGGAGGAGGAGGAGGAGGAGGAGGAGGAGGAGGAGGAGGAGGAGGAGGAGGAGGAGGAGGAGGAGGAGGAGGAGGAGGAGGAGGAGGAGGAGGAGGAGGAGGAGGAGGAGGAGGAGGAGGAGGAGGAGGAGGAGGAGGAGGAGGAGGAGGAGGAGGAGGAGGAGGAGGAGGAGGAGGAGGAGGAGGAGGAGGAGGAGGAGGAGGAGGAGGAGGAGGAGGAGGAGAATAATATATGTTCAAAATTTAGGTGAAACCTTCAACTTGTGAGTGTGTACTCTTTCAGTGAGTATGTCTTAATTACCGACTTTAATTTTTTTATGCGAAAATGAGAGCGTCCACTACATCCACTACGTCCAGTGAGTACCCACTTTGAAAAATTCGAGGCGAGTAGCGGACACAGCTTCATCAATATCAGATTTCTATACGCGATGGCTGGATTTATGTTAATCCATCAGCCGACCAAGGTTTTTAAAATTGATTACCCTATGTTATCTGTGACGTAATAACATCATTCCCTGATTTCTAGAACAAATCGCTAACAGGATAGTAACTTTTCAACAAACTATTCCTAAGGTAATTGAAAAGGTAGCAAGCAGTACCTAAATATAAGTGAATGTGGTGGAGGAAGAATGTAACTTAAACTGATAATAGTATTGTGTATTTACCAGACATCACCTGTGCCAATCCGAGTGACATTTATTAGTTTGACTCGTCGCTGAACAAGATTCGGGTCACAAAAACAGCGTGTTTCCACGAAAAGGTAATGTATCTATTTTAACGGAGGCAGTTCGCTTGACGAACGGTGGACGAAAGACAATATTTCATTAAGCGTGGGTGTTTTGCAGTTGCGTCCTATTTTCGAATTGGGGTCGACTACTTAGATATTCTGTTCCATTAAATTTTTGTTTCAACGCAATTCCAACGAAATGGAAGAAAACCGTTTTTCACAGGTTTTATGGACAGGAAAATGGGAATTTATAAGAATCGGCTAGGTTGAAGTTATGTTTTATTCAATGAGTACAAAAACTGAAATCAGATATTCGAACGAAGAGTGGGTTAGGAAAAAAATTGTATTCAATGACGATGGAAAATTTTCATGCCAAAATTTGAAAAAAAATTATTCAGCAGAGAACGTGTTAATTGCTAAAAAGGCACGAAAGTGGCGGTACCATAATATGAATCCTCTTCAAGGAAAATACCTGTGTCATGGAATTGAAATTAGATACAAGATCAATCACTACAACAACAATAATATAAGAGGGAGGCGATGAATTTCTGATTTTGGAGTGTCCAAGAGTGTGAGAACAAAAATAAATTTTTCACTTTACCATACAAAAAAACTCATGAATGAACCCCACAGTAGTTTTTAGCATATATTTTACAGAGTTTTAACACTACTTATTATGTTGAATCGATTGTAGCACTATATTTTTTCAGTGGGATGAAAATATCTCTTCATGATCTGCATTAAAATGGACTGAGAATTTCGAAGAGCTGAAAAACTAGAAAATGAATATTGTGAATAAAATTAAGCCTAATATGGACCCTTGAGGGACACCATTGAGAACTGTAACCTGATCAGATGACTTTTTCGTAAGAAATATGGACAATAATATAACCATGGATTTCTGAGTTTGGAGTGTCCAAGAGTATGAGAACAAAAATAAATTTTCTACTTTATTACACACGAAAATCATTGAATTAACTGTTATTAATTAACTGTAATTATCTGTAATTATCTGTTAGATCAACTAGTTTTGAGCATATATTTTACGTAGTTATAAAACTACTGATTTTGTTGAATCGATTGTAGCACTATATATTTTATCAGTAGGATGAAAATATGTCTTCATTATCTGCATTAAAATGGACTGAGTATTTCGAAGAGTTGAGAAACTAGAATATGAATATTATGAATAAAATTAAGCCTGAGATGGACCCTTGAGGGACACCATTGAGAACGATGACCTGATCAGATGGCTCTTCCCTGAGAAATATGGACTGTTATATCTCTGATAAGAAGGTTTGTACTAGAGTTAAAGGATAACAAGGAAAGCCAAACTAATCTAGAAAAGCCACAAGAGTGTGCTTATATCAATTGAAGTAAGACTATCGTCAGTCACTTTCAATTACACAATTCTGATCCACGCAAACCCATATGAAAGCAGTCACAGCTTGGCAAATCTAGCAAGGAATGTGAATATTGGGTGCGCAATAGGCCAGTTGGTCGGCCAATAGAAGTTGGTAGTGGGCAGTTACCCTATCTGTTTATTGTTGGCGCATCTCCCATTCGTCACAAGATTTGCCAAGTTGTCGCTACATATTTCCTGATATGAATTTTATCAATTTCTCTGAATTAATTCAACATGGCATGGAAGTCTATCCACCTCTTTGGCTTCTTAAAACATTCGTGTACAGAAGGAGTTCGAACGACGTCGAAAAATTATCACCCATTTTTTACAGAATCGAGTTAATTTTTGTCCAAATGTGACGAATTGTATGAAATAAAAATTTTGGTTTCATACTTTTTGACAAAAAACTGATGACGGCTATAGTAGTTCTGTCCCACTATACAAAAAAATGTAACGGGCCTGCTACAACCACAAAACCACAAAAAAAACGAAAAACAGAAGGAGACTGTTGATTTCCAACTGAAATAGCAATCCCACAAAATATAGCAAAAAATATACTAATGCTAATTAAATAAAACCGTAAATATGCAAAACTAGAAAAAACATTTTCCTTAGAAGCAGAAGAATGTTATGGTGATTTGTATCACTCTGATTATGGAATAAAAAACATATTCACGTCGCCCCAATACTGAATTCGCGTGCGAACTGCATGAAGATACCTGCATTTTGAAGTTCTACCCCTTCCATCACTCTGAAAGAGTTCTTGCAGTCACACGCTGTCGTGTCTCTGATTACTGGGACACACGTCTGCTATAGCAGGCGTGTCATAGCGCTCATGACGGTGATAGCAGGTCTGTCCACAAATGAACTTACCTACGGTTATATGTACTGATAATAATGGCGTCTTCAACATCTTTGTCTACCATAGCCGCATGATGAGTATAGAGGTTACTGATACTAGATGCGACTAGCCACGGGGCGCCTAAGACCATATGAGTGTTACATCATTACATAAGACACTTTCATGGAATGGATACACCGGTGTTGCCTTACGGATATAATAAGTCCGTTGTGGAATTTTCTGCACTCGCATGTGGGAAAGGTACTCTTTCCGTATTTCTTAGGAAAATAACTATAATCCTGCTTGATAGACTGGGCTTAACATAAAAAAAAATCTAACCAAATTATCAAAACTATATAAAGGCAGCGAATTTTGAAGCTGAATGAAAAAATATTATGGCAAACGTGAACATTTCCTGGAATTATTTATACGTTCAATAATTTTATTTGAAATACTTGAATTATTGATTTTTTCAGTTGTTCAATAAAAATATATCATGAAGGTGGAAATATGTTGATTGTATATGCCTATGAATTCAATTTGGAATACGTTCTTAACTAGTTGTTGAAAAGAAGTTTCTTATAAACCCGAAATAAACGTATGAACTATACTCAAAATATTCGTCTAGTTTGCGGATGATTTTGACGATTATAAACGTTCATAGTTACCATATGAACATAGGATTCTGTAATGAGAAAAACAGAATTGTGTTACTTGAGCAGTTACTGTAAATGAAGAGTTGCTCACCAAGATCGAAAAATTTTCCCATTTTCCCATTTTGCGGAGGATCAGGATAATACATGTAGTCAGTTTTACATGACAAATCCTTGTAGGCGTGTAGTGCCAATCAATCGATCGAGCAACTTTCCGTAATTGACATGAAAATTTTAATTACGGCGAAACATTTTTAGCTGTTTCGCTCGTTGGATGTTAGCGGCGGGAAATGATATTTCCACTTTTTCCGATTGACTTGGCTTGTTTCTCATCGGAGCAATTAGTACATATATACTGGATTTGACCGGAGAATTGGCTGGTTTAACTAAATATTTCGTAAAGCGATCAATTGTTCTGTGGCTGGAGAACATTTGATTTGTTCAATAAATTCTTAATTATTATTTTTTCTGCTATTATTTTAGTCTGAGAGCATGAATAATATTTTTGTTGAGTTGTTCAAAAACTTTCATATCCATAATAAAAAATTCTTGAGGAAAAAGTTTATTTTTCCTGAATTTATTCAAAAAGGAAGGAAGAAAATAAAAATGTAATGTAAGTTGTTCATTGCATCAACTCAACAGGAAAAAAAATAATATCATGGTGCGTTTTAACAGTATTTGAACCATAAGTAAGAAAGAATAGAATGCCATGCAGAAAGGAGCAGATTCTTGGACTTCCTGTTGCCATCGTCAAGATGTCCAAAAATTATTACTTACATTTCGAATTTCTATCGTCTTAATGGTTGAAATACTTCTACTTCTTTCAATTTTTCCGCTTGAATATTTAAAACTACTTCAGGTGATTACTGACAAATTAGGAATCTACAAGATGTTTTACAGACTGCCAGCATGGTGTAATTAAGTTGTTATTACGCGCGGTCTAGTGGCGCGCGCGTTTTCGAGCTTTTTGCCCCTTCAAAACAGTCAATTGGCGGTCTCCATACGTTTTTAATTTCCACGCTGAGTTGACTGAAGGGACCATTAGCTTCCATATAAGCGATATCAATAAATTTTCCTTGGACCAATGTTTCTCTTTATGAAGAACACTAGCTTTGTCCCAAAAAATTCGTTGGTGCTCTGTCCATGCGTGGTCGGCAATTCCCGATTTAGATATTTGCCGACCACGACCACTTCGTGAGCTCTGACAATTGAAGACCTCCACAAAAACCACACACTGCGATAAGGCTAGATATTCTAAATTCAGGTGTTGCGAATTTTCATAAATATCCCTCCAGAAGGATTCCACTTGATCAGAGGTCGGCGAATTTTCTAAAACACGTGGAGCTCTGAGTTCTCCACAATGCTTCTCACTCGCCTAACCAGTAACTTTTTTACAACCACTAGCAATCTTATGCTACCAAGACAGTGTATTTCGGTGGTCCACAGCACTTGATTCAGTGTGTGATGGGCTCGTTTTAATTTTGCGGCTATTCTCCGCACTGCTGGAGTAAAAGGCATGTTGGCCGCCATATACTCCGTCATACATTGAATATGAGACATGTATGGTCTCGCTGACTTGATATTGATCTTCTATCTTCAGTACTCATCGCTCGAGCATACCAGCCGAAGAGAAAATATTTCTTCTCCCCATTTGGGGAAGCGACTGAGCGGCTGTGTACAAAGAGGTCTTAATTTTCACAGATATCAGCCTCTTCTGTTGGGACATCCCGAACCCACTTGAGCCAGTTGTTGAGACTCAGAGTCTTCGGTAGTTGATGTACCCTGCGTGCTGTAATACTCTTAATTGACAATTTGATAGACCTCCTCCTGAACCTGACCAACTCGTGACACAATGGGGACTCTGATAGCCTCGCGTCCTCAGATAGGGAATGAATTTTTACCATCCATTTCGGGATGGCTCACTTCTCTCATAAACGCAAAATGTCTCTGAATTCATCGGTCCACTAAAGCATCCTGGTTCGTCGCGGTGGCAAATCTTTCTTTACGACCCAACCACCTTGCCTCTGACCTTCCATCCATGGGGTTCTGTTGTGGAGGTCTCAATCACGTGTGTTGGGATTCCCAGTTTCAGGAAATACTGGGGGTGAGCCAGGTATAGTCACGACCGATATTAGTGAGAATAAATACTCTTTCCTTTCCTAAGGCATTGGATGATGGTCGGCCCTCCTACTTTTATTCATTTATTTTTCTATCCATTTGGATTATACCAGTCGGGCCCTGTCTCCAGAGCTTCGACACATCCGAAGGGCGCGCTGGTGCCATCAACCCAGAAAGTCGCTCCCCACGTCCGTGGGGTGAGCAACTACTGGGTCCAAGAATCATGTGCCCTGAGCAGACGGAGTGAACCAAGGATGACAGCTTTCTACATTCATTCGGCTAACATTTGTGCTGCATCACGGCAAGCCGGTGCGAGTTTTAGACCACCCTATAATCCCCTATAATCAGAACCACCATTTCAAAATAATGGTATGGGTACAGCCTGTGGAGTTCAAATAGTAAATATCGATATTTAGTCCGTTTTGTCTTCTCTTTTCGAACGATGTTCGTTTCGCCAGGAGCCAAAAACTCTATGACGAATATCGTCCTACTTTGATGGTCGAGCAGGACTTCATCAGACTGATTCGTTTGTATTTGCCTGAGGGCGATGACTGCAGCCCACTTGACCTAAGGAATGCATCAGGTCAAATTTTTGGATGAGCTAAAGTGTTCAATTAAAAAAGATCCCATGTATTGGCTTATCCTTATGAAGCTGCATCCTTATGAAGCTGCAAGAGGACCTCAGTATCCGCAGTTTCAATGTGAGATTTTTGTTGAACGGGCTCCAACTCAGTGAAAGAGTTTGGGTCACCCCGTTCAGTGTCGAAAACGCGACCAAGTTCATAGGCCGCCCGTGCTGCTGCCTTGAAAAGGAATGCTCCGATCCCTTTTTCGTGATCACGGACCATGCAGAGAGGGGAATCTAAACTCCTGATAACTCTACAGGCTCCATCCAGTAGCATTCCATTATGCAGACACTCCAAACTTAGAAGTCCACGGCCTCCCTGGTGTCTGGGAAAGTACAATCGTGGAACGGACGATATAAGATGCAAGCTCCTATGAAGATGCATCATTTTGCGAGTTTTTACGTCAAGTTGTCGTTCATGACACCAAAGGAGTAGCGGGTATCGGAATGGCAAGCATACTAAATGCAGCGACTTTGTTCTTCCCCGACAGTTCTGATGACCAGGTCTGTTACCATTATAGATAAGTGCACTGCAATAATAATCGCTTTCATTGAGATGATTATTGAAAAATTGTTCATCAAAATTCCAGGGGTGGAACATATATTTTTTCTCGCTTAAAGATATATAAATAGATTTTTGCTTTAATCTTGGAAAGTATATGCTTTATCGGAAAAACAACTCAACAAGGTGAAGAACAATTAAATTTTCCAAAAAATTATTCCTAGTAATTTCTTATGAAATGCGCTCGTTTTCTCAGAAAACGTGATTGAACGCCGACATCAAATTTCAGGTTCACCCTCACCCGCCGCTGAAAGTTCTGGTGGAGCCGAATATTTGATTGGTCATAACTCTGCTGGAAATGACCGAAGAAGGAAAAGGAAAAGGAAAAGTTCATATCGTTTCTGAAGACTCTTACCTTCTCATGCAAATATAATATGCGAGTATTTGAGTACCTAAAATGTGTTTTGCAGCACTTCACGGAGATGTTTGCGGATGATCCGAAAATAATTAATTATTTAGTAAATATGGAATTATTATACTGAAGCAGCAACCCATACCCTCTTTGAACTATATGCAACAATTTTAAAGTAGTGTGACAGGTCCCACTTATACATGCCAAAAAAAACTTTGTTTTACGCCTGCCTCATTTTCAAGTTACCCATAAAATAGGCATTCTCTTCACTAAAAGATGAAAGTAATCGCTTATTAATCCTGCATAATAATATGTATATTCAACAATATTGTGAAGTGCAAACCTCAAGCTTGGAATCACATACCTAATTTTTTATGTAGGATGTGTATGAGCGATTATTTTCAACATTTACTGAAGACATTGCCGGGATTATGGGTGAGTTGAAAACTGAGGCAGGAGTAAAACACAGTTTTTTCTTTGGCATGTATAAGTGAGACTTAGTCTTACTTCGTTGCATATGGTCCAAAGAGGGTACTGATTCCTGCTTCAGTATAATTATTCCATATCAACTAAAATATCCATGTCTTTCGGATCCTCCGCAAATATGAAGTGAGACAAAACACATTTTAGGTACTCAGATACTCACATGTTATATTTGCATGAGGAAGTAGGAGTCTTCAGGAACGATATGCACGTTTTCTTTTCCTTCTACTATAATTTTTAGCAAAGTTATGACAAATCTAATTTTTTGGCCCTGCCTGAACTTGCAGTGGCGATTAGCGCGAGCATGAAATGTGACGTCGGCGTTAAACCACGCTTTCTGAGAAAACGAGCGTATTTCATAAGGTATTACTAAAAATCATTCTTGTGGAGAATTGAATTATCTCTCAACCTATCGAAATGGTTTTTTGATAAATCTTTTATTTTCTGAAATAACAAAAAAAAATATATTTTTTTTTAAATGAAAAATTTCTTAGTGTTCACTCCTGATTTTTTGGTAAACAATTTTTTTCCAATAATACATAATATCGAGATGTCATGTATTTTTTTCCAATAATACATAATATCGAGATGTTATGTGCCAAGTTTCAGAGTGCTACAATTCATTCTTCACTTTTTACTCGAGTTTGTCTGTTACTGGATTATTGAAAACAATTATTTTGATGTTTTTTTGTTGAGACAAAACAAAACTGATGTTACGGTCGCTCACTAGATGAAGTCTGTTTTTGAGGAACATGCATATTTATTGCTATAAAAAAGGGCAAAATGACTCAGTCGGCATAATTAAATATTTTTTATCACACACAAATTGATTTATCGTTACTATTATTTGCTGTTGAATCATTTCGCTTGAAACTCGCACGATTAATCATTGCTAGTCTCATTAACTGATCCAATTAAAAATGTGATCGAACCGTAAAAATATAAACTCGTTAGGACGAGAGAAGTGTTTTCATTAAAAAAGTTTAGAGCATCGTGCTTACCCTATCTCATCAGTTGAAGTTGGCCTGCACATCGCTGGATCCTGGAACAAAAGTTTTAATTAACAAAAGTGCATTCTGCATGCTTGGATCTCTCTACGTCGGCGTCGTTAGAAGTTCTCAGAATTTTCGTTGATTGTGCTACATCGTTAGAGAGATCACTGGTCAATGAATGATCTTTGAGTTGGTTTCAGTCTGTTCGGACTTCAGTTTTTGAAGAAGCGTTTCATCACTTGAAATTCCAGATATTTTATTGATTCGTTGAGAGCATACAGCGAGAGGAATATACCTTGTTTGAACGACTACTTCTTGGAAGGAAATGTGTTAATTATTTTGTTCGAGTACATGCATTTTGACTTCGAAACTACATCGAAAAACTTCTCAGAAGAAAATAGGCTATATGTCTTAGGCCCTTAGATCAATGAAAATCCTGGATAGGCCTGATACCGAATATAAAATCATTGTTTGAACGAAAGATAACTCCCTTGGAGATTGTTATCTGTTGGATTTCTTACAGTCGAAACCAAAACAAAACATCTCTTGCACAGTGCCGTACCTTTTTAAATGAATCAAAACCACTTTTATCGTAATATTGATTGATTTTGATCTTGGGGAAAATGAGGAAATTTCAGCTCTACAAGTACAGTAAGGCCAGCCGCCCACGTTGCGATTGTTCTAAGACAAATGTTGCGAATCAGTAGATCTTGCAAGCGGTTTCCAACTAATGTGAAACTTCTGCACGCACACGGATACGACTACTATAAAACAGTTTCAATCAGCTTTGGCACAGCAGTGCATATCATTTCACAATGTCAATTGTCAAATTCTGACTCAGATGAGGAATGAATAATAAACTCCTCTAACAAATGTGATTTCATTCATCTTCACTCAAAAAGAGGTTCATTAAAAAAAGGCCATGAATTCTTTTCTTTATGAAATAATCATGGTGAACAAGTTTTGTAATTTACGGTCCGATTTAATTTGAAATTGGTGTTTGGGGATGTTGGATGGTTTGGTTTTCTTCGAAACCTAAGTTTTCAAAATCAAGGAAAATTTTTGTGGTCCTTTGGATTTTTTTTAACAGGTTTTAAGAATAATTTGTAATAAAAATTTGGGGATTCAAGATGGCGGACGAGTTTTGTGATTTCTGATCCTACTCATAATTGAAACCTAGGAGTTTTCGGCGATCATAAAGCATTTATGACCTAAATCAAATAATTCAAGGAAGCGAATAAGTTTCTTGACGTATGGTTCGAGTATATTAAATTAAATTAATATACTCGATTAAAATTAAAAGTGATATCTGTTTATGTTGTGCAGATCACCAATTTTTTATCAAACACTAAACATGGCTACGGAATGATATAAATAAATGATGATTATTGAAACAGCAATGTTGAAATAACGATGATTTTAAACAGCGAATAATGAAATAGCTACATTTAAAACAGCTATATTTCAAAATATCGATGCCAACAAAATAGCGTTGATAATATAATAGCGATATTATTTTATTATTTTACCATTCATTAGCAGAAAGTGATGGTAACACTATATAAAACACAACATACATTTGAGATATACATACATGAGTCCACTACCAAATTGATGAATTTGAAGTATTGGCTGTTGAATAATCCTTAACACACCGCAATGACTAACCTTGTGTGATATCCTGAAGGCGTTTCTCCAACTGAGTATACTTGCTTTTGACGGACTCTGTACTCTTAAAACCAGCTCTGTATCTCAATATAAAGTTTTCAGTTTGGTTTTGTTCCAATAGAAATCTGTCCAAAAGTTTAGCTAACGAAGGATGATGGCTATCCAATGACCTTTGGAAGGCATCATGCCATGCCTCCAACGAATTTTTAGTTCACGGAATATCTGTATTAATTCGATCATACATGTTCCACATAGGAATAGGATATCTGGGCACAACTCCTTCCAGTCTCCTTCCTACACATGTATTTTCTCAGTAATCTTTCGACATGTCGACGGGAAATCCTTCTTTTTTAGAATTGTATGCAAACGATAAATCCCCCGGTGCTTTATTTCCAATGAAAGCATGTATCGTATAGAAATACAAAGTCAGATGCTATCTAGAATGTTCTATCAACGCACCAATGATAAAATTCAGTCAGTGTCTGCATGTCCGCATTCGTCCCAAACAACAAAGTTCTATCACTTGTGTCTATTTCAAGAGAATCCTACAATGAAAAATTGACGGGTTTCAAGGGTTTACGATACAGATTCATTTGATTCCATATTGAATGAAGTAGAATCTTCGGATCGTTTTCTCTATCGATGAATAATCTGTCTTGCGACGTCATAATTAAGTATAGCAATCACACCTTCATTATCAACATTTTGAGCGCATTCTTGTATAATTAGTTTTGGATGATCTTGAGTCATTCGTGCTATTTTTTGACTCTGATCCAACACTATATGAGCGTCATTGCTTTCTATATAACTATATTCACCAGTCGCGGTTGGATGTTCGACATCTTGTTTCCTCACCATTATATATATATATGGCTGATTTTCATCTGATTTATCATCGATCGTTCCACCTTCAGTAGTTTTCTTTACATTCTGTTGAGTCCTTACACCCCTTCATCGTCACCATGGTATGTATCTTTTTCCCAATGTTAGTTCTTCCAACGAACATAGCAAAGTTTTGGAATTATGGAGTTGTTCCGAGCTGCATAGATCATTCAGTTAAAAGAGATTACACTCCTTTTCCTTTGGTGCATATGATGTTTTCAGAACGAAACGTTATCTATATTTTTGTGGGATCTAGAAAATATTCAAACTCATTCATACAGAGAATTTCCAACAGTGATATATGATTTTTTTCTTCCATTCATAAATAACTATTATAATAAAGTGGAAGCCGAGAAAGTTCTGGGAGCCCTTAATTCAGCGAAAATATTATTTGGGTTATCTTTATCACTTCCTTCTCTCCATTCCAGCAGAAGAATATATACGTATATATAGCTCGAGAAAATAAATAAAATGAATTTTCCCATTTCCCAGATACGACAGAGGACTTTCCCTATCGTGAATGAAGTAATATAATATTCAACTCATGCCCCGGGTTCTTATTCAACCATCAAATCGCTAATGAAAAAGTATGACGTCGTCTTAGAACATTCAAAATTAATTTTGAATAATGAATGTATAAATGGGATTTTCCCAGATCATTATTATCATGCTCTGAAGTTCTCACAGAGTTATAACTCACACCACACTCCATCCAGAGACAGGAAAAAATTCCTATATATATATATATATATATATATATATTTGTTTGAATATTAAAAAAATATATTGAACATGGGAACATTCTCCATGAAAATTGAAAAATGTAAACTGTGATTTATTTGTAATATCTAACAGAAAACTACTACTTCTCTGTCACAAGCCATGCTGGACATTGAAATATATCTGATAAATATAGTGACATAGATTTTCGTCGACCAAATGTATTGAAAATTAGATGCGAGAGAAGCGAACCTTGCTTCAATGAAATGAACGATTTCTGTGATGATATTTTTTAATAACATTCTCCCTATCTAATTTATTTAATGATTTTTTCCATGAAAATAGAGAAAATTAAAAAAATCAACTATCTGAATGAAAATGCGAATTTTCGCTTTCAGATTTTTTAATTTTTTTTCAGTTAGAGTCTTTTCACAATATTTATCAGATGTAGTTCAATGTCCAGCGTGGCTTGGGCCGGGAAAGTACTTGTTTTCTGTTGGATATTACGAATAAATCACATTTTTCAATTTTCATGGAGAATGTTCCCCTTTTCCACATGAATACCTCCCAAGAGGAGATCTTGAACGATGGAAAATAGCAAATAAAGCTTGTTTATCAGCCGCAGATGATTCCACAACAGATTTTATGAATGTCCTATTCATATTCTCGAACTGAAATAAAAAAAAAAAAATTTGTCATAGTGTTGGACTTTATAAATCCGTGACATGCTTTGGACTAGCTTTCAATAATAATGATAATAATAGATCTTTAGAGTTTCGAAGTTGACACAGCGTATTATGACAAGTGAAAAATAATGATCCAATCGTGATATTGGCTTCAAGTTTTGTCTAGCATTGCAAAGTATTTCTTATACAAACATTCGGCAAGAATGGAACAGATATAATTCAACAGTCGTGGGGAACAGCATTTTTTTTTCTGTAAGAGACTCATCTGACTACCCTATGTCTCCAATTCCATGAGCTTTATGTGAATCAATCGAAGACAAGGATTTTGCATTGGTAACATGTATTTCCCTACTCTTCTGACAATCCAAGCACGGGAAATAAACTGTATCACCAGTAGAATCTGAACAGAACTTATGCACCTCAAAGAATGGCTCTCAATATTTGGTTAAAGAATGTTCAGTGCCAACAATCTGAAGTTGAACCAGGACAAAACCCAAAATCTTGTTCTTTCCACGAAGAACGCAGGTGGTGGTGTTGGTGTCAAACATTTTGGGGCTGTTATAGATGAAAAACTGACTTGATCAGCTCATACAGATCAACTATGTGATAGATTATCAAATTCACTATAGTTTTTACGCAATATGAAGAAACAGCTATGTATCAACACAGTTCGAACATGTTATTTTTAATTTTTCCTTGCTCACATAAATTATTAGGGGAATTCTTGTCACACCGCGCCGGCGCCATTGCGGTTCTCAAAATGCAGAAGAAAGCAGTTGGAATTATTGCTGATGCTGGTTACAGGGACCACTGTCAACAAATCTATCTATCAACAGATCTATCTGTCTATTGTGCCTGTTACATCATTATTCATTTATAATACGGTATTAGATGTACATGGAAACAAAAAAATATGTTTGGCCAACGGCAAACAGTTCGAGCTCAACCACCAAATAAAAATTGGCGTATTTCTGCTGAGTCAGCAAACACCCACTTTTTTTGGTTGTAGCCCATAATTTTTTCCGCGCATTCGCCGCACAGATTGAAGCTATAACTTTTTGTAGGTGTTGGTTAACTTATGGTCGAAGATTACTTCAAAGTATTTTGCCTCTCGTGCAAATGGAATTTCTATCCCATTCAGTACAGGTGACCGAAGTCCATGCAGTTCTTTTTTTTGGGACTGCGCTGGTTTTATGAGGGTTCACTGTCAGCTCCTCCTCTTCACACCACCTGTAAAGACCCTGTTTTTCAAGTTAGCGTTTATCCACTGACACAGTAGGAGATAAACCCCTTTTTTACCAAAGCGGTGGCTATAGACTCGGTGGATGAATTGTTGAAGGCACAACTGATGTCTATAAATGTCATGGCTATCTCTTTCACTAGAGCCTGTTGAGGTCTTCCAGTGCTAAATCTGTTGACTTGCCTGGTTGATACGCATATTGGCGTTCGTTGAGCGAGCTTATGGACGATATGCCTTGGGTGTCTTGTCGCCTAGTCTCCCTACCTTTCACCTCTTGCCACATCGTAGATATATGTCGTAGTGCTATGCAAGCTATGCAATATACGGCTCAGGTATGGAATTAGTATTTTTTGTCCCTTTTGGAGGAATATGGGGCATATTCCATCTACTCCAGGGGATTTGTATTATTTCAGTCACGGGCCTCTCGAGAGACTCGCTGAGTGAAGCTGCATATCTTTCCCAGTTCGTCTCTCTTTTTTCCGCGCATTCGCCACACAGATTGAAGACTACTGTATAGCTATAACTTTTTGTAGGTGTTGGCTAACTTATGGTCGAAGATTACTTCAAAGTATTTTGCCTCTCGGGCAAATGGAATTTCTATCCCATTCAGTACAGGTGACCGAAGTCCATGCAGTACTTTTTTTTGGGACTGTGCTGGTTTTATGAGGGTTCACTGTCAGCTCCTCCTCTTCACACCACCTGTAAAGACCCTGTTTTTCAAGTTAGCGTTTATCCACTGACACAGTAGGAGATAAACCCCTTTTTTACCAAAGCGGTGGCTATAGACTTGGTGGATGAATTGTTGAAGGCACAATTGATGTCTATAAATGTCATGGCTATCTCTTTCACTAGGAGCCTGTTGAGGTCTTCCAGTGCTGATTCTGTTGACTTGCCTGGTTGATACGCATATTGGCGTTCGTTGAGCGAGCTTATGGACGATATGCCTTGGGTGTCTTGTCGCCTATTCTCCCTACCTTTCACCTCTTGCCACATCGTAGATATATGTCGTAGTGCTATGCAAGCTATGCAATATACGGCTCAGGTATGGAATTATTATTTTTTGTCACTTTTGGAGAAATATGGGGCATATTCCATCTACTCCAGGGGATTGGTATGGTTTGAATTTAGTGATATAGCCCACCTGATTCTATTTGGTCTTGTTTTTCAGTCACGGGCCTCTCGAGAGACTCGCTGAGTGAAGCTGCATATCTTTCCCAGTTCGTCTCTCTTAGGTCTCTATATTTGACTAAAGTACGCAGTGGGGCAACTAGATCGTATAATATATAATATATAATAATATAATCATGTAAAATATTTTTTAAATGTTTCTGTTTGTATTTCAAGTTTTGTACGATTTGAATAACTTGTATGTTATTTTTGAATAAGTGACCTGTTTCATTATATGATCTGAATAAGGTATGCGCAGAGGACTGGGGGGAATCCACTAACTAACTTCAATAATAAATTAGAGTTTTGTAGTGAAAAAGTGGGATTTTCCTCAGTCAGCTAAAATATGCCAATTTATAAGTAGTCCTTGAGCCCGTACGGTTCGTCGTAGAAAAAAACTTGTATAGTAAAATTTGTAGAAAATGTTATTCTCTTTCATTCCTTAAATCAAGGTTATCAACGAAAAATTTGTAGTTTTCAACTTATAAGCAATAAACCGCAGAAGAAAGAGATTTTTTAGTTTTCTTTTGGAACTTTTTCAATGTTTCGTCACGAAAATTTGTTAGCAAACCTCAGATTCAGTCAGCACCCCAAAATACATTGGGAATGGAAGTAATCACAACTACCCCAAAACTTTCTTGGAAGAAATACAATTTGATCAGATTATGTCTCGTCGGTAATACCAATGAATTTTATTTATAGTACAGGATCCGAAGAGAGGTCGACCTTCACTGTTCTGATAATAGGATGAAACATACTTCTTATGTTTCATAAATAGAGGAATACGCCTAAAATAGGTTGCACATCAAAATGTGGTCCAGACTATATACAGTGAGTTTAAAAAATTTGCACCATATGGAACATTTTTTTAGTAGGTATCGATTTGTCAGAAAATTTTATTCTTCATAAAAATTAGTGCATTGCATATGAGTTGTCAAAATTTTAAATTTCCAAACGGTGTACAGGGGGAACAAAAAAGAGGAATTTTGATTAGGAGAGTTTATGAATCTGGTATTTATAGTGGAGATGAGTTGTTACTTGATGAAACCGATTTTCATATTCAAACATTTGTTTCTCTCTCAACTAGTTTTTGTGAATGAACCACATCAAAGTGTTTTTTTCTCAAGGCAATAACACACGTTTTCTCTGGGGACCTGAATGGCGCCCTAGATGTGATAATACTGGATATAACTTCTCCCACTTTCTTCACTCGCTGGAATGATCTTGATATCGTTTATTTTTGTTGGGAATGATAATATTCAATAAAAAAGAAATAAATTCTACGAACAATAAAACCTTTTCCATTTCATGCCACTTCTCTCTCAACTTCTAAGGAATGAAATAAAATAATGTTTGTCGACGACAGCATAAAAACCTCGTATTTTTTATCGTTTGCAGAAAACAATATTTGGTTGTAATGAAACTCTGGCGTGCCATAAAACCGGCTTGTATTTTGACATATTAAATCTTGTCGGATATTTTGCTTGCCAGAAGTTAATTTATCATCGAAGAAATACGGGGCTGTTATCTGCTGGTACGGAAATATATATGCGAGATATTTCGCTTAATAAAGTGCCTGCGAAACCCTAGTTAATTTTTGGCGGTTTGAGAAGCAACTACAAAACAATCTGGAAATTGGATTCGACAAATCCACCGTGCATTATTGTTCATGAATTGTTGAACCAGGTGCCGTTCTATATTCGGTGAAATCTGGGTTCCAAATCGTATGAGCTTGAAGTGGAAACACAAATTCCCAGCCCATGTCAAGTTTAATCGAAACAGAGTTAGTTCTATGAAAGCTGGAACATATTTTCAGATATACAGTGTATACATACAGAGTGACCCATTTGAAAGCGGGCCACTTCTCTAAAACTGTTATTTATTATACGATTCAGAAGTTTTTTTTTTTCAATAGATAGAGCATCAATAGTTCTAGTTGAGTGACATAAATTCGAAATGGAAATAAAAATTCCAAGGCTTACTTCGAATTTTTTTCAAGGTCAAAAATCCAAAAAACATACTAGTGATTTGTTTAGATAAAATTAGACGGCGCCACTGGATTCTCAACTGATTAATGTGAAAATTACGTAAGAATGTGTCCATGAACAAAATAGTTATATGGAAATGAAATTTGAAAATTAGGTCAATAAATCAACCCACCTCTTTAATTTCAGAACTTTCATGAAAATTATGAATACACCACTGGATTCAGAATACTTCGAAACACATTTGGTCAGAATTTCATCAAAATCTATTCATAAATAAAAAAATTATAGAATAATAAAATTTTAAATTAGTAGAATTTTAGGAAAATTTTATTCTATTATTTTATAATTTTTTTATTTATGAACAGATTTTGATGAAATTTTGAATAAACATATTTCGAAATATTTCATATCCAGTCGTGTTGTCAGAATTTTGATAAAACTTCCGAAATTGAAGTGTTGGGTTGATTTATTGACAAAATTTTCAAATTTTATACCCATATAACTTTTTTATTGATGGAAGCATTCTTATGTAATTTTCACATAAACCACTGGAAAATGTCGTGAATCCAGTGGCGTCACCGAATTCTATTTGAAAAAATCGCTAGTATGTTTTTTGGATTTTTGACCTTGAAATGAATTCAAAGTAGGCCTTGAAATTTCAATTTTCAATTCGTATCTATGGCACTTAATTAGAACTATTGATGCTCTATGCTTTCAAATGGGTCACTCTGTATAAGGCTGAATAAATTAATTTTTTCCGAACATAAAAATAGTTTGGAAAAACCCTCAGATTGCTTGATTTTCCTCTTCGTAGGTCCAATTGCTTTCGCACCCCTAAATGACCAACAAGAAAGCAAATTTTTGAAATTAAACGATATTATCAATATCTTTATGGAGGTGCTGCTGTAGGTTTTCCTACAGCTGAAATTGGTGATTACGCCACCAAAACTCAGTAAGCCGCCCCAAAGCGCCACGACAAATAATAATAATAGCCGTCCTCTACCCGCACAGGCTATGTATTCGTCAATAATTGTCTTTAATATTCCCCAGAAATTTTTTGTTGTTGTTCCGCATTATTTCCTTAAGTTTGTTCCGTAAACATACAGCAATTTAATGCGAACAAAAGAATCGGTATACACACCAGGTACATTTGGTCATTTTCTACAAAAGCTATCAACCAAACGAAATTCTTCTCCCGAAAAAATATTGGCCTCCCAAAATAACTCAGGTTAACAGGGTTCCACACAAAAATACAAGGAGGTATAGGATGATAAAGTTGTGTTAGGCGATGATCATCTCCAACCGGTTTGAAATGACGATTCCAACCAATAGTAAAAAACGCCGAACTCGGTTCCACTATGCATCAACAAATTTAGACAATCTTGAAAGAAGGATGGCACAAAGGCCAGTAGATATCTTCCAATATATTTATTGTTGTGGAAGAAAATAGCCTTTTCCTCCTACCCCTATAGAAAGTATTCACTTTCCTCCCTCAAACCAGGAAGAAAACTCATACTTTTCCTCCCCCTCATTTCAAGTAAGTTGTAAACGATGAAACTTGTGAATCTATTATGATCAAATTGTGTCAGTAATTTTTAGAACATCTTATATATCCTGTATCCTGGTAAAAATCAAACATGAATGTTACTTCTACTTAAGTTCTTTAATAGCTATTTGTGTATGGAGAGCGCAAAGTGATTGATTGTCGCTTGACAAAAAGATTAATCTTTGGAGAACGACAATGACACTTTGTGCTCGAAATACACACATTATTTTTTTCTACAAGTGCAGCTCTTAGAAAAAAAAAAAATAACGACACTCCATTCAAATAAGGCACATAACATTACTTATGAGAAAATCACTCAATAGCAATCCGAAATGTATAAGCTATCTAAATGTCCAATAATTCAAATCAGTAACAAGAAAAAAGTAAAATGACGTTCTTAAAAAAAAAAAATTCAATTGCCAGGAACTGAACCCAGGACCTTCGGAGCCATTGCACCACCGCAGATTCTCAGATGGACAAGAGTGTATTGTCTATACTTTCCATAGGTCCGTTTTAGACAAAAACAGTTGAGATGCGTTTCAAATTTACAAAAAAAAGGTTCATTGAGTGGGTAGGAGGAAAAATCATATGTATTACTTGGGAATAAAGTGTCTTTTCCTCCCTTGGATGTTTACTGCCCCCTGCTTCACGTCGGGCAGTCAACTACATCTTCCGGGAGAAAAAGTAGTACTTTCTTCCTTAGTAATACAAATAGCTATTCTCACTAACGTACTGGCTCCTATACCCTCGGACTATTTCGTAATTTTGACACCGGACTAAATTAGAATTTTGAATACTGTTCCCAACACACTAGTTACAAACAACCCCAAAAATGCATTTTCTTCTCACTATGTACCAAATAACATAAAACAAATCTACGAACAGTACGATGAAAACCGAATGTCACACCTAACTCCAAACCTTAATAAATAATTTTCTAAATTAAACGACCAGTGTGCACGAGTGTAAACAGCTCACCCGAGTGCACTGACAATCATCTATTCAAGCTGGTAAAAAAACTATACCTATCCATTTGGATCGAAATCATCGCCATAGTCGCAGTAATTTTTGGGGGTAAGCGATGAGAAGCTTAGTAATATTATTAGATTTCGTGATATTTCTTACCGATTCGCCTTAGTAATAGATGAAAACCAACAATTTGACAAGGATATCTCAAGTATGTCCCTTTTATGTGTCAAAGTATACCGTCAGTACATGGACATATATGGGAATTCCCAGGAATGTCCCGCATCATATAATTTGGTATATGACGTTGCTTGTACATCCGTCATACATCGCAATTGTATCAACCGTTATTATCTATTAGTCCTTTCATTTGGCAGCGGGAGGAACCACGTTGTTAGAGTATTTGAGTTCATTTTCTGGAAAATATTTTCTCTGGATATTTTCAGATTATTCCCATGTTTTTTGGGGTTTCTACTGTTGATTACATTAGTCATCAAACATACATTTTTTCTGTTATACACTTCAAAGGATCATCTCAACAGCCAAATATGATCCTATATATTTCATTGCTAATACTTTGAATCTAGCCCTAAGAGCTACGCTAATATTTGGCGTCTTCCTGTTTATTGGCTAACACCAACTGGCCAAGTTTCCTAGCTGTGTGTTCACTGAGTTTTGCCAAAGGAAAATAATTCCAAAATTTTGATAAAAAATATGCAATAAACAGATATTTCCAAAAAACAAAATTGTTTTGTGTCGAAGAGGCCGGCCGGCGTCGGCATATTTTTCGAAGTATTTATTTCGAAGTAATCTGAGTAAACATGCTCTACATCTCAGCCTTAATTGGTTTTCAACATCGAACACCGCATTTCAGATGCAAATTCCGAAGTTCAGCCATTAATTCAGCAGAAGGCGAAGTTATCCTCGTAAAATCAACAACCCTTTGCCACCAACAACCCTTAGCGAACAAGAAAAAATACATCGAACGAATTCTTGGGCGCAATTCTTGGGGAAAACGCTATAAATTGCATAATGGGCGCCCGCTCATTAAACTTTTGGCATTAAAAAGTTATACGCAAAGGCGTCTAAAGAAAACTCTTGGTTCTTCTCGCGATCGCGAACGTAATTAAAGCTCGAGTGATATTCTTTGAATCAGTGAAAAGAAAAAAAGAATTAAATCGGTGATGATAACAGGACCGGTTTTCGAAGAAGAGGTGTGACTTTTTGAGAAACAATATAGATCTTTTGAATATTCATCTGTGGCACACGGCTCATCTCACCCATAAAATATAACACTTTAATTTATCTTACAGCTATGTATTCATAATTATGTCCGTTCTAGAAAATAAGATAGGTAAAAATCACAAAAGAGTAACGAGAAAAGGAACATCCTGAAGGTAGGAATTGGTATTTTCATTGAATTTCCCCAGGCAACATGTCTCAGAGAATACCTCTCGAGGCAGTGGGTCGCACCCTCCTTACTTGGAAATCATTTCCACTACACAGTGTTACCTTATATTTTCCATGGTTTTTCCAAACACCGAATACTATTGAATCATATCCCTCTGATAATAACTAAGAAAGTAGTTGTTATCTGTTTCTCTGAGTATATTTAAAATCCGAATTGTTCTTTATATTTTTAGTAACAGCTCCTATTCTTCTGCACCGTTTCAGGACAAAACCTTCAATGGAACTACTCTGCCGTCACGAAATATAATGATATTCCACAAAAACTGTAAATATAGAAACATACGGAAATACCATGTAGTGAAAATGGTTTTCACCTGAAAAAGGCGATATGTTGTGAAAAATTCAATTTTCAACTCGAATTTCACGAATCTAACTATTTCCTATGTTAAGTCACGGTTTTGTATGTGGTGCGATCAATCCATGACTTTAGGATCCTTCCACTTTTCATATTCGACTACTTTCAAATTTCAAATTCCACGAGCGGAATGCTTGGTATCAAAGTTAATTGATAGATTGAGGATGCCTTCGATGGGAAATGTTGAGCGAAAGGAAATAAATGATTGATAATAGATGACAGATGGATGAAGAATGGCTAGTGGCACATTATGAGTGAGGAATAACTTGGTTAAGGTTGGTGATGTAGACTCCATATCAATCTTGAAGAGGTCTAAAATGAGCAGGCTGGACCTCGACGTTACTACATCTCAATTCACTGTCACAGAACATTCATTCACATTATTTGGGTTCGGTTTCAGTAACTAGCGCAAATAAATGAAATTCTATGCTGTCAAAGTTGACGTTTTACATGTAGAACTTGAGGAGGTCTGCTTGTCTTTTGGACCTTAGTAGATTGGGAGCCCTTTCAGAAGATGTGTAGTAATATTAACACCATATTTTTGATTATCTTTGATTCTTCAGTAAGTAAAATGATTCATAATATTCCAGGTTGTTTTCAGCTTGTAAAATTATGAATCAATACGACTCCTGATCTCTAAAGTTTCCTAATCTCTGAAGATCCATGATTTTCCAAAAATTCACTGTCACTATCTGAGTGTTGATTGATGCAGACATTCTTATAAAAATCGATAGGACAAAAGTTTTTTTCATATTTTCATAATCGAGAAGTAAACAGTATAACTTTAAATTATGATAAGCTACATTTCTTATTTCCTGACACTTTGACCAGTCCAACCCTGGCTCTATTCACGCCATCAAGAGTGCCGTTTGTTTTGTGAGCCCAGTTACATTTCAATTCTGAATCTTTCTGCGTTATTCACAAGTATAATGGTCAATTTTCGGGGGGAATTGGGACTTTTCCAGAGTACTAATTGCTCTCATGTTTCTCGCTTGAAGCGTTTCTCTGAATTATTAGCAATTCTGTGCGGCCATCACTCTCAGGCCCTTTCTTCAATTAACTCTCGAGCAGGATGAGCTTCGGAGATTGGACGAGGACTGCAACGAATTGTACACAAATTCAGGACGTATATTATGGTAGTTTTTTCTGATTATTTCTTCCGTCACATGGCAGAGACTCGAGAAGATCTGTTCGTAATGACAGTTCACTTTCTTTGTCCTACTGTTTGGACTGGATAACATATATATGGTGAGATTAGGTCAAAATATTTTTCGTATAGCTACATTTTCCACATTTTATTGATACGTCAATTTTTCGGAAAGTCCATAGACTCAATGTGATGGATGAAAAATGAATGAAATTAATTGATTTCTCTTTAAGCTATTTCCTTTCACCCTGTCAAGGATCGATTTTTTTTCAATTACTTGTTCATTCATTTCGTATCGAAATTGAAAATAACCAAATTCCCACACGCAAGGATATAATTTCGAAAAACACTGCATTATGAGTTTTATCCGAGCACCTAAATAATAAGTTCCATGGATCTTGCTTTGGAAATGAAAAAATTCTAATCAATTTTTCATCCCTCATTCCACCTGTTTAAGGATGTCATTTCCAAAAAGTCTGAAATATATACGTGTTAATTTATTTTCAGTCGAGTAGATGAAAAAATTGGATTGCTACAGCATCAAAAATAACAATAATCTCTCAAAGATTTTCAGACCACATTTAACTCCCGCCAGGGTGGAATTTCTAAAAATGCTGAAATTTGTATTATTGTTGGTTAATAAATGACCTAAAATATAAGTTTCATCATATAGCTTGAAAAATAACAAAACCTCTCAGACAAACTGTCAACCCCATTAAACCCCCAAAAGATAAAAACTGTTCCTTTCCAAGGCCTTGAACTTCATACCAAATATCATCCAATTGGTTGGTGAAAAGGTAACAGACAAACACATTGAGAGACAGTGTTAATTTTGCATTTATAATATCAGTATGGAGTATACAGTATCGGAAAGTTTTCACCTGTGGTATGGTTGTTTTATGAGAGCGTAAAGAAAACATTGCTATATGTTGAGAGAGCATTACAAATTCTCCTCTACTTGCTCGAGGAAGGGATATCGACGTGACGAGGTAGTAGGAGAGGCGCGCAGTAGTGCGTCTCTCTTATTTATGTGGTATTATCATATCATTGCGTTGCTTGTTGCTCGCGTAGATTTCTGTCTATACCCCAGATACTGTATAGATGATATGGATGGATGAATAATAGTTATTTATGCAACAAGGGCAAAAAGTAGGTATTTATTGCACTCGACGTGTTGTCAATTTCACGTTGCACTCAGTGCAATACAGACACAGTTTTTCCACCAAATATAGTTCAATAAAGTTTTGTTTTTTGCATGAACGTAGAAAAATAAATACATCATGAGTAAGTGAGTTTGACCAATCTCCACCAAATAATTTCAATTGTTAAAAATTCTGCAAATTAAATAATTTTAATTATACGCAAAGAAGATACAAATAAAAAGTATGTACTGTGAGTAAAGAAAAAACAGCAATATGGAAGATTATCAATTTTCATGGATTTTAGTTATTTTTAAGAACGATTCACGGTGAGGAATATCAAATTATTTTTGCAGTAAATTTTACGTGGCAAGATGTTTCATACTAGATGGTAGTTGATTGTACCAAATTGTACAAAATTTTTTGAAAGTACCACTATAAAACAGGAGATTCCGTGATTCAGATTCGGCCAAAAGGCATTATACTGGGTGTAATCTAACATCTTGCACTCCCGTGAAGGACGGGTGTATAATGCCATTTTACAACCAATGGCAGGTGTGAAAAATAAAAAAAAAAAATTCATGGAGAGTTTAAAATTCGTCGAAATTTTGGGAACCGCTGTCCGCCGAACGTCAGCTGACCGTAACAGGGGGTCTATTCTTGAACCGTTCGTTTCATGTGTATTGGTATGAAATAGTAAATCGAATTCGCATACGTAAAATCTCGAGAATAGCACCACAATAATACTCGAACTGCCAGATGAAAGAAACTGTGTAATTTCGACAAGCGGTTTCCATTCATTATAAAATGGCATTTTACACCCGTCCTTCACGGGAGTGAAAATATAGTAGAATATAGTAGGAAAACTAAGAGGCCTTTTATTTAAATTCAAATACTTGAAAGAATTTTTAGATGTTAATCACTTGAAAATATTATACTATGCTCTGGTACAGTCACATATATCTTACGGTATAATTGGCTGGGGAGGTGTTAACGATTATCACTTGGAAATGCTGAATGTTATTCAGAAATGGATACTGAAAATCATCCTTGGAAAAAAAGCTACATATTCCAGTGATAATTTATTTAAAGAAGCCAATGTATTTGACGTAAGGCAGGCTTACTGCATCAACTTATTAGTTAGTATGAAAAATAATAAAATACAACTTGAATCTGTCGATCACAATTATAGTACAAGGAATAAACAAAACAAGATACCTAGATCGGAAAAAGCAATTGGACAACGATGTTCAAATTACCTCGGACCTCGCCTGCATAATATGCTACCAGAGTTTATAAAAAAAATAAATAATTCCATTATGTACAAAAAACTTACAAAAACTTGGATTTTGCGTTCCGAAAGGACACTGTTTCATGATTTTGTCAACCAAACTTTCAAAAAGTGAATAAAGTTAAAACGCCAATCGTTTGTATATAGCATGCATAAACACAAACACAACCGGAATATGACACGATACCCGAATATGACAAAGCCCGAATATGACGTACCTACACCTTAATTATAATTAACATACCTACTGTAAACGTTATTCACCCTAAATATGGGTATAAATAGGTATCACAAGAAGAAACATATTTATTTACTATTTTATTTATACATTCATTAGTTGTAATTTCTTTTAACAAGTTTATATACTTATTTGTTTCAAAATTGTATTTTTTATCATTGCATATTAAGTGTTATACTATTTAGTTTTAAGTTTCATATCACATACAAGCAATAGTTTCATACTAAAGCTTCGTGATTTCTTCCTGTTTATTCAGTTATAATTATATGTACTTATTATTGTCAAATTTTGAACTTTCTTGAATAAACATTATTATTATTATTATTATAGTGCAAAAGGTTAGATCACACCCTGCATATTATAAAAAAAAATACGTTCAAAATATTTCAGAGCAAAATTTATATATTAGTGTTTTCACAACCTTCAACTTGTATATCAGACTTACTTGTTTCGATACAAATGTTGAA
The DNA here is from genome assembly GCA_958298965.1 of Chrysolina haemoptera. Lineage (NCBI taxonomy): Eukaryota > Metazoa > Arthropoda > Insecta > Coleoptera > Chrysomelidae > Chrysolina > Chrysolina haemoptera. The sequence continues at coordinate 49,912,405 of OY282586.1, read as the reverse complement.
TTTTCTTCAAAAACGACAGCAGTATCATCCACATAAGAGACTAACTGAAGTTTATTAGGGAGCATCCATTAATTACGTGAGAAAATTTTGGCAATTTTCAACCCCCCATGGTTAGATATCGTGAGATTTTGCTAGACCCCTCTCTTTCCCACTTCCACTCACTTCAACAAATATCTAATACACGCGAACGTTGAGACAGGACTAACCTTTTGGCTTGATAACTCCAAGTTGGCCTGGTCGATATGGGGATGGTACATTACATTACAAATGAATTTCCTTTTCTCTTCCGTGTACAGTACGTATGCTTTTGCATTGAATATTTCATAACTTACGTATATATTTCAACTAAACAAGAAAACGAATCATAATGAAATCATTTGGTGATATGAAAAAAAAGGTTATTGACAGCCAACAACATTCTCGATCTACTACTGAACTGTGCTACTTTCCCTTACGGTCATTGAATTACATCTGACATCTATTTGTGCAATGTTCCTCGAGGAGGACAATATTGCAAGTGGTAATTGTGATAAAATAATAAGTAAGTACTATCGTTCATTTGGTTGGAAATGAGTTGTTTTCTGTCAGATCTTTGCCTCATATTTACCACTTTGTGGTAAGAGAAAGTACTTCGTTTTTTTTTTCAGATATTTTTCTCTTGTTTTCTGACTTTGTCAAAATTATTTTTTTCGTGTCTATGTAAAACACCACACTCGTCCAAAATAATTTGATAGTGGCCCGTCCAGACAACAAATCACGTGCCCTGTATTTTTCAAGTATTCCTCAAGAAACATATTTTTTATTGACAATAAGAACATTGGATTTTTCAGTGTGGAATCTTCTCGTAACATCATATTTCCAATTTTATTGTTTGGATCCTTTTTCTGTCATATCCAAAAAACAGTTATCGTCAAGTCAATGAAAAAGTAATATTCTTGTCTTTGCAAACCATCTGATGGCTCATTCAGTATCAATTCGCGTTTCTACAAACTTAGCAAAATACAGAATTTTATGCTTTTACGGTCACTTGGATTTTTATTCGAAATGAAGCTTCATGTGCGAATGTGCTCACATAAACCACATTTACGATATCACCTAAACTACCTCGATATTGAATTAGAGCAGTTTTGTGCATGTTTGAGATGGATCTGGCTCACAACACTGGTGTTAATGTACAATTCACGATTCAATTTATGCACTGAACATAAATGAAATAATCACATGGCAGTTTGTGCCAAATTCAGAATGTTATCGATTAACTGCCATGATTTTGTAACTCGATTTCATAGCTGTCCATGATTTCATCCAATTTTTATTATTAGGTTTTTACTGAATCACCGAGGCAGGTGTTGAATTTTGCAAAAGACTGGAATAAACAAGATAAGTTCCGGCATTCAACGAATTTGTATAGTATTTCATTGATTTGGATTCTTTCTGAGGGTTTGTTCCCTTACACATTTTTTTTGTCACAACATAGCTTGCTTTGCCATCGGAGTATGCATTTTTTTGTCTGTCGCAATTGAATGGTGGATAATATTTTTTCTAGGAACACATTTGATAAACTATGTTATTCAAATAATTTGCAGCATAAAAAATCATAATATCGCCAGCAAATCTTACTATTTTCCCCCCGACTCTCTAACATGCCATTTACGTTAAAATCATAGTGGATAGGTCCAAATATGGTCCGCTGAGGCACACCATATCGATCTCTATATTGTCTATTCCCAAAGATTCGATATTATTGTTCAAATAATCTACAAATAATGCAATAAAATAATTATTTCTAATTCGAATAAATCAATGAAAATATGTAGGTTGCGAAAAAATATGTAGGTTGCGATTAACGGGTAACAAAACTGCTGTACTTTCTGATATATATCAGAATATATTGTCTCCAAGATCATCGCAAAATTTGCCAATTCTGAAATGTGTGATAAAAAAATAACAGCATTGAGATAAAAAATGACGCTGTTGTAGCAATAATAACGTTATCCTTGACTATCATAGAAGATCGTAAATAGAATTTTTGAGTAACTAATTTATCATTAATAATATGTCGGGTGATTCATAAATGAAAAGCGAAAACAGGCCACTTGGAAAGTATTGAAATTATCTCAAATTATAACACGGTATAGTTCAGGTGGAAGAGAGGGAGACGGAGAGGGAGAGAGAGAGAGAGAGAGAGAGAGAGAGAGAGAGAGAGAGAGAGAGAGAGAGAGAGAGAGAGAGAGAGAGAGAGAGAGAGAGAGGGGGGGGGGGTAAAGAGAGAGAGGGAGAGGGGTAAAGAGAGGGAGAGAGGGAAATAGAGGGGGAGAGAGAGAGAGAGAAAGAGAGAGAGAAGGGGACTCCAGTATAATACTTGTTACTCATCTACAACATCAGACGGTAGCCTCCTGGAAAGATCGTCTGGTTAGTCAAGATCAAATATAAAAAAAGGTTTAGTAAAAGAGACATAATAAAACATATACATAGATAATTCCGAGGTCGTGGGTTCAAACCGGCAAGGGAGCTAAATGATTTTTTTTCATTTGAATTTTTTATGAGAACCTTGATATTCTGAAATGGTCGGCTTAGCATTACCATTAGCGCGGGTGGATACAAGCGCCTTATCGCGAGAACCAAAGGTACCCATTGGCAAGGTGCCCTCCTTAAATATAATTTCAAAATACTTCAATTGTTAATATTTCACTTATTTTATGATAAGGATTTTATTTATTCATTTATTGTCGAGTACTTTATATATGATAATTTGTATGCATCTTTTTTTTGTAAATAAATACTTTGGGTTAACCCAGGATTAGTTATTTATTAAAAATTTTTGGTTGCCATTCATTTCTTTGGAACCACTCTAATAAAGTTAAATATTTTTTGTGGGGCAAGAATAGGTGAACTTACAAATATATCACATTACTTAGAACACTAGTTCAGGTATTTTAGATTTGTAGTGTATTCTGGATCTCAGGGGCCAACCAAACATTTTTTGAATTTTTATTTCTGCGTTGAAAATGTGTAGAAAAAAGAGGCGCTTTCGTACGAATAGCTTCTAGAAAAAGTACATTATGAATCTTTTGCAATTTCGTGCATATATTGTCGAAGTTCTTATTACATGAACAAAAAATTCAAAAGGAAAAGAAGAAAGCCCTCATCTTCAGAACGATATTCCTCGCCAGCATAGCAGTGAGTAAAAAAACTGCAGAAGTAGAGACTGTTGTTAACGTTCGATTGGATATGTCTACAATCATTTACCAATATTTGATGAGAAAAACTTGGCAAGCCGTTGTAAATTGTCCGATTGTGAAAGAAGATTACACATAATGTGTCAGGAATATAATATCCATTTATACATATACAGTGCGGCTTTTAATAGTCCCTCCCTGTTAACTTTTGAACGGTTCGACGTAGAAACATAAAAAAAACCGTTTCGAGGGTTTTACCAATACTACTTTTTGAAATGAAATATATGGTTATATGCTCAACAGGGGGCGCGGGGGGGCCAACGACTCAAAATATTTAAATAGCATGGGGGGTCAAGTGGCACATCATTGAAAAGAGAATTCAATTCTCTTCACAACCATCTAAATATTTTTGAATTTTGTCCATCATTTTTTTCCCAATTTCGATCTTTATGCCTTTCGAAATTTTTAAGTTAATGTGCGCCCAGCGCTCTCTGTCGAGTAATTGCAATGTTTTTTCTCTCAAAAAGTATTATCGGTAATACCCTTCAAAAAATTTTTGGTTTCATTGTTCCACATCAAACCGTTCAAATTTATCGAGGTATGAGTAGTATTCAGATCCGCATTTATATTTGATATTTCGAATTTAAATTGCAAAAAAATATTAACGAAATTCAAAAAAATTTAGACGGTTGTGAAGAGAATTGAATTCTCTTTTCAACGATGTGCCACTCGACCCCCCATGCCATTTAAAAATTTTGAGTCGATGGGCCCCCCGCGCCCCCTATTGAGCAGTTACCATATTTTTCATTCCAAAAAGTATATTGGTTTTTAATTCATGTTTCTACGTCGAACCGTTCAAAAGTTAACAGGGGGGGACTATAAAAAGCCGCACTGTATAGTGAAAAAAAATTGTTTCAATTTATAACACAAAAAAATAAAAACTGCAATCAATACGTACTTTTCATTATTGTTTTAAATTTAATAACATTCTTTTCGCAGTGCTAATACACTGTAGCGTACACATCAAAAGTCAAAAACGGGAAAAATTAGGAATTTTTGGAAAAACCTAAAATTCTTTAAAAAATTCATATAATTACTGTACTTAGTTTCAGAATGTTCTTCTCACTCAAATTAATTCGGGATTGAAAGGGTTAGAATGAAAATTCGTTATGCTCGTAACTGAAAATGAATTTTTACATGCAAATCGTCCCAAGGTACCTGGTCTTGTACCTTACATAGATTTTACGTTGGGACCAACAAACCAAACCAAAAAAATTAAAATAGGAAGCAGATTGAATATTAACTTACATAATTCCATTTTCCCACAGTGATTAGAAACAAATTAAACCCTAAACACACAATATTACCGATAGCACGTGTACTGTCTCCAATTGTCGCGTCGAAGCAACTGATAATTGGAATCATCTCAACAAGCTTCACTATATTTTACAATTTTTACTCTAAGACAATATATTGCGGATTTAGCGATTTTATTCAAAAATAAAACATTCTCCCTACAATTTTTTTTTATCTCAACCAGTTCACGTGTTGTTTTCCGGAGTAATTTGTATGAAATTATTTTCATTATAACTGTTACTGTACATGATAAAGGCGATTGTAATAATTGTCATCACCGAGTTTAACCTATCATTTTATTATTACTAATAGCGTGATCAAATGTAATTGAATATAAATGGTCGCATTTAGGCTTTAACTTTGACACAATTCAGAACCTTGTGCCTGGCAACTCCTCGAAAATTTAACTTGCTAACGAATAAACTCTGACTCTGGCTGATAAAGTTTCGAAACTCAACTCAAACATGTTCACGTTATTAACGGTTGACCTGCTCATTTTCAGTTTTCAGTTGAAATGTTTTGCTCTTAACGAGCTCTGCTAATTCCACAAATGGGTTTGTTAAGGAAACTCTAAACAACTATAGCATTCCATTAAAATATATTAGCGGAGGTGAATGCTGCATTACTCTTTGTGGCTTTGGCACTCGATTATACTTTCGGCGAGTGGAATGTGGAGAGACTTTGTGAACTATGCCTTTATATCATGGACGATTTAAGGGGTGTATATTGTAAGCTCGTCAGTGCAAGCGTGGTCATAACAAAACAGCCTGTTTTAAATAAACCAGAGCACAGGGTGTCAATTTGAAAACTTCCCACCCTTAATATCTTCCTTCCAGTAAACAATATGAGTAATCGAAAAAACAGGTCAATTTTATTGTCAAGGGGGACACTTTCACGGACTATTTGTAGCCCTCGTGGTTCAACCCCCTAGGAGGGGTAGATGTTACCCTTAGAATTTTAAATGGGAAGGGGGGTCAAGTGGCACATCATTTTGATGGGCGTTCAATTCTTGTTCCAACGGTACCCTGACTTATTATTTTGTGATGAGCATTTTCCGAAAAATTGCGTTCTAAACTAACAGAAGTAATTATTAGAACGCCTATACTGAGATGCATTATTGTATTGACTCCCTTTAATAAAAATGGTTAGAAGAGTAGGTGGCACCGCTCCAACCCTTGAATGACAGGAATAAATTTATTACGCATGGGATTTTTTATTTGGTGGTTATTTTCCTTCTACAAAATAAAATTTAATTTGCGAGAAAGACATTTCCAACATAAAATCTACTGACGCTTATCTTATTAGCTGTTCGAAATGTTGTCCATTTTGCTCTAAACAGTAATACAGTCTGTTTTCGAACTCCCCTCTAACATTACGGAAAACTTCACTAGGAATTGACTGGCATGCTGCTGTAATTCGTCTTTTAAGTTCGTCAATATCAGAAGGTTGTGTTTTATAAACAACGGATTTAAGATGCCCCCAAAGAAAGAAATCTAAGGGTGTTAAATCCGGTGATCTCGGAGGCCATTCAACTGCTCCCCTTCTGCCAATCCATCTACCCGGAAATCTCTCGTTTAACCACTGTCGGACGGGAAGAAAATAATGAGGTGGAGCACCGTCCTGCTGGTAATGTAACAGATCCTCCTGCAAAAGTTTATTACCTTCTGCATCAATTTGAGTTTCTAGCTCGTGAGTTATAAGAGGATCGATAGCCTCTTCAAGCATATCAAGGTACAGATTGCCAGTCAAGTTTTCTTCCAGAAATAATGGACCAAGAATGGCATTTCCAAGAATACCAGCCCAAACATTAACTTTTTGTGGGTGTTGTGTATGCCCTTCCCGAAAAATATGTGGGTTTTCGTCACTCCAATAGCGACAATTTTGTCTATTAACATTGCCATTCAGAAAAAATGAACACTCATCGCTGAAACAGATGTTTATCAGAAGATTAGGGATGGTATTGACTCGATGAGACATGATTTCACAAAACTCTATTCTTCTATCATAATCATCCTCGTGGAGCTCTTGAAGAATCTGCATTTTATATGGATGAAATTTATGCATTTTCAATGCTTTTCTTATAGTCTCGCGTGACATTCCCGTCTGTTCTGATACTGATCGTAAGGAGCTCGTGGGCTCTGCAGCAAATGTTCCCAAAACTTCAATTTGAGCTGCTTCATTTAGTACTCTGGGGTTATTTCTTTTTTTATTTGTCACTGAACCAGTTTCGTAAAACTTATTCACCAAATCAAGCACATACCGGTGACTTACATTACAATTTGGATGTCTTTCGTTAAAAAGACATGCCGCCCTTCGTGCGCACTTTCCAACTTCTCCATAAATTATAATCATTTCAATTCTGTCATGAAGAATGTAAACCATTTTTACACTTTTATACACTTATTAAAGTAATTCCTAAACAGCCCAACAGGTACAACGGTATTCACAATACTACCACATAGTTCAAATTTGCTAACCAATTTTTTGCCGGAAAACAGAAACTTTTTACAGCAGGAGTAGCAAAAAAGGAAGGCTATCTGTACAATTTCTGCGATGACACTTAAAAATTCAGCATTTAATAAACACAACTTTACTACCATCTACGTTTTCCTATTAGACTACTTTTTTATGTAACGTGTTTGGAGCTAATGGCTAATGTTACCCCTAATCAAGGGTTGTAACGGTACCACCTAATATTCTAACCAGTTCTGGCCAAACCATGCATCTCAGTATAGGCGTTCTAATAATTACTTCTGTTAGTTTAGAACGCAATTTTTCGAAAAATGCTCATCAAAAAATAATAAGTCAGGGTACCATTGGAACAAGAATTGAACGCCCATCAAAATGATGTGCCACTTGACCCCCCTTCCCATTTAAAATTCTAAGGGTAACATCTTACCCTCCTAGGGGGTTGAACCACGAGGGCTACAAATAGTCCGTGAAAGTGTCCCCCTTGACAATAAAATTGACCTGTTTTTTCGATTACTCATGTTGTTTACTGGAAGGAAGATATTAAGGGTGGGAAGTTTTCAAATTGACACCCTGTATTATTACAAAATGACCTAGGCCACTGGGTGGTGAATACCGGATAAGGAATTATTGTTATTTAAGTAACAATCGGGTCAATTCTGTTTCTCAGTAGCAAGATTTTTATCATAGCGAGGAAAATTTCACTGCGAAATATATCTCAATTTTGTAGGAGGCCTGAAAAATATCGGCAAGAGATGTTGCTGCCACATCATCCTCTGCCAATAAAGCAATGTATATATCAAGGCTTTAACAAAATTGAAATATATTTTGCTGTGAAAATTGTCTTGCTATGACGTGTAAACATTCGAGGTGAGCGAGTACGAGCCGACGCAAAGCCGATGTTTGTCGCTTGCCGAAGATGTTAACAGTCGATACATTCCAAGCTGATCTCGCACGCATCCGATATTCAGCTCGGGGCTCTAACCCAACCTCCTACCTCATCAATCAACCTGCACACTACGAACCTAACCGCCTTTATTGCTAAGTTCGAAAACAACTGATGAAATGAAGAAAAAAAAAAGATGTCTGATTGTTTAATTGTCGCTTTGAACCACGTACCTATGGCGTAGTAAGCCGCAATCCTATGGATGCGGCTATTAACCATGTTTGTATATGTAGATGAAATGGTTGTTCATAAGAGAATATGTGAAAAATCTCGCGAACCGAAAGGTCTTAATCAAGCCGTAGACATTTGATTTTTTCACTATTAAATCGTCCTTTTTCGAAAAATAAAAGATATTAGCTCTCGGTTTTTTGTCTTGCCTTGATCGACAAAGAAGTTGTATGAGTATTATGGATAATGCTTTTTCTGACGAACGTTTGACAGCTTAATTTTTTTTTTCTGAAAGACCTTCCAATCCTGAATTTGTTTGTATGAATCCTTCAGTCAAGAAAAAGTTAAAGCTTTTAAAAGAAAAGACATTTAAACTAAGCAAATGAAATGGAATTGAAAAAAAATATTGGATAATGTTAGTACTTGCAAAAATGCCAAAAAACAGCTCTAGAAGTGTAGTGATAAGCGATACCAACAAGTGTATCGACTCAGAAACTATACAAACTCAACCACTTCATTAGAAAACCAAATATAACGACGTTGGACATGTTTGTTCTCGTACTCATGGAACCTACAATCACATCATCCCTTCTGTAGAAGGGGAATGAAGAAATTATACCTTTTTTGATTTTGCTAGACAGTGCCTTGAAAAAAATATAGCTGACACCAACAAACTTTTGCTACGGCAAAGAGTGGTCCCCAGGTAAATTTTCATGAATTCGAACAAAGTCCGAAAAGTGTGCCGGAATTTTAATATATTATTACCAAGTATTAATGTTATTAATAAAAATCTATGACCCTTTCCAGAAATGTGATCCGATATGCGATAATTATCACCCGATTCATTTTATTTTCCAACCGATATGTGATATTTACCTACCTGAATTGAAATATTTCCCTCGCTAGATTGATTCTCTATATGTGATATGTAAACAAAATCTCAGGACTGTAATACCTAATTGAAATTTTATATATAGTACCTATTATTGCATAAATGACTCTCTGGGCGAGTTGTACAAGACAAGTGCCACAACGGTTCAAGTGAACTGAGTTCCTTGGAAGATTTTGCTAAGTGGTGTGAAGAGGAAACAAATTCTCTAGCCGGAATCAGTTACTGATCACTGATTCAAAGAAGTGCTATCAAATCCATCACAAAAAAGAATAATGTCAGGGTTTCAAATGAAAACTTTGATGATCACACACAAAATTATTAAAATTTGTGTAATTTTTGCAAAAACAAAAATAATGTAGAAAGACGAGAGATAGTATTAAATTTCAGGCTATACTTTTCATATTTCAAATCTGGCGGCTATGTGATGAAAATATACTATCTGGAAAAAAGATGTGGAGAGAATGGATAACAAATAAGTTTTCTGAAATCAGAAAATAAATTTCCTGGTAATCAAGCAGCGCAGATCGTTGTGTTGTTAATATTACTATATTAGGTATTATGAATTTATTGACTAATATCCCCCTTTAACTTTTTTTAATTCAATTCTGATATTCTACCTCATCTCTAATTGGTTTTTATTGATGATATTATCAGCTCAATATTTCAAAGTAATGTATTATGACTTTCAAAATAAAAATTCTAACATTTGTATTATCGCTTGCGCTATTTGTACCATAATAAAAGAATTGGTATTTTTATCAGAACTACACGTTTGGCATAACAATTGAAAACATATCTGGAAAACGGAGTGCGAAACAGATACACAGCTGGAAACATTTTCCATTGAATTTTTTCCTAGTGCAATTTCCGCAAATTGTTCGCCAGAAAACACGCAGAGCTCTGGTTGAATCAATTTATTTGGAGGAGCTCACTGTGATAGACAGAATTTCCATATTGAACCAAGCGAAGTGAATCCGGAACATATGAACCGGAAAAAAGCCAAATTCTTGGATAACACTGGCAAAAATTCGATAACTCGAAAATGAACTTTCCGTACCGTGAAATCTATAACGATATTTTGGCATTCATCCAATATTTGCCAATTAGGTAGCTTGAAATTCAACTACTATTTTTTTATATGGTATTGTGACAATTATTAACGAACAGGATGCCTATTATAAAGGATTAATTAATTAAAAATATACACAAAGAATAGCCTCAGTAGTACTTTTTAAATTTTCAACTTCATTTTTTTTAACAAATTTAACAATTTTTATCGTAGGTATCTCCAATGTGACAGCATATGGACGTGAGGACTGAGATGGATAGGTCAGTGTCGATGAGACCGCTAACGGTGGAACGAGTGATGATATTTCGGAAAAGCATCGTCCATGAAAGTTTATATGAAACAGAGACAGATCGCCTACATCTCTGTGATGTTCTAGAGAAGTGAGCGAGCTTGTGACTATCACCGACGGGAAAGGACCTTATTTGACAGATTCTGAAAGTTACAATGTGTTTGGGTTCTGCACTTCGTATACGAGAACCTTATTCCAGCGAAGGACCGAAACCAAGTTTTTAATGGACCTCGAATGGTTTTCCCGTAGAAGTATATTACTGAGAATTGAAATGGAAGTTTTCATTGGTCGGTATGGATACTCCTGACATCACTCTGGGCCCTGTGAGATCGGCATTTCTAGAGAAAAGACACGCATGGGTTTTATCAGCATTGAATTTCACCAAGTTGTTCGATCCCCATTCTATAATTTTTGCCGAGTCCGTATTTATTTCACTCACGATTCTTCCCCATTTATTTCTGCTTCCACTCGCTGATATCGAAGCTTATTTGAAAGAGAAACTAGTATGAAGTATACCCATTCGCAATGCTGTGGCTGGACATGAGGTAGCTCCCAAAAAATCATTGATGTGTAGAAGAAACAGTGTTGGTGCTGGAAATCATTGGTGTGTTGAAGAAACAGTGTTGGTGCTGGAATGGATCCCTGCGGAACACCAGTATTCATTGGCAGAGTATCGGATGATACAACATCAACCACCACGTGGAGAGATCGATTTAAAAGAAAGCTCGATAGCAAGGAACACAACTGGAGAGGCAAGCCATAAGATAGACAATTTCAATGATGTTGTTAACACCATATTTAACGCAAGGGAATTAAAATATAGAACCAAACTATCCATCAATAAATGACTAGGAAAAATATTATTTAGGTTTATGTATTTTAGCGTGGAACGTCTGTTGTCTTTGCCGCTTTTGATGTTTATGTCGCGTGAAATTATTCTTTCAATTCCAGTTTCTCATAATTGGGAAATATATATTGGTTTATGAATTGACGACGTGTTTTTATTTTCTAAAATAACGCTATAAAAATAGAAATTCGATATGCCATTCATGTCTGTGCTTGATAGCGGGCTTTGCTTTCGAATCGAATTATACCATTCCTCGTTCTGGAAATATCGCAACATTCGTGAAATCATCCGAAGATGAGTTTTAGTACAGTCGTAAGAGGTATTTTTCTCTAACCTGGTCCAAAGTTAATGATATTTTACATACTAGTAGATTTTGAGACGGATAATTGAAAAATCGAACAATCCTTGCTAAGACATGTCGGAAAAATAGTGAAACTACCTCCTGAACTTTTAAACACCCTTCTATTCATGCAGGGGTAGTTTTTTCTAAAAAATATATATATATACATCATTCGGAAAAACGGAAGATTTCACGCTGAAGTGATTATTGATAAATTTGAGATATTTGTTTCCTAAGTTTGAGAAATGTTTACCCCTAATTACTTCCGAAACCGCGCGAAACTGATAATTCAGAAATGTTTTGCCAGTTTCCGCACAGAAATTGAGTTTTTGAAATAACGTGGAAGAATACCGTGGAAAGTAATGTATCTACCAAACGAGAGAACAAGTCTGAACCTTCATTTCGTGCACAACAACAACAGTGTAATCGTTAATATAAAAAATAATGTTGTTGCAAAAGTAAGACATAGTCAACTAACCTATATTTTTCAATGTGTTTAATATTCCTACCATTTGGCTGGACGGGATTCCCTTTTTTTGTGTGATGACCTTGCAACTCGTGAGTTTTTTTTCGTTATTTCTGCTTTTAAATTTATTTTTTACTGCGTAGGAGCGTTTTTCACCCACTTTCCGACACCCCTGAGCAAGAATTTTGGTATTATCGGTTTAAGGGTACCAAATATCACATCTGTACCAAATTTCTGCAAACTTGGGTTAGGTCAGAGGTAGGGGGCTGTTTTGGGCTCTAACGACTGGAGTAGAGAGCATATGTCAGTTGTGATTCGCGATATCGATCAGAACATCTCAATGTATGGGATAGGAAGCGTTTTGATATACAACAGAAATTACTGACAATGTAGACGTTCAAAGACATTCTCGGTTCTACCTGGTTTCTCGATGATTCGCATGATGTATACAAAGAAGGAAGAAGAAGTAATGAAGACAGGAAAATTGATTTGAAGAGGTGAACATAAGTGAGATTGCACAGAACGTAAATTAAACTGAATTGAGTTGCCAGCATTCATTGTTGAACGGCGAAAAATCAAGAATCCGTCCGATATCTATGAGCAGTTGCTGTGAAGATATTGATTCTTAATAATATACTCACCTTTTTTTACAAGATATTGAAGACATTAAGCTAGAAAGTTCAGAATGATGATGCCATCAACATCTTTTATTAAGTAGTAAGCAATCTTACTTCAGGGAAACGTTTTAGTTAAATCCTGTCAGGTTCTCATGATTGGCGAATATATTGGTTTTTATTGACGACGTGTCTTTATTTTCTCACATAACGCTATAAAAATAAATATTTGATATGCCATTCATGTCTGTGTTTGATAGCGGGCTCTGCTTTCGAATCGAATCATACCATTTCCCATCCTGGAAATAACTCAGCACTCCTGAAATCATCCGCAGATGAGTTTCCCTGGCGCCTTTATTGCATTTCATCGATCAATTCCGTTCGAGGAGAGGAGCGCTGGCATCGCAGAAAAAATGCCAGATATCCTTTTGATACTGAGATACGAAACAACAAATTTACATGTAGATGGGAATCTACAAATAACGTTATGTCAGCGCTATTTCCTTACAAAGCGACTTTCCCGGAGGAGGATCTCTTTTCATTCCGACCTTCTCGTCTGCCCTTTGTTCATAGACAGACCGTTTTTGAGCTTGTACGACAAGAAAATCAGTTTGGTTAGTAACGGAGAGCTCTGTAAGAGGACTCCGTGAAATGAGATCGAATTAACAGAGAATACTTCTCTTTTTTTGAAAACTGTTGACGTTTCGGAGGCTGTATCTGCCTCCGTTATCAAAACTTCTTAAAAAGACGCTGAGGAAACTGAATTTGAATTGCGATTTTGGTAATAAGACCTTTCTTTGACAGAGTCAAATGAAATCTGTCATACATTCTTTTGATTGACATTTGGTATCTTGATACATAGGGTGTTCGGTATCAATCAATCACCATTCTATCAGTTCTTATTTCATCTCTGAGGAGGGGTAACCAGGTGCGGTCCATTTCGATGGAATTGGTTGAGAAGCAGTTGTTCGATAAAAGAATGCACGCAGTTTCCTTCAACTTTCTTTTTTCTTGGTTTGATTCTCTCAATAAAATTTTGGTATTATTCCATTCCATCATATGATCGCCATCAGATGTTAGAATATGTTCGGATATTTTCGAACCCGTTATTTTTCGATTTCTGATGTAACTTTTATGTTCTTCCTGGCGCACAATCAATGGTCTTGATGTTTCACCTATATAACTCTTACACACGAACAAGGTATGTTGTAAACACAATTTTTTGAACATTCACCAGCGTTTTTGGGTTTTGTATGTGTGAGTATTGATCTCAATGTATTGGTTGTTTTAAATGTTGTTCTTACATCGTACCTATGGCCAATCCGTTTTATCTTTTCAGACAGTCCAGGGACATAAGGTATAATATTGTTTGTTGGATATGTATGGAGATGTCGCATGTCTGTGTGTTGTGTTGTTCGATTGTAAAGTGTAGTACTATTTTCAATTTCATTAATGATTTTTTCCACGAATTCATTTGGATAAGCATTTTCCCTGAGAACGGACTTTATGAAATTCAATTCTTCTTTCAGATTTTGTGTTGAATTGCAAACCACTTGTGCCCTGTTGTAAAGACATTTGACAATTCCCCTTTTCACGCTGGTGTGGTGATTTGAGTTATAATGGAGATATCTATTGGTATGTGTTTTCTTTCTATAAACAGTTGTGTTAACTCGAGATTTTTTTTTTCAAAACATCTAAGAAAGGAAGTTCATCGTCTTTTTCTGTTTCTAATGTGAATGTTATCGTTGGTTCTTGTTTATTAATGTAATCTAAGAACACTTTCAAGTCATCTCTACTCTGATTCCAAACAGCAAACACATAATCAACATACCTCCACCATACTCTGGGTCCATTCTGGTACGTTTCAACGAAAAATTCTTCAAAATATTCCATGAATATATTAATCAAAATGGGTGATAATGGAGAACCCATTGCCATAACAAATTCTTGTTGATAAAATTCATCTTTCTCAGTGAACATGAATTTCAACAAAATAAATCAAGTAAGAATTTATTCAACTTTACAAAAGTTTTATGTTCTTTAGCTATCAAATATTATTTGTTTGGTATTTAGTTCAATAGTTCACGAATGAAAGCTTGTTTTTGAAATAGTTTATAAATAAATTTAATCAACTCTGACAGTTCGAAGTTATTATTTATCTATTAGCCTTATACTATTTTATAATTACCACAATAATATTTAATATTTATTGTGTTTGTCGACAAAATATGTTTTTCTGAACAATAAACATATCATAAACAATCCATAACATCAGATATTAGTATACCTACAATGAATTGATGTACACAATGAAGATTTAACTTAAACTCAAACTTAATATTCAATGATACCATGAATGATATAATTTGATTCCGAACAAATTTTTCTTGTTCTGCATTTGAATGAAAAGTTTTTTGGGTATCTTTTACATTTGTTTTAGGTTAGGTTAGGTTTAAATGTGAGTGAGCCCATACATCAGGCTCTCCACTGCGGCCAATGGCCTATTGTGGCTCACCCTATGGTTATATTTCTCCCAGCATATCCAATCTCTTAACGAAATTGAGTAACATGTTGGGAGAACAGTTTACCAGATCTTCTGGCCTTACTTTTGTATTGCCAAATATTGAAAATCTGGTTCTGGCTGCTGCAGGGCATGTGCACAGGATGTGTTTAGCCGTTTCATCATCCTCCATGCATAGACGGCACTCTGCATCCTGTGCAAGTCCGATTTTATGCATGTGGTGTTTGAGTTTGCAGTGGCCAGTGAGCAAACCTACTATAACTCTGAGATGTGCTCTACTGAGTTCTAGAAGTTTGTCAGAGTCCTGTTTTTTCCTTGTATAAGCAATAAATGCTTTGGAATGGGCTAGTCCTGGTAGACTGAGCCAATACTCAAGTCTTTTATTGTCTGCCCAGGCGGTTGTAGCATTCTTGGCAGTGCTATATGCTAAACCGATGACCGGTTCTGGCCCAGTGAACGTTGTTTCGGCCCCCTCTTTTGCTAGGGCGTCCGCTATTTCGTTTCCTTCTAGGCCCGTGTGACCTGGTATCCAAACTAGGGTAACGTTGTTGCCTTGTGCTAGTCGGTTCAAGGTGTCTCTGCAGTTCCATACTGCTCTGGATTTAAAGCAGTTGGATTCAAGCGCTTTCAATGCTGCTTGACTATCTGAAAATATTTTTATTGTTTTTCGTGTGAGGTGTCGGTTTTCCAGCTCCCTTGCACACATTTCAATGGCATATACCTCTGCCTGGAATATCGTAGCTAATTTACCCAAACTGAATGAGCGTTTCACTACTGGGTTCATACCATATATTCCGGCTCCGACACCTTCCAAAGTTTTGGAACCATCGGTGAACCACCTTTCATTTGCCCTACATAGGTCAGTTTCATTCCGAACCCAGTCTTCTCTTTCAGGGAAGACCACGGTGTAGGACATGTTGAGGTTAGTGGTTTTAGGTATGATGTCTGAGGGCATTCCCAGAATGTTGTGAGCTATTATGCCTTCCAGCATGCTGCTGCCTCTCATGACACATGCCTGCGGTAGACTAATGGCCGCTTGGTAGAGTCTGTATGTTGCCCATCTTGCTTCTCTCTCCAGAACTATGTGGAGAGGAAGTAGTCCAAGAAGAGCTTCCATTGCTGCCGTTGGCGTGGAGCGAATGGCCCCAGTAATCGCCAGGCACGCTTGTCTCTGTAGTCCGTTAAGTTTAACATTTGTTTTATTAACTTTGGGTAAACCCAAAAAAAGATCCGGTATACTCTGAGAATATCTTGAAGGAAGAGTAGGTAGAAACTGTACGAAGTCAAATAACACGGACCAAAACGAACTGCTACATCAAGAAAGTAAAATTAAATAAGTCCTTTCAGTTATACTTGTTCATTCCAAATTCCAATCACGTTCCTAATAAAATTTCTCAGATCAAAACTATCTATCACATTGAATTTTATTGAGCTATTAAAGGAACTTCTTAGAGATCCTTTCCACCTTTCTATATCCTCTGAACTCACTCATTTTCCGGACGTTTGGAGTTGCAGTTTTAGTGGTGATATTTCTCAGCTACTGAAATGATTGAAATGTTTCAACACAGAGTTCTTATACAGTGTGACCCATTTAAGATGGAAGCACGCATATAAAACTTACATTTTTCAACCGATTAGAATGATTTTGTTTTCGTCAGGTAGACATTCAAAAAGTCTACTAGGACACCAAATTTCATGGATAAATCTCCATTTCCAGGGCCATCTAATATTATTTTTCAAGGTCAAAAATCTAAAAAAAATTACTAGCGATTTTTTTAGAAAAAATCTAACTACACCACTGGATTCGCGATATTTTCAAATGGTCCACATGTAAATAACGTTGTAATGCGTAAAATAATAAAAAAGTTATAGGGGAAAAAAATTTGAGAAATATGCCTTTTGATCAACCCACCACTTCAATTTCAAAACTTTTGTAACAATTTTGACTTCACCATGGGATTCAGGGTGTCTTGAAATATTAATGACCATAATTTCATCGAAATCTGTTGATAAATAAAGAAATAAGAAATTTTGAGATAAAATGACATTTTCCTAAAATTTCATTTTCAATTTTATTTTCTTATGATGTTCTTATTGATGAACAGATTTCGATGAAATTTTAACCAGTGATATATCGAGATCTCCTGAATACAGTGGTGTATTTCGAATTTTTATAAACGTTCTGAAATTAAATCGGTGGGTTGATTAAACGGCATATTTATCAAATTTCATTCTCCCATAACTTTTTTATTTATTGATGCATTTCAACGTAATTCACATATTTACCATTTGAAAATGTCGCGAATATAGTAGTGTAGTCAGATTTTTTCTAAAAAAATCGCTAGTAATTTTTTTAAATTTTTGACCTTGAAAAATAAGGTTAGTTGGCCCTGGAAATGGAGATTTATACATGAAATTTGGTATCCTAGTAGATTTTTTGAATGTCTAACTGAAGAAAACAAAATCATTCAAATCGGTTGACAAATGTAAGTTTTATAAGGGCGCTTCCGTCTTAAATGGGTCACACTGTATATAGTCGGAGAGCTGAGGGACCAAAAATGCAAGTTTTATAAAGGCTGATATTTTGATATGAGGTCATAAATAGGTTGAATATTAATAGCCTGCCCTCAGTCAGCCAGTTTTTGGGACAAATGGCGCGGGGATGGTTCCGAACTTGTAAAAAAAAACACGTACGTCGCAACTGTTTTATAAAATCTGAAAATTAGTCTGTGGATAACAAGACAACTAACAAAATATGTGGACATAGTCGCCAGTCAGTAGAATATTGGAACACTATTTTTAAAAAAGGGCGACGAAATCGATATTAATCCAGTGGCGTGAAAGTTGAGGGGGGCGATTAGGGGTACCCACCTGCCGTACGCCCCTGTTTGTGACATACCAAATTTCAAAGAAAAGTTGATGAATTATGGAGTTTCATAAAAAACATTTTTTTGTCACTTTCATTACCCTGTATACCAATACCACAGTTTGTGAGTTGTCTTGTTATCCACAGACTGATTTTCAGATTTTATAAAACAGTTGCGACAGACGTTTTTTTTGTAAGTTCAGAACTACCCCCATGTCAGTTTTCCCAAAAACTGGCGGCTGACGGCACACTGAGGAAAATCGTGTTATTAAAGTTTTTGCTGAAATATTTCTCTCTAACATACCTACTTAATCAGGAATAATTTCACTATAACGAAGTTTCGAGTAGAACCAGCACATTGAAATCCTATGGCAGCGAAAACAATTTTGCTGATTTTTCTACCACAGAAAAGTATACTGCTGTCGCTATTAGGCAATCAGTCTGACATAGTGAGTTTCTTTATTAGAAAATTTTGATCTTTCACTAACAAGTTATATAACTGTGGCTGTAAGGTTTCTGCTTGATATAAGTGGTGGACAGTCGTGAACAGTCGTGTAGTGCGAATAAAAACGAAGAAACAGAAACATTCTCTCGCTGTCAGAATTGTTGGACTGTTGGTCACTTGGTCAAGTCAAAGATTAGGTTATTGTTCTTGGCTTGGTGTTCATGCACGTGCATGCTTTTGTTATCGGCCAATTCATAGTCTACAATATGAGTACTCATTGTGAATGACGCCGCTGTGTGGTGATAATCATATGATAATCATATGCTACTAGAGTTTTTTGCTGGGGTAATTCAGTTTCTAACTGGAGTTAGTGAAATTTTTCCTCAGTGCAGGCTATTAATATTCAACCGATTCATGACCTAATATCAAAATATCACTCTTTATTAAACTGTTGCATTTTTAGCCTCTCAGCTCTTGAATTATTATCGCAGAGAGGAAACGTTGATTTTCAGTACATAAGGATACATTTATTTTGTAATGTTTTTATGGCTTATCTGACTCATTTCTATGTTTATATTTGTATAAACCTGACGAAATTAAAATGATTGATTGATTGTTTACTGCGAAATCAAGGCTTTAGTAAATTCCAATCGGAAAAGTGTTGAAAAAACTAAAATTACCTCTATTGCTTATATTGCAGCAAAATCTGTTGAAACCCAAAGAGCCTCGTGAAAATGATCTGCGTCTCATAGCAATTCGGGTTATTATAAACATAGTCAGCCAATCAATCACACCTTCTTCTTCAGTGCGGTCAATGAACATGGTTCTGATTCCCTTTCAGCGAAAGAGCTTCATCGAGCAAGAGCCGTATCAATTCCTCTTCAAAAACCTTCATCACTTGGAAGTATCGATTGCAGAAATGGATCTGATGCAGATTTCGTGGAACATGTTCTTCCATAAAAAATTGGACTAGATAATTTGGGAAACACTTGCTACATGAACAGCATTTTACAAGTGTTATTCATGGCGAAGAATTTCAAGAACCAGATTTCAACGATGAACGAGAATGTTTCCTATTTATTCACAAAATTCAAACACTTGTTCATGCAGCTACAGTTTCGTAAAAATTCATCATCTTTTTCACCAACCGATGTCCTGGAGTCTTTGAAGTCCACTTGACACCTTTTGATACTTGTTAGGACAACTGGAAGATTGTTCCAAATTCTTGGGGTTCTTGTTGAATAATCTTCGTGAGCAGAAAAAAACAAAATCAATACTCCTGACCGCTCTGGATTGAATAATTTCGTACAGTCTATCTCGTTTTGTATTTGTGGATCTTTTGCTGGAAAAATCCTCACTAGTTTACGTTGTAGTACATGTTCCATAGTTAGCAAAAACGTATGTGACTTTCTAGAACTTCAACTAGCATTTCCTGATATGACTGATAACCAGTCTGTACAAAGCTTACTGTTTCATCATCTGAAAAGTGAACTTTCAACTGGTGATGATCAACTGTATTGCCAAATATGCGCTAAACTAACTGACAATAATTATAAGACATCAATTATAGCTGATGTACCAGTCAATCTAATAATAACACTGATGCTCTTCAAACACTATTCAACCTCTGGCGGAAGCACCAAACTCTTACGAAGATTCGAAATAGATGAACACCTTAATCTAGCAGACCACATTATAATCTTTATGCAGTCATTGTACACTGTGGTTCTGGCGTTGAATCTGGTCATCATTACGCATTCGCCAAAGACAAAACAAACTGGTTTAAGTTTGGCAATAGTTGTGCCACTGAATATTCTGACGATATTTATTGGAGCCTCTGGAGAAACCCTACATTTTATTCTATGAGAAAGGACATTGGCAGATCAAAATCTCCAGATGATGTGGTGCTGCAGGTTTTTTCGGGTTTTCTTGCAGCTGAAAAAGCAAATGCGCCACTGGAATCAATCAAGTCGTCTCGCAGTGCCATTAAATTTTTGTCGTTGTTTCATAATTTGTATCACTTTCGTATCAATATATACATTTATTATTAGTTACTATTGTAACAGTGTTGTAAATATTTGAAGTATCGGTTCAGAGATTACTTACTGGTCGTTAAAATTTACCTTTTCAGTGTTGTAAATACGTTGTAAATGAAGTGTTATTGTGTTGGTTGAAGTCTTTTGTTCGTATTCAACGACATCCAACTCACCCGTTATCCCACTGGACATTCCTACAAAAGCTCGTCTCTTTTTGTTTTTTTTTTAAATCAATTTTATTGACATCAATATCTTGAGTCAAGTCCTATTATCTTTTATTTTCCTCCAATCGGAAAAACAAACATCACCAAATCATCACCAAACCCCAAAGAGCCTCGTAAAGAGTAATTCCACATCAAATAAAATGATCTGCGCCTTGTAGCCATAATCAGAAAAACAATTACACCGTTTATGAAGCATTCCCCTCGATTTTATCGGCAACTTGCACTTAATAAAAGGAAGATAATGTTCGAATCAACAAATCCCAGACATACCAGAGCGGCAGTAATTCCATTAGAAATAACGTTTATGAACGATAACGCGGCGATTATTAGCACGCGAGCTATGCAGATCTCGTTACGGTACGAGGGAGGGCGGAATATTATTTTTTTGGAATTTCGTTTCAATATGGCGACTTTTCGTTTAGATAGATAGATAGATAGATATACTTTATTAATTCTTTTAGCCAATAACATAGATTGGATAGAATAGGTCATCAGAAAGTTACAAGCTAAACATTATTACAGTTAAACAACATCAGTCAGTTACAACACAATATCAGTAAGATGGATACTTAACCTAATAGTGTATATGCACACAAAATAAATAAATATAAAAATAAAAATGTCGACCGTGAATCATGTATAACATACAGTTACAACATATGAGAGTATAATTAATAAGATTTAAGTATTTATAGTAAGTATTGTACGACATACATGGTACAAGGTACCAATAAACTGTATCGTTAATTATGATATGATTTATCTAAGGTGAGATTATAATTAGTTTATAATGTGGTATTGATATATTCATCCAGAGAGTAAAAGCAGTTACTGCATAATAGTTTAAATAATTTAGATTTAAAATGCTTTACATCATATATCCTTTTTACATCATAGGGCAGCCGATTGTATAGATCACTGCCCGCACATATAGGGGATTTTTTATACAAAGTCAGCTTATAATTATTTATGTATAAATTATTTCGACTTCGTGTATTATATTCGTGTTTGTCGCGGTGTGTTGGCAACCTATTTTTAATGCCATGTATGTATACGAGTAACTTATATAAATAGATAGATGTCACAGTAAGCAGGTTATTATTTTTGAAGGTATTTCGGCAAGATTCCCTATATGCCTTATTGAATATAACTCTCAACACCCTTTTCTGTTATAAGAAATTTTTGAATAAAAAAGTGCATAGTATACGTTTATCAAAGAGGCACGATCTAAACTGTTTTTCAGCATAGTGATCGCAAAATATGCTTGACTTAATTTGGCGGAAAGTTGATCAATATGTTTAGTCCAGTCTAGGTTTTCATCTAAAGTAACTCCCAAAAAATTTGTCTCCTGTTGTATGGTCAGAAGATTATTATTTAAATAGATGTTTATGTTTCTATAGTTATTTTTTCCGCGAGTTTTAAACAAAACACATAAAGTTTTCTCATAGTTGATGATGAGCCTGTTGTTGAAGCACCATGTGTTGAACTGATCTAGAACTGTGTTAGCCAGGCCTTCTAGATCTTCCAGGCTCTTGGCTGAAATAATTATTGAGGTGTAGTCTGCATACATAAAAATTTTCCCATGATCAATAAACTCTGGTAGGTCATTAATAAATAGTAGGAATATCAGGGGTCCGAGAACACTACCCTGAGGGGTTCCTTTTACATCTTGAATGTCAAAATGACGTCCATATTTGCACAAATGTAAATATGTTAGTTTATGTCGATACTAGTGTGAATATGAAAATCGTTGGTTCAGATTTATTTGGTAATCCATTCAAAATCACCTTATTTGCGACAGCTTCAACAAAATTAGGGACATTTTCGGTATCGATCAGAATCACTCCTTTGGTTTTGCTGGGGATTTTGGGGCAATAAATAACCAAAAACTAATGAATAGAGTACTGCCAGTGACGTTATATGACAGTTGCGGAATAACATAGGGGACAAACAAACCAAACTGAAAAAGAAAAAGAAACCCATTGAACCCATTTTCCATAAGGCTACGTTAATCACTCAATGTTTGTAGAATTTATAAAAGTCGCAATTATCCACTAACACTCATAGTACAGTAACCACAGACAAATATAAGACACAAGTGAAGAATAAATCGTAGCACTTTGAAACTCTGCACATGATTTCTTGATATCATATTTTATTGTTAGAAAAAAAAATTACCAAAAAATAAGAGGTGGTCCAAAAAAATTTTTATTTGAAAAAATTATGCTGTTGCTGTTGTTTCGGAAAGTATGAGATTTATCAAGAAACAATTCCATCAAGGCGAAAGGTAATTCAATTCTCCACAAGCAATATACCCAGTAATTTCTCACAAAATGCCCTCGTTTCCTCAGAAAACCTGATTGATTCTGATCAATTTTCACTCGCCTTAACCCACTACTGGCATTTTCGGCAGGACCAAAAATTAGATTCATCATAACTTTGCTAAAAATTATAGTAGAAGGAAAAGAAAAAGTGCATATCGTTCCTGAAGACTCCTTCTTCATCATACAAATATAACATGTGAGTATCTGAGTATCCAAAATGTGTTTTATCCCACTTCACATAACAGCAGGAATTAGTACCCTCTTTGGACCATATGCAACGATTTTAGACTAGTAAGACAACTTATACATGCCAAAGAAAAAACTGGGTTTTACACCTGCCTCAGTTTTCAACTCACCCATAATCCCGACAATTTCTTCAGTAAATGTTGAAAATAATCGCTCATACACATTCTACATTAAAAATGAATTATGTGATTTCAAGCTTGAGGTTTGGACTTTACAATAGTGTTATAAGACATATACCTATCCAGAATATAAATAAGGGATTATTTTCAACATTTACCGAAGAGAATGCCGGTTTTATGGGTAAGTTGATAATGAGGCAGGAGTAAAATAAAGTTTTTTTTTCGGCATGTATAAGTGGGACCTGTCATACTACTCTAATATTGTTTCGTATAGTCCAAAGAGGGTATGGGTTGCTGCTTCAGTATAATAAATCCATTTTTCCGTGAAGTGCGGCAAAATACATTTTAAGTACTCAAATACTCGCATATTATATTTGCATGAAAAGGTAGGAGTCTTCAGAAACGATATGAACTTTTTCTTTTTCTTCACCGATGATTTTTAGCAGAGCTATGACCAATCAAATATTCGGCTCCGCCAAAACTTCCAGCGCCGGATAAGCGTGAAAACGAGCGCCTTTCATAAAAAATTACTAGCAATAATTTTTGTGGAGAATTTACTTTTTTGGGTTGTTTTTCCGATAAATCATATACTTTCCAAGATTATAGCAAAAATCTATTTATTTATTTTTAAACGAAAAAAAAAAAAAAAATTATCCACCCCTGGAATTTCTGGAACAATTTTTTTTTCGTGATCATCATGTTTCCAACAACTAGCATACCAAGTATGGTGGTGTTGCAATCGTACTGGATTACACAAAAAACGAATTTTCATTTCATCAAATGTCAAATACTTTGTTTGTCCCCCCATGACCGCCATGTTGTGACGTCAGCTGACAGTACTCTATTTGATCGAAGGACAGTTTGACTGATAATTTAATTGTGACAACTTGTCAACTGAAAGTTAGATTTTGGCAGTGTCTCCGCTACCGACTACACGGCAACATAATTACAACCATTTAATCATTGTGATCCCTTATATAATATGAAAGAAGATACCTACGAAATTACAAAAACACTTGTATATGACACGTTACAAAATTTGTATAACACCTATGCCTTAATTTTATACGAAGGCGTAGAAAGGACATGTGATATATTTTTTCCTAATATCGAGTTATAACTTGAAATTAATGTTAAGTTAATGTTAATACTAGCTTTTGGAAAGTTTTTTCGAATTTACGTTATTTTTTTTGTGACTTGTTATTTTTTTTGTGTACTTATAAAAATTAAATAATCTTGTTTAAATGACACTTCATGTATTTTAGAAGATGTACAGGCTTCTGAGAGAAATACAACTTTTTGATGAATCCGGAATGAAAGATTTGGATTTGTTTCAAAATATCTGCCATACACTGTATAATGAAAATCAT
Source organism: Chrysolina haemoptera (assembly GCA_958298965.1). Taxonomy (NCBI): domain Eukaryota; kingdom Metazoa; phylum Arthropoda; class Insecta; order Coleoptera; family Chrysomelidae; genus Chrysolina; species Chrysolina haemoptera. Next base: position 49,887,619 of record OY282586.1, on the reverse strand, counting down.
GCTCAATCCTCCTACCGTATTTTCAAGCCGTAACTTTTCCCTACGTAGTTATCCATTTACCTGCAACAAAAAACAACGTTTATCAATTATACATGTCACAAGAATCTATTTTTAAATATCCGCTAATCTTTGAAGAGCGGAGCGGTTTATTTTTAATCATTGGTTTGATAAGCCATCAATTTTCAAACGTGCCGAAACGAATCAGACACAACATCTGCATTTTAACTGCCGATTTCTGGCTAAGGTGCAATTTATAGCCCCATTATTGCTATTGTATCGGTATTATGTTATGAATATGTCTCTGGGATAATCAGCTTAGCATAACAATGAATGGATATGCAAAGCGGATAGGGATACATATCATTATTCAAAGAGCAAAGCACAACAAATCCAAAATATCGCAGTGTTGGCATAATTAATCTTCAATTAATTAACGTATAACAGAAGAAGAAAACTCGAATATATAGGAATGAGTTCCAGTGGTAAAACCACAAAACTTTGGGAAGCACACATTTCTTGGTTATTGAATTAACAATCAAGAAGAACATTTTGGAACAAACACGTGTAGAGGTCAGAGACTGGCAGATGCTATTACTTTACACAAGGCTATTAGATAACTTGGTAGAATCCAAAGCCAACAAATCCCAAGCACATATTTTCTTTACAGAGGCGTTACTATGTCATGAATATGACCATAAAAATGACGTCATCTATTTAGGTGCTCGATATAACCATCAGTAGTACTTTTTCCTGGAAATTAATAATTATACCCAAACTCATTTTTTTCGTTTCTTCCAATAACAGTAGCGTACTAGCATAGGAATGCAGATTAAGCTGCCTTTATGTCTGATGGCATTTTCACTGATAATGGTGGAGTTTTTTCATTGTTTCAAGCCCAGTTACGTAGAAATGTGAATTGGAGCTGAAGAAATATTGAATTTCCTAAGAGATCGGTAGCGGAATGTGGATATTCTTATTACTTTATCTTCAAGATTGAATTTATGATATTTCCTTTTTAAAACAATAATTATTGTTAGTCATAATTTAGGATTGATGTCAATAAAAATTTCTCCTCAACAAAATTCTAATTTATTGGCTTAATATTAGGAAAACTGCTTAAGAATTTAAACTGACACCAAACGAGATATTCTTGTCAGACATACAAATTATAGAAAAGAAGAAATGAAACATTTAAAATTCGATTATTTATTTTTCATTATGATCTCCAACCACGTAGAAACGGCTACATCCATCAAGGTACAACAAATAATGTTCCCGCCTCGATTATTTTTGATGTAATCAACTGTTCAAGCTGTATTCTAAAAGCCTATATTATTCACTGAATAATTCCAGTACATCGAATACAATGTTTCTCGTTTCCAAAATGGAATGACAGACTCCCCCGTCCGTCGTCTGTGTAGGCCATTGTTTCATGAAACAATGAAAGATTGAAAGGAAATCAGAGTGAAAACTTGTTTTCCTTGTCGACCCTTGTCCTTCCGAACACTTGATGGGAAATGAAGGTAAGTAGAGCTTTTCGTTGAACAAAAGCTGGATCAGTGCGAAGTGGGCTTCACGATAAAATCAGGGATGGGAATACATTACAAAATACACGTGAAAGGGTTAAAATTTATGTTGAAGAGGGAAACATTCTCCATGAAAATTTAAAAATGAAAAATGTGATAACATTTTTTTTTTCAACATGAACACCTCCCAAGAGGTTATCTTGAACGATGGAAAATAGCGTCTAAAGTTTATCTTTTAGCCACAGATTATTCCAAGACAGATTTTATGAATATCCTATTCATATTTTCCTTCTGTGCTTCTTGAGAGATGAACATGGTTAACAAATTTTCAACTTTCCTCGACTATGAGCTGGTATAATAATAATAATAATAATAATAATAATAATAATAATAATAATAAATGATTTTATTGAGTAGACATACAGAGCATAATACATAAATGAAATTATGTCGATATGACACTCAAATGGCAGAGTTCAATTCCACGATTAGATCACTTATTGTTCTTCCACTCAACCATAAATAATATACAGTGCTGGTTTCCCCACTACTAATTTTTGAACCACCTGGTATACCGCAACGAAATTTGGATGGCTCGAATAGGAGATAAAAACCTACTTTTTTATGAGAAAATTCCAGCTGAAAGTTTCAAAATGGCAGCTGAGTGCCATCTTCAATAATTTTTTTAAATAGAACACCCGGTATATCATTGCATGGTCGGTTAGGGACGATCATAAGGAATCCAACAATACAATACAACAATACAAAGTTTGATGCTATTATCTCCAAAGACTATGGAGATATCACCTATTCCTTTCTCCATAAGCTGAATGAGTGGCGGGTCAATATAGTAATTTTCCTAAAAAGTGCGGAAAGACACTTTCCGCATGAGTTAGGAACAATACTTTTTCTACAAGCGTAGGAAACAAATTTTGCTTTACTTTGAATACAATCTTCAACATTGAATATCTTGCCCATAAAGTGTTCGGCTTCCATGTTTTAGACATTTCTAGAAAATAAGCCAAGAACACTTCTTCTTTATTTGGTGTTTTCACTTTTTTATTGTTGCACCATTCAATAAAACTCGTGTATTGCTTCTCATACCTTTGTTTAGATTTCGTTGGCAATAACTCTAAGTTCGGATATGTAGCTGCTTGCACGATTTCTTGTGGAAGTTCTTTATCAGATGAATAATCCATTGTGGCAATTTCACTGAATCGAAAATTTTATATAAGTAACGCTTTGTCTCTCACTCTGACAATCACAAACAAATTTGTGTATTGATCGGCATGACATCAATTGTTACCTACTCGTTATCAGATCAATCAAAGCCTATATATAGGGTGATTTTCATAACATTACATTTTTATTTATCAATATTTGTTCATTTTTTCAAGAAATAGTACAAAATAATGGATGATTTTTAACAAACTCACTTAGTATTGCAAAAAAAAAGCTTGAACTTTCATATTTCGTCACCCACCACTTATATTTTACGAGGATATCATATAAATGTTTTTCCCGCACTAGTGTGGGAAAACTTTTCCCGCACAACTGTGGGAAAATGACACTTTCCAAACTGAATTGCGTGCGGGTAGAGGGTAAATCACGCACGCTTGTAGGAAAAATTATTTTAGTAACTCCAGTTTTGTTTATTTTGCATCCATATATTTTAATTGTTATTGTGTTTTGGCAGTTAATCAGATTGATACAAAAAATTCACTAGTTTTTAAAGAAAAATCAAGTAGATTAAAGTTGAGTCAAGTAGTTAAAAAATCAAGTCAAGTAGTGAATCTCTGATCTTTACCAATAGGAATGTTACCATATTGAGCAAAGTAAAAAAAAATCCAGAGTTTTTTCAATTGAGTCTTTCAAGAATTTTTCAAATGTCATGTGAACACACTTGTTTTTATTAGTGGTACCTACCTATTATTACTAGAATTATTAGAAGTCTGCCTGCACAGGCAGTGTGAATGGAAATCATCATCTCCAATAGACCTCATTCAGGAGAAATTAATAGTAACTGGAGGGGGTGTGGATTCCGCAACAAGGGATACAAATAGATTGATTGAAATCGTGGGTGATGTAATGAATTCATTGTTTGTCGAGGGAAGTTTGTTTATGTTGGGCTAGGACCAATTTTGATATCGATCCCACTGTTGGTGATAATATGGTTATCGAAATGCATACCTAGGGATTAGTAGAAGGGTGTGTAATACAAGGGAAACATAGCATTTGTTTTCAAGTGAAACAGGGTGATGAGTTGAAAAACCCTTACAACTTCACATTCTATTCGGTTCTCTGAAAAAGCAAAATCAAATTTTTATTTGGAGAATATTTCTTATATATCTGCTTTTTCATATCAGCGACTTGACCTTCCCATCTCAAGTGTGAATCTATCTACCAAGGAATTTGTGGATAACTAGCATATTAAAGTATGATTAGATAAAAAGGTCCAGTTATCCACGAGTACTTTATGTTCTTTTTTTCAATTGGTGCACTTTGAAATCATAAAAACTGGTTTCATTATTACAAATAGTTTGTTATCTGACATAAGTATACCTTCCGTTCATGTTTGAATAAAAGTTTTGCATTTGTTTGCAATATTTCATTTGTCTGTACTCCTGTAAAATCAATAATCAAAACATTGTCATTTAGACTTCACAGTTCTCGATTTCTTGACGTAGCCATGGTACTTTCAAAAAACGCGCGTTTTTGAAAGTTTGATTTGCCTACGATGAGGCGTGCTTTAAATAGATGGAAAGGGGAAAAAAAATTTATTGACACTGACAACTAAAATGTACCATTTTTCTGTTGTGAAACGCCAATGAGAAAAATAAATTACTAAAAATAAAATGGTAGTGCGAAAAGTTAAATAGTAGTGCGAAAAGTATTCAAATAGGAAATGGATATTTTTGTATCAGGAATGCGAAATGGTTATTGAAGCTCAGCAAAATAACTCCCATTCTAGAACGCAAACGTAATTCGCATTCGAGATGCAAACAATATTCTTCCGAAAACTGCATTGAAACTAATATGACAATTAAAAATTGATAAACTAGTATCTCTCATTGTTAAGTGACATTTCACGTTTGAACCAAAACGAACGATCTAGATGATAGTAGTTGCATGACTATCGTATAACGGTAGCAACGTAATAAATAATAAACATGACATTCTGAAACGAATAAAATTTCAACGAAGAAGTCAACATTTGAATTCAGTTTTTGGAAAAAATAATTGATGATGCATTTAGCTTCATATTGTGCTCGGGATTTTTCTGGTGAAAAGATATTCATTACGAATGTCGCTTCTTCTTATATCGAATGCCCCAGAATACTCCTCTATTTCATTAATGATCATCAATATAATGATCATCAAAAGTTTCTATATCTCGTTTTTTTTTTTAAATATGTTGAAATTTCGTCTGAATTGTCTTTAATTATAATTCTTTGTCGAAATACAAAAGGGTTATAAAGCAACTCTTTTCTGCACGCGCGTGCAATTGCAAAAAAGAGGCTTCGTATTCTAGTTGTATAGGAACATGCTTTTTTATAATACTTTGGTTTTTCAATATAAAAATTAAACACCCTTTATCATTAATATATTGGAAAAAAAACATTCAATTCTTATTGTTGTAGCAGTGACAGTGAAATTAAGCAATACATACCTACCAGGAAATATCAGAATAAATACTAGGTTGTTGGGGTGCGTGCTAATAATTTCAATTATTGAACTCAACATTACCTACTCTAAAACCGTCACCAGATAATTTTCGTAAATTTATTAAACATCGCTCCAATTATTATGAATGAAGAGTGTATATCTCCACTCTGTTCAAAAATAGCCTACTTGCGATATTTAAAAGTCATCAAATATGAAATTTATGATGCACTTGCCAAAAGTACTTTATAGCACTGCTTACACTCGTAATATAAACATACACTTATCACAAATCACGCAAAATTATACAAATTATGTATAATTTTATAAATGTATCTTGTAACAGGTGAAAGAAATGAAGAAGTTCAACGCTCTGAGTTCTTATGGGAGGTCGTTAAGCAACAATAGTCCTTGCCGACAGATATTTTAGCCTTCATCTACTCCCATACCTACACAATGCATGTAGGCTATTGTGGCAGAGTATATTCCGTAGCAAGTGTTGTAAAAGGCATATTACGCACGAATGAGAATTCCATGAGTGCTTTAGAACACGCATTACGTACAATACTTTACCTACGGCCATATACAGTGTGCCGATTCCGGAGATCCAAAAGTTCATATCATTATTATTATTAAAATGGCAATTTTTCAGTTAAGACGCCTATATAGATGACCTTAATAATAATTTGGTCCAAAAAGTTGAAGCCGTTTTCGAGATCCAAACATTCACTTTATTATTATTATTATTTGTAAAATCACCTTTTCACATTTTCATCCAAAAATGTATTTAATTATCATTAATTTTAAGCACCTATATATAGATGAAAAGTAGCAATACCTTATCTAAATACAAAATTTGCTCAAAATCGTTGAGGCTGTTTTTGAGATCCAAAAATTATTATTATTATTATTATTATTATTATTATTATTATTATTATTATTATTTTTATTTGTAAAATCACCTTTTCACATTTTCATCCAAAAATGTATTTAATTATTATTGATACTATGGGTAAAATCACATTTTTTCATGAAAAGCACCTATATATAGATGGAAAGTAGCAATACCTTATCTAAATACAAAATTTGCTCAAAATCGTTGAAGCTGTTTTCTAGATCCAAAAATTATCATTATTATTATTATTATCAGTAAAATCGCATTTTTTCCAAGAAATACGCCTATATATTAGAAATCCAAAAAGCAAAACCCTATCTACATACAAAATTTCTCCGAGGTATATCAAACTGTGCGTTTTGTTTACAAAAACTGTGCGATTTGTTTATCGTGCGTAAGGAGCTATTTACTGAGGCTGTGAGTCGTGTGTTATTGCCTATTTTCTGTAAAACAATTCCTCTGGCGAATACCGCGAAGTGCATCGAATTGCAGAGGCTGCAATTGCAAGTGAACAAATAGCAGAATCATGTTCTGATTCGTGCTGAATCGTAGAGGCGGATCACCTGCACACTAGTTCCGAAGTTCGAATATCTGTTTGACATAATTCGATACCCGCGCGTGGTGGTAAAAGCCAGGGAAGTAGTTCTTTTCAGAGAAATATTTGCCATTATATCTTATATGCATCATCATAATTAAATGGGAGTAGGAGAAATGGCAAAAGAAGGGTAAAAATCAAAACATCGGTCGGCAACAATTACCTTTGCGTTGATTATATCCTCAAAGTTCATCTCAGATTCATATTGTTACTACCCTCAAGACTTTGCTTATAGATGATGATAGCTCCATCATCAAGGCTCTCCTGAACTATATGATGTACAGAAATTATGTATGTAAAGAAAACATAGTATTTGTCCTAGGATGGAATCTTGTGTAACGCCATATTTAACTATTTCAAGTTATGACCATCGCTTGATGGAAATTTAAAATTGATTGATCAGCATCGGTTCATCCAATTATCTCATCAGAAAATACGAGTATTCATCCCTGTCAAGGATCACCCTCTACAGAAGTGCATCAATATTCCTTGACACTACAGAATATTGCCTTCGTTACAAGTTTCAATCTCGCCTCTCCAAAGGAATAATTAGAAAATCACAGTGTGATAACAGTAGTAAACCACCAAATTTCCAATGCTTGGAGCTATACGGCCCTAATCACAATCTGTTATTCGACATTTCGTATGATTTAGAAGTTTAATCTCCGCACCGAAATTCCGGTAGCGGTTTTGCGGCTACTTGGATTACCTATGGTTTATGGTTTCATGAGTATGAACTGAGTGGTGGAGTTCTGTTTGTATGTGGCAGCTCCGTCCTCATTTGCAATGGTAATGCCGATAAAAACATCTGGGGATTAATTGTATGACTTTCAGCCAGACGAATTGAAATTTACGAACATGATATTCCATGAGGGAACTCTCTGGGTTTCTTTCGGATAATTCGCAATATTTCAAACATTTCAAAGCGCATTGGATCCAAATGCAAATAAATGTTAGAGACAACCACTAGACACATGATGAAATTTACGAACATGATATTCCATGAGAGAACTCTCTGGGTTTCTTTCGGATAATTCGCAATATTTCAAACATTTCAAAGCGCATTGGATCCAAATGCAAATAAATGTTAGAGACAACCACTAGACACATGAAGCTCTTTTGGTGGCGAAAAATCCACAATCTATTTCCCAGCACGGTACAAGACATCAGTCTGCTTGTTGAGGAACTTTCTGAGAGTATTTTTGAATCAACAATCATAGCAATGAGAAAAACAACCCAGGTTACTCAGGTATAGCACACATTTGCCTAAGGTCACCCTTAATGGGTCGCCAAAAGCCTGAAGAGGAAATTGTATTCCCTCCAAGCTAATATGATCATAAGGCTCATCATTTATGCCACATAATTGTTTCAGATTAGCCCTTTCAGCGACAGTCTAAGGCTGCAGAAGATTTCTAGCCTGGGATCACCCTAAATGTATCGCCAAAAGCACAGGGAAAACTTTTTTTCCACAACCTGAGAACATTACTAAGGTCATCATTGTCTCAGGGTAGTCCCTGCAGTGACGGCTTGATGATGTCGAGGATTTTGGTCCTCTGGACGTATTTAGACTACAAATGAAGAAGGTCATCCTCTGTATGTCATATGTCATTCGTGATTCGTGTTTTTTATTCAGTTGTCATTTTGATGCATTTCACTGATATTTTGGAATTTTCCATTTCACTATTTTCGGGACATATATGTAATATTCAACTGGTATGAGGACTGGAAAATATAATGATAGAGGTACTACTTGATTAAATTTCTCAAAATAGCAAGGGCCCTCCCTAACTGAAAGATTATTGATTAACGTTAGTCGATCCATGAACAATTTATATTGAACGGAATGCAAGGGTTCTAGTAGTAGTGATATTGATATTTCCAAAAATAATGATGAGAAACATTTTCATTTTGTTCAACTATGAACGTCCCAGAAAACCTTTCTGAGATGATATTTGTGGGGGGATTATGGTAACATGGTTGAACCTCGACATTTTGAGGTAGTTATTGTGAACACCCTAAAAAGTTTTTATTCTGAATAACAAATTTTTTACCACTTCTAACCGTTGCAGTTTCTTGTCACGTTTCTTGTAAAATTTCTTATAGTAATTCAAATTATATTAATTTTAAATCAGCTTGTGCAAAATTCAGTTTGTATCCAGTATTTCGATTTAAAGTAACCAACAAATATTTCGGGTGGGGTAACAGGCGAGGCGCACAGTAGTGCGTCTCTCTTATTTATGTGGTATTATCATATCATTGCGTTCCTTGTTGCTCGCGTCGATTTCTGTCTATACCCCTGATGAAAAATTTCCGATACTTGGTATCAAGACCCAGCAAAATGTGTCTGATGTTTGTTTCTCTGACTAGAGATAATTTCAGGCTGTCGATGGGCATGATGTTCTGGGGTTGTTTTCCCCTATAAATCCAGCGTAGAATTTGCAGCAAACATGTTTGCAAAGATATTGGTTTTTTTCTGTGCGTTCGTTGCTAGTGTTCGATTTTCCTTCGTTAGGGGAGGAAATGAGCTGGAAGTTAAATTTCTTCCAACAGCTTTGGTAAATGGCGTGTCGCCCCGAGTACCCCTCGCCAGGAAATCCGAATTTAGAAGTATTTTTCTTCCAGAGTGTTTTACTCGGGGAGATTTCATCATGATAATTGTTATGCTAAGGCCTGAAAATTGAAAGGAAATCGACCAAACACTGAAACATGGAGAAATCCATCGCACAGCACCTGTGATATTTCACCGGGCGATGGTGGAGACCATCTACTACCTACCTATGGTTATCTCTTTAGTCGCCTCTTACGACAAGCAGGATTAACCATTGCGCTCTTCTTAGTTCGACCCTATACAGATATTGTACGCTATTGGCCTTACCTACCAGGGGTAGTCAATAAATTTGGCTCGACATTGAAAAAATCTACTGTACTTTATGAAAGTTTTAATATTATCTATAGATATTTTTGTTTTTGAAATTTTGCTATCGTATGGAGAATTAAAAGATGTTCCGAATGAGGTATCACTTGAACCCCTGATTCCATTTGATAGAATCTTTCAAAATGGTGGATTGACGTCAATGTAACAAACCAATTAACTTGAGGTATCCTTGTTTCATGATCAAAACGATTGAAAATGAAAGGAACCTTTTTCATTCCAAAATCAAAGACTACTCGAGGATAATATCCATCCAAACTAGAGTTTTCAATTTTTCATTATAATCCGATTAGTTACAAGTGAAAGAGGATAATCATTTGGACTTGTGCAGCGTAATTGTATAAATTTGAATGGAAGATCAAAGCACCTTGCGATACTGAAGTACAAAATTGTAAATTGCGATCGATGTGCTGCAAAAAGCGCTAAAACGATGTGCTGAATAGGACTGCAATTTATTTAGACTCGAGGCATTATTAGCGACATATTAAAATTCAATAAAGAAGTAAATGGAACTAAATAGTGTACCAGGTGACCACGAAAAGTTTTTCGACCAATGAATTTTTGTTCTTGTAGATATGGTTATGGATTTTTTGACAAGTAACTTGGCTTCATGCAATTTCCGGCTCATTTATATAGTCATAAAGGACTATGGATTCGGTAAAATCACTTTATTTAATTCCTTGTATTTTTTGAAAAATACAACTTTACTGTTTTCAAAATGTGTCTGCTACAAAAAAGATAATTTTTTATCAGTACAAATTATTGTCAAATATAACATGGAGGTTTATTGGGTAAGAAAAATTTTCATTATGATTGAATTGATACCGCACACTATATATTTGGATTCATAAAACTCGAAGGGGTTGATTTTTGAGCTAGAATTTTCCTTTAATGAAGCATCTTACGAACAACCCTCGGAAGTCCTCGAGAGAATCGTGCGAGCTAGAAAAGGCAGCCCTTACCTTTCAATGTGTACAGCCATGCACTGAGTACCACCCTATTACCTACAAAACTGAAGTGCGGGAAAAACTGATTGAAAAAATGTTTGCCGCATGCGAATGTTCCTTCAAAATCTTAAATGCGCTTGTAGAAAAAATCTTGATCCTAACTCATACAAAAGAGCACATTTCCGCACTCGACTGCTAACCCGAACTGCGCTTCTCGAAAAATAAAGGTGAATGTTTTCTTTTCAAGGCAGAAGGAATAACAAAGGCTGAAGAATCCATAGTAGAACGAGTTACAGAGTTACAGATTAAATTGGCCATTTTCTACGAAAACATGATAGATCAAGAGATGGCAACACACAATTTCCGGTCATTTGTACCAAGTATGGCGACCCTTCAGGAATCTAATTATGGTGGTCATAGCGTCATAGCGCTGATACTGGCGGCCCAATCTCATGGACGGTTTTGTTAGAAAAAATCTGACTACACCAATGGATTCGCGACATCTTCAAACGATTCATATGTAAATTACGTTGGAATGCGTCGATCAATTGAAAAGTTATAGGGGAATAAAATTTGAAAAATATGCCGGTCAATCAACCCACCAATTCAATACTGGCCATTTGCAGTGAAATCTGTTTATGAACAAGGAAGTTATGAGATAAAAAAATTCGAAAAATATGTGAAAAATATTGTGAATTTTTTATTTTGTATTTATCAACAGATTCCGATGGAATTCTTGTCAGTAATAGTTCGAGACCTCCTGAATCTAGTAGTGTAGTCAAAGTTCTGATGAAAATTTTGAAATAGAAGGTGTTGGTTGATTAAACAGCATATTTCTCAAAACTTTTTCACGGTAACTTTCTTATTGATTGACGCATTTCAACTCAACTAACTTATAAACCATTTGAAAATGTCGCAAATCCAGTGGTGTAGTCAGACTCATTCTTAAAAAATCGCTAGTAATTTTTTTAGATTTTTGACCTGGAATAATAAGAATAGTTGGCCCTGAAAATAGAAACTAATTCATGAAATTTTGTGTCCCACCTAACAAAAGAAATATCATTTCAATCGGTTTAAAAATGTTAGTTTTATAAGGGTGCTTCCATCTTAAATGGGTCACACTGTACTTATATATAAATATAATGAAAAGTTGAAAACATGGTGAAGCGTATCATACACGTGTATGCACACCATTAAAATACTTACAATGTTGAGGGAACTCCGCTTCATATCTTGCCCGTGAATTCGTTGTGCATGTACTAAAGTTTCACTCGTACCCTTGTATACAGGGTGTCCCAGAATAAAGGGGACAAACTCTGACGATAGAATCTTCACTCTATTTCAAGGCTAAAAGTTTCAATAAAAATATACCTTTAAATGAGTATTAACCGAGTTACAGAGTGTTGAAAGTGAAAAAAAAATGTTTTCCAGAATAACTCCATAACGGCTCAACTTATTTTAATGAAATTCGGTATGTCACTTGACAGCATTCATTTTCATATTCTAATGCAAATCGTGTGTTTGTAACTTCAAACAGGGGCGTACGACCTGTGGGTACCCCTATTCGCCCCTCCCCAACTTTCACGCCACTGGATTAATAATTATTTAGTCTTCTTTTTCTTAATCCTCAATATTCCCTTTACAAAAAAAGATGAGGTTTCGTCTCACGAATATCAAAGGTTTTCGAGATATTTGAAGTTGAATAAGTGCGTGCGTATCAAAATCTCCATTTTTTTGAAAGGAATGTGTACGTAACTATTTATTATAACATTTATAACCAACGTATTACATAACTTGTAATGAGAATAAATTCAAATATTTCGAAAATTGTTGGCATTTACGAGGGATTTTGCTTACAAAAATTTCCCGATATTCAAAACTTACATAGCAACTAACAAAATAATCAATAATTACTATCTATATCACATACGCACGAACCAATTTCGAAACGAAATCTATTCCTCATTTGTATAGGAAATATTAGGAATTAAGAAAAAGAAGACGAAATCGATATTATTGCAGTGGCGTGAAAGTTGGGGAGAGGCGAATAGAGGTACCAATCTGCCATACGTCCCTGTTTGGAGTTACGAGCACACGATTTGCATTGAAATATTAAACTAAATGCTGTCAACTGACATACATAATTTCATTAGGAAAAGTTGAGCAGTTATGGAGTATTCTGAAAAAAAAAAAGTGTCACTTTCAGCGCCCTTTAACTCGGATAATACTCACTTTTGTTCACTGGAACATTTAGCCTTAAAATGATGTAAGGATTCTACCATCGGAGTTTCTCTCCTTTATTCTGGGACACCCTGTGGCTGGATATGCCGAGCAGCAATGTTTATGGCTGGATATTACCAGAAAATAATGTTTCTTTGACTGGATACGTCGAGCACTGTCCTGATTTTCCAATTTCTACACTCTTCGATCAAAATCCGGCTCGAAGGACCAACAATTATATGTCTTCGATAGTAAGCTAGGTCGCTAGGATTTTTACATGTTTATTAACACAAAGAGTACCGTGAACGAATAAACGCATAAGTTCAATTACAAAGTTAAACGTGAAGTGAAAGCATTATTAGATTTTTTTGACGTTTTTTTTATGTCAAACAACAAGGTATCAAGGTAACGGTATTTACCTGAAAGTACGGGATGTTACCCAATTTAATTATATTCGTACACTCTGGAGCGAGTCTTCAACACCCTGTTTAATGTATAACATATATTGGTTATTATTTATGAAGATATCAGAAAGTGAACAATGCGTACAAAAATCCCCTGCTACTCGCATGTATTCCTCTTCTTCAAACGGATAAATGGGGCGAAGCTCAAAGCGTGTCTGATTTGATTACTGATCTTGTCGCCAGAAATCGACAGGGGATGCAGTGGATCCTCGCTCAGATTGTCAGAGATATATGGATCTGAATTCCGGTTTTTCCAGAAACACTTACTCAATCCGAGATAAGGCAGTGAGCTGTCAGCGAGTTGGATTCACTCGAGTTTTCACGTTGGAAAGTAAGATGCGAGTCGCGTGACGGGAATATGAGACGGCAAAGATAAATGGAGGTTTTTGGAATGAAAAATTGGTATGAGTGTATGAAGACTCCTTCACGATGAAGTCCTTGGGGTGAAAAATTATAGTCACTCGCCAGGAGTATCAAACATGCTTCATACTCATACACACGCCCGTTCTGAATTGAGTCAGAACCATTGCCAACTTTGTTATTGTTAGAGCAACGAATTCAGATAAATGGATAAACACATGGGATATTTCGTGGCTATATTGATGCTCGAAATAAAAAAAAAATGTCAGTCACGTTCTACAAATATTTTATGAAAGGATATTTTCTTAAATGAAACAACTTTTTCCTCCTACCAATATAAAAAGTACACACTTTTCTCTCTCAAACAAGAAAGGAAACTCATACTTTTCCTCCCGCTTATTTCAAGTGAGTTGTAAACGATGACACTTGTGAATATATTATAATCAAATTGTTTTCCGTAATTTCTAGAACATCTTATATATCCTGTATTATGGTAATAATCAAGCATGAATGTTACTTCTACTTTAGTTCTTTGATAGCTATTTGTTTATTAAGAGAGCAAAGTGATTGGTTGTCGCTCGACAAAAAGATTATTCTTTGGAGAACGCCAATGATACTTTGTGCTCGAAATACACACATTATTTTTTCTACAAGCGCAGCTCTTAGAAAAAAATGATTGACACTTCATTCAAATAGGCCATAACATTACTTATGAGAAAATCACTCGATAGCAATCCGAAATGTATAAGCTATCTATATATCCAATAATTCAAATCACTAACAAGAAAAAAGTAAAATAACATTCTCGAAAAAAAAAAAGTTGTAATTGCCAGGAGCTGAACCCGGGACCTTCGGATTACAAGCCCAAGACGCATCACCGCAGATTCTCAGATGAACATGACTGTATTTTCTATACTTTCCATCATGCAACTATAGGTCCGTTTTAGACAAAAGCAGTTGAGATGCGTTTTAAATTTACAGAAAAAGGTTCATTAAGTGGGCAGGAGGAAAAATCATATGTATTACGTGGGAGTAAAGTGCCTTTTTCTCCCTCCGCCTGACCTGCATGCTAAGGTTATCTCCACTGGATGGAATGACTTCAGTATTAGGTACCTACTCAAACAAACATACAGAGTTTTTTTTTGGCATGTATAAGTGGGACCTATCACACTACTCTAAAATTGTTGGATATAGTCCAAAGAGGGTATGGGTTGCTGCTCAAGTATAATAATTCCATTTTTACTAAATTAATCATGATTTTCGGATCATCCGTCATCAACATCTCTGTGAAGTGCGACAAAACACATGTGAGGTACTCAAATACTCGCATATTATATTTGCATGAGAAAGTGTGTTTTCAGAAACGGTATAAACTTTTCCTTTTCCTTCTTCGATCATTTTTAGCAGAGTTATGACCAATCAAATATTCGGCTCCGCCAAAACTTTCAGCGCCGGATAAGCTTGAACCTGAAATTTGATGTCGGCGTTCAATCACGTTTTATGAGAAAACGAGCGCCTTTCATAAAAAATTACTGGGAATCATTTTTGTGGAGAATCAAATTGTCTTTCACTTTGTCGAGTTGTGTTCTCGATAAATCATTATACTATTTCTTTATTTTTGAACGAAAAAAAATATGTTCCACTCCTGGAACTTCGGTTAACAATTTTTTTTCTCGTATTTATCATGGTTCCAACTATACTAGCATACCAAGTTTGGTGGTGCTACAGTCGATTCTCGTCTCAAAACCCAATCGTACCGCACAATTCAGTACAGATGCATAATTTTATTTACAATTCAGTGCAGATGCATAATTTTATTTCACTGTAGTTGAAAGAGGAGAAGAAATGGGTAATTCTGAGTGAGAACATGAACACAGCAAGATGAATATGCATTGCATATGTTATGCATATGCAAATTATCCATGATGAATCCGCTAAATTCGTCTTAAATTTTTGTAATATTTTTATTGTGTGTTGGAATATATCTTTATTCCTGAAATATTTCAATGAAATTCACTCGTGCATAAAAATGACCAAATTAGTTCATATTCAAGCCTGTTATCGTTTAAAAATTGCACTGGGTTATGTTCATATTTTGTAAAAGACCACTCCTCCTTCGGACTTGGGATTTTTCGCGCTTACTTGTAAAATTATTGGCAATTTTTATGCACTTCTGCAGGTACCTATAACCGAAAAGACATTAAAGAATATGATATAAATCATAATGTCGCAACTCAATACTCGCTTGGCTTTATACGAGAGGGTTTTTTCACCCAACCCACATTCATCCAAATAATGAAAGAACTCATTTTGTAAAATTATAAATATTTATTGAAATAAACAATACAAGAAATGAACAAGGCTGCCTAAAGCAGGAGAATTAATAAACTGACATTTTTGAATGATTGAGACAAATAAAAAGATGAAAATAAATGTAACCAAACTTACAATAAACTGCTAACCAGCAGGGCCACAGATGGGGAGATGTACTGCATTTTTTATACTACTTCTCTGGTAACTGATAATTTTAAGAGTGATCTATCATATATCAACACTAATGCAATAATGACTGCTAATCTGAATTGTGAATGCCATGCATCCTGACCTTTACCAATATTTATATAGAATATTATGCTTGAGTTGCATTTCTGTTCGGTCAACGTACCGAGACAAAATGCTTATTGCATATTTCCTTGCAAGTTTGTAAATTATGAGCTGATTTATATTTCCATATCCTGTAATTGTATCGATTTACATGTCTTTGAACTTGAATGAATAAATTATGGAATTGTGAATACTGAGTGTTTTAATTCTTGAATATTGGAGTTGATGTTCATGGATCTTCAAACTAGGCATTTGCCTAATAGTTATTTAACGAACAAGTGTATTAATGAGGGCGATTAACAATCGAGATATTTTAACGCGTGAGCGGAGCGAGCGCGTTAATGTTTGAGATTGTTAATCGCCATTTTAATTCACGAGTTTGTTACAAAACTTTTCCGTCGACAGAAGTTTTCAAAAATAGAGATATCTTATTTTCAATGTTTATTTATTTAACGTTACGATAAAAAACAATCACTATTTCTTATTTATATTAACTCTACTCAAAGATAGTTTAATTTTTCTCAGTGTTAGTTTTATTTTATTTTTTATTATTTATTTTCAAATTGAAATAAAGAAAAAAAAAATTACCCTCGGTGGGTTTCGAACTCTCGACCTCAGTGTTGCAAGCCAGGTGCACTTTACCATTACGCCACGGGACCATAAATGGTTTTGAGTGACAACTGGTGTAATAAACATTTTCTAAAATTTTATTTGAAAATTGACAAATAAATAATGACAGATAGTACTAACCAACATAAAATGTATAAGAGCAATGTATGTTGGGTTGCATATAATGAAATCGTTGATTAATAGAAAATCATTCATTAACAGGGGTCATTAATCAACGATTTTGAGTGCGTTAAAATACATCATAAATGAACGGTCGACGGAAATGGAATTTAATTATTTCAAGATGTTCAAGATGTTTTTATGTATTTGACACATCTCCGAATTCCTCTGGGGGTGCTAATATGGGAAGTTCTTCATATTCTACTTCTTTGAATTTTTCCTGCTATATATACAAATAACTAGCTGGGTTTTTGTCAGACTGTGGATTATTTTATAACACTACTTCACTCATATAATTCAACTAGCTTTCATTCATTGAGTTGTTTCTGATACCAAAACACTCTACCCATATTCCGCTATATCCAATTCAATATTCTCATTAGCATCAATGCGGTATAATTTCAGTAGCAATTATAATCGTATTAGTTTTATTGTATGCCCAACTCTTTGTTATCAATAAATGTTATCGTGCATTCGACTGGAAAGTGAGTACGATATTAATCGACCGTGGATTCGGAATGCTTGTTTGTATTGTAACAATCATGGGTGGAATGAATTTATGGAAATATCAATTTCCAGTGTAGCTTACAGTAGACTGATTCATTCTTAAACTATTATAAATAGAGGACTATAAATAATAATCTGTTATCAGTTCATTGAGGAATAATTTGTTGTGTTAGAGTATCTTATATGTAGGATGTTATTTATTGGCTTGGGCTTTTAGACATTATTATGCGTTTATAGTTTTAAAATAACTGTTATCAAGTTTCTCTCATTATATACGTAACCGTTTATCATTATATAATAATAATTTTTATTATTTGCTGGTGATGTTTTTATTATTTTCTTAGTCTTCTTCTTCATTTCTTCTGATTCACATTTTATGATATGGTATATTTAAAATTATTGGTCGTTCCCTTTTGTTAATGTGGCCGTACCAATTCCATCATAAGTTGTTACTTTCATCATACCTCATACCATCAGTTCTGCCCTACTAACATGAAAGTTCCTATCTGCAAAATTTGGCATGTTGACTTGTTTGGCTAGTTGGAGTATTATATCACTGCATTCATGTCTTAAACCTTTGTGCAAAAAGCACCACTCATACTAGCCTAAATTGTCCGATCAAACATATGATAATATAATAAGTACTATCTATCAGTTTTTTCAAAAATATTTTAATCAGGAAAGTGTTGCTGAAAACGTTATATTCCATTGTATTCTGCTCTACTCTGCAGTTTTTGTCTGTGTATATCTTAGAAACCACATAGCAAATATGTATTTTCTAATAAAATAGTTTTAAATGCCATCTATCTCAAAACAATGAAATTGTAGATAGGACCTTTCATGTTAGTAGGGCAGAGTTTAATAATTATGTTATATAGCACGTCAGTTTTGTATAATCGTCCTCTACTTTCTTTTATACAATCATTCCTCTCAAAATGTTAGTGAAAAATCAAGTATTTCTCCAAATATGGCTTCCTGTTTGAAAGCAAGTAGGTCTTTGGCTTGTCTTGAGTCATAAAATCGAATCCGAGTGAACGAAGTTAATATTTTCCATAAAAATAACAACGTATTTTAGGTACGTTATTGAGAATATTTTGTAAGTTCAAAATCAGCGCTAGACATTGTCACAAAATTATGGAATGATGATCGTAACTCTCCATATGCAATCCAAAGTCATCGGTTGTCAACTGAGTTATTTTCTCTTCTAGTCAACAGCGATCTCACCCAGTACCTGTGGTTTCGACTCTTCTTCTTTTTCTTTTCCGGAGAATGATGACATGATGAATAGTATTTTCTGTGAAAAGGTTAAACGAAAATTCGATGCGAGTGGTAAGTTCCATGCGCGAGCTGAAAGCAATGAACTATGATCATCGCGAATTTTCATTCTAATCGAGTAACAGACTGTGCTTTCTCAAATGATAATCACATGAAAAGCCAACGAAAAATTATTATGAAATTTTAGTTCACATCTTGAAACGAGCAACTTAATGAGTCTGTTTGGGGGAGATCCGCCTCAAGTGGTATCGGAACTCACCATGACTTCAGATCTTCTTTAGCCTCTTCGCTTTTTATCACTTTTTTTTTCATGGAATGTTGTAATCAGACCATTTTTTCGAAGTTTGGAAATATCCGGAGAGTGTTCTGAATTCATTTAGTGGAACAACCAATCCCAACACTCGTGGGTAAGGTGACTAGTGGGTTCGAGAATTATGTGCTCTGAGAAGACTGAATGTAACTAGGATGCAGAAGGTAGTCTTCTGCCAATTTTATTCCACATTTCTCCTGATTTTTTATTCACCTGGAGCAGAAATCTGCACCACGAAAATTGACCCACTTTGTCTTGTTTTTTATGTGGGGACGATATGATTTGTTCAAATATATATATATATATATATATATATACGTTTTCCTAACAAGATGCGATCTGATTGAAATTAAGATAACCCGAGATCCACCCGAAATAGTGTAAATTCTGAAATATATTTCCAATTAGTAGCATTATAATGGCTCATCGAACCTCTACCCCTAGAGAGGGGAAACAATTTTGGATTTTGGGTTTTTGATAAAAAAGTGTAGAAACGAGATCCATAGAAAAAGTTGTTCAGGTAATATACATTGTATAATGTTCTGAAAAATTCACACCAACGTGAGATCCGTCTGTACTGCACAGCCGTTGCTGGATTTGGCGCCAAAAGACCACGTGCTAGACGTTAGTAAGGATCGGAACAGGTCAATTTTCATTGCCCTTAAACACACAGTGCATTTATCGACGTATTGAAAACAACTGCGAAATGTCGCGGGGAAAGTATTTAGTGAAGTTGGTGGAATTACAATCTTGGAAGTTAATTTTCACTCACCTCCAATCATCTGAAGAATAAAAAATTTGCCACACATCTCAAGGATGGATACCATTACGAGAATTTCGTGATGGGAATGTAATAATAATAATAATAATAATAATAATAGTGTGGATTTGTTATTTTCATCTACTTCCAATCTTTCGAATAATCTAAAATTCGGCTCACACATCAAGGACCTACGACAGTACAAGAATAACCTAAAAATGATATAATAATAATACCCAAACTATTCTGTTGAATTGGTGGTTCTGATCACAGGGGTCCTTGAAGGAATGGTGGACACACTGCTCTCGAACTTAAAAATCATACCGGCTTGCCATAATATAGCATAAACCTCAGCCGGACGGATGCAGAAGGCCATCATCATAGGTTCACTGCGTCTGGTCAGGGCACATGATTCTCGGACCCAGTGATCACTCACCCCATCGACGTGGGGAGTGGTTATCTGGGTGAATGATCCAGCGCGCCCTCCGGATGTGTCGGAGCTCCGGAGGAGGCGTGTGTTATTTGATAGTTTACTTGTCTGAAATGACATTAATAATGACAGTCATAATTGTCATGTGTTGGATAAAACATTGTATACCAGTGTATTGTTTCCAAATAGACCAGGGTCGATAATTTTTGAAAAAAAAACTAAATTACAGTAGAATGAAACCCTTTGTAAAAGGAGAAAAATATAGTAAAAATAAAAAGAAAAATAAATTACGGGCGACCTGAGCTCGGGAAGTATGGAATAAAGTTAAATGGCAAAGTTGTATCTATGTAATAAAAAGATCTACAACTTATTTGTCCACACTTTTTTCACATAGCCTCAAAATTTATGTAAAAAGTTCAAATAACAAAAAAAAACATTTTTCCACGAAATTTGGTGAAAACTTACCTTTTTATGTCCCAAATACACTGTAATTTATTTGATTTGAAATATTTATTTTTTTACCTTATTAATATCAAAAAAGCAACCTAATTTTCGATCGAAAATTCTCGCGTCTAAATATCAGCTTATTTCAAAAAGTTGGTGTGCTTTTTGTTAGTTGAAATCACCACTTTCTGGAGGTGTAAAAAAATATATACATTACTATAGAAAATGTTCTCAGAAAATGCAAAAAATCAACATTCGGAACATTTTCTTCTTCGGTAAAATTTTGAAGGCAGTAAAATTATAAAATAGACATTTTGGCAACGCCAGTTATGTGCCTATTCTGGGTTTCGATATAATACATAGGTAGATATCGATTATTTGAATAATTATTGAGAAGCAATGTTGCCACTTTGTATTTTTTGAAAATAATTGATAAGTTATTATTTTTGTATTCATAAGATAAATCATTCTAGAATGAAAAAGAAAAAGAAAACTATTACTATATTACTCATATAGCATTTAAAAGCAAGTCAATTTTTTCTTCTTAAATGGCCAAAATTTTCCTATCTAAAGCATACCCTCCTTTCTAAAACAAAAAAAAATTCTTGACTTGTATAAAAAAATGTTTTCTTGATCGACAGCAAAATACAAATTTTGCTAACAAATACCGATCAGCAAAGTATCACTTTCCTGACTAAGCAGTAAAATGATTGGCCTCTAGGCAACTAAACAGTTGACTTTTTCTGACAAGAATAGTATATTATACAGGGTGACCCAGGGTTAAACCGCCAAACGTTCAGGATCGCTTTTTTAGGTCAAAATAAGATATACTTTCCCATAACTTTCTGTCCTAACTTTCCTCGTTTTCAAGATACAGGGTGTCAATTCGAATTAATTAATTAATATGTCACAGGCTGTCAAACATTGATACAAACTCTAAATTGTTGTGGAAATTGTGCCCTGCTACCTTCGATCTGATTTTTGTTTAAACGAGTTTTTCCTGTTACATGCGGGAAAACGGGTTTTAAACTGTTTCTCGAAAATGAATTGAGATACGAAAAAAATTTAAGAGAGAAAAAAAATTGTATTTTTGATTTTCTAATCTAAAAAACGTATAATTAGTAAGATTACCCTCTAGTACGCCACTGGAAATCATAATTTCATTCCAAGTTCAACAATAGAATCCGTTTCTTTCCTCAAATAAGCATGCCAAATTTTATCAAAATCAGTCTAAAGGTTTTAGAGTAATTTATAAAAAAATATTTTTTTCTGTAAACTTCGACATCCAGTATCTCGAAAACGAAGCAAGTTAGAACACTGGGTTATAGGAAGAAAAAATCTTATTTTTACCTAAAATACCAGTCTTTAATGTTTGGCGGTTTAACCCTGGGTTACCCTGTATAACAAGGGACTAAAGTGAATGTTTTAATTCCGCACTTGATGTTTATTGCCTGAGGGCTCATAGAGCCCGAGGGCCAATAATCACGTAAGGGATAAAATATCTCTTTAGTCCTGAGGCATATACGCTATATTTTGAAGTTCCCAGTATTATAACTTTCAACATTGATACAATTATTAATTTTGATGAGTTATATAAACACGGTAACTACTTGGATTACTCAGTAGGTAGATAACGTTATGGCAACAGTGTCAACAAATTTTTTTAATTCAGTGACATTTCAATTATTAATGTTGACATTTAAACGAATCGTAACTTAACTAACATAATATCAAGAAAATGAACCAAGAAATGAATGAATCTACAAAATTTGATATAGATAAGGTAGCTGACATGATAACGGAAGAATTAATAACCAAAAAATCGAGTTTATAATGGAATATTTCCTAATTTTTGTCCTAGTTATTAATAGTGTAGCTGCGATAAAGTTTGATTTTTACTTTGTGTCCTTAGCGATTTGAAATGCAACTTTATCTCCCTAGGGACTGAAAGATACATTTTAGTACCTGTTACACGGGAATAAAGTTGGCACTTTAGTCCCGGAAGTGCAAAAAATGTATTAAGACACACGACAATTACACATTTCCAAAAATGTATAAAATAATTTTAGTTATTGTTGACAAGTTCTAGTTAAATTGTTACAATGCTGAAAAAGTAGTTTTCCTTCTTTGCCTATTTTTTACTTATATTACAATATGTCAACCATACTTTGACTATTACAGTGAATATTGATAAAGTTATTTCTATAGTAACAAACGTCTCAATCTTTTGATTTTGTATTAAATTTGCCACAACTGGAAAAAATAGATTGTGGGAATTCTGTATGTTTTTGGTTAGATTTATTCCAATGTCATACTCCTCATCATTTCAAAATTATAAACTTATTAATTTGAAATGTACCAAGCTCAATATTGGTCTTCATAAAGAAAATCTCTTGTCATAATTTGAATACACTTTATTCTGACAAAATATTCATATTTATCTATTACTAAACTATAATACATGCATTGAAGAAGGATATTTTGAGAACTGCAACATGAAAATAATTTATAAATGTTGAAGGGTTCTGTACTTTTTGATTTTCTTTTCTTGTTTTTGACGTTGCCTTACCAGAACTAATATTAATATATTTTACTGCAGTAGAATGAGCGAAACTTCTAAAATACGACAACCCTGTACGGATTGCCTAGTTTCATGATTTCGTCGTTTGCGCCCACCCAGTGATCAAAATTCCTGGGTGTGCGCAATGAAAATTTAAACCAGAATTTGGCTGGAATGGGAATACTGTATATGTTAAACTGTGCTCAGACCCTCCTAGCTCCTTCCCCACTTCTCTATGAAATACCTTTTAATGAGCTAAAATTTTCCATCGGTCACTCAGTTATATAAATTGTCTTGAAATAGCAAAAAATAGGCATCTACAAATATAATTTTAAGAAGATTCTACAACTTTCTCAAAATATTGGAGATGTCTTATTAAATATTAACTTATTTGTTTGTTAATTATAGTAGTATATTTCGATTTGCAACATTTTTGTTCATCAATGTAACACGGAATCTTACGTTTTTTGAATAATGAAAGTGTAAATTTTAATAAATAGCTCGAAATTGTATACATAATGATTTTAAAAAAAATCGAATTACATACAGTTTTTTTGATCTTTTGCATTTTCTGAGAACATTTTCTCTAGTAATGTATATTTTTTTCTACATCACCAGAAAGTAGAGATTTCAACGAACAAAAAGCACATCGACTTTTTGAACAAAACTGATATTTTGACGCGAGAATTTTCGATTGAAAATGAGGGTGCTTTATTGATATTAAGTCAAAATAAGGTGAAAAAATAAATTTTTCAAATCAAATGAATTACAGTGTATTTGGGACATGAAAAGGTAAGTTTTCACCAAATTTCGTGAAAAAAATTTTTTTTTTGAAAAAGAAATAAAAATCCAGAAACTTGGTTATTTAAATTTTTTACATAAAATTTGAGGTTATGCGAAAAAAGCGTAGTTATGTAAGTTGTAGATCTTTTTATTACCTACAACTTTGCCATTTAACTTTTTTGACGGCTTCGTGGTATAAATCTTTCTCGCGTAACTTATTTTCAACATAACACACTAGTACCATAAATAACTATTGAACTATATATTTTTATATTTCTTTGAATAATTAATTTGCCTGCAGATGTGATGCCAATGCATGTACAAAATGAGACTATGTGCACTAAAAATAATTATCGCTGTAGATTTCCTTCAAATAAAAAATTGAATGAAATGAAAATACTTTCTGAAAGGCCACCAGAAAATAGTGCTTTAGAAAATATTGTGTTATTTTCAAAAGACTTCATGATGGTCATCAATTTGATGAATATAAATTCCAATGTTTGTATATTAGGCCAAGCTATAGATCAGCCAATATGAATGAACAACTCACTATAATTTACGGTTATCAATATTTTTCAACTTTGTAAGCTGAACTCCGCCTATTATGCCGTTATTTTTTATGTACATAATATAATGATATTCAAAAAAACTGGAATGGACAATGAAGACGCTATTATTATTATTGTTATAAAAATTATAGAGTTTTTTCACACAAAATAAAAGACGCAAATGGCCTATACTAATTTTTATAAGATGGTTCATTAATGAAAACCCCGGTTTACGCCCCAGCAAAATCGCTTTGTAGATTTTTTTAATTTAAAAATGGGTGAAAAAAATTACATTTATGTTTTTTTTTCAAATATATCAAAAAGTTTCGGAGGAATTGTTTTAGAGTCGATAGAACTTTTGTAGGGAATTATAAAACCTACAGTATTGTTTTTTATGCGACCGGATCGTTGAATTTTCCACTGAGAAAATCTGCGAAAACCTCAAAAAGAGGCCATTTTCTGAAAAATCATAATTTTTATAAATCTGAAGCTAGACAAACAATATTGAGGAAACGAATAGATAATAACATGTTGTTTAACTGTACGCAAGATGGTTTCTTTTCGATGTGTAGTTTTTGCACAATCGAGTTGTAAACAATTTAACGGTTTATATTGCAAGCTACGCCGATTTAAGGGAATTCGTCGTATTCAAATTTTGTGAACGGCTTATCTCAAGTAGAGATCATTATCTATAACTTGTTTATTTTGGATTTTCACTTGAGGGGTGGAAAAAGTGTTCAAAATTCAACTGGAAATTGTTCCAAATGCATCAAAGTGCTCCCGAAAGCGCCCGAAGTGTACCCGCACTGACACCAAGTGCGACATCGAGCGATTTCGGGAGGACTTTGAAGCGTTTGTAGCAACTTTCATCGACATTTTTCGGCACATTTCCCACCTCTTGAGTGAAAATCCAAAATAAACAAGTTGTAGCTATTGATCTCTACTTCCAGATGCCGTTGACAGAATTCGGATACGACGATTTCCCTCAAATCGGCGTATCTTGCCAACTAAACCCTTGAATTGTTTATAACTCGATTGTGTAAAAACTACACTTTGGACAGAAACCATCTTGCTCACAGTTGAACTACATTTCATTATGTATCAGTTTCCTCAATATTGTTTGTCCAGCTTCAGATTTATAAAAATTATGATTTTTCACAAAATTGTCACTTTTTCTCAGTGGAAAATGCACCGATCCGGTTGCATAAAAAACTATTTTGTAGGTTTCATAATTCTCTACAAAAGTTTCAAAGATTGTAAAACGATCCCTTCGATACTTTTTGATATTTTTGAAAAAACACAAAAAATTTGTAATTTTTTTCACTATTTCTTGTGTAAAAATTCCACACAGCGATTTTGCTGGGACAAAAACCAGGGTTTTCATTAACGAACTCTCATAAAAACTACTTTAGAAATTACAAAAATACATTTTAAAATTAAAAAGTAAAATAGACAAAATATAAAAGAAGGGTCTATGATAAGTGGAAGTGAGTGCTATTTAGTTGTGTTTGTGTCATTTTGTATTTGCCCCCCCCCTCTCCCCATTTTCTAAGGTTGGCCCAGGCGGCAACTGCCGCCCTGTCCAGTCCGACCCTGTATTTCACCTCTTAGCAAAAGCATACTTGCGAAACAAATTATAATGAACACAAAAGATAAAGATTGAATTAACATTACGAAAGCACGGTAACACGAGATCCACAATAACGCCAAATTTATCGGATCTCAGGTTTACCGTAAAATGCATACTTGAACTGCCACACCCTCTGTAGGCGACACCGAGGAACTTCCGATGTATAAAATTGCATAAAATGGTCCAAAGTGAGATCCAGACAAAAATTCAATCATGCATTTCCACCCACTTCCTACACCTATTGAACTCTATATACACAGGGATACAAGACGAGATCCGAAATCGGATCTCGCCTTGAAAAATGGATCTCTACTTGTATATTTTATATCTTAGAAGGATCTCGATTTGTTCTGAAAATAAATATATATATATATATTTATATATATATATATATATATATATATATATATATATATATATATATATATATATTCGGAACTTATCATTCTCCACAACAAACTGTATATCTCTCAGAGTATAAGGCAATATTAATGTTTTATCTATACCGTAAACTTCTGAAATGACCCAAGAATGGAGAATGGAGTTACCAGAATTGAGCAGTTTACCACCAGGACTGTTATCATTCTGAATGGATCTGGTAGGTCTTATTTGCATATATCAGTTCAAATATCTAATCAATTTTTTTGTATATTCCGAAAGGACTTCTACAAATGAGAAATGAATTCAATGGAATCAATTATTTAGTTTTTCTTCAACTAACACTTGCTCCCTTCCCTATACATTTTCCACATCAGAGCGTTGTATAATCAATTCAACATAATAAATCCAAATATATGGAAACCGATACTTGAAACTTCCTGCGGCCACAGACAATAATTATCTTTCGCTTCACAAGTCTCAGTGAAACTCTTTGGGCACAAAGTCAATGAAACTCAAT
The DNA here is from genome assembly GCA_958298965.1 of Chrysolina haemoptera. NCBI lineage: Eukaryota > Metazoa > Arthropoda > Insecta > Coleoptera > Chrysomelidae > Chrysolina > Chrysolina haemoptera. Next base: position 49,860,479 of record OY282586.1, on the reverse strand, counting down.
CAGAACGACAAAATAATAGGATGCATTGAGCTTTAAAAACCCAATAAAACAAAGCGCGTGAAGTGAGGAAATACGGTCATTAGTTTGCACAATCCTGGTCTCCTTTATTTGCGTTCGGGAAAAAGGATATAATTTGATTAAGGAATCCAGCATTGATAAAAGTTGCCTTGTTGTCGTAATGAGCTACAATTAATTGGTGCGAGACTATTTCCAGGATTAATTGGTGAGGGTGTGATAAATAGTCAGTTGTTTGTTTCTAATGAAAAGTGGAAACGCTTGTTTTTTATTTGGAGAATATTCATTATCCTCTCAGATTAGGAGTGATTTGATCGACTTAGATTTCAGATTCTTGACATTTCTATAATTTTGGTGTGCCTTCGATACTGAAGTTGGAGAAATCTAAAGCGGCTAGAATTGGAACTCATGTTGTGAATTTTTTACTACAATATTCATTAATACAATTGTGATATTTCAACCGCAGGAAAATTATAAAAATAACTTCTTTACCTTATGCGATCTATAGAAAGTATTCAGATATAAAAATACTTTTTTGCTTTCTGATTGATGATGTGCCAGTGACGTAATTTGGCAGTTGTAAAATATTCGAGGGGGGGAAACGAAGCCATTTTCCATAAGACAACGCGTGTCCTTTTTGTTGATTTTCTGCAAAAAAATTCTTAAAACACATTCCTGGAATTTTAGTGAGTATTAATTCATTGTTTATAGTCTGAATTGAGTGCATAAGTCTGTAGAGCTGTTATAAATATGGATTTTCCAATTCAAAAATACGTTGTTATGATGATGATGATCAACAAACAGTTTTCTCTTTTAGATTTGAGGACATAAATCATGAAGACTTGTGTTGTTATGGGTTGTTATAACCGATCTGATCAAGACCAGCACGTGAAATTTTCAAATTTCCTTCTAAACAAACAAGGCAGAGACAGGTAGAAACTGCTCTAGTACAGATACATACTAAGATCGTTCCGAACATCCGGACCAAGTGCCTATCCAAAATACGTAGAACAAAAAAAAAGCTGGAAATTTACAGTTAACATTGAAGTCAACATTGGAGGATGTTATGGAACACGGAAAGTTTTGTATTAACTAGTAAATATTTATTGTCAAAGATCGCAAAAACTAACAACGAAGTTATTAGTAAAATTATACGATTTCTCATCTGAAACAAGAGTATTTTAATGAACAAGGCAAAGCAACAAGGAACGCAATGATATGATGATACCACATAAATTACTGTGCGCTTCTCCTGTTACCCCACCCGTCGCATTAACGGACCACGTAGCAATGCGACACACTGCACACAGCGCACGTCGATATCCCTTCCTCGAGTCAGTCGAGGAGAAATTGTAATGCTCTCTTATCATATAGCAAGCTATTCTTCACGCTCTCATGAAACAACATGAAACAAGATGAAAACTTTCCGATACTGTCTATAGTTCAGCTTTTGAACATTTGATGTAGACATGTGTCTGCCAGTTAGAGTTTCGACGATTTCGGAAATTGAATAATATTAAATGGTATCGGTGGCGCATTCGCTTTCAGAGCTGCAGGGAAACCCGGAAAAACCTGCAACACCACATCATCTGAAGAGTTGGAATTTCTTGATAGAGAACTTCTAAAGAGGTCCGATGAATTGTGACAATCTGCTCTACGGTAAAATAGGATGTATGGTGTCTTCGAAGGCTCTAAAAGGTCCAGTTCCAAAGAAGGTATTCTATTTACGCAATTGTCATCAAATTTGTACCAGCCCGTTTTATCTTTGGCTAAGGTGTAATAGTGGCCAAAATCTGCTCCAGAACCAAAGTGAACAATGACTGCGTAAATCTCGTAATTGCAGTCGGCTAGATTGGGGTGTTCTTCTACCTTGATTTGTTGAAATAGTTTGATGCATCTTTGGGTTGCTGAGTCATAACTGAAGAGCTTCAGAGTTATGATCAGATTTGCAGGTGTTTCAACTATACTTGATATTTTATGACTGTCTGTTGTTATGGCACAGCTTTGCTCTAATTCAAAAGAGTCATTGAAGATCCTGCTATTCATTCTATATTTGCTACAATATGAAACTGTGATAAGTCCTGAGTTTTTTGCTGAGTCTATATAAATGATTGGTTCGTTATTGAGAATTATTCTAAAGTTATGAAAAATAAAATCCCTCTGCAGTTTTGGACCAGAATATATGACACATGATTTTGTTAAGTTAAGAACTGATGAATGTTGTTTTGAAGTATTATGTAGAGTAGGAGATCTGGATTAATCTTTCTGACTGTATGGTTCGTATCATTCTATTAGATAAACACATACAACTGAGTGTCATCACCGTAATGGTAAGATTCGCAGAAAGTAGTATTTGTGTAAAGCGTGCAATGTGAATGGTATGAAAACAAGGTACCCAATATTGAGCCTTGTGGTTCCTCACTGATTACTTCGAGAGTCTCCTGTGGCTATATTCCATTCCTACACGTTGAAGGTGATCTGAGAGATGGGTATTTTTCATACCAAGATCCAAATGAATAATTTTTTATTCAAGCCAGCAGTAGAAACGTAGATAAAACTGAGTCTGGGGAAAAGATGTTGACATCATTTAGAAACTGCCAGATGATAATTATAAATGTATATCATACTTCATTATAATTTCATTCATCAGTTAATGATAACCTGAAAAAAATTATTGTGTTCGGACACCGAGAGGGCTGAAAAAAATCATGTAGGACTTGATATTTTCCTTGAATTCTTTAAGGATGTATGCCTCAGGGAACACCTCCCGAGGCAGTGAGTTCCAAATCTATACTTTTCCTTGAAAGAACGAATCCTAGGAAACAGATCGGTATGTCCCCAAAGTGACGAAAAATTTATCCAGTCATGATGAAACCGCTAATAATACAGTACGATTGGGTTTAGATTTGGTTTTGACAAGAATCGATTGTAGCACCACCAAACTTTGTATGCTAGTAGCTGGAACCATGATAAACACGAACAAAAATTGTTTACCAAAATTTTAGGGGTGGAACATATTTTTTTTTTTCGTTTGAAAATATATAAATAAATGTTTGCTGTAATCTTGGAGAGTACATGATTTATCACAAAAACAACTCAACAGGGTGAAAAACAATCAATTTTCCACAAAAATTATACGTAGTAAATTCTTATGAAATGCGCTCGTTTTCTCACCGACATCAAATTTCAGGTTTACGCTTACCCGCCGATGAAAGTTCTGGCGGAGCCGAATATTTGATTGGTCATAACTCTGCTGAAAATGATCGGAAAAGGAAGAGGAAAATTTCATATCGTTTCTGAAGACTCCTACCTTCTTATTCACGGAGATGTTTGCGGATGATACGAAAATCATGAATAATTTAGTGAATATGGAATTATTATACTGAAGCAGCAACCCATACCCTCTTTGGACTATATGCAATAATTTTAAAGTAGTGTGACAGGTCCTACTTATGCATGCCAAAAAAAAACTTAATTTTAATCATGCCTCATTTTCAATTTACCCATAATTTCTCTTCTTCTTCTCTTCACTAAATGTTGAAAATAATCGCTTATTCATCCAGCATATGTATATTCAATAACAATATTTTGAAGTGCAAACCTCAAGCTTGAAATCACATACTTCATTTTTTATTTAGGATGTGTTTGAGCAATTGTTTTCAACATTTACTGAAGAAATTGCCGGGATTATAGGTGAGTTGAAAACTGAGGCAGGAGTAAAACCCAGTTTTGTCTTTGACATGTGCACTTTTTATTTTCTTTTTCTTTTCCCTCTACTATAATTATTAGCAAAGTTATGACAAATCTAATTTTCGGCCTGTCTGAACTTGCAGTGGCGGGTTAGCGCGAGCATGAAATGTGACGTCGGCGTTAAACCACTTAAAATCATTCTTGTGGATGATTGAATCATCTCTCAACCTATCAAAATCTTTTTTTGATAACACTTATATTTTCTGAAATAACAACTAAAAAAAAATTTATTTTCTTCAAATGAAAATTTTTTTAGGTTTCACACCTGATTTTTTTGTAAACAATTTCAATCTAATAAAACATGATATCGAGATGTCATCTGCCGAGTTTCAGAGTGCAACAATTCATTCTTCACTTTTTGCTCGAGTTCGTCTGTCGTTACTGGATTATAACGGTGGAACCACTGATTATATTTTAGAGGACTATCGTTCATGGAATCCTACCTTAAGACCAGTTAGACATAGCCAACCTTTCGGCGATGTTCCAAAGAAGTAAGTGAGTATGTAAGCAAAGCATGACCGACGAGATGAGTGTTTTAATTTTACTCCATATATAAATAGTCTAAAGAAGTATGCAGTTTCAATGGATCTTCATTGCAATAGTACTCGTTACTCCTTCATCATTTTGATTCAATTTATTTGTTTATTTCACTCACTCGGTGGAATATGAACATCCTCATTGATGAACCTTCACTACTTCTCATCTTATCACGTTATATTCAAAAAGCAGTAGTATTAAATACTCCAGAGCTTTTGTACAAAGAACTTGAATGCAACTTTACGTGAGAACGCCAAAATGTTCAACTGTGCTTCGAGTCAACTGTGTTTTTCATTAGTCTAATACCTTTCAAAAGCTAAAGAGTATCTTCAAGTAGACGAATATTTTTTAATGAAAGTCTGCTTTTAGCTGATTCCTTTTTTCATTCTTTACTGACGAATGCTTCAAAAGAGCTAATTACACCGTTTTGAATTCAGGGTTTGATTGGAGTATTCGTTCTGATGTTGGACGAATAACCTTTATAAAATGAATGAATGCGAAAAAAGGGAGATGTTTTATTCGAATTCGTGAATGTGATGACCGGTCTGGTGCTTGAACAGAATGCACTTTAACTCTTGATGAATTTGTTGTCAGGTCAGGGAAAAGCTTGACAACGTCAAAGTCGATTTTGGACAGGAAAAAAATACTTGGAGTATTATCCCCATGAAAAAGTAAATGAAACAATGACTCATCAAATCAAAAATTACTTCAATTCCACATGAAGGAGTAATAAAACCAGCCTGTAGATGAAGTACAAAATGAATGATGAATTCATGTAGCCGACACTTGTTGAAAAGTTATCAACTGTTATAAGAAAACTTTACTAACGTTAAAATAAGACGCGCCCTCAAGCTTATGAGGATACTATCCACAAGTTGAAAATATCAAATCTGAAATTTAGGTTCCAACTATATTTATGATTATTGAAGTAAAAAGTAAAAAAAAATGTCAGAGGCACCTAAGTACAAATAAAAACCTATACTCCTACCCAAACTGTCATCGCCAAAAAACCATTCTGATTATCTAATATCTAAGCGGCTATAACGATTTGGATAAAATTTTGAATTCAGATAATGTTCACTACTGAGGTGAAATAAGCTATTATTCAGGACTGTATATTGATTTATTACTTGATGGTAATGAAATTTATTTGACTTTTTTGACAGATAAATAAAATACAATTTTTTTTTATTACATCAAAAAACTTCAATCAGAGTTGCAATGAGAATGTAAGACAGGTCTGGACTCTGGGTAACTTTAACATTCCGCCCGCCTTGAAAGCACTCCTTTCAACAACAACGATCGAACGAATAGACTTTGAATAAATAGCAGAAGTCTAATCTATGCAAATGTCAATATAATCTAACGAACGAGTTAATCATTTGAATTCCGTCTTCTCTATCGGTAGTGCACACACTTTAGTCACTGCACGACGAAGTACACCATTCTTCACATCAATGTCTACAACTCGTGTGACGCCTTCACTGCCTTGATGAAGAGCTGCAATTCTGCCTAGTTGCCATTGGAGGGGAGGAGCATTCTCATTCTTTATCAATACGAGCGATCCAACCCTCAGTAGCTGTTCGGATCTCTGCTTCCACTTTAGTCTAGTCTGTAACTCAGCCAAATATTCTAGATTCCAGCGTTTCCAATAATGTTGCGCTATGGACTGCAAACGTTGAAATCTTTTCAGGCGATTTTCAGGAATATCCAATAAATTAATTTCTGGAATCGCCGACAATGATCTTCCGATCAAAAAATGGGCTGGCGTCAGTGCACTTTGATCATTAGGGTCTTCGGATAAAGGACATAAAGGACGTGAATTGAGTACAGCCTCAATTCGAGCCAGCACGGTGGCAAACTCTTCAAAAGTCAAAACGCAGTTTCCAACTACCCTCTTTAAATGATATTTTGTACTCTTTATTCCCGCCTCCCAAAGCCCCCCGAAGTTTGGTGACCCCACGGGAATAAAGTTCCATTTTATATTTTCATTCACCAAAAAATTGGCGATATTTTCATTCTCCGATAGTAAAAATTCATAAATTTTTGATAATTCATTATTAGTGCCAACAAAATTGGTACCATTATCCGAAAAGATGTTGGCAGGTTTACCTCTTCTGCTTATGAAACGGTTCAAAGCTGCAAGAAAGGCTTGGGTGGATAATTCAGAAACGAATTCGAGATGTACGGCCTTCGTACTCATGCACACAAATAAACAAATATAACCCTTTGTTATTTTTGCGCCACGAGTTTTCCTGTCCTTTATAGGAAATGGCCCACCATAATCAACTCCTACATTGAAAAAAGGTGAATAATTATTGACTCTACATTTATGTAAATTCCCCATCAAATAATTCGTTTCCACAGGTTTCACTTTGAAACAAATTATACACCTCTTAAGTATTTTCTTACATGAGTTTCTGCCTGATATTGGCCAAAACCGCTCCCTAATAGAACATAACAGCGCTTGCACCCCGCAGTGCAATAATCTCTCATGTTCATATGTCAGTATCAAATCAGTGAATATGTGACTCTTTGGTAGAATTATCGGGTGTTTTTTATCGAATGGTATTTCAGAATTTTGTATTCTACCTCCTACACGTATCACACCATCGAGTATAAATGGGTTCAAACTCAAAATATCACTCTTTTTATGTAATTCCCTTTTCTTCAGAAGATCAGTATACTCCAAACCGAAACATTGCATCTGTACAAACTTAACTAGTATGTGGAGAGCGGACGCCAATTCCGATGGCGTTAAAACGCCTCGCTGACGTTCCTCCGCAACAGACTTGCAGTTTCTTATAAATCTCAAAATATATGCCATTATTTTCTCTATTTTTTTTAGGGATGAAAATTTATTGAATAACAATTGAGTGACATTGTTTTCATAATTAATGGATACACTGGAGATACTTCGCTGTTCTGGAATTTCAGATTCAAATGCTATTTCTTCCACATTCCATCCAGAACTGTTTTCGCAAAGCCATTTCGGTCCATACCACCATAAATTAGATTCGCGGAGTACCTTGGCAGTAACACCTCTGGATATTAAATCAGCAGGATTTGACTCCCCCTTTACAAAATTCCACTGATCTGTCGTAGTCAATGACTGAATCTCACTGACTCTGTTGGCAATGAACGTTTTCCATTTAAATGGTTCACCCTTTATCCACGCCAACGTAATAGTTGAATCAGTCCAATAGAATACTTTATCGAAATTTATTTCTAATGCAGCATTTACCCTTTTAGCTAAATTTGCTAATAAAACCGCACCACATAGCTCTAATCTGGGTAAACTTATTTTTTTTAAGGGTGCCACACGAGATTTTGCACAAAGCAAATTAGAGAAGAATTGTCCTGTTGAACTGACACAGCGAATATACAGGGTGGCACCGAACGCACGCTCTGATGCATCAGAAAAACCATGTAATTCAATACTGGCATACTGGTGTAGTATTGAATGACGAGGTATATGGATATCATTTATCTCATTCAATTCGTTTTGAAAATGAATCCATTTATCCATAATCTCAAATGGGACATCTTCGTCCCAAGATATTTTCAATTTCCAAAGTTCCTGGATGATGATTTTGGCATTAATTATGATAGGACCTAATAATCCTAGCGGATCAAAAATCTGGCAGATAATTGATAATATTGATCTTTTATTTATTCTGTTTATTTCACTGAACTCTCTAATGGAATATTGTATGATATCAGAACTAGCATTCCAATAAATACCAAGTGTTTTATTGTTTTCGTTTTCACCAATAGGTAACACATTTAGATCTATTTCACTATTGAATTGAAATTGTTCTAAGATAGTATGTTCATTACAAAGCCATTTTCTCAAATCAAATCCAGCACTTGCTAATATTTGCGAAACCTCCTTTTGTATTTTGAGAATTTCAGGCACTGAATCTGCACCAGTCAGCAGGTCGTCTACGTAAAAATCGTTTCTTATTATTTTACTTGCGATCGGAAATGTTTCAGCATTATCCTTTGCTAGTTGAATGATACATCTGACTGCCAAATAGGGAGCAGATGCAGTGCCGTAGCTGACTGTGTTCAACTGAAAGATTTTTAACCTTTCGTTAGGCTCTGCTCTCCAAAATATTTTTTGGTAACGTCTTTGTTGTTCTTCTACTAAAATCTGACGATACATGCGGGAAATATCTGCCGTAACAACATATTTATATTTACGAAACCTAATAAGAATTGAAAAAATATCATTTTGCAGAGCAGGCCCACAAAACTGAACATCATTGAGAGAGAAACCGCTATCTGTTTTGGAGCTGGCATCAAAAACCACTCGGCATTTCGTGGTAATACTTGAAGTTTTTATCACCGCATGATGTGGCAAAAAATACTCATTTGAATTTTCAGATCCTTCAGGTATTTCAGACATATGGTTGCTCAATTCATACTCTTTCATAAAACTTACATAATCCTTCTTCAATTCGAGGTTTTTGACTAGTTTTCTTTCTATTAATTGAAAACGATTCATAGCTATTTTACGTGAGTTACCTAATAGATTTAAGTTATTTTTAAATGGTATACTTACTATGAATCTACCAGTGCTGTCCCGTCTTGTCGTTTTCTCAAAATATTGTTCAACATATTTTTCAGATTCGGATAAATGACATTCAAAATTTTTAATCCCTTCAATATCCCAAAACTTTGATATTTGATCATTAATACAGTCATCACCATTGGTTGCCAACAGACTCAAAGATACATTGCATTTAGAATTGAAATATAAATTTCCAGCTAGAATCCATCCCAACCTAGACTTCTGTAATATGGGCAAGTTTTTACCCAATTGCTTCTGCCCTGGACATATAACTGCCCAGAACACGTTGGAACCTAGTAATAGATCTATTTGGCTAGATGTATTGAAAGTTGGATCTGCCAACTGACAATCTTCTGGAATATTAAGAATACTTTTGTCGAATGTAGTGTTTGGTAACTTATCTACAATTTTTGGTAATACTAGACAATTGATATTCATCTCGAACTCATCATGACATGACATTATTGAAATATTTACCTGATTGCTAATTTTCTCTAATGATACTCCCACACCTGTTACCAAATGATTAATTTTTGTCTTGGGTAAATTTAATTTACCACAAATCAATTCTGATATGAAGTTGCTTTGCGAACCACTGTCCAAAAGCGCTCGACATTTCATAATGTTATTTTCAAATTTTATTCGAACAATTGCAGTTGATAACAGTACTTGCGATACCACTGGCAGGCTTACGTCGACACTGTTAGAAACTGTGGAATTACCTACAATATAATGCGATGCAGAAGAGGTTTGACGGTCGAAAGTACCTGTTACCAAACCTCCTTTCTCCGATTCTTCCCCGCCCGCCTTGGTTGCAACATCTCCTGAATCGAATTCTCTAATATAATTAATGTGCAATAGTGAGTTGTGAGGTTTATGGCATTTCAAACATTTTTGCGATTTACAATTCCATGAAGAATGGTTAGATTTTAAACAGTTGAGACACAGTCTTTTGTTTTTTATTTCATTTATTCGCTGTTCAATAGGTAATTCGAGAAAATCTTTACATTTGTAAATTGCATGATTTCGTTTGCAATAATAACACTGTAAATCTCCCTTGAAATTGGAGGTACTTGCAGCAAAACTACTAGACGTGCTTTTCTTATTAATTTTATGGCAATTCTCTTTGTGTTCATGTTTTGCAATTTCTAACTTTTCTAGTACTTCACACCTGTTTTTTAGAAAGGTATTCATGTCTGACATTGTCGGTAATTCATTTTTGTATTTATACGATTCCCAATCTCGCCTACTTACATTATCGATTTTACTAGTCAAAATGTATATGATTAACCGATCCCACGAATCTGTATCTTCTCCTAAATTTTGTAAGGACCGCAAATTCTTGGTAACCGAATCGTATAAATGCCTTAATTCCGTATGAGACTCTTTCAGAATGGGTTTATTCTCAAAGATTTCTCTTATATGATTATGCACCATCAAACCCTTGTTCTCAAACCTATCTATTAAGATTGCAGTGACACTGATTGACTGAATCAAATCCAACACACCCTTTTCCAATGAGGAGCGCAAATAATAGAATTTTTGAATGTCAGCCAAAGATTTATCACTATCCACCAAAGCCTCAAATGCATCCTTGAACTCTAGCCACTTATTATATTGACCATCAAAAGTAGGTAATTTTAACGTCGGTAATTTGACTTTGGATATATTATTCGACCCGTTAGAACCACTGTTTACTGGCGTTAAAATGGCCTTTCCAGCAGTTTTACATAAAGACGTTATATGAAAATATCTATTTTCAAATTGTTCACGTTCACTTTCATCGGTTTCAGTCGGGTCCAATGTTTCAAGGTCCCCTTGAATTTCATTGAACTCGTCCAAAATTTGAACTACCCTTTCCAATCTTGATTGTAGTTGTATAACATGTTCCTCACTCAATTTTTTTAAATCGAGTGTCCCTACAAAATTTTCAAATCTTGTTAAACGACCCTTTATTTGAGCACGTTTGAGTCTCAAAGTATCCGCCATCCCGATGACACAAACCAAAGCTATACTCAATAGGAAAGATAGGATAACGGTGAATGGAAAGGACTTGCAGGTTATTTGAGGGAAAGATAGGATAATATGGTAAATGGAAGGACTTACAGGTTATTTGAAACTCTTCCTTCTTCTGCACTGAATAAACGATCCGGCTCGAATACGACCAAATGTTCACTACTGAGGTGAAATAAGCTATTATTCAGGACTGTATATTGATTTATTACTTGATGGTAATGAAATTTATTTGACTTTTTTGACAGATAAATAAAATACAATTTTTTTTTATTACATCAAAAAACTTCAATCAGAGTTGCAATGAGAATGTAAGACAGGTCTGGACTCTGGGTAACTTTAACAGATAAGGTTTCGCTTCCTAAGTTTATGTATATGTATAGGCGTCTTTCATAAAAAAACGCAATTTTCAGGGGTAATCTAATAAGTGGTCTGATTATTACCAATAATTTTTTGGAATATTAATGAATTGCAATCCCAAAGCTGAAAATACGAGTCCGCAGGACGAGTTGAATTTTCTTGCATTGGGATTGCCAATGAATTGATATTCGAAAAAATTATAGGTTTTCAATCATACCACGAATTATTGTATTCAGGACGACAATACATCGATTTGAAGTAAAGAAAACTCGTGTCACCTGGTAATTGATGCTTTATTTCTAGCCGTATTCAACGGAATACTCTTTTCTACGGCCTCATCTATGATACCAATGGACATTTGTCCCCAACGATCGCTCATATTGATAAATAAAAATAACTAGTCAAAACACATAAATTTGACGTTTATAATTTAAATCATTATTTTCACTTGACAGATGGTAAAACACAAACTAGGCAGGTTTATCACCGTGAAAATACAGCGACAAGCTATATTTTCACTGTAGTTCCGATTCTATTGGCTGAATTTCAAAATTTGAAATCCACTGATTGGTTGTTAAGCAAGGAAATATATTGTCAATAAAATACGCACGATTTTTCGAGAACAACAGCGCAACCAACCAATCAGATTTTTTGTCAAAAAATCGCTAGTAATTTTCTCAGATTTTTTATCTTGAAAAATAAGATCAGTTGGCCCTGGAAATGGAGATTTACCCATGAAATTTGGTGTTGTCTTTGAATGTCTACCTGACCAAAAAAAAAAAACTTTTCAATCGGTTGAAAAATGTATGTTTCATAAGGGCGCTTTCATCTTAAATGGGTCACATTGTAAATGATGAATAAATAAATTGTTTTCAGTTCAATTGTCTTTCGCAATAATAAATCACTTCATAAAAAATTCATCATATCTAATGTAACTCTAAACAAATAAAAATTAATCTAAAACTTTGCATATCTACGTTAATTGTCTATTTTAAAAAAATAGTGCTTTATTATGGTCACAGGGGCCCCATTATCCTAATGTGCCCAGAGCCTCTAATGGGTGAAAGACTGCCCTGGGTATTGATTCCCACATCGCACAGTACATTTTTCATTTTTGTAATACTATCGACGATGACGAGTCTGTTTGGAATGTAAATATACATAATTTCTGTATATTTTCAAAAAGTAACCAGTATTTGCTTCTTCAGATATCAATAAGGTTCTAGAGGAATAATTTTTGTCATTCGTCAATGGTTTGTTTTGTGAGCTCTTCTCGTCTGCAGACACCAGCTTATCTAAAAAATACGCCCAACTTACTCTTAAGGTTTTTCCGCACAAGTGTGGGGAACATTTTCCCGCACTGATGCAGGGAAGTTTTTTTATCACTATTGCGGAAAAATTACACTTCCTAAACTAAAGTGCTTGTAGTAAAATTGTAACCTTCAATTAATGTATTCTGATATAGAATGCAGGCTTCTTATGAATTACATTGAAACATATACAGCTGCTCGAGCAATATTTCGGTCAAAAAAATGTCACTAAAAAATAGTGGTGTGATTAGTTATTAAGTATGATCCTGTACAATTCTGAAACATGATCATTTTTTGGGATTCGTTATGTTGTTCACAGCTTACATCAATAGGAAAACTAGTGAATATGTAATGTTATTTTCCCCTGGTAATCCTAATTTTCCAACTCCATTTCAATCTAGACCGAATGTTGACAGAAACTTCAGTCAGAATCTAATTATAGAGATGTATATTGTATATATCTCGTCCTGATTTCTTGGTGACACAACCCTGACAGATAACTCCCTAATTCCACAAGTTTAAAGGTGTTGCTCATACTAAAATCAACTTCTCTGAGTTCATTGCTGGTATACCCACACAGAAATGATCCAGTTGATGGGAAAAGCGTCTAATTAGTCTGATTTGAAGTAAGGATTGCAGCTGCTTGGGGATTCAAATCAGATTATGTCAAGTTCCTTTCAAGATTTCAGCATCTCTGAGAGTTTTTGAAATCCGGAATAAAGGGTTGGCTCATCTCAAGTTTGGGTCGTAACTATGAAATGAATATTGATGCGGTTATCTTCCTCGTGTTATGAAAGGTTATACAGCGTTATACACATACAGTTCGCAATATAATATGGAAGTTTTTTTTATTAACAAATATAATGAAAATTTAACTCCGCAGTTAGTTTGTGTTTGAAAAATGAGTGAAAAACAGCCTCTTTTGTTTTGTCACGTGCTACTCAAAATCTGTCAACTTTAACATTTTTTTCGAAAATCCTCAAAAAATCAAGTTTTTTTGAAAAATCTCATAATATCAAGTTTTCTTTTTAGAAATTTCAAAAAATGCCAAATAAAAAAGTTACTCGATTTCCAATTCTTCTACTGTCACTTTGGTTTTTTTAATTTTTAATTTTTCGAATCTTTAGGTCTATCGAATCCAAAGGAGTATGACCCAAATTTCATAATTTTGATGAATACGAGACTTCAATGGCATTTCTTGCCCATAAAATACCCACATTGACCTGTTACCAGAAAAAAAAATGTTTTTGTTGTTGCAAAGTTCATCTAGTTTTTTTTTTCATTACATTATTAAACTGATTCTTATTTTCGTTGTATGGACGTTAACATGTTCAGTAACGAAAAAACTTATTTCTCTTTATATTCTTATACTCGTATTCCTTTTTCATCCCGTTAGCTGCTTGCAGGTGAGAGTTCGAAATATTTTAATGTATGTAGTTTTCGAGAAAATAATAATTTTTTGCAACGTTTTTTGAATGAATTTCATAAATTTCAACAATGAAATGAAAAAACTAGATGAACTTTGCAACAACAAAGACGAATTTCTGGAGGTGCATTTATTTATTTTTCAGACCGATGTGGGTATTTTCTGGGCAAGATACGAAGTTGAAGTCTCGTAGTCATCAAAATTATGAAATTTAAATCATGTTTCGTTCGAATCGATAAGCGAAAGATTCGCAAACTTATAAGAATTGGAAAAAATCGAAGTGACAGTAGTAAGTTCAAATTTGGAGCAAAGGTATAAAATTGGAAACTGACCAACTGTTTCGTTTGACTTTTTTTAAAATAAAAATAAATTTTTTTTGAGGATTTTCGAAAAAAATGTAAAATTTGACAGGTTACTATAAACTTGACACATGACAACTTCCATACTTTATGTGTGACACTGTATACTTCACAGTGAGATATTCGGATGGATTCCACTGCATATATATTAATTTTCATGAGTTTGTTTCTCACTTCGAATTATATGCAGAACAATTATCGTCGTCCTGGAATGAATGGTGATATTACAGAATATCAATCAGGACACGAGAACGTGAAGATTAATAGCTATTTGTATTACTAGGGAGGCAAATGGCACTTTACTCCCATGTAATACATATAATTTTTCCTCCTACCCACTTAATGAACCTTTTTTTTGTAAATTTAAAACGCATCTCAACAGCAAAGTATAGGCAATACAGTCATGCCCATCTGAGAATCTGCGGTGGTGCATGGCTAGCGTTTTTTTTTTCGGGATTCAACATTGAAACAACCAGCCTTACAAATTGCATAAAGTAATATCTGCGTAGAATACAAATAAACAACACGTATGAGCTTTGCAGGAGGCGTGTATCATGCCGATCTCCTACCGCGATATAATGAAAAATGTCCGGCCCAGCGTTACCATCAGCGCGGGCAGACTACAGCGCTCTCTCGCGGAGGTGGCTATGTTCGCTTAGGCAAGGCGCTCTTCTGCTCTCCTGATCGGGAGCAGACGAGTCGCTACTATTACGCCCATTCTTCCGTCCTTCCCCTGGCCCCCTGGGTTATGATGGAATAGAAGAAATGTTATGACATGTCATTATTCATGAAATGTGAAAATGGAAAATTAACAATAAAACTCTTTTCAGTTAGTTAGTTAGTCATGAGCTTGTAATCCGAAGGTCCCGGGTTTAGCTCCTGGGAATTGCAATTTATTTTAAGAACGTTATTTTACTTTTTTTTTATTAGTTATTTGAATTATTGGACATTCAGATAGCTTATACATTTCGGATTGCTATTGAGTGATTTTCTCATAAGTAATGTTATGTGCCTATTTGAATGAAGTGTCGATAATTTTTTTTCTAAGAGCTGCGCTTGTAGAAAAAATAATGTGTGTATTTCGAAAACAAAGTATCACTGTCGTTCTTCAAAAATTAATCATTTTGTCGAGCGACAATCAATCACTTTCCGCTCTAAATACACAAATAGATTTTAAAGAACTAAAGTAGAAGTAACATTCATGTTTGATTTTTACCAGAATAAACGATATATAAGATGTTCTAGAAATTACGGAAACAATTCACAAATTTCATCGTTTACCACTTACTTGAAATGAGGGGGGGGGGGGAAAGTACTTTCCTCCCTAGGAAGGAAAAGTATGAGTTTCCTCCATGGT
This sequence comes from Chrysolina haemoptera, assembly GCA_958298965.1. Taxonomy (NCBI): domain Eukaryota; kingdom Metazoa; phylum Arthropoda; class Insecta; order Coleoptera; family Chrysomelidae; genus Chrysolina; species Chrysolina haemoptera. The sequence continues at coordinate 49,844,776 of OY282586.1, read as the reverse complement.
TTGTACTTTCTACAGGGGTAGGAGGAAAAAACTATTATTGTTAGATATCATAGGAGTACTCTTTTTCTGGAAACTTAGATACCCGTAAAAAATATCGAGTTAAAACTAAAACAATGTTTTCATAAAATGCTGGTTTATTATTTCTTTGAGCAGAAAGTTTATAGGTAGCAATGAGGTTCAGTTTCTCGATATGAAAGTTCTTCTTTGAATATTGTACTCATCGGATCATTGGACTTTTTGGTATCCACCACAACCAGACCAGAAAATTCCATAGCTTGCAGTAGTTGCTCGAAGTCTGTACTGCTGTCTTCAATGGAATTCCAGTATAAGCACTTAAAATTTGGATAGGCAATAGCCATGAGGACCAAGTTCATTTCATTAATTTCAGAGAGAGACGTGGTGGGTAGTTGGAGAGTTCTCAAACACCTAACTGGGTGAAATATCCTTCTGCTTAAATGCATCACCTTGGTGTCAGCTAAAGATATCCTCTCAATCCTTTCCAAGTAATGCAACTTAGGAGTGAAGTACTTCAGGGGATTGTGATCGAGATTAATATACCGCAAGTCCTGAAGCCCTTTGAATACATCTTCGTGTATTGCAGACAAATTGTTTCTGTTGAGCACCAGCTTCTTCAAATTCGAAAGACCCGTGAGAAACTCCTCGTGAAGTTCGGGTAGGCTTTGGTTGTAAATGATGAGGTTTTCCAACAGCCACAGCCTTTTGAGAGCATCACGTTGGATGGTGAGATTCATGTTGGAGTGCAGCCCTAAAGTTTTGAAATATCTATTTTCAGTAAACATTTCAGAGGTTATATTAGGAAATGATGACTCAACGATATGAAGTGCTGTTCCGATCTTCAGTGGAGACGAGAAACCTTCGATCTGGCTTCGCTCTATGACTACAATTCTCACATGTGGAAATAGAGCCAATGAATGTTTGTGTAAAACCCCCTTGACTGTAGTGAGGTATATTGCTTTTTTGTCGAGAAGTTCTTCGTTACATTGGTTGGGCAGCCTCAATCGATTTTTGTCGGGCAGGGAACCTTTGCAAAATACGGCATGTTCTCCTCTGGACTGAAAGTAGTGTATGCCGTCGCTTTCATCTGTACAAATCTGGCCAGGGTTAGTAGCTCCAATCGAACCATATGTTATACCAAATACTAACAGAAACGTAAACCTAGAAACAGAAAGTATCATTGCTTATTGTAGGAAATAGTATATTGTGCAACAAGTGGGGAAAGTTCAACTTTCCTGACGAATGTGAAGCACACTAGTGAGAAAAGTAATTTTCCCCACATGTTGGACACTATACTTATTCTACAACTGCACAAAAGAATACAAGTATTGCAACTCAATATTTATTTTTATTGTTAGCAAAACTAAAATATCAATGAAGAATCCTACCTCAAACAGTTGGATGATTTATTTAAAATTGACTCAATGAGTATATCAAGATGTAAATTGATAGTTATTTATGGTACTAGTGTGTTATGTTGAAAATAAGTCAGGCGAGAAAGATTTATACCACGAGGCCGTCAGGCCCGAGTGGTATAAATTCTAAAGTGACTTAGGAAACATAACACATGAGTGGCATACAATGTTTTATCCAACACATGACAGTTATGACCAATTATTAATGTCATTTTAGACAAGTAAACTATCAAATAACACACTAGTGAATTATAATCCATAACTCACTAGTGACTTATGGATTATAACTCACTAGTGTGTTATTTGATAGTTAACTTGTCTAAAATTACTTTAATAATGACAGTCATAACTGTCATGTGTTGGATAAAATAAAAAAAATAGCCTGGTCCGGGTGTTGAACCCAGACCGCCTCTGCGTGGCAGGCTGATTCACAAGCCATTACACCATGGAGCCTTTGATACTCTTTATTTGTTCAATAGCACATATCTGTAACTGACAGAATTTGAAATAAAATGTTCAGACCGACTTCAAAAAGCTATGTTAATTAGAGGAAAAAAGCGAAATAAATTCTGAAAATAGTTTACTTTTTTATCAAAACACGAATAACATCTACCATAAGAATTTAAAAAACTTCTATAGGTAATCTGACAGTTCTTGACAGCTGTGACAACTAATCAAAGATGAGTAGCAGCCAACTAGTTTTTCTCGTTATTTGTTGATTTTCCATAGAAATGTATGTGGTGTGGACAAAGTGCCGTGAGAAATAATATTTCACACAGTATGAACAAAACATGGTTTTGAAGGTAAGTAAGCTATGAGAAATACGCTACTTTTATAGCAGTTGTAGAAAAACGAGTTTTCTAGCATGTTTTATTAATATTTATGCATAAGTCAGGTTAACGACGTGTTGTGGTAGAGGTTAGATGTGTAGCAGCACAAGACATAGAACCATGGATTCGATGTTTCTACTTCGAATGCATTTATGAGGATGGAACTATCGGCTATGGAGAATTTGAGGAGTTGTATTACCAGAAGGAAGCAAAAAAACTAATTAAAAGAATTAGAACTGGTGAGAATAGTTATTTATACAAGTATATGAGGCGACTCTTTCAACACGCACTAGAAGTTTCCATAACGAGCCGCAGACGAATTATGAAACCTAGCAAGTGCAAAAAAGATGCTTTATATTCAAGTTGCATCGTGTTTGTTTTTTAGTATTTTGTTTAATACCCTTTATTATCAACGTTTTGAAACGTCCAATTTTTACTGTTTTGACAGTGGTAATGACAATGAGCCAACATTTAGTATTCTTCTGCATACATTTGCGTGCGCAAAGTTACACTTAAAATAATCCTTCACGATTCACTGTTGTGTTGATAATTAACAGTGCTGCTCCTAAGGTGGCATATGGAGTTAGTAACGAAGCCTGTCCAGAACACGTGGCTAATGACCATAGCAGTCGATGCCAACACACCGGGGAAAAACAAACTTCTCAAAAATCACATTTGTTGGTGAAATTTATATTTATTTCAGTAGCTGTAGACTATTATATTATGCAATATGAGAAACCGTTTTACCTTTTATTGGTTTTTCCGATTCAACATAGAACAAAAAAAACAAAGATTTTTTTAAGTACCTTGTTTAACGGTGAATGTCGACTTTGACACATTGATATATGTGATTTTATGTTGTATAGTTAGTACTTTCTTTCAAGTTTAATTGAACAATATTGAACAAATTATGATTTATTTTTTATTTTTGTCGTTAGGTGCTATGAAGCTCGTAGGAAAAATGTTGTTCCTAACACGTGCGCAAAGTGCTTTTTCCGCACGTAAAAACCCTTCCGAACCCCGCTTCAGGAAGAACTAGAAAAAATATTAGGTTGTCAGGGTGCATAGTAACAATTTCAATTATTGAAGTCTCCATTACTGTAAAAGGGTAATTTTCGTGAAATTATGAAATATTGCTTCAATTATGAATTAAGGAAGTAATTTCAGTGATACATTTCATATTCGTGCTGATGTGAAGTCAGCAGAAGCAGTTAGCTCAGTAAAGTCGAGAATACTATAAAAATAATATGATGTACCTACTCAACGTTTGGTGTGTAATTAGCAGAAAAAACAAACGCTCGTCAACCCTGTGGTCGAAAGTTCCTATGTTGAAATCAACTTTAGCTGTGAACGAGGACATACGCAAAGGCAAACGTTTTCAAGAGAGAATCGGTAACTGAATTATTGCTTGCTGATGCGGATGAGAAATTGTTATTGATGAAAGTAGTTATGAATAATATGGGATTGTCAGGCGCTTCTCGTCGGATTTTTTTTTATGTTCAAATGCCAATTCATGATTTGTATATAATCATCAAAAATCCTGATTCTAAAACGAAAATACTAAGAAAACTTGTAGTTTCAAATAACAATGAACACAAATTAATTTCACCGAAATTTGCCGAAAGTATATGTCACTGTTTTCTAAGTTGAAATAAAACCCTAAATTTGTTCTTCAATATATGAATTGAAAATGGACAGTTCAAGTAGTCGGAAAATATACTTCTGCAAAAAATCCAAGTCTACTGGTATCATTTCTTGTATAACTTAATATTCAGCCCAAATAATGAGAAGTTATTTATGTTGAAATGTGTAGAGTATTCCAGAAAAAAAAAATTGAGTTCGAGCCATACTTACGCCTCTAGTATAAAATGCCATTCAAAATGCCGTATGATACAGAAATCATAATATTTAAAAAAAAATCCACAAGAGATATTTAACTGTCTCAGTGGTTCAGAGACACTGTATATATAATTAGATTAAAGGTACCTACTATTTATTTCTCATATTTTTCCTTTACGCCTATACTAATCATAAGTACTCCTTATTGTATGAAATAATATTTCAGTGTGAGTAAACATTATTATTATTAGTAGAATATGTTTCATATGCAGATGATGTAGACGCATCATCCCTATAATTGTTTATGAAGCGCTCATTTTCATTTCTCGTTTATAAGAAAAGTTATGTTAAATAGTTATTTATGATACAAGTGTTAAAAGTGGCATTTTATTTTGTGAGTGGGGAATATTGCGAAACGAGCGTTAGCGAGTGGAGCAACCCCACGAGCAAAATAAAATCACTTTTAACAAATGTATCATACAAAATTTTTTGTTCAACAGTTACTGCTAGTAAGAAAAAAACAAAAAAAAAATAAGATCCATAAGGATTCGAACACACGATCTTTGGATTACAAGGCTGACTGACAGATACTTCAAATATAATAAACCCCAACGCACTTTATTTATGAATGTCATTATTTGTCAGTGATGAAGGACATTCTACAGTTGGACTAAATACTACTTCGTTTGTAACTTCAAAAGGAATTAGTATTATCAATTGCGCAAACGACCAAATACATGTGTGAACTTTTATAAACGATTCCTCTTGAGTAGGTGTTCTGATTATAATATCTGATTGAAGTGTTTCTATTAGAGAGATCTATATTACTGAGTATCCATCATCTCATCTGTCATTTTACTTTTAACACTAGTGTTAAAAGTACTTTTAACACTAGTGTTAAAAGTGATTTTGTGAAAACGTCAGTTTTTAGTTCATGTGTCAATGAATTAAAAACGTCATTTTTAATGTCAGTTGTACAAAAAATAATATACTATTATTTCTGAGGTAACTTACATTTTATTCATCTTTGTTGAAGGTAGTTTTGTCACTGAATACAAGTTTATATCAGAGTCATTGATTGATCCGAAAGGTCATTCATGTGTTTTTGAATCACATTAGCTATAAATAATGGATATATTCATAGGAAATTGTGGTTTCATTAATCAATAATTGATGGTATCGCAAAAAATGAATTTGCGTTTTCGGAAAAGTCAAAAATGTACGAAAAATTCATGAAAATATATGAAATTTCATGAAATCGCTTTGTTTGGGAGGCACTGGTTTGATTCTCCAAGATACAGCGTGTCTGCCAAATTTTCGTGACGGAACATTGGAAAAAATGCAAAAAGCACAAAAAAACTCTTTCTTCTGCGGTTTATTGCTTATAAGTTGAAAACTACAAATTTTTTGTTGATTACCTTTCAGCTGACTGGGGAAAATCCCACTTTTTCACTACAAAACTCTAATTTATTATTGGAGTTAATTAGTGGATTACCCCCCTCTGTACATACCTTATTTAGATCATACAATAAAGGTACAGGACACTTTTTTAAAAATTAAATACAAGTTATTCAATGAAGTCCGATATCGTACAAAACTTGAAAATCAAACAAAACTATTTCAAATTCTTATAATATTATATATCATATATTATACTATCTTGTTACCCCCAACGCGTACTTCAGTCAAATATGAAAACTGGAAAAGATACTTAGCGGCAGTCAGTCTCTCGAGAGGCCCGTGATTGAAATACGAGACTTGAGAGGGCAGTAGACGAAGTGGACAAGGCAATAGTCGAAGCCTACGAGGAAAGCTGTCTTGAGAAAAAAAGACTCAAAATAACAAAACGCTCTGGTGGAATGAGCATCTAGAAACCCTCGGAGGTAGGACGGGGGAGGTTCTCAACAGAGTGAAATTCAACCAATATTGGACCATATACAAGGCTATAGTACAACAAAGAAATCAGTAAGGCCGGAAGATAATCACGTGCTCAAGGATCCATAAGATTTTAGCCAAAGAAGGTACTGTAAATCAAGTGGGTTTCTTGAAAAATAATGACAATGCCTATACTACAACATTCGAGGAGAGTATAAGGATGCCCATAGACGCACACTTTCCATCCAAACAGGTGAACAACTTTGGAGTGGAGGCTTGTTACGGAAATATCGAGACCAAATAGTATCAGGTGGGCTATCAGTAAAGAGATAGCCATGACAACATTTATAGACATCAAGGGTGCGTTCAACAATGCCATCCACTGAGTCTATATAGCAAACGCTCTAGTAAAAAAGGGATTCCTCTCCTACTGTGCCAGTAGATAAACGCTAACTATAAAAACAGGGACATTACATTAGCAATCGGCGGAATAACGCTAACACCTAGAGCATACAGGTGATGTCCGCAGGGAGGGGTGCCATCGCCACTACTTTGGGCTAGGTTCCAGAGGCTTTCATTGACTAGGATATACGACGACCTCGCGATTATTTCAGAAGGCAAATTCGCAAGAACAGTCTTGGAGCTTACACGGTCAGCCCTAGATATAATCGACAGGTGGTGTACAGCTGACAGTGAACCCTCAATGATGACCCATGATAACGTATGGTTCGGTGGTATGGTGGCCAAAGACCGAGCAGGTAGGAATGGTTCGACGGCTCGGAGGACTAATAAGGACCCTAGCCTGGGTACCAGCACACACAGGTTATAGAGGCAATGAAGAGGTCGATGCACTAGCCCGAGAAGGAGCAAGTAATGCCTTGAATGGCCCAAAAACTTTTTGCATTGTTTGAGACTCAAAAACACTCATTTCTTATCGCACTGTTAATAGTCGACATAACCTCAGATTAGTTCTTTGATTGAAACTGCTCCAATGACGAACAAGTTTTATTACAATATAGTTCCTTGAGAAATTCACTAAAAATGTCATTAAATAGTCAGTAAAAGTTTTGGAGTAAAAAAGTGGGTGTTTGCTGACTCCGCTGAAATACGCCAATTTTTATTTGGCGTTTGAGCCCGAACTATTTGTTGAAAATAAAACCCGAATAGTGGAATTTGTAGGAAATTTTATATACTTCCATTCTAAATGGGAGAGTTTTTCACGAAAAACTGATAATTTTCGAGTTATAAGCAAAAAACTACAAAAAAATAGATTTTTTAGAATTCTTTGCATTTTTTTTAATGTTCCGTCAAGAAATTTTGTTAGCAAACTTCAGATTCGGATTCAGAACTCCAAAAAACGTGTGAAATGAAGGAAATCAGAACTACTCCAAAACTTTCCAGCCAGGGGTCCTGTCCAATACAAATTTACTGAATTAAGGCTGTAGACCTTTTATCAGTGATTACCAAAAAAAGTCTTGAAAACTTTAAAATTCAATATCTCCCAAAATAATTTTTTTGACAAAACAGTATTCCTTCATTTCTTTTTTTTTGTCATCTTTCACTTCCCATTTCATTTATTGCTCCAATTTCGGATTGATTTCTTCCTTCAGAAATATCTATTGATCCATAATATCAAGACAAAGAAATGATTGGTACCAACTTTTAACAAGGCATACAGAAAAAACTTCGGCAAAGCAAAAATAAAAACGAAACATTTATCGAGAACAATAGCCCTTATTCTAAAATTGATAGAAGTTCTGAAAGAAGTTTTTTGTTACAAATCTTATCGTTAAATGTTACTTTTGAGAATAGGAAAGTTAAGTTCATAATTCTTCGTGCCAGTGGGATTTCTGCAATGCGACTTTTCTTTTGTGACGAATTTCAGAATTATGCGGAATGCAGAATCTGCTGATAATAATTCAACTTTTCACATAACGTTCACGAGAAGAGGTTGCAACAAAAATTTCCCTCGCGTATTCACCGATCAACTCGATTACTTTATTACTCAAGAAGTTCGTCAGCTTTCTCATTTTCATTACTGTTGATTCGTCGTATTCGAAATACTTTTTTCCATAAAAAATTTTTTTTTTCTTAGTAAAGGATGCCCTCCCATCTTACACTTTCAATATTAATTTTTTTTAGTAAAATATTGTTAAATGATTATTCTGAGTTCCATATTCAATGAAAAAATACCCGAAACGTTTTAGAGCCCATCGTAGTAAAAACAATGTAGATTGGGCTACTCAATAAACTGTCTATTTTATGGTGATCTCAACATAGTATATCAAAAGATTTGTTATCGTGAAAAAAATATATTGATATTTTTTATCAAAAAAGAACGTTACTGATGAAGTATCATCCGACGATTTTCATTTAGAAACAATTCTTGAATGGCTATCGAACATAAAGGGATCAGATTTGTTCCAAAATGAATGAGAATCCAAAAAAATGTGTAATTCTTGTCAGATGCTCGGTTCTTGATTAAAATAATTAGGTACCTAACATTTTGTTGACAATAAATCGTCCGATAGTAATTTAGCTACCTCTTTATAATTGATATTTCTTTTCACCACGTCTTAATCTTTTCACTTATAATCTCCCGCTTGAATTATTATCTGAATGGATTTACGATATTAATTCAGCTACCTATCTTAAATACAGTTTATCATAATCGTTGGATAGGTCGCGGAGGACCTCAGCAATGGCCAGCAAGATCCCCTGATCTCAACAGTTTAGATTTCTTTTTATGGGGGCACCTTAAAACTCTAGTGTATAAAACTCCCGTTAATACTTTAGAAGATTTAAGAGAGCGAATAGTTGCCTCGTGTGAAACTATTCGAAATACGCCGGGAATATTTCAATGTGTGCGTAATTCCATGCGTAGACGGGCGGAAGCATGCCTATTAAGTGAAGGTGGCCATTTCCAACAATTTTTATAATCAGTGTTAGTATTGTCAATAATTAATGAATTTGATCCGTTCATTTAGACTTACTTTTATAAAATAAAATAAAATTCGTTTTTGTACAAGCTGAAATCCATATTTTTTTGATTCTCATTCATTTTGGAACAAATCTGATCCCTTTATTTGCTTTAAGTCGATGCACAATCATTTCCACACCACATCAGATTTTTGAGGAATTGATCCTGAAGTAAAACGATTTTTATTTTTTTAAGCGAAAACCATGCGGCGGACAAAGAAAACTCAAGAGATTAAATTTGCTCAAAAATAAATGAGAATCTTAAAAGTATTTTTTTTTTGAGAAAGCAGTGGCGTAGTATTTTTTTCTATTTTATAAAAACGTCTACAATATTATCTCAGTTATTATTAAAAAACTGATTTTTTTTCAAAACTTTATCACCCTGTATCTCAAAAGTTAGGACTTTTAAGACATACGTTTATAGAAAGTTTTTTCCTTAAAATAAGTCAAAGAATCACCCCCTCAAATATTAGCATGTCTTTAAGGAACACCCTGTATATATATATATATATATATATATATATGAGAATGATTTTCTGAGGTTATTTTCTCAATCAATCCAGCGTAGAATTTGCAGAAAACTCATTAGAAAGCTAGCTGCTTTTCTGCTGAGCGTCCGTTGCCAGTGCTTAATTTTCCTTGATTAGAGGAGTAAATGAGGTGGAACTGAAATTTATTCACACGGCTTTGAGAAATGACGAAAAATAGAGGAACCCCTCAGAACACCCAACAATCTTTGATTGTTTATTGGCGTTGCAAGCCAATCTGCTTCAACATATTCTGATCTGGTCTCAGTGTCCTGATTTTGCAACCATCTACACTATGTTACCTGCTTCAAAGCGACAACTGCGGGCTTTCAGATGGTAATCTTCTTGACGTGTTGAGTATATATGTTTGCTTGCCCAGCATTAAGATCTTAGATATTGTCTTGGCGCATTGTGTTCGATCTGCACAAAGGAAACCCCTTTTTTCACATAATAATGCAGAGAAAAATATGCTATCATCCCAGTCCGCTGAACGGTAGAGCAAAGAGATGAAATGAGTTTCAAAGTGGAGCACAAACTTCTATATTGTATCAAGCGTATTGGCCTACTGATTGTTGAAATCAGGAATAGCTCGACCATCAGTTGATATAGACCAGAAGTGAGCCAGTTGTGTACACTGGAATCTCCCGTTAAAATGACTTCAGCTGTTGGATGGTTTAGCTGCATAAAGATCGGTCTGAGTGATAAAAATATATATTACCAATTTCTAGTTTCTCTAAAACAGTAACCTTTACAACTAGTTTTTACGTAACTGAAATTCTGATCTGACCCAATTGCGTTCCAATTTCCAAGTATTCCGCGATTCATTGTGTGTCGTTACAATGAACCAATATTCGCCAATACAGAACACATCAATCAATTGTTCACTAATATATCCGGTGCTCCATAACAGCGTATTCAAATTGATGAAGCCGGGCTGTGGGATGATGAAATCGGCAATATTAGGTTAGGCGCAAAAAAGTCATTGTGTACTGTGTACTACTGCCACACAGGTCTGCTTTGTTTTGTACAAATGCGTATTTGCCTTCTTTTCATATTTCGATGTAACGGATTGTTTGTAGCAAAGATCAGAAATTGTAACAAACGGAAAATGTTTGAAACACAACCACAAAAAATCCAACTCCATTATTTTGGCAGTTGGTTTTAAATCAAAAGCTGATACTTTAACTAGAAATCACCTTATAGATATTTGGTGAAATTACTGACTTCCAAAAAGTTTTTTTAATAGATATTTTTGCATAATAACGTTAACACATATACGGAGTAATTCTACTAGTGTTATAAAACAATTTTTCCAAAATCCAAACATTCGCCTGGATTTAACTATATTTTGTGCTTCTAGTGATTTCGGCAGAATATTCCGTAAGATTTCTGAACATGCAATATTCAATTTCCTTCACTACCATTTGGTAAGAGTTTTCAACTCATAGGACAATAGAGATAGACATGAAAAATCAAGAAGTTAACATAAATTCTCAAGCTTTGGTCAAGTTTGCAACCTCTTCCGGTGTACGCAACATTGTCAAAATGCAAATGTCACCGAGTTGGAGCAGAGCTGTCCCAAAGCACAGTGCTTAGTGCTCGTGAAAGTGCTTGAAGCACTGTGCTCTCGAGCACTTTCCTAATTCAGTGCTAAGCGCTTGGTGCTCCGAAGCATTCAAGGAAAAAGCTTAGCTCAGCTTAGCTTAGCTCGCGAGTACTTTTCGAGATTACTAAGCACTAAGCCTTTCCATATAAATGAATCTTGTCGAAACATGAAATCGCGGCAGATGGCACCCGGCGGCACCCCCCACCAAAAATTCAATTTTTTACGATAAGTACTGCGTTTAGAAGATTACTGTCTTGAAAAAAGAGTACGATTCTATCAGTTACTTTTCCTATCTAAAAAAATTTGTTCAAAATAACTAAATATTACTTCTCCTTTCCAAACTACCTTGACGTATCGGAGACCAAATCTGTCTCCGTTATCAAAACCTTTAAAACAATAATTTTTTTATTATCGAGTCAAATTGTTATTTTTTTGACGAAAGTCAAAAAAGTCTACCAAAAATTTCGTTTGGATGACATTTGCTATTTTGATACAGGGGATGTGCGGTATGTCAATTACCATTCTGTTATTTCAAACTTCTTTTCTGTGTGACAAGATGCGGCCCATTTCGATTTGATTTTTATTTATATGTTTTGGTTTTTTTTCAGACTGTGCGAGGTTAAACACTCAAAAAACGATGCCAAGAAAACCCCAAAACCAATCATTCAATCAATATTCCTATTTTATTGAAATCAAATTGTTGATTTCAGCAATTCTATTTTAAAATAGTATATTATGTTAACAGGGTTACAAACGTCCTTTCAGTAACGAGTATTTTATTCACGAGTGCAGCGTTTAAAAAACAGTTGTTTCGAAGAGTTAATTAATGCTTTACATATACCGTACATTTTTTACGAATCCATATTATAACCACAAAATTGTATATTTTCAAGTTGATATATTTTTTTATCAGAACAGTTTCAATAGACAGGTCAAGAACGACCTACTCTCTCAGGGTTTTTATCCAGTGAATTCAAACAGTAACCCTAGCGATGTATTTAAAAAAATGGAGTTGCTGGTTGCTGTGGTAATATTTTTAAAAAATTATTAAAAAAAAAAGTACAGATTGCGGAATATGTGATTTATTGTGGTACGCTGCATGCCATTTCAGATATGTGAGTAGAAAAAGTAACTCAAGTTTTTAATTGATTCGGTTGTGACTTGATGGACATCCATAGCACTTCTTAGATTGTTAGAAACGTGAGTTAACGAAACTTGATTTAACACGATAAGATTTCAACAAATGATATAACATCGAGACATGTTTACGGTACACTATCGCTTTTTCAATCAGTTATTATATATTAAACGGCGCGATGTAATATTATTTGTGAGTATCTTACGTGTTTGATTAAATTTCAGTAACTTAAGTATCTAACAGTCTGAAAAGTGCTTAGAAGTTAGTGCTTCCTGACTGTAATTACTTTTTGAAAGTGCTTAGTAATCGCGAGCATTTCATAAATAAAAGTGCTCCGAAATCTCGAGAGAACTTTTCAAGAGTGCTTAGAGCTCGAACCACTTTTTGTCAGTGCCCGGCACAGCTCTGAGTTGGAGACTTTTCAGCAAAGAGCTCACATTGCAGCTACATATGGACAAGCCAATTCATGGGATTTTCTTCAGGTCAAGTGGGCTGAAGTCGGAAACCCAGGGATTCATAATAGCCTTCACGGATGGTCTTTCCAAGCTTTTCATGGGGCTCCTGAGACCATAATGCATTTGTGGTCTCAGCCTATATCCACAGGCAAACCACGGCTCTATGAGCGTTGTACTAACATCTTCGACACTTGTACGATATAGACGAGACACTGGTGTTACCTTATGCTCCGGGAGATATTGAGTCTGTTGTGGAAAATGAGAAGTGCCGAATCTATTGGAACTTTTTATTCCTCAACCTCAGGCAAATGCAAGCAAATTAGCCTGATGTAGTCCTCCTCCACCATCAAAGTTAGAAGATTTCTGTCATAGAACTTTCGGCTCGTGGCCAAACCAACATCGTTCGAAAATAGGATGAAAAACGTACTAAATATCGAGAGCAACTCCGCAGGTTCTATGCAACCCCATTCTGTAAATGGGTGTTAAGACTATATGAGTCCTTGGTGGAATGATGGACACGCTGCTTTTTAATCTGAAAATCATACCGGTTTGCGGTAATGTGGCAGAAATCTTAGCCGGAAGAATGCAGAAGGTGGTCATCCTTGGATCACTCCGTCTGCTCAGGGCACATGACTCTCGGATCCAGTAATCACTCACCTCACGGAAGTGGGAGTGATCTTGATAAATGACACCAGCGCGCCTAACTGGAATATTATCAATAGGAAGAAAATAGTGATAAAAATAATAACAAGACTCCATCATAAACACTCGTAAAGTGTACCCAAAGGCATAACCTGTGCGGGTAAAGGACGGCTATGATTATTATTTTTTGTGGCGCTCCGGGACGACTTACTGATTTCCTGTGGCGTATTCACTGTCGGAAAACCTGAAAAACCTACAACACCACCACGGGTGGTCGGTGTGGACACCAGGCCAGCACCATACGGGATTGGGTTCCAGACAACTCGCAATACGCTAGATCTCCAACAAGGCATGTGGACGCCTATCCATATTAAGAAGAAAAATCTCTCGTACACCGGGCTATAAGTCGACGATTTTAAATGTAAAAGGTAAATAGGATCTTGATTATCATTGAAACCGAATGAGTTTCTATCCAACCTTTCACACACACTGTAGTTATCCCAATATGCGGTTGGAACGCATATCTTTTAAGTAGTAAGTGAGTAGTAAGTAAGTGGTAAGTAAATAGTAAGTAAGTGGTAAGTAAGTAGTAAGTAAGTAGTAAGTAATTAGTAAGTAAGTCGTAAGTAAGTAGTAAGTAAATAGTTAGTAAGTAGAAAGTAAGTAATTAGTAAGTAATTAGTAGGTAAGTAGTAAGTGAGAAATAAGTAAGTAGTAAGTAAGTAGTAAGTAAGTAGTAAGTAAGTAGTAAGTGAGTAGTAAGTAAGTAGTAAGTAAGTAGTAAGTAAGTAGTAAGTAAGTAGTAAGTAAGAAGTAAGTAAGTAGTAAGTAAGTAGTAAGTAAGTAGTAAGTAAGTAGTAAGTGAGTATTAAGCAAGTAGTAAGTGGTTAATAATTAATTAGTAGGTAAGGAGTAAAAAAGAAGTGAGTAAGTAGGAAGTAAGTAGCTTAGAAGCTTAGTCGGTAGAGCACTGACCAGCAATCTAGTGGTCGTGGGTTCGAATTTTGATGAGTCTTTCTCTGGAATTCAATTTTTTTATGTTTGCCACAAATTTTTCACCATTGAAAATATAACACAGATGCCAACTCCCTGTTATACTGTTATACTTCTTCACACATGTCTCACGATTTCTTTTTTCCACCATCAGGTGGAAATATATTACTTTTATCTTCACTTTCATATTTTTCATATGTAGTAAGTATACGTCATACTACTGATATCCATCAAAAAGTTGTTTATAGTTGTTTATTTTGTTTTCTTAGCTTCTTCACATTCATCTTCAACATAATTGTCACTACGAAAAATGTACAAACATTCTTGTAAAGTACGCATTCATGATAATTATAAAAAAAAGCTGGGAAAACGCCGGATATAATTCCATCAATGTTAATAACTTCATACCCTCTCTGGGCATTCGAAACACGTTTCTGGCTGAATTCCGAATTTAGCACGGTCTTTACGTGACCCATAGCCTCATCCAGTAGCTTATATTGGCCACGGTATAATAATCATTAGATTAAAAGGTATTATCTGTTCCATAGTGTACTATTTCAGTAATGTTTTGGCGGTGGGTTGTCCCATTTCATCAGGGTGGTTTCGGATTATTTTCACTGGCGATAAATCCGTGCCGCTCCGGAAAATGAAACCCCTTATTTCATCTAATCGAAATCTATACAGTGCGCGTCAAAATTATGGAACAAATTCGGTATTTCGCAAGCCATGTACTTTTGACAAAAATCCTGAAATAAGTCGATTTTTATTTCAAAATGCCGATTTTTCTATGTATATTTTAAAAAGGTTATGTCACTGGTTTTGACGTGGTGACGTAATCGTTAATTTTTTTAAATTGGAATAGATGTCTTGTGATACCTCATCTGAAAAATCTTTCAATACTTCATTTAATGATAATAATTAATTAGATTTTTTTTCTACAGGGTGAACAAAAATTAATATTTTATTTCAATAAGAAAATAACTTTATATCCAACAAAATGGAACACTTAAATAAGATGTTCGAAGTGCCATCCACCAGTCTCTTGACAATAACCAAATCTACGGACACATTTCTCTTGCACATTGCGAATAACTTCCGGAGTAATTGTGTTAATTTCGATCCTAATTCGATTTTTCAACTCTTGTAGATTTTGCGGCCTATCTACATAGATCTGGAGATCTTGGGGGCCACTCTATCGCTCCGCGTCTACCAATCCACCTCCTAGGAAAACAGTCATTCAAAAACTCGCGAACATCACGTACATAGTGCACCATCTTGTTGCAACCAAATACTTTCATTTGGTGAGTTAGGATTGTTTGCGTTTGGAAAAATATCGGCAAGGTTAAAATACGGGCCAATAATCCTATCGTTTATTATCCCTGTCCAAACATTGACTTTCTGAGGGTGTTGGGTATGCCCGTCCAGTGAGGATTATCCCTACTCCAATATCTGCAATTCTGACGATTTACTGAACCATTTAGGCAAAACGTAGCCTTATCGGAGAACACAAATTGTTTTATAAAACGTGGATTGCGGTTACACAAATCCTGCATTATTTCACACTACTCCACATGGCGATCGGGAAACAAACAAACAAAGTACAGCTACATCAACAACTTAATGATGATGATCCCGATCGCCGTGTGGAGTTCTGTGCAATCCACGTTTTATAAAACAAATTCTTGACTCAGAAAGTCAATGTTTGGGCAGGGATAATAAACGACAGGATTATTGGCCCGTATTTTTGGTCTGGCAGATGATTTGAGTAAGATGTAAAAGGTAACTTGTATGCTTTTTATTGTTGACTGTAAGTTTTTTGTATTCAACCTAGTCATTGAATTTTATCCAAGAAACAGTTCAAATAATGTTCGAGTGAGAATGCTTTGAATGTGAAGCGAAAGCTTCATATTATACAGTATCGGAAAAATAAGAGAGACGCACTACTGCGCGTCTCTCCTGTTGCCTCGCCCGACGAATTAACAGCTCAGTTGATATCCTTCTTCGAGCGAGTAGAGGAGAAATTGTAATGTTCTCTCAACATTATAGCAAGCTATTCTTCACGATCTCATGAAACCACCATATCCCAGATGAAAACATTCCGATTCTGTATAGTTCTAAAATAATCAAATATCCTTTGACAGTATAATGATAATGCTAAAAGAAATGCTGAATCTAAACCGCATTCGATGAAAAGAATTTGTGGACAAGAAAATATAGATAACTTATTCTACAGCCTCCAAAATGAAACATGGGACGATACTTTCTCAGCCCCCGATACTGAAAGCAAATTTGGTACATTTTATAAAACATTGCTTTATCACTTCAACAAAGAATGTCCCTTAAAACGCTGTAAAATAAATAGTAACCGAGGAAAGTCCTGGGTCACCGCGGAAGTGAGGAAATCATCTTCCGAACTGAAACATCTTTTCCTAACAAAAAATGAATGTCACGAATCAGGAAACACATATAAACTTGCTAAAAAACAGCACCAACTCCTTATTAGGAATGCACAAAGGCACTTCTACTCAAAAAAAATAACTGCTTCATCCAACGCTAGTAAAACGACCTGGCAAATTATCACTGAACTAATGAACAGGACCCAAACTCGTAATAATCTTATAATAGAAAAAGATGGTCTGAAGCTTGATGACCCTCAAGAGATCGCCAAAGAATTGAATAATTTCTTCTCAACCATTCCCCATGAGACCATAAATAAAATAAATGTCAGTAAAAAACCGGACAAAAAAACTTGGAAACCGGAAACTCAAATACCAAACAGCATATTCATTGCTCACGAAAAAGACGTTTTGGCTATAATAAAAGATAGAATGAAAAACAAAAATTTTGCAGGTCCTGATGGCATATCAGACAAAATAATCAAATTAATAGCTGAGACCGTGTGCATACCTATTGCACACTGTTTAAACGCATCCTTCTCTGAAGGTGTATACCCTTCAGATCTGAAACTGGCCCTAATCTCTCCCATACATAAAAATGGAGATAAGAAATACATGTCCAATTATAGACCTATCGCAGTCCCTCCTGCTATCTCTAAAATCTTTGAGTACGCCATGCTTATACAACTCACAAACTTCATAGAGCGATATTCAATTTTAAATAATAATCAACATGGATTCCGTAAAGGGCATTCAACAACAACGGCTGTCCAGGAATTTTATAGTGAGGTATTGGATGCTTTGGACGCAGGAGAAAATCCGACAGAGGTCTTCTGTGATCTGAGTCGAGCTTTCGACTGCGTTCAACATGATATATTACTGGATAAATTACAGACATATTATGGTATAAGGGGTAAACCACATGAATGGTTTAGTTCTTATTTAAAAGGTAGAAACCAAGCAGTGAAAGTAATCAACTACGACTCAAATGAAACAAAAATATATAAATCCTCAATAATGAAATCCGACATTGGGGTACCACAGGGCTCAGTACTCGGGCCACTCTTATTTCTACTCTACATTAACGCTCTACCAGTAATTATACCTAAAACTCACTTCAGTATTTATGCGGATGATACTTCAATACTTTTTAGAGATAAAACCCCTGAAAGACTTGAAACCAAAATAAATGTCGGTTTGGACGACGTATGTAATTGTCCAAATAATCATACTCTTGAATGTATACCATCCGTGAAATTTCTCGGCATGTACTTTGATGACTCCCTTAATTTTAGCACTCATTGCAACAACTTAGCGAAACTGCTCAACTCCAAGTGCTACCAGGTGCGGATACTGAAAAACGTTCTAAGTACATCTAGTCTCCTGCTCTTCTATCACGGGTAAATTCAGTCTAGAATCGCATATGGTATCTCTATATGGGGAAGCTCCGTTGCTACTCCAAATATTTTTGTTGCACAGAAGCGAATTATTCGATGCATTGCTGGCGTTGAACCGTCCTATTCATGCAGAGAACTATTCAAGAGGTATAATATACTCCCTTTAGCAGGTCTTTATATTCTGAGTTTATTGATCTATTCCTACGAGAATAGAGCCAAATTTATAACACATGAATCGATTCATCAATATGATACAAAAAATAAAACCAAATATTATATCCCAAAATGTAACCTGAGTCTATGTATGAAATCACACGTCATTATAGCTAACAAACTCTATAACATTCTACCCCTGCAATGCAAAAACTGTAAAACCTTACCCGAATTTAAGAAAAAAATCAAGTCTATCTTATTGACCATCTCGCCCTACACGCCGCAAGAGTTCATAGATGCTATGTGAACTATTTAATTGAATTGAAGTACTCATATATTATCGAGACGTCTCAAGCTAAGCTGGTTAGTAAATATCTGTTTATATATATATTTTTTTTTTGATGTATGTGTATGTATATACCGCTATTCATTTTTAATCTATAAGTATGTAAAGTTCGTCTTATATATATATATATATATATATATATATATATATATATATATATATATATATGGAACTAGTAAATAGTGGGGCTTTGCAGCAAAATCAAAGAGTACTACTTAAAAGTTTGTCCTTTACTCAGTTTTTTACTACAGATTTACTAGTTCCATACCTAACTAGTCAGCAACGACTACCCTTCCTCTATATATATATATATATATGTCTCACATTTTTTTTCTTGACTTATCCAATAACATTGTAATGTTCTGACTGGATGAATAAATTATCTATCTATCTATCTATCTAGTAGAAGCTAATGGAAAATGGCTAAAATTCAATGAACTGCTGATCATATGTCAGCCATGAACCGGCCTAACGTATTCAAAACACAGAATCCACCCCGTTCCGTTTGGTTACAAATTCCGCATGAAAATAAAAGCGATGTTGTGTGAAAAGGGTAGAATGTGCAGCAGAGCGGCTTGATTAAAGAGCGGAATGCCAGAGGTAATAAAGCTAAACCCCTGAATGTACGGAATTAGCCACCCCCATAGACACCCAAATGTCTGGTCGCTATGGTCAATTTCCGATCGACACGGTTATTTATGACAGAAATGAATTGGTTCTGTACATCATGGCCAATAATCTTCGGGCGGATTCCATCACAGCCGCTACAAATGAGGAAATGTGGATATACGAGGACTGCGCTAAAATTTCAATCGGTGTTTGGTACTTTCGGTTTGGGAACTCAATATGGAGGAAGGACGATGCAAAGGTTACTAAAATGATGGATTCAGAAAAAATAAAACCACAAATAAACGAACAGAACTCACAATGGGTCGCAAGGGATTTGTTGGTTTGTTTTTTTTTTGTTAGTACGTAGGAATAGGGAGTTTACTGTGTTGAGAAACTGAGTTTGTGCGTTTTTTTTTTATTCTTTGTAATTTGGTAGTTTTTGATATCTCTCTCTATGGATGAAGTTGGGTTGCCATTCAGTTTTTTTATTAAATTTTCACTAAAGAAGAAGGGTCATCATTTATTGTATTAGAAGTGTTAGCAGTGCCGGATTTAGTGGGGGGGGCTATGGGACTATCAGGCCCCGGTGGTGAATTTTAAGAGGATGTAAAGCAAGCAGCAATATACTCGTCGCCTACGAGGCCACAAGAAAATTATATTGCTTATTCTTGCTTTTTATGAGCCGTCTCTCAACTTGTCGCTTTTTGAAGCAAACGCGCAATTAGCGACCGCCGGCAATGCATGAAAAGGACTAGGTTGGGATACTGTTTTTGTGAAAATCATAACATTCACTAATCAGGCGTCAGCGATGCCTTGGACGCTACAATACAAAAGAATGTTACTTTTCCTGATGATTAGTAATGCCAGTGGTGAAAGATCATTATCAACTTTAAAAAGAGTAAACAGCTACCTTAGGAATTCCATGGTAGAGGATACATTGAATTGCTTATCAATTTTGAATGTTAACAGTGACATGTTGTCAAAACTGAATTTTGATGAGACCATTGATGAGTTTGCATAAAACATCAGTAAAATTATATTTGTTGTTTGTTGTTTAAGTTGTGAAGTAAATATGATTTGATTCGTTATACGAAGGTAATGATTTTATGTCATTTTCATATGCTGTGAAAAAAAGCAGTGAACAGGTACTTTGAAACTGACATAATGGCTACTACAGAAAAAAAATTATTCTTCATAGTTTCAAAGATATAATTTCATATTTGTAAAAACGAAAATAAAAAATACATTATTTATGATACTGCTTTTTTGAAAAACATTTGGAAGTTTTCGTTACTTCAGAAAAATATTGAAATATATTATATTATAAATCATTTAATGCATTTGAAATTACTATCTCACCTGTAATTGAACTGCTATGAACACGAACCACACCTGAAACAAATAATCATGATGAAATATGAAAATGATGATTTTTTCGAGATCAAACAACAAATTGTGATAACAGTCAAACTAAAATAGAAAAACACAGTACAGTTCCTGTATTTTAAAAATAACGCCATTTAAACAATTTTTATTATACAGGGTGTCCCAGAATAAAGGGGACAAACTGCGAGGGTAGAATCCTCACTTCAGTTTTAGGCTGAAAGTTCCAATGAACAAATACCCTAAAATGAGTATTAACCAAGTTACATGCAGGGTCTTGAAAGTGACACAAAAAAATATATTTTCCAGGATTACTCGACTTAACTTTTCTTAATGAAATTTTGTATGTCACTTGACAGCATTCAGTTTCATATTTCAAGGCGAATCATGTGGTTGTAACTCTAAACAGGGGCGTACGGCAGGTGGGTACCCCTAATCGCCACACCCCAAATTTTACGCCACTAGATTAATATCGATTTATTCTTCTTTTTCTCAATTCCCAATAGTTCCTTAACAAAAAAGGAATACGTTTCGTTTCACAAATATCAACGGTTTTCGAGATATTTGAAGTTGAATAAGTGGGTGCGTATGTGATACCGATACTCACTAGTGATAATTTTGTTAGTGGCTGTGTAAGTTTTAAATATCGGGAAATTTTTGTGAAAGAAATCCCTCGTGAATGCCAACAATCTTTAGAATATTTGAATTTATACTCACTGCAAGGTATGAAATATAATGGTTATAATGTTATAAATAGTTAGCGTCACATTCCTTTCAAAAATAGTAAAGATTTTGATACGCACGCACTTATTCAACTTCAAATATCTCGAAAACCGTTGATATTTGTGAAACGAAATGTATTCCTTTTTTGTATAGGAAATATTGGGGATTAAGAAAAAGAAGACGAAATCGATATTAATTCAGTGGCGTGAAAGTTGGGGAGGGGCGAATAGGGGTACGCCCCTGTTTAGAGTTATAAACACATAATTTACCTTAAAATATAAAACTGAATGCTGTAAAGTGACATACCAAATTTCATTAGGAAAAGTTAAGCCGTTATGGAGTTATTCTGGAAAATATATTTTTTTGTGTCACTTTCAACACCCTGTAACTCGGTTAATACTTATTTTAGGGTATATGTTTATTAATACTTTCAACCTTAAAATGACGTGAGGATTCTACCCTCGAAGTTTGTTCCCTTCATTCTGGGACACCCAGTATATACACTATCATGATGATTATAAATCCTTCATTTAATAATTATTATAAAAGTTGTAATGATGTTATTCATCTTTTTTTATATAGCTTATACCTCACATTCATCCGATTCTTATATAGTATTTTTTTAGGTAAGACATTCACAAAAAAGCCAGTGCTAAACTACTTGAGGCTTGGGGTATTACTAATAAAGATGGTTCAATTTCAAGCGACCACTGTACACATTGGCGCTTTGCTCTTCGCTGTTGAATATACAAACCATAACAAATAGACCGTCACCTAGTGACAGATTTAGGTGCCCCATTTTCGCATGCAAGCCTCGAATAGGGTTGAAAAGTATATCGATTTGGAGTAAAATGAAGATATTTTTACGAGTGGCTCCTGGGGATAACATACCGAGAATTCGATTTTTTAGATCAGTGCTTATTTGTTTCCCTCGTGTTTCTCTTTACGGTACGAAACTACAGAGGGTGATTCGTTAAGTCATTTTGAGAAAAAAAGTTTTTATGAATATATGTTTGGAGTTGCTTCTTTTCTGAGATACAGGGCATTGATTTTTTTCAAACGTCTTTGTATCTCAGAAACGAAGCAACTCCGGACATATGTTCATAGGAACTTTTTTCCTTAAGGCGACCTAACAACTCACCCTCTGTAGTTTCGTACCGTAAATAGAAACACGAGGGAAACAAATAAGCACTGATCTGAAAAATCGAATTCTCGGTATGTTATCCCCAGGAGCCACTCGTAAAAATATCTTCATTTTACTCCAAATCCAAAGTGTTTATTAAAATTTACAGTTCTGGTGTACTGTGTCTGTCTTATTTATATTCAATAAACATAAATCAAATGTGACCCATTTAAGATGGAAGCACCCTTATAAAACTTACATTTTTCAACCGATTGGAATGATTTTTTTTTCGTTAGGTAGACATTCAAAAAGTCTACTAGGACACCAAATTTCCTGATTGAATCTCAATTTCCATGGCCTACTAATCTTATTTTTAGAAAAAATCTGACTTCACCACTGGATTCGCAACATTTTCAAATGGTTCATATGTAAATTACGTTGAAATGCGTCAATGAATAAAAAAGTTATAGGGGAATGAAATTTGAAAAATAAGCCGTTTAATTAACCCATTTAATCAAAACGTTGACTACACCACTGTATTGAGGAGGTATCGATATATCACTAGTCAAAATTTCATCGCAATCTATTCATAAATAAAAAAATCAGATAATAAAATTTGAAAAATATATTAATGGATTTTCAGGAAAATGTCAGTTTATCTCATAATTTTTATGTATAGACAGATTTCAATGAAATTATAGTCAGTGATATTTTGAGACACCCTCAATCCAGCGGTGTAGTCAAAGTTTCAATTAAAGTTCTGAAATTGAATGGGTGGTTTAATTAAACGGCGTATTTTTCAAATTTCAGTCCCTTATAACTTTTTTATTCATTGACGTATTTCAACGTAATTTACATAATATGAACCATTGGAAAATGTCGGGAATCCAGGTGAAGTCAGATTTTTTATGAAAAAATCTCTAGTTATTTTTCTAGATTTTTGACCTAGAAAAATAAAATTAGTTGGCCCTGGAAATGGAGATTTATTCATGAAATTTGGTGTCCTAGTAGACTTCTTGAATGTCTACCTAACGAAATAAAAATCATTCCAATCGTTTGAAAAATGTAAGTTTTATAAGGGTGCTTCCATCTTAAATGGGTCTCACTGTATAATGACGATCATTATGGTACTAGCTGTGAAGATTATCAGACGGAGTATCAGCCCAGTCTGATAGCACAGGTAGTACCATAATATATATTTATGATATAAGGATCATAATGACGATCATTTTGGTACTAACTGTGAAGATTATCAGATAACACAGCTTTTACCATAATGATTGTTTATGATCCGAATTTCATATAATGGTTTCAAAATGAGTATATGTTATTCAAATATTGGACCTTATTTTGGCGCCCCTTGGCAGGTGCGCCCTCATGTTGTGCATTAGCTGCATGATGCGTTCGGCCGGCCCTGCACTACACTATTATTGTTATCGAGCAAGCCTCCAACAAATTGAAAATATAATCGACCTGATTATCGTCGCATCCATTCACGTACCATGTTTCACAGCTTGCGTTGATGGCTTTGGAAATCAATCCTGCAAAACCTGTAACGACAGTAAGTAATACATTTTCGGATGCCAGTGTTTGAAAACAAAGGCCATGTCGAAAAGTAGGTCGCACTCTATAAACCGATTAAAGTTTCACAAAACAACATGCAGGCAATATTTAAGCTGGTTGGAGGGTTGGGAATATAGTGAAGTTCAGAACTATGAGAGATCAGTTAGCGTTTCAAAGTAGAACTTTTAGACAGGCCACATCATGTCAGGTTACTAAACAAGTGAATATCGATCATTAAAAGCGTTTGGTTACAATCCAAACTTCAAAGTTTTGTTGGCACAATTTGGGTCGTTTTGTATTACTTTCGTCTGAACAAATCTCAAAATAGTATACTGTACAATGAGCATGAAATGGGTCATTTCATGCAACCTCACCGCCACTATCCAAATAAATAAATAAATAAATAAATAGTGGTTTTATTACAAAGTTGAGAATTACATTTCACAATTAATAACATGCCACATTTCATTTTCCACGCTTCTTAACCCAGGGGGGTCAGGGGAGGATGGAAAAATAGGTGCAGAAGTAGCAACCTTTCCGCTCCTTTTCAGGGGAGCTAGAAGGGCGCCCTGCCAAGTCGGGCACAGAAACTCCCAAGAGGGAGGCGCTGATGCCCGGCCCCGCTGATGTTAACGGAATGACCGGACATTTTATAAAATTGCGGTAGTGACTGATAAGAAACACGCCTCCTGCATTGCTTATGCGTGTGGTGTATAAGGTTCGGTGTAAAAAATTCCTTGCAATGAGTTTATGTGGTTGATTGTTTCGATGACAAACCCCGGAAAAGGCTGAGGCAAAAAACCGGGTCAAGGTACTTCGCGTTTCAGGTTATACCTTCCGTCTTGGTTCCCTACGGAACCGGTTCATCATGTCGTTCCTGGAAAATATCCAGCGCCTGATATATGAGCCCGCCGTGTTTGCGGGGCTCATTATCATATACCCTAAGCTTGGTAATGTCCTTGGTGAGAGGACTGTTATGGATGAAGTACTTATAGAACTTGTAAGACAAGTTCTTTATGTATGTCGGAACTGAGTCGACGCCAGCAAGCTCCCTTAAAGTTTCCAAACGAAGGTACCTCCTACTATTAGTAATAATACGGAGCACCTTGTTCTGCATCCTATCCAACCGCATAAGTGGGGTGGTTTTCAGACTGCAAAACACTGGACAGGCGTATGTCATCGCGGGCCTAATAATCTGCTTGTAAACAAGCAGTTTGTTTTCTTGACTCATTCTTGAGCCTCTAGCTATCAGCGGGTAGGTGCGCTTCAGCGGCGCTCCAGCCCTCTGAATAGCCAAGGTTATGTGCCTTCCGAAGTTAAGACGCCTGTCCAGCTGTACTCCCAGGTATCTCGCAGTGTTCACGTTTTCAACAGCTTCGCCGTTGATCATCAACTTCCTATAAAGCTTTGAGTATGTATACTTTTTAGTGAAGTTGATGGTCTCCGACTTCGCCGGGTTCACCACAATCTTGTTCTCCGCCAAATAGGGTATAACCTTCCTATCCAAGTGAACTTGGATCATGTACTGGGCAGCGACGCTCGAGAAGGAATGGGCAAAAATTGCGGTATCATCTGCGTATACCACAGTGCCCATATCCTTTCTCTCGCACTGAGGAAAGTCATACGTATTTAGGGAGTACAAGTGTGGCGACAAACTTGAGCCCTGCGGGACACTGCTTCGATCGGAAACTCAGCGGAGCGAGTGTTGTTCACTCGCACCATAAAAGTTCTCCCAACAAGGTAAGAGTTGATCAACCTTACCATGTATGAAGGCATGCCTGCCAACAGCATTTTAGAGATAAGACCCTCTACCCATACCGAGTCAAAGGCCTTTTTCATGTCCAGCAGGACCATGACTGTGTTGAGTCCACGTTGAGCTGCCTCTTTCACCCCGTGTACAATCCTAACGACCTGAGAAGTGGTACTATGACCCTTTCTAAAGCCGAACTGCACATCGGGGATCATTTTGAGTTTCTCCTCGAGACTCAACAACCGTCTCAGAAGGATCTTCTCCACTACCTTGGCGATCACACTCAGAAGTGAGATGGGGCGATAGCTGTCAAGTTTATGGCCGTCCTTACCTTGTTTCAGAATAGGTATCACCAGTGCCTTCTTCAGACAATCTGGATAACACCTCCATTTGATAATGGCATTAATCAAGTGGATGAGCTGGGCGAGGACTTTCCGCGGCGCATTCCGAAGTAGAATGACATCCAAGCCGTCCGGCCCAGGTGCCTTATTCGTCGGAAGCCTTTTTATGACTTCCGTCAGTTTCTCATAGTTTGTTATTATTTTCGCAAATCTATGAGGACCAATAGGAAGGGAGACAGACTCTCTAAAGTCATCCGTTATCTTAGTATTTCGTCTGTGTCCCTCACTAACGTCCGGCACCCTTTTGTGTACGCTGGCGAAATGTACCCCGAACAGTTCCGCCTTCTGAGGGTCCGTCGCTAGCCGCTCGTTCTCACTCTCCATGGCTGGAATCGGAGCGAAACGCTCTATCCAAATCATGACTGTTCCTTCACTTATCAATCGCTGCTACGAGCCCACATGATAATATGATGGAATTACCTGCTATAGAACTTCCTGCCAACTATTCGAAAATATAGAATTCGATTGTCATCAATCTTTATATTGAAATTAGTAGTGTCAATGTCAAATCATCCTCACTATTACTACTTATTTTCGATTACTTATTTTTTAAACGAATTTTGTAAATACTGATGTGAAATGTCAATTATTAAGTATAATATTTTATAATCTTCGAAAACTACAAAAATACGGAATAGTAGAAATTACTTACAAACTTTTCGAATTTTTTGTTTTTTCAGTTTCTTCTGGGGTACCTACCCCAAGGAAGTGTTCTAGGTCCACTACTGTTTATCATATGAATGAACATTATGCTTATTCTGAATATTTCCGGCAAAATAATCCAACGATATAACTGTAATATACACGAAGCATTCAGGCATTTGATTTTGAAAATTTTTTCTCCAAAGGATGGATAGAAACCCATTAGGGCTATACATTAAAAAAATATTTCCATGTTGTAAAGAGTGCGCCAAAAACACAAAACTTGTCAGAGTTGTTATTGTTAAACTGGAATACCTTATATACTCCTTCATTTTAGTATTAGGAAAATAAAGGAAAATTCCATTGAGGTTTAATTCACATAGGTAAGGTTTTTGAAAAATCTCCTATTTTGTGAAACTGAAGTATCAGATTCAATGCCTGAATTCTAAACTACTGTTTTATTATTTTCGACAAAGATGATGCTTAAACAACTGTTATATCGGACTTAAATATTCACTATCGTATAGAAGGGGTGTAAAAATCAATACAAAATAATAACAATCTTTGAACATGTATTTTATATGTCATATGTTAATTGTCTATCGAATACCAGAATACATTCATATTGGTAACTTTTCACGTTTTCAAGTAAAATGCACATTTTCATTTTGCAAACTGGTTTTAAGAAATTTATTTATGATGTCCTGACTAATCAGGATTGATTGAAATAACAACGAAATCTAGCAATGGGTTCTTTAATTCTTCAATTTTTCGAATGGTATCTATTAGTTTAAAATATGAGAAGATAAAAAAATTGGTGGATATATCCTCGTTCTAAAATCTTCAGCAACATTTGACAACATATGCGGGCTTACAAAAGCTTGTCTGATGGGCTGTTTCAAATTGTCTGGTGTTGTTGAAGATGTACTATCAATCATTTTTCAATGCATTTCCATGAGAAGAAATCAGGTGGTGTCATATCGGGTGACTTTGGGGGCCAATTTTGGGATCCATTCTTTCCAATCCATCGATTTCTGAAGTGAACCTTTAAATATTCACGGATCTCTCGATATATTCTTCTTATACCTTAGGAAATTGGAATGGAAATAGATTTGTTGAAAATTCTAAAAACAACATTCAATTTAAATGTTCTTCGAGAAAATAAGGACCAGTCAAAAATTGACCAATTATTCTGCCCATATATTCACTGACCAACTGTGTTGATAATGGATAATTCTATGTATGTTAACAGACCCATGGTTAGAAAAGGTGCACTCATCACTGAACAGAACTAAATTGGAAACGTTTTCATCTTCTGCATCTCTATTTATTACCGACATACAATAAAATTCAAGTCGTTTGCCATAATCGTTTGTTGAATATGGATGGTTACTATATTTGTCAAGGCTTCTTGATACTTTTGCTTGACTAATGCCGATATTTTCCACAATCAGGTTTCGACTAGTAGGTATCAGGATTTTTGTTCAAAGAGGCAATCACCGCAAATTCAGTTTCTTCGTTTTCTCACAGGTTTTTTCCTTAATGAATTTTTCATTCTGAACACTTCCAGTTCTTATTAATAGTCTCAACAATCATTCTAATGCTGCTTCATTTGGAAGATTTCCTTTGGAAAATCTTTCAGCTCAAATTCGTGATGCCAAAAAGCAGTTTTGAAGGTATTCTCCGAGTTTGAAAATCATGTCGATTATTTCTTCTTTTGGATTTTTGGTAACAAAATAAGAATAAGAAGGTCACAAACTACCATAATCACTAATACAACAATTTGGAATTTTACACTCATGAATAACTGACAACTATATATGAATAATAACAAAACCTTCAAAAACGGCGTAAGTGGATGAGTATGTGAAGAATTCATAAGAATAAACAATTATCCTTCAAAATCCGAAAAAAAAATTCAGACGTCGAACTGAATACTTCCTACTTATACAATTCTTACCAACATCACTTCACAATTTCACAGGAGATCGTATTGACTTAATGCATATCTAATATTATGAGGAAATGTATAAGGCAGTAAGTTAAAATGCCCTGAGGTATTCATTCAGTTGATGTAATTAAACGAGTAATTAAATTTATATTGTTTGTGGATCATTTTGTCTGTTTCTGATATATATTTTGATAAGTGATTATTCTGAAAGTGAGTGAAAAAATCCCCACAAACTAAATTCTGAAGAATTTTAATTTCTTAGAAACATGTCAACATGGTCAAAATGCCGTAAATCCAATCAAACCAGTTACTAGATAAAATTAACCTGCTGACCTTGAGGAATCTTTTTTTCTAAAAATATCTAGCGTTCCTGATCATCAGCAAAAAGAAACTAATGGAAACTTGTATTGAAAATATTAACTTCTCCATTCATTTTCACCCTGAAGAAATTGTTGGAAAAAAAAATCTACGCTTGGTATAGTGAAATCTTTGTTGGCTTGGATGTAGAGGGACTCCTCAAATTTTTGGTTGATCGAGTGTTCTTCCTTGTCTAAGAGGTTGGCATGTTTTCACTGGATACGGTGGTGTTCTGTCTAAGCCTGTTCTGCAACTTCTGACATTATCGACGTTGTACGATGTAACGACGTTCGCATTCGCATGGTATTTGGTGAACGCAATTTTTCAATTATGCGCATGAATTCTCAGGCTTAGTTTTGGTAAGAAGGCTTGTGTATTTCAGTATCTGAAACAGCTTGTGATGTGGTACTTATTCCCGATCATTCTTAGTCTTTCCGATTTGCTCCTGAAATATAGTAGGAGGCTTCTCACCATGGCTGCGTTGTTGATCCTTGGGTGTCCTGTTGCCTTGTTTTAGAACGTCGCTCTTTATGTATAATTCCATTTCAATTTCCAGTTGTTCTTTGTTGCTGCATATATGGTCCTTGCCCTTTCCTCGAAAGTTTTCACGATGCCTTATTTGGTCGATGTTTCGTGTTTTAAATCGAAGCTCAGGTATTGTCCAGTCTGTTTTTTTTTCTGTCCAGATACGGAACGACGCCGTTGTCATTCTTTTCCTTGGTGAATTTCGAACAAAAGAGTAATTTTTATCAAATATGTTCCTGAAGAAAGAAGCTATGGCGCAATTCAAGGGCATTTTCAGATTTTTTCCAATATTCCAAATCATTCGTGATATTTTAATTCATAAAACATCATAAAATAAAATTATTTTTCGCCATTATTCAAATGTTTAACGATGGAACGATGTAAAATAACTCTGGTATTGGTAAGTATGGATGGTGACTGAATTTTAGGATTTTGAGAGGGGTACACTTTCATGATGTACAGCGTAACACTCCATCAATATATGGTGGGGTGTTTCTGGATGTTCCCCACAGAATCTGCAGGTGCTGTCCTCCTCTGAGCCTAGCTTCCTTAGGTGTTCTTTGAGTCTGCAATGCCCCGTTAGAAATCACGTGATTGTCTTCAGACTAGTTTGGCTGAGGTTAATGAGTGTCATCGATCTTGCTTGGTTCAAATTGCGGAGGATATCTTTGGCCTGCCTCAGCCCTGGAAGTCTTAGCCAGAATATTGCTCTCATTGCTTCTTCAGCTTTACTGAGTTCTTCAGCTTTATTGAGTTCTTCTCGGAAGTAAGATTTTCCAAGTCCGCAGAATGATTCTGGCCCGATCAATGGCGTTGATGCGCCTTTTCGTGCCAGGGTGTCTGCTTGTTCATTTCCCTCCACTCCGACATGCCCCGGCGTCACCTTGTTTTTTTTTGCCTAGATCATCAAGTTTGTCTAAGCATTCCCAAACCATCTCCGAGTTGATGTTGAACTGAATGCACTTTTCTATGGCATGAATTTCTACTTGGAAAATGCTGGGGAACTGGCCCATGGGTTCTGAGTATTTGGTGCCCCACAGACTCCTGCTCCAGTTCTCTTGGTAGTTTTGGACCTGTCCCTGTACCATGTATGGTATTCTTTCCCAGTCCTCGAATGGATTCTATGTTGCATTTTCGATTGGTGTTTAGTTTCGTTCGAAAAAATTTATCGAAACTATATTTTCTTGTTGGAGATTTGCAAGGTGTGCACAGTCGGTAGAGGTTGAGCCCCTTACACCGTGTGCTGTCCCTTTTAGAGTCCGACTTTAGCCAACCTGAGGTTTGCTTCCCAAGCAGTTCTCCTCACCAAGATATTCTTTGTTGTGGCGAGCTCGGTTCCCGTGCCACACTACTGCTCCGTAGGTGATCATAGATCTCACTATCATGGTGTACATCCATCGCAGTACTGATGGGATACAGCCCCATGTTTTTCCTGCGATATTCCTGCACACCATCAGTGATTTTGCCTCATTAGCGATCTCTTCTACGTGTCTGTTCCAGAGTAGTTTTGAGTCTAGGGTAAGCCCTAGATACTTCACCACATGCTGCCATTCTAAGTCTACTCCGTCGAGGCGAACAGTCCTTAGGTGCTGTAACTTTGTTCCTCTAGAAAATGTAATAACCATGACTGCATATATAAAAAATAACAACAGTACACAAATTGATCAAAACTGAATTTTGGCCAAAAAAGAATCGTTGATTTCAAATAAAGCAATTTCATTTTCCAATAAAGTTCCACTGAATGATCAAATCCCAACAGCAGCGGTAAAACATCGACTGCAGTTTCTAGAACCCAATACCTACTATGAACTTTTCCATTGGGCAATAAGTCGTGAAAATCAAACAAATAACGTGACGCCGTGCAGAAAAATAGCGAATGTATTTCAGCCCAATAAATCCACGGATGAGTTGGTATGGTGGGATAATCCAGGCATGAAACGTCGTTGTTGTTTACACGTTTATGGAGAACTTTGGATTGTGGTGGAAAAATGGAGTTTTATATAAAATAGCTAACGCCCAGAGCATGGCTTTCGTGGAAGCCTTTTGGCGAAGGATGTAATATATAATATGTGAAATGAGAAAAAAATAATATGGTAGTGGAGGCATTGGATATATGCGATGTTACGTAGATAGTATGATGTGTGTAGTAAATTGAATGGTGTAGTCAATGAATATATCAATCACAGAGATGATACGACCGTGAGGAGTGGAGTTCAGTTCGCAAAGGGCTTGGACTCGCACGAAAAAAATAATAGAATTATTCGATTCAAAATTAGTGTGGGAGGGTTCTCGGGGTCAGAGATTATGAATTTTTCGTAAAAATTTATGAATTCAAGATGGCGGCCCAAGATGATGGACGAGTATTGTCTGTATGGTCAGATTCGATTCAAAATTGGTATGGTTTTCGTGGACGGAGATTTCGATGTTTTGTCAAAAAAAAAAATAATAGTTTAAAAAAACTGAAGAACACGCTTTACTTCCCATGGACTAAAAAGTGAAAAATAATTGACAATTTAATTTCTCAAATGTAAAAAAAGCGTGGGTGCTTTCGATCTATATTCTCATATTTTTAAGTTTAATTTAACAATACAGAGCGTTCAAGAGCTCAAGAGAACTTTATCAAGCACCCCACGCTTTTTTGAGAAACTAAATTGTCAATTATTTTTTACTTTTCAGTCCATGGAAAGTAAAGCGTGTTCTTTAGTTTTTTTAAACTATTATTTTTCGAAATCGAAATCTCCGTCTACGAAAACCATCCCAATTTTGAATCGAATCTGACCATAATCACAATACTCGTCCATCATCTTGGGCCGCCATCTTGAACTCATAAATTTTTACGAAAATTTCATAATCTCTGACCCCGAAAATCCTCACACACTAATTTTGAATCGAATCAGACCATAATGACATCTTGGAGCTGCCATCTTTGATTTATGAATTTTGACAAAAATTCGGAATATACGCCCTAAAAAAAACCTCACATACCAATTTTGAATCGAATCTGACCATAATCACAAATCTCGTTCGCCATCTTGGAGCCGCCATTTTGAATTCATGAATATTGATGAATAGTCTCTGACTCCGAAAACCCCCATTAACCAATTTTGAATGGAATCGGACAATTATCCGCCATCTTGAAGCCGCTATTTTGAGTTCATGAATTTTAATAAAAAATCATAGTCTTTGACTCCAAAAACCCTTATATACCAATTTTGAATGGAATCGGACAATTATCACAAATCTCGTCCGCCATTTGGAGCCGCCATTTTGTTTAAAAAAAAATGTCATATTGCATTGTCACCGGAAATATAAACACCTGCCAAATTTCAAGTCATCGGACGTCTGGAAATGGGTGAAAACCACGCCCTAAGGAGTCAGTTACAAACATACAAATAAACATACAAGTGAAATTAATATAAAGCATGTAATAAATTGTTTTAGACGCTATGCAAAATCAATTATTACTGAAAGGTCGCTTATTTGAAATAAATGCTATAGAGTAGACTATTGTACCTTCAACCACTCAAGCATTTTTTACGCCACTCTCTGTAGTGAACTCTGAAATTTCAATTGTCCCAAGCCATATTTCAAACTTTTATCACATATTACATATCAAATTTACGCTAAAATCAATTTGGCTTCAGGGAAAGTAATAAAGGCACCTCCGATGTAATGTTCAAAGATAAGTTGAAAAAACGTAACAAATATTTTATATTTAGCAAATGCTTTTGACACGGACATACATTGGACTCCTTGAACTGACTGTGCAGGAAACCTTCAAGAGCAATGTTGACAATACAATAGGTAAAAATTATATGAACTTTTGCGCTAGGTGGCACCACATTCCAGACACTTGAATTGACCATAAGTGAACTTTGCCCACCACAACAACCACAACAACAATTGGGAAAGAAACACTCAAAAAAAGTTTAGCGGAAATGCGACACTAATATATCCCCAAATTATGTTATAATCAATGAAAAACTAGATGAATATAGTAAGAGCCATAATGTTCATATGAACATAATTTCAGATTTACAGGATACATTTCATAGGATATCGTCTTTGCATATCCGAAAAACTAAAAATCTATTTTGACATATGTCATGTGACCACTAACTTGGCGGATATTTTGAAAAATTCATTTCGAATTGTTTCCCCGCCAGATGTCTCTACTAATAGTAATTGATTTTTTGATTTTTGTAATATAAGTAAACAAAAACTAATTCTTTCATTACGTTTTCATAATCTTATAATTTTTTTCCCTTCAGTACCGTGAAGGAAATCGGATACCGGATTACGATTTCCGCAGTTAGGTGGAGGAACCCGGAAACGCCCCAAGAGTCATAGTGAAAACTAGTCATTTGAATTTTGCACTGGCATCAGTAAATTTGGAAAATTCTACCACAATGGTTGAAGAAATATACCTGGTGTCCACGAAAAGTGGTTCACCCCTATAACTTTTTTGGATTTGCAGATATTGAAATGAAATCTGAAGGATCTGTATGAGACATAAAACTGCATTTTTTGACAAGTGACTCAGATTCTTGCAACTTTTGGTCTCACTGAAAGTGATAAAAACTTTTGATCTTTAAATGAGACACCAAATAGATTTTCATGTATTTTGTCTCCATATGACATCTGAGTACAACCATGTATCACTTGTTACTTTTTGTGATCATATTTTTTTTATTTCGATATTTAATTTTTAATCTAAAGGGCTATGGATACGTTCGAATTATTAATTTTAGTCCTAAAAGTAAGTATAGGGAAATACAACTTTGCGGTTTTCGGTTAAAAAGCAATTCATTCCTACTATTTTATTTTCGAAAGACAACATAGTGGCAGGTCGCTCGGCTGGTCGGGTCAGAAAAAAAAATTTGAAGGATTTGTATACTTGTATATTTTTTGACAAGTAACTCAGCTTCAGCAAGTTCTGACACTTTTGTGGAAGTGAAATTGTCAAGCTGTGTGCACGCTTCAATATACTTGAAGGAAGAAACTTTGTATTTAGTGCAAAATATTTTTATTTTAAAAATTGAAGCAAAGCGTTTTCGACTGTGAAGTCATCATCAGTGCGTACCTGCAAGTAAGTAATGATTGAAAATGAATTTGATAAAATTGAAATTTTTTTGAAATTTGAAAGTAATGAAAAGTGAGGTTACTTACTCGTCAGGTGTACAAGAAGCCATATAAAAACATCATGTCCATGGACCAAATTAAAATGTTACAAAATATAAAACATATTTAAAATTGAGTAAATTTCATCCTGTTTAAGGATTATTAAAGATAAAGATATGGGATACTACATCATATCTGTCTGAATGTTGAAGCGGAAGTGGAAAAGAAATTTAAATTGACAATGTATGCCAATGACACTATTGACAAGTGACAGTGACCATTAACATATGTGACATGGAGTCAAAGAACTCAAATAGAAATTGAACTAATCCAGACATGAGTTTAAAAAGGAAACGTAAATCTGAAAGTGATTAGTCTAATAGGAACGTTTCGTTTTCCAAAAATACGCTACCAAAGAAACTCTATCAAGATTACGAATAAATTATCAAATTTAGTAATGGGTGAAAAATAATGAGTTATAATCAGAAAGAAAATAGAGAGGTGGGTTCTCTATGGATCTGTCCATCCTCAACCAAATATTGCTAAGACACCGAGAAGAAGTCTAATGAGAACTTCACTCAATATACCTGCATACTGGGAAGACAAACTGAACCTAAGAGGTGACCCAAGTTAAGTGAATTAGCTCCAATGTTTGAGCACCCAGAATTGGGCTTAAGGACATGTGAAAAGTCTAATGATCAAAGTTATCAGCGGGTAAAATGTGATGAGTTCTCATTAGACTCTTTCTCATTCCCTTAGCTTTGTTGGGGTTGGATAGAACTGCATAGAGGCCCTATATTGATCTTTTGCTTGAAAGTTTCTTCATTTCTTTACGTTTGTGCTACCCAAATTGCCTAAACTTGGACTAAGATAGTTCTCATTAGACTTTTCACATGTCCTTAAGCCCAATTCTGGGTGCTCAAACATTGGAGCTAATTCACTTAACTTGGGTCACCTCTTAGGTTCAATTTGTCTTCCCAGTATGCAGGTATATTGAGTGAAGTTCTCATTAGACTTCTTCTCGGTGTCTTAGCAATATTTGGTTGAGGATGGACAGATCCATAGAGAACCCACTTCCCTATTTTCTTTCTGATTATAACTCATTATTTTTCACCCATTACTAAATTTGATAATTTATTCGTAATCTTGATAGAGTTTTCTTTGGTAGCGTATTTTTGGAAAACGAAACGTTCCTATTAGACTAATCACTTTCAGATTTACGTTTCCTTTTCAAACTCATGTCTGGATTAGTTCAATTTCTATTTGAGTTCTTTGACTCTATGTCACATATGTCAATGGTCACTGTCACTTGTCAATAGTGTCATTGGCATACATTGTCAATTTAAATTTCTTTTCCACTTCCGCTTCAACATTCAGACAGATATGATGTAGTATCCCATATCTTTATCTTTAATAATCCTTAAACAGGATGGACATGATGTTTTTATATGGCTTCTTGTACACCTGACGAGTAAGTAACCTCACTTTTCATAACTTTCAAATTTCAAAAAAATTTCAATTTTATCAAATTCATTTTCAATCATTACTTACTTGCAGGTACGCACTAATGATGACTTAACAGTCGAAAGCGCTTTGCTACAATTTTTAAAATAAAAATATTTTGCACGAAATACAAAGTTTCTTCCTTCAAGACTTTTGTGGAATGTTGTTTTCAGTCAAAATATTTCTGCTGTGCACATACAATTCAATTTTAGAATTTGTACTATTAATTTTTTCAATGGAAATTTTGTGAATTTCATTACAATTATAATTATACCGCTTTACTGTTAAAGTTTTCAAACAAACTTTCTTTTAAAAACTTGAAAAGAATACTTAGGATCTGTCTTAAAATGAAAAAAACATTTCAGATTCAAAATGACATTCAAAATGAGCTTCAAATACATGCACATAAGTGATAGAACAAGGTAATTGAGGTGTTTCGAAAAAAATAAACATTACTTGTTGATATGCTATCTTACCTCACTTCTCCAAATCTTAATTAGGCAACTATGGTGTACGCTATTGATTGAGAAACATGTTAATAATATAATTCATACAAGGAGATAATAGTTTTTATATTGATGATTTTGTTATATTATTTGTGTTGGTCACAGGTTACTAGATGAATTTGCATAGTGTCTAAAACAACCCCTCCAAACTTTTCCAATGAGAGGAAAATTTGAGGCTAAAAATAACTCAGTCGACAATTCACTCCTTGTTACTTCCTGATGAAGAAGGACATGTCGTTCCCATAATTATCATTATTCATCATCATAAAACCACATCTTCCCATAAAAAAAATGTAATTTTGCACAGCGTGTTCCTCCATGATTTATAATTTCATACTGCGTAAATCTTCCCGAACATTTTCATCACTTGCGATAGATAGCAGCGCCAGCTTTCCCGAAATGCGTGATAAATCAGAAGGTAACACGTTCATGCTGCACACTGAAATATTCACATTTCCCGCATATTGCGACATCCAACGTTGAGAGCGCGATTTATGTTTCCAATTTCAGATTAATAGTGCTTTTGTTAGCTATGTTGAAAAAATTAAAAACGACGGGTATGGATTTATCTTCCAATTTGCATTGAATCAATTCGTTTCAACTATTCAGTCTACTGATTAATCAGTATTCGAAGAGAATTGTTGACTTTACGGTTTCAGTGAAGCTCGTCGTTTTCAGCAGAACCAATGAAATATATCAAGAGTTCGAATTTCGAATATACAATAATGCTTCAAAATGCTTAAAAGTCATGCAGTTATATTGGTATTCATTGTATGAAGAATTAGGATATGATGATGGAGCGAATGAATGGAATGGATGAAGATTTTCCACGAGGTTTCCTCTGGGATGATATATTCTGCACTACTATGTTCGAAGATACCCATCCTCATTTGAGCCATAGCTCCGCATTCCATGTCTTGTATGATGGTGGTGTATTATGGGTCATTCCACAAAAATTGGGTAACTTGATGTCATCGGGCTATAAATAATTTGTAATGATGTATTAAAGTGATTTTTTTATACAATAGAAGAAAATTATGGTCTATTCTAAGTCAACATAATCACATGATTATTCGACATAAGTATTTGGTTTGAATTATTCAATAACTACTCCAAAACTCAGTAGCCTGGCATGTCACACCCCACAACTACACTGAGGAAAATCGTCCTATTGAAGTTTATGGTAAGATATTTCTTGCTACCATAATAAGAAATACTATTACAAAGTTTCGTATAACCAGCACCTTGGAATCCTACGGCAGCGAAAACGATTTTGCTAAAAGTGATGTTTCTGCCACAGAAAAGTATACTGCTGTCGCTATTAGGCAGTGATTCTGGGACAGTAATTTTTTTTATTAGCAAATTATAATCTTATAACTGTATAATCACTACTTACTATAACCACTATAACTTACTGTAACTTACATAACTATAGGAGATTGGATACTCTGTATGTATCATTATCTCGGATATTCCTATAACTAGAGTTTCCTTCGTTTCAGGCATGAACCAAGAAAGGAAAATTGGTCTGAATGCCTCATCCTGGGCATAGATGGTTTTCCAGGCTTCGGTATGAATGCAATTAAAGAATGTAATTTTCCGACGACCTACATGAAATACGTATCATTTTGCACTGTAAACTAGTACACAATATCAGGTCTTTCGCACTAGTGCGACATATTTGACACTAGTGCGACATATTTTGCACTGACTTTTTAATGGTAATTTCATTATTTTCCCTTGGAACTTGAAACTTGGAACTCTTTATTATTTTTCGACTTCAAACTCTAAACTTTATTAAATTCTACGCCGCGCGCCGTAGTGAGAAGGTGATTCAATACACATGCATAGAAAGTATTCTATTGCAGTTCCTTCAGAATGTACCCAACAAATTCATCGAATATGGCAATGAGATTATCCTGACAAAGCGATATCGATTGGTAGTGCCCGTGAAACTTCAAAAGAGAAAATAACAACTTCAGTCAAAGAATGTAAGGAGAATATAAAGTGCAGACTATTAACATATTTCACCACCATTTATTGTCCAATTTGTCAGAACAACCGTTTCCACGAAGTGGAGGAATGTGATACGGTACTTTCCAGCATCATTTGCATATTTAACCTCTTCCAGCGAAAAGGAAAGACTGTTACTTATAGAATATTTCCACTTTGTTATTTGAACGAATACACAAGGTAGGCCAATCATTTGCTAACAAGTTTTTTTATAAAGAAATTTGCATTGCATTGTTCACAATAAGCTTGTCAAGAGAGAAACAAGATGTCCTGCACTACCAGGACGACGCTTAATGCCATAATCCTATACTATAGGAATAATTGGGTCGAAAATCAGTATAGGGTACCCTATACTGATGAGGGGATAAGGTACCCTATACTGATGAGGGCAAGAACCCAGAAATCGATCTATAGGTGGTTCAAATGTTTCAATGAACATTTTCATGCAACTAGCAATTGCGGAGACATCCTTGTAAGACTCTGCACGGAAATTCATTAGATGTAATTCAACGTTCGTCGTGGTATTAGCCAGGAAAGTAGTCGTTTTCTGATGGATTCTCGACCCAATTATTCCTATTGTATTGGATTATGGCAATAAGCGTCGTCCTGGTAGTGCAGGAATGTTTTTTATCTATGGTTCATTCAAAAAATTTATTAGAAAACCCAACAGTTGCGGAAATTCATAGGAGTTTCTGGTTGACGTAAATAGATATTTACCTAACAAGTGCGGAAAGTAGTACTTTTTCGCACGCAACGGCAGTTGCACGAACTCCGAGTTCGGGCAAGCCGTTGAAGGCGGAAAAGACATTTTCCGTAAGAGTTAGGAAAAATATTTTTCCTACGAGTGTTTTTGGCCATCTTATTTATGAAAAAATAAGGTTTTTAATAAACAAGTTTTTATAATAATGCTACAAAATGACTAATAAGACAGAATAGTTACATAGATCATTTAGTTAGTCCTAAATATCCTCATTTTCAACAATACAAAAATCGTGCGGAAAAGTAAAAATCGTACGGAAAAGTAAAAATCGTGCGGAAAAGTACAACTTTCAAAACGAAAAATCGTAGGAAAAATGTATTACATATTTATACCCAGGATTCTGGAAGCTCAAGTCTTACCCTTCAATCTCCCGTTTGATTCATTAAAATTCGTTTAGCAGAGCCTGAGTAATGCCACTTTCAACTTTGAAAACATTCTCTCTTATTTGAAAACGTTAGCGTTTCCGACACGAGCGTTGTTATGACGTTCGAGGTGACGGTCCAAAGTAATTTCAGAGGAAACCTTTGATTTTTGAAAAAAAAAATAGAGAACACCTTTTTTGTTCAAATTTTTTTCAGCTTCAATTTTGGTTCTGTGATATTTGTTCAATTTCTACGTTTTTCAACCGAATTAAGTTCATACCAAATTTCAATATCATACAGTTTTTTGAGCAGAAGAAATATCTGGTTACTATACTGTACCAAATTTGACCTCTTGTGGTATTGCCTTAGATGTGACTCCCCTATCTTGTATGATGGTGGTGTATATGTTCCATTAAATAATTATGTTCAAGTTATTTTCGTTCGACATAATCACACATGTGTCGGTGCTTATGACCCTCATTATGTTGGAGTGGCCTAGATTATTTGCACCATCACTTCAGCTAAGAGGCTTCTATCCTTGCTACAAAATGCAATTACAGGAAGAAAAGGTTGACTGTTGACTGTCTTATTCAGTGGTCCTTCAAGGACACCTACAAAAATTTTAATGGTGCCTCTAGAACCTACTCAGAATAGTTCATCAGCTATTGGACACCAAAATTTTCTCAACCTCTTCAATTCTCACTTTTCTTAATTTATTGTTAATTTCGATCACGAAGGCCGGCGCTACTACTGCGCCAATCGCCCCTATTTTTATTAATAATTCCATTCACATTGGGAAATTCTTGTTTTGTCGTCGGTCCTTGATATGTCTGCCAAATTGCAGATTAGTCGGATGGTCTGGAAGTGGGTGAAATTAGAATTTGAAAATTCACATAATTATTATTTTTATTATTATTAGTGAAATTGAGTTTTTCAGGAATGATTTCCATATGGATGAACTTAAAAATCAAAACCTCATCTGAACCTTATCAAAAAATTTACAGTATGATTAAAAAAAAATGCATGGTTTCGTAGGGGGGCGCTACCCTTCCGCCAGACCTTGACTGTCTTTCAGAGGTCCTTCAAGGACACTAACAATAATTTTCGTAGTGCATAAAGAACCTACCAAAATTGTTCACCAGCTCTCTTAGTATATGGTCGTGAGTTCAAACCACAGTGGGAGTTTTTTTCTCATCTTATTATTCTTATGCATCTTTTTCTGTAGTGAAGAAACACTTTTCGTTTACCCAGAGTAAGTCATTTCTTATGAATTTATTACTGTTTTTCATTTCATTTATATAAATTCTTGATCGTGGAGAAGCCACAGTCTGTTCTTGACCTCCACAAAATCAAACTTTTAATGAATATCCACAGTCTGTTATTCGGTTAGAATGAAATTTCGTTATGCTCGTGGTTCCTCGCGCACCCTTTCGGTTCGCGCTCCAGAACTTTCCAATCTCACCGAATTTTCATTCCAACCTTGTAACAGGATATACTATTCTATGTTGAACTTGAAAATGGTCGCAAACTTGGGGAACAATAATAGCTATTTGTATTACTAGAGAGGAAAGTGCCACTTTTCCTCCCACTTAATAAACTTTTTTTTGCGAATTTAAAACGCATATCAACTGCTTTTGTCGAAAACGGACCTATACTTGCATGACGGAAAGTATAGAGAATACAGTCATGTCTGTCTGAGAATCTGCGGTGGTACATTGGCTAGCGTCTTGGGCTTGTAATCCGAAGGTCCCGGGTTCAGCTTCTGGCAACTGCACTTTATTCTGCACGTTTTTCTACTTTTTTTCTTGTAAGTGATTTGAATTATTGGACATTTAGATAGCTTATACATTTCGATTTGCTATTGAGTGATTTTCTCATAAGTAAAGTTATATGCCTACTTGAATGAAGTGTCGATCATTTTTTTTTCTAAGAGCTGCGCTTGTAGGAAAAATATTGTGTGTATTTCGAGCACAAAGTGTCATTGTCGTTCTCCAAAGATTAATCTTTTTGTCGAGCGACAATCAGTCACTTTGCGCTTTAAATACACAGATAGCTATTAAAGAACTAAAGTAGAAGAAACATTCATGTTTGATTTTTACCAAAATACTACGGAAGCGTAGAAGGGCCATTATTATTTTTTTATTTTTTCTCCCTAATTCCGAGTTGCAACTCGGAAAATTACTAAATTCCGAGTTGCAACTCGGAAAATTATAAAATTCCGAGTTGCAACTCGGAAAATTACTAAATTCCGAGTTGCAACTCGGAATTTTATCGGAGTTAAAACTCGGAATTTAGTAATTTTTCGAGTTGCAACTCGGAATTTAGTAATTTTCCGAGTTGCAACTCAGAATTTAGTAAATTTCCGAGTTGCAACTCGGAATTTAGTAATTTTCCGAGTTGCAACTCGGAATTTAGTAATTTTCCGAGTTGCAACTCGGAATTTAGTAATTTTCCGAGTTGCAACTCGGAATTAGGGAGAAAAAATAAAAAGAAAATAATGGCCCTTCTACGCTTCCGTAAAATACAGGATACATAAGATGTACTAGAAATGGAAACAATTTGATTGAAATAGATTTACAAGTGTCATCGTTTATAACTCACTTGAAATGAGGGGGAGGGAAAGTTTGAGTTTCCTCCCTGGTTTGAGGGAGGAAAGTGTGTACTTTCTATAGGGGTAGGAGGAAAAAGATTTGTAGTTGTATATTGAGCAATAAAATACAACTTTCGTGAATATTTTCCTTCTTTTGTAAATTTTTTCCCATGTTTGCTGAAATGATTGGCCTATGAGGGGTCAGATACCCTCGCCGCACTTTGTGTGCACCTCCCAGTTTGGACAAACTCGTTTAGCTCGTCTAAAAACCTTTGAGAGGTAATGGTTAAAATTTGAATGATGTCCTGCGGTGTTTTGGTCCATCCATTCAGGCTTGTCATCAGCAATAAACGGACTTTGTCTCCGACAGTAGGGTGAATGATGGACCAGGGTCTCAATTTATTTTGAAACTAATGGGAACAGCCAAGTGAAAGCACTGAATTTCCAAATATAGCAAAAAAATTCGAAAGATTTGGCTATAGTTTGGAAGTGACAAAAATTGATTAGGAACACAGATGAGAAGATTTTTTCGACAACCGCATAACAAAGTAGCGTTTGATGCGTTCAAATATATATACAGTGCGCCGCTAAATTATGAAATAAATTCATTATTTCTGAATATAAAGATATTTCGGAAAAATCCTCAGACATGTCGATTTTCTTTTCCGATGGGCCAATTTCTTAACTCCACCCAAAATATATAGGTTTATCCGCATTTGAGTAAAAATTACTTTGGTGATATTTTTAAATGGGCACAAGTATATTTTTATGTTACATGGGCAAAAAACTTTTTCATGTGCCTAATAAGACAGTTACTTTTAACCTTCTGAATCTTGTGGAGTCTGTCATACTCATTAAACATACGAGGATATTTTTTGCCCATATCTCCGCAGCCGTTTGACATAATCCCATCAAATCTGGTATCACTGGTTTCGTAATGACGATCCCTAACAAAATATACTGGGTGTCCTATTCAAAAATATCACCAAAGTCATTTTTAATTGAATGCGGATAACTCTTTATAATTTGGGTGGGGTTAAAAAATTGGGCCATCGGAAAAGAAAATTGGCCCGTCGGAAAAGAAAATCGACCTCTCTGTGGATTTCTCCGAAATATCTTTATATTCAGAAATAATAAATTTATTCCATAATTTAGTGGCGCCCTGTATATATTAATTTCAGTTCTTGTTCCCACGAAAAGGAAAATCCTGTATTGTTCAAAGAACATCGTGAGAGCCAAGGAAAAGTGGGTAGGAATTGGTGTTCTTCTTGAGTTTCTGAAGGAGGTATGCCTCAGGGAACACCT
Organism: Chrysolina haemoptera; assembly: GCA_958298965.1. Lineage (NCBI taxonomy): Eukaryota > Metazoa > Arthropoda > Insecta > Coleoptera > Chrysomelidae > Chrysolina > Chrysolina haemoptera. Next base: position 49,800,983 of record OY282586.1, on the reverse strand, counting down.
CCCGGGGCAGCGAGTTCTGTGGAAAATCAAGCCCTGGGAAGCAGATGTGCAGCATGTCTCGAAAGTGACGGCATATGGATGTGAGGACTGAGCTCGACGGGTTAATCTCGATTTTCAGTTTCAACGGAATGTTAATGTTTTCTGCAGAATGTCATTAATTGACAGCATTTTCTCTATAGAACGGCAAAATTCAGAAAACACCCGTTTATTCAGATGTTTTCGATTAACCGGCGGATATATTATGAGTAACGTGTTAATTATGAATAAAGTGTAACTTATAACGGTGTCCGTATAGACTATTGTAATTAGAGACTCTGCCCTTCACACCGGCGACCGTTCAAATTTTGGATTAACAATTTTTTCTATCTAATCTAGTCAGATTACTGGTAATTTTGATACCGATATTGGCTATATCTGTTTTTTCTGTATCTGAGATCTTCGTTTGTCAAAAAATACACAAATAGCTTTTCCTTCAGTCACATACCTAATCTTACCTTATTGGCATACCATAAAATCAAGTTTCATAATTCAGTAAATTTGTATTCGACAGGGCCCCTGGCTGGAAAGTTTTGGGGTAGTTCTGATTACCTTCATTTCACACGTTTTTTGGAGTTCTGAATCCGAATCTGAAATTTGCTAACAAAATTTCTTGAGGGAACATTAAAAAAAATGCAAAAAATTATAAAAAATCTATTTCTTTGTAGTTTTTCGCTTATAACTCGGTAATTATCAGTTATTCGTGAAAAACTTTTGCGTTCAGAATGGAAGTATATAAAATTTCCTACAAATTCCACTATTCAGGATTTTTTTTCGGTCTCAAACGCCATATAAAAATTGGCGTATTTCTGGCCATAAAACACCCACTTTTTCACTCCGAAACTGTTATTGACTATTTAATGACATTTTTAGTGAATTCCTCGAAAATTTATATTGTAATAAATCTGAAAGTACTCTTGTTCGTCATTAGAGCAGTTTCAATCAAAGGACTCATCTGAGGTAACGTCGATGATTGCTAGTGACAGTACGATAAGAAAGGAGTGTTTGGGGGTTTCAAACAACGCAAAACGGTTCTGGACCATTCAGGGCATTACTTGCTCCCCCCTGTATGTGCTGGGACCCAGGCTAGGGTCAGTCTGTTCTGACTGCCGAGCTCTTTTAGGGTTTCTGTGCAGCCCCAAACAAGTACTGAGGTGAAATTGTCAAGCTGTGTGCACGCTTCAATATACTTGAAGGAAGAAACTTTGTACTGAGTACTGAGTACTGAGGTAGCTTACATTGAGTTGACATGCTTTCATTGCAGCTTGGCTATCTGAGTATATGACAATGTTTTTTTTCTGAAAACTCATGCCTTCATTAGCTCTCGTGCACAATGGTGTATTACGACGATTTCCGTTTGGAATATCGTCGCTTGTTTGTCCAGGCTCAATGAGATTTTGATCTTCCGCTTGGTTCCATAAATGCGGGCTCCTGAACCTTCATAATTTTTTGGGAGGTCCCTCCTTCCACGCATCCCTCTCTGTTATACTTGTCTTGAAAGTTTTGTCAGAGCTTTATCTGGGAAGTATGCCACCTGACGGCATTCTTGTAATCGGGTCGTTTTTCAACTATTCGTGTAGGTTGTTGTAGTCTCTCCCGTGCATATATTGCTTATGGGTGCTTGTCCTGACCTGGCTTTGTCTTGTATGTTTATGTGTAGAAGAGGCAGGTTGAGCAAGACCTCTAAGATCTCAGGGATGTTGGTCTTTGCAGTCCTCCAAGCCGTCGAAACATTCCTACCTGCTAGGTCTTTGGCCACCATACCATCGAACTATACGTTATCATGGGTCATCATTGAGGGATCACTGTCAGCTGTACACCACCTGTTGATTATATCTAGGGCTGACTGTGTAAGCTCCGAGACTGCCTTGCGAATTTGCGTTTTGCAATAATCGCGAGGTCGTCGGCATATCCTAGGCGATGAAAGCCTCTGAAAGATAGCCCAAAGTATGGGCGATGAGACCCCTCCCAGTGGAAATCCCCTGTTTGCTCTAGGTGTTAGTGTTATTCCGCCCATTGCTGATGCAATGACCCTGTTTTTAAAGTTAGCGTTTATCCACTGGCACAGTAGGAGAGACACCCCTTTTTTACTAGAGCATTTGCTATAGACTCGGTGGATGCATTGTTGAAGGCATCCTCAATGTCTATAACTGTTGTCGTGGCTATCTCTTCACTGATAGCCCACCTGATACTATTTTGTCTCGATATTCCAAAGTTGTTCACCTGTTTGGATGGAAAGTGTGCTTCTATGAGCATCCTCATACTTTCCTTGAATGTTGTAGTATAGGCATTGTCATTATTTTTCAAGAAACCTACTTGGTTTACAGTACCTTCTTTGGCTAAAACCTTAGGATTCTTGAGCACGTGATTGTCTTCTGGCCTTACTAATTTCTTTGTTGTACTGCGTGAGTTTAGCCTTGTATGTGGTCCAATATTGGTTGAATATTACTCTGTTGAAAAGCTTCCACACCCTACCTCCGAGGGTTTCCAGATGCTCATTCCACCAGAGCGTTTTGTTATTTTGAGCATTTTTTCTCAAAACAGCTGTCTTCGTAGGCTTCGACTATTGCCTTGTCCACTTCGTCTACTGCCCTCTCAAGTATCTCCCTGTCTCGTATTTCAATCACGGGCCTCTCGAGAGACTCACTGAGTGACGCTGAGTATCGCTGAGTATCTTTTCCAGTTTCTATACTTGACTGAAGTACGCGGTGGGGTAACTAGATCGAATAATATATGATATATAATAATATAATCATTCAAAATATTTTTTCAAGATTTTTGTTTGAATTTCATGTTTTTTACAGCTGAAATATGCCAATTTATTGAACCCGAATGGTTTCTCGTAGAAAAAAAACTTGTATCGTAAAATTTGTAAAAAATGTTATGCTCTTTCATTCTAAGGGGAAGGTTATCAATAAAGAATTTGTAGTTTTCAACTTATAAGCAATAAACCGCAGAAGAAAGAGATTTTTTAATTTTTTTTGCATTTTTTTCAATGTTCCGTTACGAAAATTTGTTAGCAAACCTCAGATTCAGATTCAGCACCCCAAAAAACATAGAGAATGGAAGTAACCAAAACTACCCCAAAACTTTCTTGGTGGAAATACAATTTGATTAGATTATCAGCCAACATGAAGTGAACTGGGAGAGCTAAACATAAGTTATTTTCCCGAATGAAATGAAACCTAGGCAAACAACCAGGAAACAAGAAATCCTAGAAAAACTCATAATAATACATTTATCTCAGTTTCTTCATCCTTTCGGCCATTCATATTTTAAATATTGTCATCCATCCAGGAAATTTCGAAAGCCAATGTTATTTCAGAACACGGCGCGCTAAATTGCCTGAAAGGTATTCAAATTCACGAGCAAGCGACAAAAATAATGCGGAATCTTATTATTTTTTTACGCTTTCCTCTACTCGAATTATATCCGTAATTGCAAAGGTAATATCAATATTTCACGTCTACCCTGCACAAGGGTTGGTATCTTTGCGATCTAGAGAATGTGGATTCCAAAGTTGACTGAAAGTACGGGATCGATCTCAAGTTGTCTTAAATTATGCGATGTGGAATAATATTTAGAACAGAATAAAATTATTCATCAATTCCTATTATGAAACTATTGATAGTACACCAGAGCCAATTATTCTTGAAACAAAAATTTTTTTAGAAGTATATGGAAGGTCGAAAAATTCAGAAATACTTGAAGGTGAATTGAGAAAAATCAAGTCGACTCAGTGAAGGTTCCGGAAGGGGGTTAGTTAAATATCGCAATAAAAATAAGAGATTGTCAAAATTACCGAAAAAGTCATTGTTTTGGTTTTTGTCGTTTTTCCTACTATTTTTTAATCGTATACAATAGAAAAATAAATTTTTACTTTTAAAAGTTTCATAGAATTCTTTTAACAAAAAAATTAGGTAACAAAAAAAATGATTTCCAGCATTTTCTCGTTAATTTTGAAGTTATTTTGGAAAATGATTCGTGCAAAGGTTCTAGGAGGAGAAAGCTGAAATATAGATATGGGGGCTGAATCCCAAAATGGAGTACTGGATAAACAACATCGAGGTGAAACCCAGGATCACTCATGTATATTTGGTATGGTGAGTTGAGCAAGGTAGACTTGCATGCCTTAGTATAACGGGAGCTATGAAAACAACATTAACATCAGCCATGGAAGTACTTTTGGACCTCTCACGGATTGACACAGGTAACAATCATGGGGGAGGCCTGCATGGGACTTCTAAGGCAACAAAATACGAGCAGTAGATTTGATCACAACAAGATGAAGGAAATAATGGGAGGCAACATTCTCGAAATGAAATCAACGGACCACATAACTAGGTACTTATTCAACATCAACTTCGAGGTTATTATACAAGATCGAAGGGAATGGACATATGACAACATCAGGGGCGAACTTGGAGAAAGGATCTGGTATACGAACGGATTCAAAACCAGGGAAGGAACTGGTGCTGGAATTACAGTAAAGGAAGGAACTTCCAAATAAGCGTCCCACTAGCAACAAACACCTCCGTATTCCGTTTTCCAGAAATGAGTATGAGGATCAAAATATCCACAGATAGCCAGGCGTTACTGAAGGCTCTTATGAACCCGAAAGTGACATCAACAATGGTATCGGAATGCCTGAAAGAACTCAGTGTTCTCTCAGAAGATGATAAATTAACTTTTATGTGGGTTTAAGGACACTGTGGTATCAAGGGCAATGACAAAGCTAATGAGTTAGCTAGAAAACAAAGGAACGTCTCTCATGCACCAAGGGAAAAAATTCATTAAAGAACCGTCAAAACACAAAACTGACGTACTACTCAGGTTGAGCAGGAATCAAGTTAGAACAATGACGGGCCTTCTCACTGGTCACAGTCTAATGACGAAACACCTGCAAAAAATGGGGAGAACTCTCCTGCAGACAATGTGGTAAAGTGGCAGAAACAGTCAAACTTGTACTGTCAGAATGCGAGGTATTTGACCGCAAGAGACAGGCAATATTCGGCAAACCTAGACTTACTCCAGACAACAGTCAACCGGTGCAGAACCTGTACAGACTGGTCCAGGGGACTAGAGTTACGAAGTGGGTGCTGTAAAACTTATCCGGAAAACACCAGAAGCCCAAGAGGCTGAGGTGTAGCTGGCGAAAGGACCAGCTTCCGAAGAAAAAATTAAATCCTAAAAATCTAGGGTTGCATATATGCGACGTAAATATGGTGTTCTACACCATGCTGTAAGTGAAAACTTTTCACTCTGGTAGATAGACGGTTCCACAGTATCTTGATAGATGGCTTTGACAAACATTCCATTAAAAAGTAGTGGTTTTGTGGGACAATATTTATAAAAAAAATAACTATCGTGATACAAGCATAGTCATCCATCCAATTTCAAGTAAGTTTTGTATTGGTAAGAAAACTAGGGGATCGAGTCAGTTTTGATTATTGAAAAATTTCCAATGACAAAGATATTCTTTTATCAATATTTAGTGACAAACTAACCAAAATTATAATATTTTTCATGAAATTGTATGAAACAGTTTCTACATTTTCAAATGCAAACTTGTACTATTTCAACGTTAATATCTCACTGATTTTATATTACTCTGAAATTTAAACAAAATATCAAAACCATACTGTACAAACAGGTGATTTATATTGTTTTTATTATTATTGGATGTATTTTACAGAGTAGCAAAATAGTCCAAAGGCTCTCACTCACAAGATTAAACAAAAACGGAGCTGCTTCTATAAATCGAGGAAGTTCTGGGTTGTTAGCTTCGACTGTTTCTCGAGTTTCACTACACGGCACACTTGAATCACGACAACTGCACAGAACACATAATAATAAATGACTCTCGAGTGTTTTTCAAGCGGTAAGATAAAATTTTGATTTTCGTGGTTATTTTCACTGCTGACCTGGATCACTTTATTTTTATTCTTGATGTTTGTTTTCGAGGTTATTTCATATCTTTGAAGTTGGAATTATTTCCATTGGCATTTCGAAGAGTTCCTGGTATCTTTCATCCCTTTTGACGTGATATCTGAAAAAGAAAACAGTAATTGAAAGTGAACTCTTTCAAATATGGGTTTTTGATTAAATCTTCGTTTAGAACATATGAGACAGTTCGAGTGAATCTAGCAAGAAATGTAATTATTTATCATAGACTTGGGGTAACTTCTTGTTTCAGAATCTGAATATACTATTAGGAGGTAATTATAATTGGACCTTCTTATGTATAACTCGCCAAGCGCTATTCAGTAATTCTCGAGATTTTGATGTCATCTAACGGACAACAGTGTAACTTACCTATAGAGAAATATAAAATCCAAAAATTTCCATTTTGCATTGGGAAAAAAAAAATGTTGATAGTCAATTAAACAACACGTTTAGAATAGCACATTTTTACCAAATGAGAAGAGCTTTTGCGTACAAACGAGCACAGCGAGCGACTTACTAAGCTATACGAGTTTAATGAAACTGCTTTTCATACGAGGTTTGTAATAATTATCGTCCGTAAATCGACTTTACAGACAACCATTTTTTTTCAGGATTTTTTCCGATTTTTCTTTAGGAGTATTTTTACCGGTCAACGCTTTGAAAATACATGCTGCATCGGCCAGAGTTCCACCATATTTTTTGTAATCGAGACAGAACATGCGGACCTTGTTGGTGGTAAAATTCACTTGTTTTTCTGTGAGAGCCAGAATATCAGGTTTTCCGTTTGAAGGTGATGGACTTTACCGATGTTCTTGTCCACGGATTCTACAGAAGTAAATCTTCATATTGTTTAATGGTGTATCACCTCAAGTACCTTTTGCCGGATACAAGGAAATACGAGAGACAAGGAACGCAATGATATAAAAATACCACATAAATAAGAGAGACGCACTACTGCGCGCCTCTTCTGTTCCCTTGCTCGACGAATTAACAGCTCAGTTGATATCCCTTCCACGAGCGAGTAGGAGAGAAATTGTAATGCTCTCTCAATATTATAGCAAGCTATTCTTCACGCTCTCATAACCATACCCCAGATGAAAACTTTCCGTTTCTGTATGTACTATTGAACATATGAAAAATACCAAGGTCTCCATGGCGTAATGAATTGTCAATCGGCATGTCACGCAGGTGGTCCGGGTTCTACATGCGGGCCGCATATAAGCAAAACGTACCTACCACGTTCCAGTCAATGGAAGATATTTTAGCACAGATGCACTTTGCCATCCAGACTAAAACGTGGTGCACTTCGTCGCCCGGAAATTTATTCGAAAAAATTCCCTGTGGTGAACAGGCAAGCTAGGTTAGCTTGCTCAGGTTAGGTTTGTGTGTAAATCGCAAGCGAAAAACTAATTCGCGCATTTTCGACTCGCAAGCTAGGTTAGCTTGCTCAGGTTAGGTTTGTTTGTCAATTGCGAGCAAAAAACTAATTCGCGCAAGTGCAAAATGCACCACGGTTCAGTCTGAATGGGCAAAATGCACCTGCGTTTGGTCACAACCAATTAGAGAGCCAGAATATCTGCCGCTGACTGAAACGTGGTACGTTCTGCTTATATGCATCCGGACCAGGCTGATTTTTTTAAAATTTTGATTTACATCTTGATATTTTTATTCAGTCAATTTAAAAAAAAATTATTCAAATATTGAGAGGTAGGATACTTTATTGCTATTTTAGTTTTTCTAACAATAAAAATAAATATTGAGTATTTGTATTCTTTAAATTTGTGCAGTTGTAGAAAAAGTATCCAACATGTGGGGAAAGTAACTTGTTGCACAATATACTATTCCACACTCGAATGTCTTGCAACTATAATAATAAAAGCTGGATCGTGTCACGAACTGTTAAAAGTACAATTTTCAATACTTCATCATTTGTTGGATGAGGACTGCCAATCTAAGATCCACTGTCTGACATATTATGGTGGTTGAGAATCCATTATTATGTATGAACTTCACTGAAAAAAATGTGGTACGTTATATCAATGAATGCCGTTTTTTACCTTTCCGTTCATTGGCAAAATACATTTTTCATCGTGGCAATGAATAAATATTCACTGACTTTTGTAGGTATTTATTGAAACAACGAATTCAAGTTTATTGAGATCAAAGATGATCGTTTTTTACATTTATGAACAGTTTTCGTTGCTCCTGCGGAAAAGTTTATCGAGGTGAGGAAAGGGGTACACTGAGGTCAGTGATGATCTAATTTCAGACCTATGAACATATTTCGTTACGGCTTTGAAAAAGATTATTGAAATGAAGAAAAAAGTACATTGGAACAGTGTATATTATTTCATGAAAAAAATGTGGTACACAATATCAATGAATATTATTATTACCTTTCCGTTCATTGGCACAATTAACTTTTCATCGTGATAATGATTAAACATTCACTGATTTAGGGAGGTATTTATTGATTCAAGTTCAAGTTCATTGAGATCAAAGTTGATGGTTTTTTATATTTATGAACAGGTTTCGTTGCTGCTATGGAAAGGTTCATTGAGGTGAGGAATGTGGTACACTGAAACAATTTGAAATTGTTCATCACATCAATGAACATAATTCATGGTCCCAGAGCACTGATGTATATATTTAAAAAAAATATGTTACATTTTATTGATGAATACCTCTTCGTTTATTGGCTCAATACATTTTTCGTCGAGTCAATGAATGACCATTCACTGAAATATGTATGTTTTTATTATTACAAATAATTCAAGTTTATCGAGATCAATGATGATCTATTTTGGGACCTATGAACATGTTTCATTGCGGCTATGGAAAAGATCATTGAAATGGAGAAAGAAGTACACTGAAACAATGTATACTATTTTATGAATAAAATGTGGTACATTATATCAATGAATACCGTTTATTACCTTTTTCATCGTGACAATGATTCAAGTTCATTGAGATCAAAGATTATCTTTTTTTACATTTATGAACAGGTTTCGTTGCTGCTATGGAAAAGTTCATTGAGGTAATGAAAGGGGTACACTGAATCCATTTGAAATTGTTTATCATATCAATGAACGTAATTTATGGTCCCAGAGATGATTTTAGTATTACATTGAATCCAAGTTTATCGAAATCAATGATAATCTATTTTCAGATCTATACACAGGTTTTATTGGGGCTATGGAAAGATCATAGAAGGTGTAACGAAGTTACTAAGTCCGTTTTGTTAGGCAGATAGAAGCAACATTTTCCTCCCATTCTATAACTCCTTAATTAATATGTTCATGAATATAATAATAAGCCTTCTGTCGAACCAAGCCATCTCGTATTTTAATAAAGGTACTCATAAATTTTGCCGGCATCTGTTCAGCCGAATTCTCGCATAGAAATCTCCGTTGCTGGCAAGTTAGCTTTAGCTGGTAGTACACAGCGCCTCCACTAGAGAGACCACTCCGCACGACTTCGTTTTTTGCACAGAGCCGGCTAACTTAAGCAGACAGAAGCGATCGTTGAAGCATCTTCTCAGATAGCACAGACTACAGAGACATCCGAAGAGCTCCGAAAGGAGCCAGCCGAAATAAAAGATAACTTGGAGATACGCCTTCCAATCAGGATTGCGATGTTCTGATGAATGCATGTTAATTATTTTGCATATCTTTCGGAAACTCACTGTATGCTCAACATCAGTGGGAGGCCTTCATTGCATTTACGAATGATATGCAATGATTGAATAAATACCACTTATTAAAATGATAAACAAAATAATTAGTTCAATGTGTGAAAGCATCACGAGAATAAACTGAAACATAGATTTAATGTATATCAATTATTGAATTAAGGAATAACCGATACTTAATAATCACCGTTCATTGGATTTATGAAAAATACCCATCGTCGAACTAATCTGAATCATTATATCAATCATACAGCATTCATTCGAAGAATGGACAATAATAACTAATCTGATGAATACATTTTCATCAGTTGAACGAATACAATTCATTGCTTGGGTAATCACTCTTTATTCGTTTGATGAATGGAATTCATTACCATAACGAACCTATTCAATGTACTTGATCATGATATCAATGAAAGCATTCATTGATATTATTAAGATCCGTATTCATAGTATGGATAACCAGTGGTACATTGACATAACGATTGCTTTCATTGGACCAATATTGATAAAAATATTCATTGAGTCACTGAACTTTTTCATTGTATTCAGGTACCAATTTTTTTCTGTGTTCCTTAGGTGGAAACATGAGCGTGCTTTCGTGTAAGGTGTCATGAGAACTGAAGCATTACAGCGTTGCGATATGTTACGATCTTCAAGAAAAATAAGCTACTACGTATCTTACAGCTCTTGAAAGTGACGTAGTTTTGGTGTTTTGGTTAGCTTCTTTTTCATGAATTGTGTTCACACCAAAGGTTCCAAATATTCGATGTTACGATCTCCGCGTACAAAATCACTGTTTATCGATTTTTCTTGCACCTTTTGCACAACGAATACTCACTGCGACATAACCCGTGTCTTCCAGATACATTTTTTGAGAACCCTAATCGTACATACATTTGTTGAGTCTAGCAATCGTGCAGGTGCACATGAATGCCACTCGTCAGAAATATCCGTCATTGTGTCTTAGTACTTCTGTGTTAAGTCCTAGACACTCGCGAATATTCCAACGTTTTATTTTAACATAGGAAACATTATTTATGATCTTTGTTCAATAAACGTTATTTTTTGTTTTCCTGAAAGGATATTCCAGTCAGGCCCTATCTCCGGAGCTCCAACACATCCGGAGGGCGCGCTGAATCGTTTACCCAGATTACCACTCCCCACTAAGCGATTACTGGGTCCGAGAATCATGTGCCCTGAGCAGACGCAGTGAACCAAGGAAGACGGCCCTCTGCATTCGTCCGGCTAAGATTTCTGTCATATTACGGCAAGCCGGTATGATTTTTAAGTTTGAGAGCAGTGTGTCCATCATTCCACCAAAGACCCCTACAATCAGAACCACCATTTTAACAGAAGGGTTTGGGTAAAGCCTGCGGAGTTCAAAGAGTAAGTCTCGATATTTAGTCCGTTTCTCCTCCTCTTTATTATTATTATTATTATTATTATTATTATTATTATTTTTATTATTGTTTATTGAAAGAAGTTTGATTTTGCTAGGAAGTATGCAGAGATTGTATTTTTACTTTTGTTGTAAATCTCCTTAATCTTCAATATTATGTCAAGGATATTATGATATTGTGATATGATTAAAGTTCATTCCATTCGTCACCAACAGTTGAAAATTTTATTTAATTTTCATGGTGCAGTGTTATGTTCTAAACAAGTCATTTATTTTCGCGAATTTCTATCGAGAGTTATGCTGAAACTCAATTGCAAACCACCAGTCGCTGTAAGAGAAGTTAGAAAGGGATCCAGGTGCGGCGCTTACCAACACTTATAGGAAGTAATTTTTTTGGTTGACATTTCTAAATTTCACACTATATAATTTTCAAAATCAGCATGAATATTCGAACGAGGATGATAAAACTAACTTCACATCTTGTCCAACTAAAGAAGTTTTTGATTTTTTCAATCTATCATGCCTGCTGGCACTATTTCTCCAACACATTACAAAACTGTTTACGACCCTGACCTGCTGTAAAACATTGCATAAAGTGGGTTTTATGATTGTGGTTTGTATGCCTAATAAAATTTTTAATCGCGATTGATAAGCTGAGTTGTTGACGGTGAAATAATGGATTTTCATGAAAAGTACCTATTAATTTTACGTTTGCAAGATAATTCACCACCAGTGTTCCAGATCATAATTTCGGATGAAAAAGAATGACTTTTTCCAAACAAATATTTGATGAAATAAATAATTCCATATACTTTCAATCACAACTAATGAAAGTCAAAATGATGCAAAAGGTAATTTGACAGATCTTCTATTAATGTAGAAAAATTTATCTGTTTGATTTAAATGGAATAAAAGCAATTTCAAACTATAAATAATAAGGAAACTACTATAAGGAAAAAAATGGTAAGAGTAAAACGTTCTCCTGGCTTTTTTCGATTGTGATAAGAAAATTAATATCTATAAAAAAAAACATTTTGGCTTTAGAGAATTGAGAACTCTGAAAGCATGAACTTCATGAGCGTACAACTACTACCTTCACAGAAAAAATGATCGTACTCATATACAGGTCGTATTTTTTATGTCGTACCACTATTGGCATCTCGAAAACGGTAAACGATACAAAGTTGGTTAAATTAGACAAACGTTGCCTATTTTAGTGAACAATGAAATGATGTTTCCAAATCGGAAGTATTACAAACCATTTTCAAAATATACGGGGAAAACTGAAATTACCCATTTTCTTTTCTTTGCGATGGCATATAGGGGCAGAAATGTAGAAACAAATACCAGATAAGATACATATCTGAAGTCGGTAAGATAAGGACTACTTAAATTCTTTAAAAAAAATGCAGGTCCGTATTCGAAAAAATAGAGTTGAGGGTGGCCCCGAGGAACAAAACGTCGTTTTGAAAATTGAAGTATAGCACGTGAAATAAAATTCAAAACAGATAAGAAAGTTTCCCGAACACATTTCCCTATTCCTAAAAATAGGGGCGCCAACGCAAAGAAAATAAAACGGGTAATTTCGGTTTTCCCCGTATATTTTGAAAACGGTTCGTAATACTTCCGATTTGGAAACATCGTTTCATTGTTCACTAAAATAAGCAACTTTTGTCTAATTTAACCAACTTCGTATCATTTACCGTTTTCGAGATGCCAATAGTGGTACGACATAAAAAATACGACCTGTATAATGTAGTTATTCCTACTTCTATGGTCGCACGAATTCAGAAATAAGCAGAAATATAAAGGGGAAATAAAAACAAATACAAAATTTTTCGGGCCTGCTTCAATACATTTTATTATTATCATTATCATTATTTTCGTTAGGAATATCCCAGTCACCAGTCACTATTCACGTCCCTGAGCTGGGCGATTACTGGGTCCGAGAGTCATGTGCCCTGAGTAGACGTAGTGAACACCTTCTGCATTCGTTCGGCAGAGATTTCTGCCGCATCATGGGAAGCCGGTATGATTTTTAGATTATAGAGCAGTGTGTCCATCATTACACCAAGTACCTCTGTTATGATCAAAACCACCATTTCAACATAATGGTTTGGGCAGAGCCTGCGGAGTTCATAGATCAAAAATCGATATTTTTTCTGTTTATCCTCCACTGTTATTCTACTATTATTCGAAAATCAAAAAAGTTAACCCTAAACACATTTTGAAGCAATTTGTTTGTTCACGTTCAATGACAACTCTCTTTTCAAATAGCACATAATCTGAATTGCCCAATCCAAGAACTCGCATCATAACATCAAAACCGCAATTTGGCAAATTCGTGAGCCGCATACAGACGATACCCGAGCAGCAGTCGATTCATCACCTTCGTTACATTAGTAAATAAATCATTTTTGACAAGCCTAATCGGTTTTTCGACATATCTATGTATTTAACTTCTCCATTATGTTTGTAGGGGAAGTTTCGGAGTTTGATATCATAACAACGAACGTTTTGAAACGCAATCGGGCAATTTAGGACGGGATAGAGGGCTTTTAATCGTGATCACCTGTCATTTATTGATGTTGGATGTCATTTACGAATGGATGTTTTGCACATGGAGAATACACGTGGAATATTGGCAGAAAAACTTTTCGATTGCCGGAAATATATCTGATTGCCAGAAATTACTATGGTTCATATCATCAGGGACATATTCCTCAGATATTCGTATATACAATTTAGCAGAGTGAATGAGTTTATATGATCTACGATGAACATTATTTTCATCATCTGATGATTGTGATGATGATGGTGAATGATGTCTCCTTCTATCTGGTATAAGATAATTGATTGTCCATTTTTATAACTCTAACAAACCCTTCAGAAACTTCAACCGTCATTAGGAGTTGATTGTTTTTGACAAACTTTCCATTTTCCTTCAATAAGGTATTATGCAGTAGTGGTTGGTTCTTTTGGAATGTTTGTTCTCATAGACCGGGAGATGATGACAGATTTTGGATGAGATTTTCCTCAGTATGCCATTTGGAGGACAGTAGTGTCCTATATCGAAAAACGATTGGCAGCCCGTTTGGGTGTCCGAATAGCTGGTATAGTCACATAAACTCGTATTTGAAAACTGGAATTCTCCACCCACCCTAACGGCATATCCATGGTTTTTCGTGTATTCCAGTTGTATTATTCCATTACAAAACACATGGCAGCCTGATTGGAATCGTACCAAAACGAATAATTTTTTGAAAATATTATTATTATTATTCAATATGAAGAACCCAGGACGATTCTTTAATTCATGCATTATTATCATGAGGATATACGGATAATACTCTCCTCCAACAGGCATACTGAGTAAAATTGTTTCCCATAATCTGTCATCATCTCCCGTTCTATCATTATCATTTAGAAAATTCAAGCTATGTTTCAATTTTCTTCAAATATTCCATTATCTTCTTCATGACATTTCTTCTTGCACTTTAAACAATATTTCACGTCCAGTACACGTTCGTTAACATATTGACTCATATGGTTGTATACAGTGAGGACATAAAAAGTACAGTACCCCCTTAACTTTTGAACGGAACAAGCTATTGAGGTAGATTAAAATACAGATAAAAATTAACCTCTTTTACTACTCTTTGGCATAAAAATGATTGTGGTCACGTCTCGGGTCACGTGGTCTTGTGTCAACAGGACACCATCAATTTTTTTTTCAAATGCAAAGGGGTTTCAAGTGGCAGCCAGTTTTGACGGCCTTCCAATTCTCCGCTTCGTTTGTGGAAATAGGCCAAGCCGTTTCAAACTGACAAGCGTTTGAAATTTGCTGGAAATATTTGTCTGCTAAATTATTTTATATATTAATTGCAAAATAATTTTAACTCCCTTACTGATTCTGGTCGGAAAATTTGCCGTCAGAGGAATATAGGAATTCGTGGTTTCAACTGGACGGAGCTCCAGCTCATTCCACCCAGGATATTTCCAGGAAACCTTATGAAAATATTTGACGATCGTTGGTTTGTACGTTTCGGGCCGTGGAATCACCCAGTCTCACGCCACTTGACTTTTTTACGGGTGTTTTAAAAGAAAAGTCGACTATCAAAGAAGACGGCGGATAGTGCGGTGTATTGAAATTGAAAAAGAAACCTCGAGTCGCATAGAAAAGAATATTTTAAAATGTTCAGAATGTAATGAACAACACTAGCAGCATTTATTAAAAAAATGTGATATTTTGTTTACAATTTTGTTTATAAATTTGTTATTTTTACTCATAATTCTGTTATTTTCTGTACTTTCACATGTTATAGCCCAGAAAATCTAACTTTCCACCTAGAAATGTGGGATAAAAAGCTGATTTTTGGTACAGTTGTTCCCTTGAAACTTTGAGCCATAGTTAATGAAATCATTTTTTAATCTTACAAACTTCCTCTCCTTTATTGGTGTCAATTCAGGATACATTTGGTTGGATTTTCTGCTAGTTCTGGCAATGCTTTGATCACATCGTTCATGTGTAATATATAATTTCATAAAAACTTCGTTTGAATAATCGATAACTGACTTTCAAAAGTCAACAAACTGTCAAATGCTTGATATTTTCACGGCTACCTAAAATCAATAATTTTTAGGTATAGGGATATGATATGTCAACTTAAAGCATTGTAATGTTCTATTTGAAAAAATAAAGTTGTTAGGACTTTTTCATAGAAGGGACAACGTCGCAATGCTAAAAATATTTTAGATCAATAATAGAACAGGTGAGGAAATGTAAGATGTGAAATTTTCAGAAAAATTCTGCATTGCGTTTACCATAAACGTCTAACTTACCACCGACAGTGAGTCGCTGTAATTTGTTTTCACATACTATATATATATATATATATATATATATATATATATATATATATATATATATATAAAAAAAATTAATTTCATCCAGTGGAGAATAGTGGAGATACTAAACGTGCACGAGTTTTTCAGTGAGTGTAATGAATGAACATTTCACATCAGATTATGTCCCAAAAACGCTTGTGTTCGGCCTAATCTGGCCGGAGAGCCAAGTACGTCAACTGCGAGGACACACTGCCACATAATCACTATCAGGATGATCTCTCGAAAAATATAATCTTTTCCGGAATGTGGTGTAGTCAGCATTTTAATGAAGTCCGTGCCTCGTGCAGATATAATTAACTCGAGTGACGTTCATTGTTGGACTGAAATGTCCCGTCAGGTCCACTTTTTCATATGTGAAGTGTTATCTGCAATGGTTACGAGGGACGTATATGGCAGACATTCATTTTAGTGTTTATCACCTTCCTGGAAAATCTGACGAATTTAATTCCTCCAGTTTGCTGATATTCTAGGGACTGAATCAAAGATTATGTTATGTTATGTGGCATCATTCTGGCTATCATTTTGAAGAAATTCTCTGAATGCATTTTTCTGAATATTTTTTTTTTCCGTCGATGGAATCTTTCATTATCGTCAATCGAGAACGATTTAACGAAATATAGTGGTGGCAGGACCTCTAATTGAAAAAAATGCTCAGCCTTACTTGTCCCCATCACTTGGTTATTTTTCCTTTCGATAGATCATATCATTATTCTCCATCATATACGCCCTGACGAAATATTGTGGTCGCAGGACCTCTAATAAAAAAGTTACTGTGCCAAACTCGCCCCCAACGCTAGGTAACTTTTTTCTGATTGTTCCCAATTATGAATGCTTTAACGAAATAATATGGTAGTGACAGGACCTCTAATAAAAATAATTCTGTGCCCAACCGTCCCCCAACGCTAAGCAGTTTTTTCTGTCTATGGAATCTTTCATTATTCACAATCATGAACCCTGTGACTAAATATGGTGGTTGGAGGACCTCTAAATGAAAAAAATTGCGGGATTTAAGTATTGCTGAAGTAACTAGGGTAAATACACAAATGGACTAAATCCGTATTGTGAAAATGATTAAATTTGAGTAACTGTTGTAACTATGGAAACGGAAGCGTCTAAATATGGAATCAGCGGTATACCGATTAGAAAATAACTCTGACTGGAGGCAGTATTTTCAAAAAGTCCCCTGTTCATTGGTTGAAAATGATAAAATTATAGGATTTGATTTATCTGGAATCTGGTATAGTCAGTATTTTAATGAATTCCGTGCCTTATGCAGATATGAATAACTCGAGTGACGTTCATTGTTGGATTGAAATGTCCCGTCAGGTCCACTTTTTCACAATTCATGTGAAGTGTTATCTGCAATGGTTACGAGGGACGTATATGGCAGGCATTTATTTTAATGTGTATCACCTTCCTGGAAAATCTGATGAATTTAATTTATCCAGTTCAAATGTTATATGTTTGAGTTGTTTTTTCTTTTGCTAGGATTTACTGGCATCATTCTGGCTATGGGATTTTTAATATGCGATGGAAATATTCAGGTATAATATCCCAAAGACATTGATAACTAACACTCTTTTTAAAAGCACGTTATTCGGTAAAATATCCTAAAATAACGTGCTTGAAGTTGTAATGAAATTATGAGTTATTTATCAATGTTCGAGTGATATTCGGTGGGATTTTTTTTGGAATTCGAGCAAAATTATTTATTGGACATACAAATAAATAAAAAATAATAATTCGTATAACACAAGCAGCACCTTCACCACCTCTCCAAGCCGATTCCACCGCTACTATGTGATAAAATTAGCGTAGGAATATTAGACCAGTACAAATAGACGATCAACTCTCATTAATTCCAAAAATTTTCAAACATTGTTCAAGTGAATACCATTCGAGAAAGCAATAAATCTCAGTTTTCAACCTCTTTCGGAGTAAGTAACATTATCAAAATTGCAATTAACTTGCTATACAGTTATTCCTTGAAAAAATTACAAAAGTTTTGGAACTTTGTTGCAAATTTTGATACATTCACAACTTTGCAACCTTGTACACGATACGGAACTTCATGCAATTTTGAAAAATATAATTTTAAAACAATCAGTTTCAATAAAAAAAGTTCCCTACACCTAAATTGGTTGCAAACTTGATTCGTGATTAAGGATAATATATTTAATTCCCACTACTGCAAGTTTGCAGAACTTTTGAATTTTTTTCAAGGTGTATATTATACGTAAAATTCAAGTTATTTGCCATTTTAACAATGTTGCTGACTTCGGAATAGGTTGCAAACTGAGATTTAGTGCTTTCTCGATATACCATTCACTTGACTAAACTTTTGAAATCATTGTTAAATTTTTGATTTTTAATGTCTAACTCTCTGGCCCATTAAGTGCTGGGTTAGGTTGGTTAGGTTGGGGCTACAAGCAATTTTAATCCTTACATGTCTGATATTGTTCCTCTTTCAGGTGATTTTCTTTTGTTTTGATGTACTTATGTATCATTTGTGCAAATTTCACAATTCTGCGTCAACAATTATTACGCAAATTAGGGGGTGATTCCATAAGAAGTGAACCACACTGTATAATAATTCTGGAGCGTTTGGTATGATCACCATTGAGGAATACGAAAAACTACCCAAACCTCAACAACACTTTCACTAGATTTGTAGGCAAACACGTGAGATTTTTTTGACGTATGTGTAGTTCTCCAATTAATTCCTATAAACAAATCCTCAAAGGGATTCTCATGAATTCCATCGGAGACCTCTTCAAATTGCAGAAGCACTCAATTAATGCGAAAGTGGCGTTTCTATTAACAGGATGCGTTTGACGGAATTATTTCCGTTCCAAAAATAGCCTTTTGTTGTCATATATTATTTACAAATGACCTTAACGGCAATTTAGTCAATGTTATGCTATATCTGCCAAATCGTCTACAGAAATAACTCAAACGGAGGCCGACACACGTTTTACCAATTTTATTGCGGGAAAAGTCATGCTCGCATGACCATTGCCACAATTTATCAAATTGGGTGAGCGGTCGTAAACCGAAAAATAAAATTGCACTGACCAAACTACTTGATGCATTCCAAATTGTGTATAATAATAAACGACCATCGTAACAATTTATTATATAATCAGTAATGGTAATCATATTTGTTTTAACATTCAATATTCCATAATATAGCTATGCCAGAATATGCCAATAAACTGTTCCATTAAACAATAATGTTGAAAGTTTGAAAATTATCCTGACCGGAGTGCAGATACGAAAAAAACTTTGTATATCCACGAACAGCACAAGATCCAGGATTTTCAACCTGACACTACTAGATCCAATAGAAATGACTTTTGGCACATAGTGAGTTCTTGAAGAGAAAAAAAAAAATCTGTACGCGAGCACCTACGGAAAGTGGGGAAAAGTCGGATAATCGGTTTTCCATCAATAACTTGGAAGGGGGTTGAAAATTTTGAGCAAACTCGTAGAGCGCGAAAATTTTTATAAAAATGGTAATAACATGTTTTTTCTGAAATTGTTTCCTGTGAGAGATAATGAGGTATAACTGATATTTTCAGATTTACACTAGAACGACTCGGTGTTTGGAAGGAAAATCCTTCAACAGTTATCATATATAGGTGGCGGGTGTCAGTAGAAGTGGTTGTATTTGATATTGGAAGGTCAAATAATGATTGATAAACAAACAATGTAATTTTACAAATTTCTTAAGTTTTTCTGATATATTGTGATCATAACTGCATACAGCCCTATAAAAATTCAATTCAATATATGAATATGTTCCATCACAGTTGAAGAATTCATGAGAATTCATAAACGTTGGAATATAATATAGACTTGAGTTGGAAAAGTTTCTCGTGTCGTAACTGTAACAACATAAATCAAATACCCATACTTGAAGAACATTTTCAGGAAATTCTCTTCTTCAACTTGAATAGCAACAATCGGTAACGTATCCCCATACTACCAACGAGAGCTAGTAATAATTTCCCAACAAAATGCTGCATATTCGATCAGATAATTTCACGAATACTGTCGAATATATTAAATTATGAGCTAAATACCATTGCAGGGGAATGGTTCATCTTGTGTAATCAATGTCAATGTCAAGACTTGAACCGTCAAACTGACGTTCCTATATTTACCGTGATTGTCGTTACTATGAAAATGTTTAAACTAATTCAGTAAATTTTTTGTTTTGATTTCTGACATTTCACACGTTTTTTAGAGTACTGAATCCGAATCTTAAGTTTGCTAACAAAATTTCTTGACGGAACATTGAAAAAATGCAAAAAAAACAGTAAAATATCTATTTCTTTGTAGTTTTTCGCTTATAACTCAAAATCATTTTTTCGTGAATAACTTTTTTATTCAAAATGAAGGAGCATAAAATTTTCTACAAATTCCACTGTTTAGGTTTTTTTTTCGATTGAGAGTTCAGGCTCAAACGCCAAACCAAAAATTGGCGTATATCTGCAAATTATAACTATCCAAAAGTATTATTGACTATTTAATGGCACTTTTAGTAAATTTCTGGAATTATGTTTTAATAAAACTAAATGTAAAAAAATATTTTTGCTCTTGCTCGTCATTGGAGCCGTTTCAATCAAAGGACTCATCTGACAGTCTAGTTTGAGGTTATGTCGGTGACTGCTATAGTGACAGTGCATTATAAAAGAAGTGATAAGAGTCTAACATAACGCAAAACGGTTCTGGGCCATTACTCGCTCCTTCTCGGGCTTGTCTTTGCCTCTTTAACTTGTTTGTGCTGGTACCCAGACTAGGGTCAGTCTATTCTAACTGCCAAGCTCTTTTAGAGCTTGTATGCAGCCCGAAACAAGTATTGAGGTAACTTGCATTCAGTTGACTGCTTTTATCGCAGCTTGGCTATGTGAGAATATGCCAATGTATTTTTCTAAAAACTCATGCCCCATTAGCTCTTGTACACAATGGTTCATTGGGACGATTTTCGTTCAAAATATCGTCGCTTGTTTGCCCAGAGGTTTGGTTACGAACTTTCATCAGTTTCTTAGCCATCAGTGTAGACAGCAATTTCCGCAATGATGGGAGGTCCCTCCTTCCCTGTCCGTTATACTTGTCTTCAAAGTTTTGTCAAAGATAAATGTGGGTAGTATGTCACCTGATAGCATTCTTGTAACCGGGTCTTTTTCCAACTCTTCGTATAGCTTGTTGAAGTTTCTCCCTTGCATATTGTTTATGAGTGCTTGTCCTCTAAGCAGCCTGCTCATGACTGACCGGGCTTCGCCTTGTATATATATGTGTAGGGGAATCAGGTTGAGCAAGACTTCTAAGGCGAAGGTTGAAGTGGCTCTCATGGCCCCAGAGGCACTCAGACATGCTTGTCTTGCAGTCCTATAAGCAATAAACCGCAGAAGAAAGATATTTTTCAGGTTTTTTGCATTTTTTTCCATGTTCCGTCGCGAAAATTTGTTAGCAAACCTCAGATTCAGATTCAGAACCCCAAAAAACATGAAGAATGGAAGTAATCAAAACTATCCAGAAACTTTCTTGGTAGAAATACAATTCGATCGGATTACACAAGGAAGAAGCGAATCACCGTTTAGACTATTTCACTCATCTTAAAATTCTCACCTAATCTGACCAATCGGAAGCCAAAGACAACTCGTGTTATCGCGATAACACCAGCTGTCTTTCAATTCTGACTGGAGGAACAGCTTCGGTATTTTCAGCGACGTAACCAAGACAAAATGAATACGTTTGATAATAATATGTCAGAATGAGTCGCTTCACTGCAAATTCAAATGAAATTATGAAACGAAACATAATATTGACGATTTTAATAATTTGTTTATGACTGTCATACATTGTTCGTATTCATATTAATGAAGAAACTTTATTCGTAAAATAGTCTACTAAAATTCAACTGGTGATTGAATTTATCTCATAAGTCTGTGTTTTATTTCTGAACTTAACTGAATTGTTTTGAGCAGGACTCGTGGTGTTTTCACGAAGCAATTCAGTTTCGTTCAGAAATAAATCGACAGACTCATCGCGAAAATTCAATCACTCGTGGTATTACTCCTGAAAATACCACGGCCTGAGGTAGTGTTTTCAACAATGCCCATTTTCATTGGTTTGAGATGAGAAAATCATGGCATTCGATTGGTTTATATAATATGAAGAAAATTATCATTACGATATTTGCATTATGGGTAAGAAAGTCGAGCGTCTCTCTTGTGAAGTAGATACTTGGTATATTCCTTTCACCTGCCAGACTGTATTTCAGAACAATGATCACTGGCGTGATTCTGAAAGAAATCTAATTAGGTTTCGTCACAGGAACACTGCTGAAAGCGTACGTTTGATGCCCTTTGTATTTCCAGTTTCCAGAACAAAGGTTTTCTCGTACAGAAACTGTGAAACTCGGTTCTTCGATTCGTTCTGTTGTAAATATTCAATGGGAAAAATGAAATCATTTTCTTTCAAAGGCTTCAATTTTCTCCCGGACAAAGAATAATACAATTTTCGTGAAGTTTCGCTTATTGGGCGTGAAAATTCAAATGTTCTTCAAGATTTTTGTTCATTAAAGAAAATTAGGATACGAAAATGTATGTGTGAACAGATTTATCAACAGAAGTCTAATTAAATGGATAGGTTAGTGATTTATTCCACGTCGAAAGTTATATGAGTAAGTATTTCATAGAGGAATGATTATTATAACGCGTTAATGAAAAAAATTTAAACTTTTGTCTGATTTTCAAACGGATCACGCTGAAAATGCAACGAAAGGCATATTCGGTCATGTTCTATGCAACCAGAGCTGTGCCGAGCACTGACAAAAAGTGTTTGCGAGTACGCATCACTAATCCCTTAAAAATAAGGCTCGCAAGCACTAATTATCAACCACTCCCAATAGTCAATTGCTCGAGAGCACTGGGCACTTTCATAAAGCACCAAGCAACTTACACAATATTTTCAAAATTGGATGATGAAACTTAACTCATCCCAGTTTGAATTTCAATACAGAATAACTCAGCAGAAGCAGACTCTAAAAATTGCTGCTGTTCGAAAATTATTCATTCATATTATAATTATAAATTATATACGCAGGGTGTAATTCAACCTCTTGCACTACCATGAATGACGGGTGTAAAATGCCATTTCATAATGAATTACAGACGATACAAAGTTTGAAATAATTAATTTCAACTATTAAATTCCACCGATATCAGCGGATAGAGGTTGCCAGCATTCCGATGAAGTTTAAAAACCATTAAATTAAATTTCTCCCAGAATTGTTTTCCGAATTTTTAAAATTTTCAATTTGTTATAAAATTGCATTATACAACCGGTATTCACAGTAATGCAAGCGGTTAGGTTACACCCCATATTACTCACATACTTCAAATACTGAAAAACATTAATATTATATATTTTCGTGGCCTTGTAGAGGAGCTTTACTTCATAAGCTTGTGGATACTACAGGCTTTATCCTGCGAAACGGAAAAGGCGTAGTTTTGAGTGTTGTTTGAGTGGCTTAGAGGTCGCAGACGCAAATTATAAATATTTCTATTTTTGTTATTTTCTGTCTGGGTTTAATATCTTGCACATCAATTCTGTACCACATTCAATCTTCCGATGATCCAATCTACTTGAAATTCGGCAGGAGCTCATCATTCAGTTGAGAATACATAATGACTCTCTTCGTCTTGGAATAAACGATAACGGTAGATTTGGTAGTAAATTATGGTCTGTGTACTTTTGTTTAATAATTCATTTATTTTATTGGTCAAATTATCTCACTAAATACCACTCGAGGTTTTGTTTTCATCGAATAAACTTTAATTTTGTTCCACTCAAACTTGGTAGCTCATAATATGACTCGAGCAAATAACATAGATTATTTTTTTCACATGTCAAAATGTGACGTTTTTGGTATTTCAACCAATAGCAGCGTGTTTTTTTTTTTATTTTGTTATTTTAAGTTTACCCGCATTATTTAGGTTATTAGCGGGGTTCGATACATTTCATATAGCACACAATACATTAATACACTTTAAGAAGGTAATTAGTCTATCAATGTTCTGTGGAGAGAGAATTGTTCGTAGGTCACTGGGTAGGCCGATAATATTTCTCTGTTGTTGGTATGACGGGCAATCTAGAAGAATGTCGTTGATATCGAGGTTTGTTTGGCAAGTTTCACATCTTCTGGGCACATCGTGTTTGAGGAGGTGTTGATGTGTAAGTTTCGTATGGCCAGTGCGGAGCCTGGTGAGGATCACCTGATATTTTCTATACAGCCCCATGTATTGTATGGGATTCAGATTATGGTGTATTTGCAGTAGTTTGTTGTTTTGTTGTTCTTGCCATCTGTCGCTCCAAAGGTTTCGTATATACGCTTTAATACTGGGCTTCATGTCTGTGTATGGGATTTTTGTTACAGTTTTGGAGGATGGGTCTACACTGGCATGTTTTGCAGCCATGTCTGCCTTTTCATTACCAGGAATGCCTATATGGGACGGAATCCACACCAGTTCGATATTTTTTCCGTGGCTTATCATCTCGTATAACTGTGTCTTAATGTTCTGCAGGATGGGATGTTTAGGGTAGAGTTGTTTGATGCCTTGTACGGAGCTCAGGGAGTCCGTGAATATTACCGTATCTTTACTCATTCAAAAGTTTATTTGGAAATGAGTGCAAATCGATTTGGCCAAGAAAATATTGAAAAATTATTACAGAATTTCACTCCAGTAAACACTGTTAATTAAATTGTTCCTCCATTGATTTGTTCAATAAATAATCTCTCCAAATACAACTCGCTCTTAAAATTTGTTGAGATGAATTTTCATTTTCGAAAGACTCGAACTATTTTCAGGCAAAAACATTCAAACAAACCGAATCAGATTAAAATTACTGGTCCTACAGACTCGTGATTTTATCAATCGGTTCGTTTTCATACTTTTGCCAAATAAAAAAGTTTTCATGGAAGATAAAAATTTATTAATAAAATTTCAAGGACTCGTGGTATTACCTTTCATAAAATCACTCCACTTTCGGTATCGTGATTTTATCGTGTTATTTGCTCTCGATAATTACCCGAGCAACCAAGTTTTCGTGCAAAATAAAAGTTTATCTGATAAAATAAAAACCACTTGTGGTTTCGATAAAATAAGATGGTGATTCTAATAAGACCGGCGAGTTTTATCATTAATGGTCCGCTGATTCTATTGAAAATTAGTATGGAGGAGAATTTGGGATCGGAGCTTCAGTTCTTGCTCGAGAGCACTTTGAAGTACTTGATGAGCACTATAAGCCCTAAGCCATTTCATAAAATGATTAAGCACTAAGCTCTAAGAACCGATTTGAAAAAGTTATCACAGTGCTAACGAGCACAAAAGGGTTCAAAATGCTTAGACAAGCACAAAGCACAGTGTTCGACATAGTTGTGTACCCAACATGAGTATTTAAATTGCGGCGTTGCCACTTATATTAGAAAATAATAGCAACTTTGATATTCCAAATGTTACCGTTTTCTAAATACGACTCGAATTCAAAATTTCTTGGTCAGAAAATATGACTACTGAAAATATTGATATCTTTGTGATCATTACTACTGTGATAACAGCCGTTTTTCAATTCCTAATCATATTAATGCACAATGGTTGACAAATATGGTTGTTTCCTCAAAAATATGACTTCTGCATATACTGATATCTTTTTGATCAGTTTTACTGTGATAACTGTCGTATTTAAGTTCTTAATCATCTAAATGCAGGGTGGTTGGAAAATATGTTTTCCTCCTACCCCTATAGAAAGTACAAACTTTTCTCCCTAGGGAGGAAAGTACTTTTCCTTCCCCTCATTTTAAGTAAGTTGTAAACGATGAAACTTGTGAATCTATTATAATCAACTTGTTTCCGTAATTTCTAGAACATCGTATATATATCCTGTATTCTGGTAAAAATCAAACATGAATGTAACTGCTACTTTGGTTCTTTAATAGTTATTTGTGTATTTAGAGCACAAAGTGATTGATTGTCGCTTGACAAAGAGATCTTTGGAGAACGACACACTTTGTGCTCGAAATACACACATTATTTTTTCTACAAGCGCAGCTCTTAGAAAAAAAATGATCGACATTTCATTTAAATTGGCACATAACATTACTTATAGGAAAATCACTCAATAGCAATGCGAAATGTATAAGCTATCTAAATGTCCGAGAATTCAAATCACTCACAAGAAAAAAGTAAAATAACGTTCTTAAAAAAAAGGTTTCAATTGCCAGAAGCTGAACCGGGATCTTCGGATTGCAAGGCGATGACGCTAGCCATTGCACCACTGCAGATTCTTAGGTGGACATGACTGTATTGTCTATAATTTCCATCATGCAAGTGTAGCATTCTCAAAAATGCTACATTTTATTGGGTACCTATGGCATGCATTCGAGATACCTAGCAAAGGTACCTTCTAGTCAGGCAACCCAACATACTCGAGAAATTGAGAGAGGTGGGGAGCGGTGAGAAACACAATTTCCTACGCCGACTTTTCTGAATTTAGACGAAAAGGCAGCTATAGGTCCGTTTTAGACGAAAGCAGTTGAGATGCGTTTTAAATTTACAAAAAAAGGTTCATTAAGTGGGTAGGAGGAAAAATCTTATGTATTGGATATTTACTGCCTTCAGCTTCGCATCGGGCAGTAAACTACTTCCTGCGGGAAGAAAAGTGGCACTTTCCTCCCTAGTAATACAAATAGCTATTTCTCTGTTTGCTTGAAAGAATAAATAAAATAGATTACTTCGAATAAAGGACCTTGTATATTTTTTTTAATATTAGAGTCTGCTGAAACTTGCCATTCATCTGGGTAGATCATACACAGAACTGACTGGTCAAGTTTTTGACTCTTTAAAATGATATGCCCCATTTAGTTTTTGGTAAGTAGACAACGACTGTTATTTGACATTATCACTGTATTTCGTAAAATGAAAATAGATAGAGAGAACATTAAAAGTGTACTCATCTCCACACTACTTTGTCTCAAAGCTATATACAAAACCTTGACCGACTATTGTTTCACTTTGCTCAATATCTTCCCCCAATTTTAGGAATGATATTGTGTTTCCATTAAAATGTATAATTCGTTGTGCAATTATGTAACTGATATTAACAAGGCAACAGCAAACTTACTTTAGCCACAGAGCTTCCATTTTCATTTTCTCGCTGAAGCCCCATTAATAAGTGTAGATTAATTTACAATGAGACTTCAAGAGTAATTAATACAGCAAGGGAGTAGCGAATGCTATCAAGTTAATTCTGAAAAATATATTAATTATCCCAATTAGGAGCGTGACAATGAGAAAAATGGAGATGGAAGAATTTTTCACTGAAAAGAAAGCGCAGATTAGAACGTGTTCAATTTACGTTCATCAACGTTCCATTAATCACCCAACGTGTTGTTGTCCGTGGTTTGGTCTGGTCTTATTCGAATAAAGACGCTGAAAAAATCTTGTCATATTCTATTGAGCTGGTTCTGAAAATAATCCAGTAACGACAGACAAATTCGAGCAAAAAGTGAAGAATGAAACTCTGCACATGACATCTCGATATTATGTATTATTAGAAAAAACAATTGTTTACCAAATAATAAGGGGAGGAAAATATTTTTTTGTTGCTATTTCAGAAAATATAAGATATATCAACCTACTTCACAAAACACTTCTACGATATTTACGGAGGATCCGAAAGTCATGGATATTTTAGTTGATATGAAATAATTATACTGAAGCAAAAATCAGTACCCTTGGAACATATGCATAGCAAAGAAAAAACTGGATTTTACTCCTGCATCAGTTTTCAACTCACCCATAATTCCGGCATTTTCTTCAGTAAATGTTGAAAATAATCGCTCATACACATCCTATATAAAAAGTGTAGTATGTGATTTCAAGCTTCATAATAGTGTTATTATATATATTTATGTGCAGGATATGAATAAGTGATTTTTTTCAACATTTACTGAAAAGAATGCCGATTTTATGGGAGAGTTGAAAATGAGGCACGAGTAAAACAAAGTTTTTTTTTGGCATGTGTAAGTGGGACACTACTTTTCAATTGTTGCATATTGTCCAAAGCGGGTATGGGTTGCTGCTTCAGTATAATAATTCCATATTTACTAAATTATTCAAGATTTTCGGATCATCCGCAAACATCTCCGTGAAGTGCGGCAAAACACATTTCAGGTACTCAAATACTCGCACATTATATTTGCATGAGAAGGTAGGAGTCTTCAGAAACGAAATGAACCTTTCCTTGTCCTTCTCCGATCATTTTTAGCAGAGTTATGACCGATCAAATATTCGGCTCCGCCAGATGTTTCAGCGGCGGGTAAGGGTGAACCTTAAATTTGATGTAGGCTTTCAATCACGTTTTCTTAGAAAACGAGCGCATTTCACAAGATATTACAAGGAATAATTTTTGTGGAAAATTGAATTGTTATTTATTTATATATTTTTAAACGAAAAAATTTTCAACCCCTGGAATTTTGGTGAACAATTTTTTTTCGTGTTTATCATGGTTCCAACTATACTAGCATACCAAGTTTGGTGTGCTAATATCGATTCTTGTCTCAAAACCCAATCGTAAAATGGAAAATTTTCAAGATTACGCCACACTAGAGATTACTGCTGTCAAGCAAACAGTTGAGATGAATTTCCAGAATGTTCTTCATTTCAACTTCAATTCAGTCAATTAACAATTTCAGTAATCTGTTAAGGGATTTTTGTGTGAAAATCGAAGGAGAGACAATGGGAAAAAGAGTTATTTTTTTTCTGGTTCACCCCGGCAGGAAAAATCATGTATTGTTCGGAGAACATCGTGAGAGTCAAGGGAAAAGCAAATATGAATTGGTGTTTTTCTTGAATTTCTGAAGGCTGTATGCCTCAGGGAAAACCTCACGAGGCAGCGAGTTCCAAAGTTCTGCCGTTCGTTGGAAAAACTAGCCCTGGGAAAGATATGTCTCCAACCAAATTGACGGGTTAGTCTCGATGGGACCGCTAACGGTGAAACGATTGATGACGTATCGGAAAAGTATCGTTTATAAAAATATCTATAAAACAGAGAAACTCTGCACGGAAATTTATTATATGTAATTCAACGTTCGTCGGGGTATTAGCCAGCAAGGTAGTTGTTTTCTGATGAATTTTTGACCCAATTACTCCTATTGTATAGAATTATGGCAATAAGCGTCGTCCTGGTAGTACAGGACATCTTGTTTCTCTCTTGACAAGCTTTTTGTGAACAATGCAGATTACTTCATTTGTATTGGTGGTTGAATTGATCACGCAGGTTTTGGGTGTTGCTTTGGTTGAGGGGCTGGAGTTCAGATGGCGCCCGTGGTTTAGTGAACGCTAGGCTGTGGGCGGTGTCTCAGCTTCGGCCTTGACATGAATACTTTGTTGAACCATTTGTTGCAGATATTAGTTATTGTCTGCAGATACCTACCCTATACTGATGAGGGTAAGAACCCAGAAATCGATCTATAGGTGGTCCAAATATTTCAATGAACATATCCATGCAACTAGCAATTGCGGAGACATCCTTGTAGGAACTCTGCACGGAAATTCATCAGATGTCGTTCAACGTTCGTCGTGGTATTAGTCAGGAAAGTAGTTGTTTTCCGATGGATTTTCGACCCCATTTTTCCTATTGCATAGGATTATGGCTATTAGCGTCGTCCTGACAGGATGGTCCAAGATCAAGTATATTGGCAAACTAGTTGTTGACATCAGGAATGTTTTACTAGTTACTCTAGATCATAACTGAAAGGGAATGCCTCAGCTAGACAACCTGGCTTGTCTGTTTTCAGTTGAAAAATTTAGCTAGGTAGAGTTGTGTCCATTGAAATGTCTCATTAGTAATGACTGGATGGTTTTTCTGGATAAAGTCTGATTTCAGTGATGAAGACTCAAAGAGGTCGCTATAGGATGGCTCATCAGGAGATAGTAGAGGTATTTAGCCAACTTGAACCACATCACGTCGAAGTCTTTCGACTTGAAACTCTTTTCGATTTGGCATGACAGTTCAGTCTTAGTGAGAAGACAAACACCACCTTTGAATCTGAGCCGAGAATGGAGTTCGTAACCAGGACAAAGTGTATGGACCTTGTTGGAGGAGGCGTTCACCTGTACTTTTTGTAATAAAATTTTTTAGCCAGAATAGCAGGTAAATGATGAGGTACATCATTGTTGTTCTTGTTGAGTGAATCTTCAGATGTTTCACTCGAGCACCCCTGAAATATGAAATGATCCATTTCACAGCACCTGTAATCGATATGGTGGTTTTTTACTGGGCAATATTTATAGTTTAGTCGCCTCTTATAACAGGCAGGATTAACCATAGGGTTATTATTCTTAGTTCGACCCCATACAGACAAGAAACATAAAAGAAGATTAAACCGTTTTCATTTCATCATTTTGTACATAACAGTGAGGAAATTCTTATTAGCAATGTTATCCATACAGACAAGGAATATAGAAGATGGAAGAACATTAGACAGTTTATATTGCAACACTCTGTATAAAACAGAGAGGAAAGTATTATTCTCAATGTCTCTTGATTGTATATGTTGGCCTACAGATAATGCAGATATCCTAATTCCCTTTTCCATGTTACCGACTTCACCCAGTCCGAAAGGTCATTACAGTCGGATCGTACCTTCTAGTTTACATAACTGCAATTTTGGAATAATGTTACCCAAAAGATAGGATTGAAATGGAAATCTCCTACAATTTACATATTCAAGGAGTCTTTGGCGACATTAATTTCCTAGTCCCATCTGCATACGTTTTCCATGGATTTAAATTCGCGTCCATTAGGTGAATTCCTTTTTGGGTTACGGTGCAATGTAACGAAATGGAAATAGACCGAATGAATATCCCAATATTAACATTGAAAGGGATTATTACATTTCAATATTTGCATTTATGATAGGAGCCATTGTATATGCCATTAGAACATTTTTATTTCATGACTTCTGAATATGTAGGGTACATATGATCTGTTATTACCTTACGGCCAAGACAATAATAAGGTACTAATTCAGAGTGATTCCGTTTTGATTTCGGGAGATCCATAAAGCTGTCCTGACGAGTTGTATAAATCGAAACGACGTCGTCGGCAGATGGTGCGGAACTCTCGGAATTAGATCGAAAACACTCTCGTCACTTCAGATTATGTTTGCGTTCCTTTTTAAGCATGCGAAACTTATTTGATTGGAAAAAATTTCAATTTTGGATTCCATGGTTCGTTTCAAATTAAGTTTCAACTAGTGACTGCAGATGGCAAAAGTTATTTTATATTATATATATATTATAGAAGGAGACGTTTTCGTGACTGTTCAAAAATGTATTCACAAATTAGTGGGAAGCAGTCAAAGGAAGACCAATTGAGACGATTTATTCGTTTTTAAGTCAAGCTTTCGAAAATAACTCATTTTCTTCTTCAAGACGTAACTAAAATTAGTTGTTAAATAAATATGTGGTGTTATTACATAATTTAAGATACTTACTAACATAAAATTCAAAAGAAATTAGATACAAAAAGAAAAATACAGGTGACAGACAGAATTTGAAAGGACAAGTTGACAACAATTTATGCTTGCTCGATCATATTTTCGGTATTTCAAATTAGAGATATAGAGTGAGAAAATATAAAAATATAACTATATGTATAAATATGTAATAATCGTTTCAAGGAGGACGAGGTGAGATATTTTCTTTATGTTTTTTTAGTAAAAATGTATATATGGTACTAAGATCTTTGATGTCTGTTCTTTTATTCATCTTAGTACCATATATACATTTTTACTAAAAAGACATAAAGAAAATATCTCACCTCGTCCTCCTTGAAATGATTATTACATATTTATACATATAGTTATATTTTTATATTTTCTCACTCTATATCTCTAATTTGAAATACCGAAAATATGATCGAGCAAGCATAAATTGTTGTCAACTTGTCCTTTCAAATTCTGTCTGTCACCTGTATGTTTCTTTTTGTATCTAATTTCTTTTGAATTTTATGTTAGTAAGTATCTTAAATTATGTCATAACATCACATATTTATTTAACAACTAATTTTAGTTACGTCTTGAAGAAGAAAACGAGTTATTTTCGAAAGCTTGACTTAAAAACGAATAAATCGTCTTAATTGGTCTCCCTTTGACTGCTTCCCACTAATTTGTGAATATATATTATATATATATATATATATGGGTGTCTCAGGATAAAGGGGACAAACTCCGAGGGTAGAATCCTCACTTCATTTTAAGGCTGAAAGTTCCATTAAACATATACCCTAAAATGAGTATTATCCGAGTTACAGGGTGTTGAAAGTGACACAAAAAAATATATTTTCCAGAATAACTCCATAACGGCTCAACTTTTCTTATTGAAATTTGGTATGTCACTTTACAGCATTCAGTTTCATGTTTCAAGGCAAATCATGTGTTTGTAACTCTAAACAGGGGCGTACGGCAGGTATTCGCCCCTCCCAACTTTCACGCCACTGGATTAATATCGATTTCGTCTTATTTTTCTTAATCCCCAATATTTCCTACACAAAAAAGAAATACATTCCGTTTCACAAATATCAACGGTTTTCGAGATATTTGAAGTTGAATAAGTGCGTGCGGATCAAAATCTTTACTATTTTTGAAAGGAATGTGATGGTAACTATTTATAACATTATAACCGACATAGTTCATACCTTGCAATGAGTATAAATTCAAATATTTCGAAGATTGTTGGCATTTACGAGGGATTTCGTTCACAAAAATTTCCCGATATTTAAAACTTACATAGCCACTAACAAAATAATCACTAATGAGTATCCGTATCACATACGCACCCACTCATTCAACTTCAAATATGGTCGCGTGCGGAAAAGTATCACTTTAGGCACTTGTTAGGTAAACTACTATAATTGTTTCAGGAAGTCTGAAGTTATAAAAAATTGTAAGTTAAAGTGAGTTAAATTAGCTAACGACTCAACTTATCAACAAAGCAAATGTCAAGGGTAGAGAGAGAAGAATAACAAAATGATATGAGATATAGCACAGGGAAATCAAACTAATTATGAATGAAAAAGAATACACCGTACAATATTCCAGAATTTATTACAGAAATTCCCAGCACCCCAAATCTGCCAGTCATTATGCATGCAGACGAAGAGGTTTGAAATACAAATTCAATCACCTTTTAGAAATCTCAAAGATACTCAACGAAATCGTTTGAAAACAAACCAAACCCAGACGGAACAACAAGGAAAGCAGTGAAGCGAGAAAAACCTTTCAAGGTTGCGTTCGAACTCTCAAAGAAAAGAAAATACCTGTTCGAACTCATTTCAATATTCTTTTGATCTTTGGCATGTTATTATACTGATGGTTATTTTATTCCACCCTCTGTAATATCAAACGAATGGATACTGTAAATACAAAAGGGACCCATTCATAACGAACCAAAACAAGCAAAGGTAATTTCGAATATGAAAGATTTTGTCTCAGATAAACGAAACCCTATCGCGGCATAATACGTATTAATCAGGAGTAGGTATAGCGAAAACCATGGATGGGAGTCTCGAACTTATTTTGTGTATGATTTGAATTGGGAATTGCTACACCACACCGTATAACAAATGTTCATTGAAAGAAACTGTTATTGTGTGATAAATTATCTGTCTCGAAAAAAATATTGAATAGAAGAATTCGAAACGATAACATTCAATATCCAGCTCTCATTGGGACAGCATTCGTGAAATATAACTCGATGTATTTATTGAATGAAAGTTTCATTATGAGGAAAAAATTCGATTCTTTCCCAGGTAGCATCTCATGTTGGCTGAATCTTGTTTTCATATTGGGCCAATATGGATATATTGTAAATGTAAAAATAATATTGAATCAATATGGGTTCATATTGGAAAAACAATATTTCATTAATAATATTGGTGGAATATTGGCTCAACCTGTTCTGAATGTATATTGTTTCATGGAATATTGGGTCAATATTGGTTCAATAATTTTCACCAATATCGATAGAGCGATATTCCTACATATTGTTTCCAGCATGTAGCTCCAATATTGCGATTTCAATATTACTCTCATATCGATTTTAGAGATAAAAACAATATTGTATATCCAAGTTTGATAGCACATTGGTGGAATATTATTTAATCCATATTCTAAAAATTATATTGACCCTATTTAGATTTAGATTTAGATTGTTACGAAAACCTTACGCCAATATTTGAAAGACAATATTGATACAATATTACAAAATACATTTATCACTAGGATTGAAATTTGAATATAGGCCGAATATTCAAGAAACAGTATTGAAATGAATCATGATTAAACTTGGGTGAGAAACCGCTAGGTGGCCCCACATACGGAAAAACAGCTGAATCATAGTAACATATATTAAATAAGGCTTCTCACAATGCGTTTACAAGTCAATCTACTCAGTGGTAAATTGAAGTAGAAATGAAATTGTAGAATTTTTAAGTTATTCGACATTTTCTGGAAATATTTCACCAATGTTTCCAAGGCAACATATTCACTTTGAATATTTAACCAATATATGCAAACGATATTGTTCCAATATCCCTAAATATTTTGGGGCCAATATTGCTTTCTCAATATTTCACTTATATTATTTGTATAATGTCCAAGTAATATTATGCCAATATCCAGAAATAATTATAATTTTATCTCGCCAATATTACGTTTGAATATTTTGCCAATATTTTACCAATATTATTCCAATGTAAGTGTGCTACAGCGATATTGTATTAATATCGCCTAACATTTTGATGCCAATATTGCTTCGAGAATATTGGACCAATATTATTTTTTAAATATTGGACCAATATCGCCGAATGTTCACTTGCCAATATTATTATTTGAATATTTTGCCAATACTTTCACAATATTGTACCAATATTGTCCCAATATGGGTGTGCTACTTGGGTTTGGGTGATTTAACCTGCCAAAATCTGATGAATGAAAAAGATACAAATCCGAGGAAATGTTTTCAAGTGTAGAAGGGAATATTTTTTAATTGGTCCCGAAGTTACTGCGTTATGGCGTTAATAAAATAATGCATACAGTTTCCTTTAATTTCCTCTTTTCTTGGTTAGACTATCTCATCAAAATTTTGGTCCATTCCATCACATGTTCGCCATTACATGTGAAAATATGTCCGGATATTTTGAAACTCGTTATTTTTCGATTCATAATCACAGTCTTGACGTTTTACCTATATAATAGACTGAGAGATGATGACAGATTTTGGTTGACGATTTTCACGTTTATGTTTATGAGGACTGAAAGATATAAAAGTGTTGATGAAAATGATGGAAAATTTGAGCAGTCCTCGCGTGGCTTTCATATGGAAAATTCAATTTTCATTATTGGAAAATCCTAACCTCACTTCGGCATTCCCATACCTTATGCAAATTTTTCTATGAATATTAAACAATACCTCAACATAACCAACATAACCATATATTTTCGGTGTCAACATAAACTAAGCAAGCAGTGGTAAGCAAGTCCGCTCGAATATTACCCGAATAGTAGTTAACTTCAGGGCAAATTTATCAAAACTTCCAAAACTTTACTGCACTCTGGGGAACTTATATTCGAATGCACCCCTGAATATATGTTTCGCTTTCGAGCATAGACAAATAGGGTTGCCAAATGTATTCGAATCAGAATCGACTAAATTTTGCAGAAAATCCGAAAAAGTGAATAATTGAATATTTCTGACGTAATCACCATCCAGATCCCCCCATCCCCCATGTCGTCAAAAATAAGCAAATCAAAGACCCCCCAACCCCCTTTAGTGCTTACGTAATACTTGAATGGCCTTTGTGGAGTGCTATAAAACCATTATAAAACATAGTTTTTATGTGGATTCGAAGGATTTATCGTGTATGTGTATACATCCATTGTGAAACCATCAGGAATGATTTGAAACTGATTCAAAATACTATTTGTTCTGGGATCGTATAGGGAAGAATGTATGACCACCATAAATCAAATTGTTTAAAAGTTACCTAAACTTCATGAAACTTTCATAAAACTATGATATAGCCAAATTACTTTAAATTGTTACTTGTGCTATTTAGAACACACCCTATATATTTGGGGGTACTCTACCGGACAGCTGGCATTCGTTTTCTCTTCCAAATACCGACAAGCACCTGTCATTTTCAATTCATCAGTTTTATGGATATTACAGAATACCAAATTTATAATACTGAGTTGTAGGTCACTGCTAACACTCACTGGGTATTATTCAAATTTCTCAACTATTAATACATACATCACGACAGTCGTTGCCAATAGACTTGGCCACAGCGTTATCTCGTTAATCAAGGGATATTTCCATCCTAAATAAATCTTCCGAGTCCATTAGCTGTTGTTTATTTCCAGAAATCACTTCATTTTATTCACATATTATGTAATATATTATAATAAAAAATTTCGAAGCGGGGTAATTCTATCGTGCTCTAAAAACATTCCGATGCTAATACAAGAAAAACATTTTATACAGATGGA
This sequence comes from Chrysolina haemoptera, assembly GCA_958298965.1. Taxonomy (NCBI): domain Eukaryota; kingdom Metazoa; phylum Arthropoda; class Insecta; order Coleoptera; family Chrysomelidae; genus Chrysolina; species Chrysolina haemoptera. The sequence continues at coordinate 49,764,377 of OY282586.1, read as the reverse complement.
TTTTTGTGTCACTTCAGAGTTGAAAGAAATCATTGAGGAAATCAAATCAAAAGTAAAATTATGTCACTGAATCCATTCTTGGATAAAAATTAGTCCGTTGGCAGGATGGGTTTTCGTACCCGATGAAGCGCGACGGGATCCCCAAGTTATTCTTATGTATTTTGAAATGCGATTTTCTCAATTTTCAGTACTCTCTCATCCAGTAACATGATAATATTTTCAGGATCACCTTCTCCCAAATTATTCATATATATCTCGACTATGAATAATAGAAGAGAAATTCTTGAAAAAGTCATTCGTGTGGATTTTCCGGCACTGAATTTCCCTATACTTTTACCTTGCATAGAACCGGCAATTTTTTTATTCACGAAGCTCACGCAGTGTGCGAATTCCTCATAGTGTCAATCAAAACGGGTTCAGCACATAATTTTTCACAAAGCATATATGAATAATTTGGGACAGGTGATCATGAAAATATCATTATGTGACGGAATGAGAGGGCACAGAACTGACAAATCTGATTTTCGGGCCTGCCGGAAATGCCAGTGGCGTATTATCGCGAGCCTGATATTTGATATCGAAATTCAATCAGGTTTTCTGAGAAAACAAGCGCATTTTGTGAGAAATTACGTAGTATATTTCTTGTGGAGAATTGAATTATCTTTCGCCTTGTTGAAATTGCTTCTTGATAAATCTTCTACTTTCCGAAACAACATCCCAAAAAATTCTAATTAAAAAATTTTTTTTTTTGGGTTCTACCTCCTGATTTTTTGGTAAACAATTTTTTTCCTTACAATACATAATGTCAAGAAGTCATGTGCCGACTTTCAAAGTGCTACGATTTATTCTTCGCTTGTGGCTTACATTTGATTATGTGGATTAAGTTCATTGATCGAGTTCTAAACTTCACTTGAAGAAAGCTGTTTTTCTCCACAGCTAAATAATACTCGAGAATACCATATTAGATAAAACAATAGAAACATAAGACAAGTTTGAATCAACAACAGTGGACGATTTAGTAATGAAACCATTGAAAAATTGTACCACATTAATGGTTATTCAACGAACAAGTGTCTTAAACAGAAGCGGTCCAAGTACAGTTTCCTGAGGGAGGCCATATTCAATTATTTGTGAGTTGGATATTTTGACATTCTGTATTCTGTCTTTCAGGCAGTTCTTAAGAAGCATATAGGGCATACCCCTGGAGCCTAGTTCCTCCAGCGTGTCCAGGAGCTGGACGTGACCAACTGTATCAAATCTACAAATATGCAAGGAGTTTTCTCATTTCTGTCCATATTTGAGTTGATTTGGTTCATGACTGACATACTTGATAAACGGAAATACTCAGTGGGTTTTCTGACAGTTCCAGAAATATATTTCAAGAACTATAAAAGTCTGGATGAAACGTCGCGTCGTATGAAAATAAACAGCACAGAAGTGTTCGTTTATGATCACGAACTTTCAAATCAAATTCCCAAGTTTCCCGGATCAAGTTTTAGACGCGAAGGCTATACAACTTTTTTCGAGTGCCAATTCCACCTTTTCATCTTCTCACAGACACTCAATTGGATTTTTTCCCTTAATAGAACGCGTATAGAAAACATTTCATACCTTAATAAAACCAATAAAATTCGAATCTGAGACGGAACTTTCCGCGGACAAAAAGTGCAATTTCTTTTTCAATCAATTTCGACTCTCTTATTCGCACTCGAGATTTTGGGCCTTTTTATTGCCTCGAATCAGGATCGTACGTGTCTAGAGGACGAGAGTTATTCCAGGTTTTATGGTTGGGCCACCAAGGAAGTGGGATCGAGGAGATTTTCGATCGTTTCACATAAATCAGTGAATGTCACCCGGTTAGATAGATTATTTTTCCCACTCGATGAACTCCGTTATTATCTGAAGTTGAGATATAAGGACTATTTGTTAGCAATTCTTTTTTCCTTTCCGTCAACTTTGATGGTACATACAGTTGAATGATTTCTGTTGTGTTTATATTTCACAAAGCTCTGCAATTTTTTCAAATAAGTTCTATTTGTATCGAAATGTAACGATGGTGGTCAGAATTTGTTCATTTCCGTGATGTATAGGCCAATTGGCACTGATATTTTAGGCAAATATTGCCTCAATTTTGGTTCAATATCGTAAAAGTTACAGATATAACGATGCTTTAAAGCTATGACTTCAATAAATGAAAATTGGAGAATAATAAATATGATTTTTTTTTTAATATCTAACAACTACTTTCAGCCGCAGACGATTCTACAACAAATCTTATGAACATCCTGTTCCTATTTCCGAACAAAAATCAAAATGCAATGCCCATGACAGGTTTATATAAAAAAAGATAGTTAAAAAAAATAAAGAACACGCTTTAGTTTTTATGGACTAAAAAGTTTAAAAATAATTGAAAATTTAATTTCTCAAATGTAAAAAAAGCGTGGGTGCTTTCGATCTATATTCTCATATTTTTTAGTTTAATTGAACAGTACACAGCGTTCAAGAGCTCAAGAGAACTTTATCAAGCACCCCACGCTTTTTTACATTTGAGAAGTTAAATTGTAAATTATTTTTTACTTTTCAGTCCATGGGAAGTAAAGTGTGTTTTTTACTAAAAAATCGAAATCTCCGACCCCAAAAACCATACCAATTTTGTATCGAATCTGACCATAATCACAATACTCGTCCATATTTAGGACGCCATCTTGAATTCATCAATTTTTATGAAAAATTCATAATCTACGACCCCGAAAACTCTCACACACTAATTTTGAATCGGATCAGACCATAATGACATCTCGGCTCCAAGATGTCATTCAAATGTCTTCAATTTATGAATTTTGACAGAAAATTCGAAATATACGACCTAAAAAAACCTCACATACCAATTTCGAATCGAACCTGATCATAATCACAAATCTCGTCCGCCATCTTGGAGCCGCCATTTTGAATTCATGAATTATGATGAAAAAATCATAATCTCAGACTCCAAAAACCATTATGTACCAATTTTGAATGAATTCGGACCATTATCACAAATCTCGTCCGCCATCTTGGAGCCGTCATTTTGTTTTTTTAAAACAAAAAAATGTCATATTGCATTGTCACTGGAACTATGAACACCTGCCAAATTTCAAATCATTCGGACGTCTGGAAATGGGTGACGCGCCCTGAGGAGTCAGTTACAAACATTCAAACAAACATACAAACAAACATACAAAAAACATACATACAAACAAACATAGAAACAGACATGCAAACAAACATACAAACAAACATTCAAACAAACATACAAACAAACATACAAACAAACATACAAACAAATATACAAACAAACATACAAACAAACTTTCAAACCAACATACAAAAAACATACATACAAACAAACATACAAACAAACATACAAACAAACATACAAACAAACATACAAACAGACATGCAAACAAACATACAAACAAACATACAAACATACAAGTGAAGCTAATATAAAGCGTGTAATAACTTTCATAGTGTTACCGCAGAAGAAATATTTCCATCATTTTCATCCTCGATGAGTATAATTGCTTTTGAAGAGCCTGTTTTCCAATTCTTCCTCTCTCCGTAACTCACTTAATAATGACAGTCATAACTGGCATGTGTTGGATAAAATAATTACTTCAAACAGTTATCAGTATACCTTTTTTTACTAATGTGAAAATATTCCTATCAAACTTCCTATTCGTATAGTTTATAACCAAAATGTCATTACCTTTAATTTGTTAATTTTATTTCGGTGTACAATTTTCTTACCGACTCTTTCACGATGTTGGAATTATTAACGAAAATTTCTACTCGTACGCTAAAGTTTTCAAGAATATTCATTTATGATACAAGTTCGTAAAGTAGGACTTTTTTGTATGAGCGTGAAATTTGTTGAATGAGGCGCCGCCGAGTTCAATGAACACGCGAGTACAAAAAAACCCTTTACGAAAGTGTATCATACAAAGTTTTTTCTTCGACAGTTATTATATTGCCAAATTGTAGCAATTGTATCATCAATCTGAATATGTTATGTTATGAATTGTGGTCGTTTTATCACATGATGACTACCGAGTTATATTTGACGCAAAATACTGTATTTTTCAAAAATGCATAAATGTATGAATAGTGTGTAAACATTTACTTTACGCACAGGTGATTTTTTACGCACTTGTGTGCAAAAGTGTAACTTTACGCACTGTCAACAGTGCGTAAAAACTTAGTTTACACACTGTCGTAGAAAAAATTAATTATTTCATTTTCAAATCTTGTACCTATACTCGCAAAAATTTCCGTGCCCTGGGAAGATTAAAAGACGACAATTTTTCATTCCAGCTGTTCAGAATTCCAAAGCATTGAGAGATTTTTTGTATCTGTTACATCAGTTTTGATTGAAAAACATAGTTATTTATGGTACAAGTTCGTAAAGTAGATCTTTTTTGTATAAGCGTGAACTTTGTTGAACGAGGCACAGTCCAGTTCAACAAACATACGAGTACAAATAAACTCCTAACGAAATTGTATCATACAATTTTTTTTTCTACGGCATTTGTGATATTGACGAGTTATAGCAATTCTGGAATATTTCATATTGAGAATTGTTCAATTTTCGTCCAATGATGACGAAAAATGCAATCTTTTTCAAGAATGCGTGTATGTATGAACAGTGCGTTGAAAATCACCTTACGTACATCCGACGTTTTTATGCACAGTTGGTTTTTTACGCCCTTGTGTTAAAAAGTCTCACTTTACGCATTGTAAATAGAGCATAAACCCTTAGTTACGCACTATCGTAGAAAAACATCTTTTGAATGTTTCATCAAAAACATTTAAGTCAATTATGAACCGAAATGAATTATTAAGGATTACTTCCTGGACCATCAAAATATCCTGTTGATAACGTCAAAACAATAGACACGTGCGTGCAGTAATCAGTTAATTCATGTCGTGTACTATAGTTGATTCAATATAGCAATAAAGAATCCATTCCAGCTAACGAACAATACTATCATTATTGAATGTGTTGTTTTCTATAAATATACTGCATTTAAGATCTGCGTTTATTTGTTATATGTCAACAACTCATTCTAAAGCTTGTATTTCAATGATGTTCGGAATTCATAGGGGAATTCTGTTTACTCAACTAATTTTCTCATTTATTTTATGTGTTTTACATAGGTTTTGATGAGATAATATTTATATAAGCATCAGAACTTTCCGAATAGCTTTCTGGAGAGATGAGATGATGATTGTAACTGGTATATAAGTAATTTTTTCCACCACTAGTATTAAAAGAGATCATCATTATTGCTGTGTTCGAGTCGAGTCGAGCTGATTTTTCATTAACTCCTGTAGGGGAAAACATTAAAAGAATTGAATATAGTGATATAAAAAAATACATATTATGTAGAATGAGCGAAAAATGTTCATTAATTAACTATAGAACCGACTAAGATAAAAAAAAATTACTAAAAGCGTTGAGTTACTACAAAAACAACTCCATTTTTCAAGTTTTCAGAAGTTCTTTGATAGTTTAAATTGGAATAAAAATTCGAAAACATATAACAAATATTGATCAAACTATAATCCCATCAGTAAAATACACTGAAAGCATAATATTCAAAAACGAACAAACATATTATTGGTATTGGTGATTAGATCTATTGTGCTCCATCTTCTTCTGCTAGGTGTTCTTGTTAACAGCCTCAATTTCTTCAGGAATTTTAGGATTTTGAGAGGGTCTACTTGTGGTATTTCTTCCACAGTCAACCAGATGCTGTCCTCCTCTAAGCCTAGCTTCCTCAGGTGTTCTTTGAGTCTGCAATGCCCCGTTAGAAATCCCGTGATTGTCGTTAGACTAGTTTTGCAGAGGTTAATCAATGTCTTCGATTTTGCTCGGTTTAAATTGCCGAGGAGATCTTTGGCCTGACTCAGCCCTGGAAGTCTTAGCCAGCATGTTGCTCTTATTGCTTCTTCAGCTTTATTGAGTTCCTCTCGGAAGTAAGATTTTCGAAGTCCGCAGAATGGTTCTGGCCCGATCAATGGCGTTGCTGCGTTTTTCCTTGCCAGGGTGTCTGCTTGTTCATTTCCCTCCACTCCGACACCTCGGCACCTAGAAGAGGGTCACCTTGTTGTTCCTGTCTAGATCATTAGGTTTGTCTAGTATTTCCAAACCATCTTCGAGTTGATGTTAGAAAAGCTCAATGCTTTGATGGCTGCTTTGCTATCGTAGAGGATCACATTTGTTCCGGTATTTCCTGTTGAGGTTGAACTGAATGCACATTTCTATGGCGTGAATTTCTGGTTGAAATATAACATGCGTCAAGTTTTCTGCTCAAGTTGAAGTTGAGGGCTTTACTTCCTCAAATACGCCCATTCTCCTTCTACACAAACCACTAGTGATAGGTGAGTCATTGTTTTTTAATTCGACATTTTCCCCGGCAATTCTTTCAACCCCGTGTCGTCGAGATATAATATTATCTCCATTGCCCGCTGAAATTTCAACTGATGTCCTTCATGACCAGTGAAAAAATTTTACATTGGGCAGTTTCAAGTATGCAGCTATTTTACTCGGTGAGTTACTCATATATATATATATATATATATATATAGTATTATAGCAGTCCCGACAGATGTCGTCCTGTTTGTTGATATTGATGCACAGAAAATTTTTTGTTTCATGTTTCCATTTTCATGTTTCCCGTTTCATGTTTCCCATTTCATGTTTCCTGTTTCATGTTTCACGTTTCCGTTTTCATGTTTCATATTGATTAAATATTAGTTAGTGAGGTGAATATTAGCTGATTCTTTGAAGAAATATTTGAAACCGTCAGAAATGAGTAAAAACTCATTTCTTTTATTTGCAATAATCAAATGATACCGAGGAATATTTTATTGAGTAATAATGTTTGATCAACCCTTCCAATATACAGTGAGGACCAAAAGTCCGTTGCCCCCCCTGTAACTTCTTCATTTTCCATATTACAAAAAAATGTTAAATACATAAGATGTAGGATTTCATTCGATCTCTTTAATGGTTTAAGTTTCATTCATACAGAGTGTCTCAAAAAAGCACGGTAACTTAGAAGTTAATTTTTTTAAATGGGACACCCTGTATTTCATTGCATTATTACATTCTACGTTGAATTCTGAACAAGTTTGATAAACGGTTTTCTATCAAAAAAGTTAATAGTTTTGACTTATGAACACTTGTAAATAATTATTTCGACTACTTTTGCGCCAGTTCAGAAAATCGTAACAAATGGATAACAATGTATTCCACTTTCCTATCCTAACTTTTTGAAAGCTATCCAATGTTGCAAACTGCTGATGGTACCATGTGTAACTTACCGCGTCGTACCATTTTACAATTGTTAGAGTTGTTGAATCTCACGAAAAACTAGTACAAATGAAGTTGAAACATTTTATTAACAAATAAAGTAGTCCATAAATACAGATCAAGAATCATTAAAAACTGAAGAGATATTTTAATTTATAACTGAAAACGGTGAGTTTTTATCTATTTCAAAAGATGTTCGACATGTCCACCATGCATTTACGGTCGTATGGATGCACAGAAGATTTTTATATATTATAAATTATGTTCCATATTTTGACATGTGGGTTTTCCAGATCTGAAGCCAATTGAAAGTATTGTCATATCGGGAGAGGGTTTTTTTGATATTTCTTCACCGCACCTCGACCAACATGGGTTCCATAATATAAAAAAAATCTATAGAAGTTTGGGATTTCGTTTGAGGAATGTTTATTGAAAGTATGTATTTTCGCACATCGTCTATAATTTTCATATTACACAGCTCATCTGTCCGACACGCATCTTCAATACCTTTTAGAAGAATAACCGAAAACCAATTTGATAGTTTTTAAAATCTTATGGTTGAATGAAACGAATTAATTATTGGGAGAAAATATGCATGTCATGTTTTCTTTCAAATATTTCAAATTTTGTTTAAGCACCCTTTGGTTTTCACCAATTATTGAAACGAAATTACCCATACATAAATGTAATAATCTTACGATTTTTCAGGCAAAAATTTTTCGAGATTTTGTCCTGCTTTCTTACGAATTTCAGAAGTGCAAACAATATCTTTGCGAATATATCTCCACAAGTGTTTTGTAAAGTATATTTGTAGTTTATATAATTTCTAAATGGGTATGAAATTATCCTAGAATCACCTGACAAATAGTCAATGGCATTCAACTGCAGATTGACGGATAAAAGCAGTGACTGTCTGTCCTGACCGGGTCTGCACTGATGATTGGCAGAACTATGAAACAGTATGCAGATAGTCACCAGAATTGAAACATTTTCCAGTTGTCACAGGAATCATTGCAAAGTATGTTACTGTAGAAAAACTTTGCCAGGTGTTGGGCAGAGGTGATCTGGCAGTCTTAAGAGGCTGTTGAGTTATTTTCTGTTCGATGCTTGCCGACAAATCTCCTATTGTATAGAAAATTTGCGAAAGGCTGAATTATGTCGTCGATATATAGGAATACAAAACTGAAACCACAAAATAATTGGAAAATACACATTTATAGAAACTGGAATTTGAAATGAATACTTGTAATCCAGTACGATTGGGTTTTGAGACAAGGATCGATTGTAGCACCACCAAAGTTGGTATGCTAGAGTTGGAACAAAGAAAAAAGTTCCTATGAACATATATCCGGATTTGCTTCGTTTCTGAGATACAAGGCGTTGAAGTTTTTTTTTGTGGACACCCTGTATCTCAGAAACGAAGTAACTCCGGACATATATGTTCATAGGATCTTTTTTTCTCAAAGCGACCTGACGAATCACCATCTAAAGTTTCGTACCATAGTTAGGAAACACGAGGGAAACACATACAAAAAAAATTCAAACATTTTTTTTGTTGGAAATACGCCCCAGAAACAAAAAAAGTCAAAGAGGAAAACGATGGCAGACTTGATCCAAAGAATCCATACAGAAAGTTTGGAGAGAGTATCTATCAGTAAAATTTTTGCCGATGGGCACTATAACTATTACAGACAATATTATTATTTTTATCGAATCGTACTGTAAGCGATTGTGTAGGTGTAAATATTTTCATTGGCAAGTATTTTCGGATATTAGTAGTTTCACTAAATCTCCCTACTCCTAGTCAAATCAGCTCACCCCCTTTGTTTCGTCGTTCAAACAGCTCCATTACAAAACATCAATATATAATCCCTGTCTATCACGTTGATTACTCGGGAAGCTCTAGGAACTTCTTAGTTAGTTGTATCAACATAATAGAAGCACTCCAACTGAAACTATAAAATTAGGAAGCTTTGAACTGTTAATCCTATAAAGCGTTACTGGCAGCCACCGACAAACGAAAGATGCCATGGGTGGGTTATTGGGAGGGCCATAGACACCTTAGATTTTCGGGGGTAATATATAACAAGACCTCGTTCATCAGCGAAAACATTTTTCAATTTCAACGAAAATTGAAAATTTTGAAGATTTATCAAGTTGGATTCGGAGATTTATGTTCCGAATAAAAACCTCGAAATTTCAAAATAACTAAAAATTACTTCTTCTTTTCAAACTACCTTGACGTATCAGAAACCAAATCTGTCTCTGTTATCAAAACCTTCAAAACAATATTTATTTATATTATCGAGTGAAATTGTTATTTCTTTGACGAAAGTCAAAAAAAGTCCACCAAAAATTTCGTATGGATGACATTTACTATTCTGATACAGGGGATGTGCGGTATGTCAATTACCATTCTGTTATTTCAAACTTCATTTCTGTGTAACCATATGCAGCATTTCAATTTCATGATTTTGATATTTGATTTACATGTTTTCGTATTTTTTCAGACTGTGCGAGGTTGAACAAAGACGATGGCAAGAAAACCACAAAACCAAACATTCAATCAATATTCCTATTTTATTGGAATCAAATTATTGATGTCAGCAATTCTATTTTGAAATAGTATATTTTGTTAGCAGAGTTATAAACGTCCTTTCAGTAACGAGTATTTTATTCACGAGTGCAGCGATGCGGAACGACTGTTTAAAAAACAAATTTCTCGAGGAGTTCATAAATGCTCTACATATACCGTACTTTTTTTACGAATTAATATTATAACCACAAAATTGTATGTTTTTAAGTTGAACGACCTACACTCTAAGGGTTTTTAACCACTGGAATCAAACAGTAACCCTATTGATGTATTTAAAAAAATAGAGTATGGTACTATTTTGAACAAAATTCTTTAAATACAGATTACGGAATATGTAATTAATTGATCATTCATCGTGGTACGCTGAACGCCATTTTAGATAGTATGTGAGTAGAAAAAATAACTTAAGTTTTTGATTGACTTGATGGAAATCAATTACACTTCTTAGACTGTTAGAAACGTGAGTAACTGAAACTTGATTTAACACGATAAGGTTTCAACAAATGATATTACTTACATCGAGACATGATTCGCTACACTGTAGTTTTCCGAGCGGTTAATATAATAACTGCTTGAAAAAGCGACAGTGTAGCGAAACATGTCGCGATGTATTATTATTCGTGAAAATCTTACGTGCTTAATTGAGTTTCAGTAACTTAAGTATCTGACAGTCTGAAAAGTGCTTAGTGCTTAGTGCTCCCTGACTGGAATTACTTTTTGAAAGTGCTTAGTAATCGCGAGCATTTCATGAATAAAAGTGCTTAGTGCTCGAGATTTTGGAGCACTTTTCAAGAGTGCTTAGAGCTTAGTGGTCGAAGCACTTTTTGTCAGTATTTGGCACAGCTCTGATTTTGTCCACCAAATTGCGGTATAGTTGATTTAATTATTTTTAGCACCATACCGCATATATTACTAACAGAGCATATATCAAAAAAATTATTATATCAAGTATGCAAACTGAAATGACTTATCTATTGACTGAAAAGTGGTGTTAGGTATATGCGTATTATATTAGATACCCTGTAATCAATTTCAAACATAGCACCTCCTTGAACGTCGATAATACTAAATAGGAGATAGTTGAGAGCAAACGAATGTTATTACCCCCAAAGGCGTTTCTCGTAAAAAAATTAAGTTTTCCAGGAAACGTATGTACTTTATCGCCTCACCTACCTTCGGATAGAGACCGAATAAGCCCAGACCCTTCGAAAACCACCCGATATTCGAACATGAATTATTCAGGATCCCCAGTGACGCTAAAGAACTTTTCATGATGATGAAGCACAACAAAGTTACAGTTTCCGAGTTCGAAAAACTTGGCGCGTCAGTTTTTCAAGTTCCATCTCCTTTCGGTCCAAGAGCCACAACCGAAAATTCTCTCTGAATTTATTAGAGCTGGTTTTTCGTTGATTGGTTGTAGTTTATAGTCGATGTGTACACCAACATACTCTGGTCAGTCAAGCGAATCGTAGAACAGGTGACTCAGGAACCACTTCAAAGATGTAGGATTTACCGGGGTAACAAAATGGATTTATCGAAGCTAAAGAAATTTATACAACTTCTATAATGCATATCAATAAAATGTATGTAGGTCAGTCACTCATATATCAGAACAGAGCTGGTTAGTCAGTCCGAATATACAGGGTGTTTCATAATTGAATGCTGGAAGCTAGAAGCACTCCAACTGAAACTATAAAATTAGGAAGCTTTGAACTGTTAATCCTATAAAGCGTTACTGGCAGCCACCGACAAACGAAAGTTGCCATGGGCGGGTTATTATACAGGGTGTTGAAATTTAACAAAAAAATGTTTTCTTCCCTAATATCTCTAAAATCGCTTTGGGGTTTTCTTGCGATCGTGGTACATGCAAAGTACGCTTAAAAATTTTTTTTTTTTTTCATGATAAAGGTTATCTCAATTTTCATCAGTGGCGTCACTGTTAACATGCTCTGCCATATTTTTCATCAAAATAATGATACGCCTCTGTTTTTTTTCAATAAATATAATTTTTGTATTTATCATCTATCTTTTTATAAAAATGTTTTCTTTCCTTATTTTCGTCCGGCGAACAATTTTCATTCAAAACACATATTTGAGACCAACGAAAACTGGCAAAGGTACAAGCTGATTTAATTTTTTAGTGCGAAAACCGTTCCCCGGAAAAAAAAAGGAGAACGACCATTTTTATGAAAAGATAGAAGAAAATTACAAAAATAATATTCATTTGGTAAAACACCGTGTTGTATCATAATTTTGATGAAAAATGTGACAGGGGATGTTAACAGGAATGCCACTTTTGTACTTTTCATGTATCAAAATTGAAAAAAAAAACAGAGCGGTTTTAGAGATATAGGAAAAGAACTGATTTTTTTGTTATATTTCAACAACATGTATCTCATAAATAAAGTGATTGCAGACCTATGTTCATTTGATTTTTTTTTAAATCATTCAAGAATCATCACCCTTTAACCCTTTGCGGTCCTTTGTCGGGACAGCCCCGACAGTAAAATTTTACCGTTCCGGTCCGATATCAGGCTATCCCCGACAGTATCACGTTCCGGTCCGATGTCGGGTTAGCCCCGACACTGGCTTTGGTCGAAGTCACTACTTGTTTGTTTTAGATTTGTCCCTGTTTTTTTCTTCTGCATATTTTGTTCTTCATTTCCTTGATTATGACAATATAAATGGACCGCAAAGGGTTAAGATCGTCATTTGATTATGAAACACCCTGTTCATTCGGACTGACTAACCAGCTCTGTTCTAATATATGAGAGACCGAACTACATAACTTTCAGTCATATGCATTATTGGAGTTGTATAACAATTTTCAACTTTAATAAATCTATTTTGTTACCCCGGTAAATGCTACATCTTAGATGTCTCTCCTCAGTCACCTATTCTACGATTCGCTTGACGGGCCAGAGTATGTTTATGTACACATCGTCTACATAACTAAATAACGAAAAACCAGCTTCAAGAAATCCAGAGAGAATTTTGGGCTCTGGCCCTCCGTCTATTTTCTATTCGCTTTCAGTATACTATGACAGGTTTATTCTTCTACAATCGAGAACTCTACGCAATTAGAGCTATTCAGCAATGGCAATTGTTCACTTTTATTGTCACAGTGAGATTATTTCTCATTGCTGAAATGGAATGAATGGAAAATTAAAGTTTATGTATCCTGTAACTTCCCAGATTTCCCACGAGGGTGAACTTTCAGTTTATTATGTTATTTCGCATTGGCGAGCATTGGAAAAAGTAAGTTTCAATGAACTAACACTTTATAACACTCGTATATTATTGGTCTGAAGTTGCTGCTGATCAATAAATGCATAGACGTATTTTTATATACAGGGTGTTCATTACAGGACTTCCCCCCTAATTTTCTCGAAATGTGTGTATTTTTTAAAAAAATCCTGAGACAAGTCAACAAATGTATCGAAGAAGACAAGTTTTCATCAAAAAATTACCGCGCCCCCTTTCATCCCCTGCAAGGGAGAGCTACCAACTTCAAAGTCTTAAATGCGAAGGGGTATCGAGTAATACCTCATTTTGAAGGTATTTTTAATCTCTACACGTCAGTGTTCCTTTTTTTTAAACTGAACGATCCGTTGTCGAGATATTTAGGAAAATCTGTTTGCTCCTCCATACCATTGAAATAAAAACTGTATCTGTTTATTCTCATTCTTTTCACTTCAAACCTCAATTACAATATTTTACACTACTGTCACTTTGCTTATTGCTCAAAATGATGTCCATTATTGCCCAAACAATGGTATAACCGCTGTTTAAATGAGTGGCGCACATTTTCAAACACTTATGTTCGAAGTGCTCGACATTCTGCAGAAATCCTTTGTTGAAGATCTTATAAATTTTGAGGCAGGGGTGTGTAAACAACTGATTTTAAATGTCCCCATAGAAAAAAATCACATGGTGCTAAATCTGGGGACATAGGTGGCCACTCTATAGGTCCTTTTCGACCTATCCATTACCGGGAAATGCCTTATGTAAGCACATAATTGGGGTGCTCCATCTTGTTGAAAATGTAACTCATTTTTGTCAAGAAAGGTGTTTTCCATCTCTATCCAGTTAATTTTCAAGAGCTTCAGTAATTAGCGGATTGATCGTATTTTCTAGCATATTCAAGTAAACTTCACCCTTTAGATTCCCATTGATAAACAATGAAACAATCACTTGATTTACTAGTATACCGGCCAATACATTTAGTTTTTGGGGATACTGGGTATCCCCTTCGACAAACCCATGGTCCTTTTCATTGTTCCAATATCTGCAATTATGTTAATTGACAAATCCATTCAAATAAAAAGAACACTCATCAGAGAAGCAGGTATTTTTTAAAAATTCCATATTATTATCAATCATTTTTGTCATTTGTTCACAAAACTCAATTCTTCTGTCAAAATCGTCTTCACTCAACTCACTCAACTTGACATATTTTCATTTTACAGGGATGGAATTTATTAATTTTTGTAATTTTGTGGACAGAGCCTAAGGAAACTCCAGTTGCAGCAGAAATAGTACGTACGAAGTATTAGGACTTATACCAAAATAATCCAACACTACGATTTGAGTCGCTTCATTCAAAACTCTTGGCTGATCATGTTTTAAATTTGCAACAGATCCTGTCTGAGTAAATTTGGCGACGAGATTTAGGACATATCTATGAGAGTTGTTCTTATTTGGGTGCCTTTCGTTAAATATTGCAGCAGTTCGTCGAGCAGATTGATTTTCGGCGCCGTAACACTATTTCGACTTTTTCAGCTGAAGCATTTTTAATACGACACTAAGGTTAAACACGTTAAAATTTCCACAAAATAAGGGAATGTAGTACACTAAATTATTCTTCCTTGAAAAATACTTAAATACCTTTTTCTATAATTAGGGACTACCTATCATACAACTTATAAAATTGACAATAACAATATACCTACCTGGAAATCTCAAAACAGCTACTACTTAATTGAATTAAATTTAACAAAGGGGAACTGTTGAGGTCCAATTGACCATTTAATAAACAAAATGAATTTTTCAATTTATTAATTTCCAAGAATTCTAAACAATTAATCCTAATGCCCTTATTTTCCAGAGGAAGAATTTCGAAGTTTTCATCGAAGTCATGGCCTTCCTCCAAAGTCTAATTGGCATTAATGAGTGTGTTTTATTTATTAGTGGCGTAACTATGGATTTCCATCAAGTAACGGCCACATCAATCCAAACATTTTTAAAAATTGTTTTATCACACAACTGGTAACTATGGTAAACAATTCAATATGTTTTTTATTTCCTTCAACAAGTCCACTTTTAGAGTAGGTACACATTTTGAGCAATTATTAAAGTGACAGTAGTGTAAAATATTGTAATTTAGGTTTGAAGTAAAAGGCATGAGAATAAACCGTTACAGTTTTTATTTCAATTGTACGGAGAAGCAAACATATTTTCCTAAATATCTCGACAACGGATTGATCAACTAAAAAAAGAAATACCTATGTGTAGAGATTAAAAATACCTTTGAAACTGGGTATTACTCGATACCCCTTCACATTTAAGATTTTGAAGTTGGTAGCTCCCCCTTGCAGGGAATGAAAGGGGGCGCGTTAATTTTCTGATGAAAACCTGTCCGGTTCGATACATTTGTTGACGTATCTCAGGATTTAAAAAAAAAATACATACATTTCGAGAAAATTAGGATGGAAAATCTTTAAATGAACACCCTGTATATATATTTTTTGTCATGTCACACAAATAATTTACATTTCTAGTTCAATCCTGCGAGATTTTATTGGTGTATCTATTCCAATTATCTGGCTGATATCTCGAGATAACAACGGCTCCACAAAAGTTGAGAATTATCCACAATTCTAAAGTTTGATGGAACTTGGTAATGTTTTATTGGAGTAAGATATTTCATTCAATCTGGGTTCATTTTGCAATCAGAAATTGGTGTTGATCTCAAAAATGTCCTTCTAGTATTATTATTTGCCCAGCCACATATATTGGATTATTTTTATTTAAGTATGATCCACTGGAATTATAATTTGCATTCCGCCATATTGTGATCCCATCTCAGAATCAGCAAATAATAAAATATTTCCATCTCTTCGATAAATTCTAGCTGTCATTCCACGCACATGCCACATTAAGTTCGAGAACGCATTTCATCACGGTTCCAAGGCCGGGTTGATTGAAAATTTGTTTTCTACTCCGCAGAGATCTGTTCATAATGGAGGAATTATCTGGAGCCTCATTTGCTTGCATACTTTTTCATATGGAAATGTGTTCATCTCCAACTAATTGAAAATTTCTAGTAAACATCTAGGTCGGAACGATGAACAGAAAAGCATTATTCCAGAGACCAGCTAAATAGAACGGGAATCGTAGTGATTAATTGGATTGATCAATTTTTTTTTTGCTCATCTCTTGTTGATGACGAGGGAGAAGCCGCTGGGGAATTTTGAGTGTTTGAGTGAATGGTATTAGTTGGGTATTAGTCGGGAATTAGAAGAATCAGTTAAAAATTAATTGGTATTAATTGGGAAGCAGGGGTATTAGTTGAAAATTATTGGGAATTGGTCGGGAAGTAGGGGTATTAGTTGAAAATTGGGGGCATTACTCGGGAATTTCGAGGTATTACTCAAGTATTTATCACTTGGGCATTACAGGAGCTATTTCATTGAAAAGACCAAAAAAAGGTCTTCAAACCATGGGAATTATAAATGACAGGAATTATTCGGAAAAACTGGTGGAAATCATAATTGTTGAAAAAAAAAAACTTCCTCTTGAAAATTGTACTTGACAAAAAACCTGAGATTCGGACACGGTTTGATATTCTTTTTACTTTCATTACTTGGACATTAGTGGCATCCGTTAGGGGTATTACTCGAGAATTACTTGGGTTTTAGAATAATTAGGATTAAGATTTTTGGGAATTAGTGTACACACTTTTCTCAGCAGTTTCCCCCTCGGTTTATAATGTGAAAAATGTATCGATCCGTTTAAAGAGTCCATCTTTCTTTCTTTCATTTTGCAGTTTTCTGTATATTTCTGTTTAGTACCAAAAAAAATCAAACTTTGTTGTCCTTTGTTCATTCCACGTGTCAATAATAGCTGTTTGTATTACAAGGAAGGAAAGTGCCACTTTTTCTCCAGCCGGATGTAGTTTACTGCCCGACTTGAAGCGGAGGGCAGTAAACATCCAAGGGACGGAAAGGCACTTTAATCCAATGTAATACATATGATTTTTCCTCCTACCAAACTAATGAACCTATACGTGTATGATGGAAAGTATACAAGATTGATTCACACCCATCTAAATTACTCTGATAGCGTAGTGGTAAGGGACGCTGACTAGAAAACTGAAGGTACCGGGTTGGGTTCGAACGCCGCAAACGGTAATTTTTTTTTAAGTAAGTTATTTTCTTTTTTTTCTTTTGTTAGAGATATAAATTATTGGGTATTTGGTTAGCTCATCCATTTGGGATTGAGATTCAGTCTTAATTTTCTCATAGGCAATATTATGTGCTTATTTTGAATGAGTTGTCAATCATTTTTTTACTCGTTTTCCTACCTGATTTGAGGGAGGAAAGTATGTAGTTTCTATAGGGGTAGAAGGAACAGCTATTTGTATTACTAGTGAGGAAAGTGCCACTTCTCCTCTTGCAGGATGTAGTTTACTGCCCGACACGAAACGGAGGGCAGTAAACATCCATATGTAATACATATGATTTTTCCTCCTACCCACTTAATCAACCTTTTTTGTAAATTTAAAACGCATCTCAACTTTTTTTTCTAAAAGGGACATATACTTGCATGGTGGAAAGTATAGACAATACAGTCATGTCCATCTGAGAATCTGCGGTGGTGCAATGGCTAGCGTTTTGGGCTTGTCACGGCAATATATGCCGATGATACCGCCATATTTGCCCATTCCTTCTCAAGCGACGCTGCCCAATATAGGATCCAAGTTCACTTGGATAGGAAGGTCGTACCATATATGACAGAGAACAAGATCGTGGTGAACCCGGCGAAGTCAGAGACCATCAACTCTACAAAGAAGTATACATACTCGAAATTATACAGGAAGTTGGTGATCAATGGCCAAGCTGTGGAAAACGTGAATACTGCGAAATACCTGGGAGTCTTAACTTTGGTAGACACATTACTCTGGCTATACAGAGGGATGGTGGTGCTCTCAAGCGCACCTACCCTCTGATAGCTAGAGGCTCAAAACTGAGTGTAGAGATTAAACTCCTTCTCTACAAACAAATCATAAGACCATCGTTAACGTACGCTTGTCCAGTGTTTTGCAGCCTTAAGCGCACACCTCTAGCGAGGTTGGACAGGATGCAAAACAAAGTGCTCCGTATTATAACCAACAGCAGAAGATACATTCGATTGGAAACTCTTAGGGAGCTTGCTGGCGTCGACTCAGTTCTGATATATATTAGAAACTTGTCTTACAAGTTCTATAAATACTATATTGATAAAAGTCCTCTCACCTAGGACACTTTTGTCGTTTATTTGACTCTCTTTTACCAGGAGATCACTTGATTATCTAATATCTCTGCGGAGGATTATTCTTAGAATCCAGTTTTGGGTCTTATCCAAATGGTAAAGGGTAAAATTGCCTCTGCATAGGTAGGTACCTTCCAATAACGTATTATTTTCATCAGATATTTCAGATGAAAAATCTGAAAAAAAAACAGGGATCATCTATCTAGTTCCTGCACCCATCAGAAAAATCATCAGAATTTTAGGGCATGGAAAAACTAAAATTGACAGATTTCCCTTATATATGAAATTGAATATATTGCGATTCCAGTTTGTGATGAAAAAAAATCAATAACCACATTAATCACCCTTCTTTTCTCCTACGTTTTTTTTCTACTTTTTCGAATAAGCCGAGAAATTCACATCAAAGAATTAATGAGTAGGACGTCAAATTACTTTCCATGCGGTGTTGCCGATTTTCTCACCACGGCTCGGGAGATTGAGTCTGCTGTGGCATTACCTAAAAATCGGCCCAGTTTACAATCGCCCCTATTTGATAAGTAGCTCTTCAAAAGTCTATTTGCGTTTCCTTTTACTCCGCATATTTCTAGTTTATTCAATAATTTTTAGTGATTTTTAGCACAGTATCGAAAGCTTTAGAGAAATCAACAAAAGTGCAAAGGTTTGGTTTGGAAGAATTGTAAAAATAAGTAATAATAATAATAGTAATAAGTATATAGTAATAAGTATTGTGATTTAATCACTTACTTATCTGAACAGAATTCATTCAAAAAATGGTGGTGTCTGATTGGTCTATTCCATGATAACGGAAATATATTGAATTTTGGTTTCACCTAGAATAACGAATTAAATAAATCTTTATTGAAACAACAAATATGTTAGGAATAAAGTAAATTAGTCCATTATCCTGGCGTAATTCACTTGCATTTCGATAATCTGTCAAAATGAACATTTCAAATCGCCAGCACTGATAGATAAGTCGTTTATTTAATCTGAACTGCGGTATGCATCAAAAAACCGCTCAGCTATATTATGACTAATTACTTGAGGAAACCATTTTAGACGTAAATAATCTTTCATCGTTAAACACCACGTTGAGTTGCTTTTCAGCACCTTTCAGCGATTCATATCGAAATGAAGAATGTTATCCGGAACGAGCGTTGGCATAAAAAAACTGGTACTTGAGAATATTTTTCATAGCATTCCGTGTGTTTCACATTTGGAAGTTCACTAGATATTTGTCAAGTTATAAAAGGTACACTAATTATTATAACTGATCAGTAAACCATTTTGATGAAACATACTTGAATTAATTTTGAAATTGATTGTTCGTGTCAAAAAATAGTAGATATTTCAGAGTAGCATTCTTAATGGAAATATCTATGGAAAAGAGACAGGCCGCTAACCTTTCCGCGGTAATCCGATCTTCCCTCTTGAAGATGATCACTTGATGGATTGAAATACGTGTCGAAATGTTGAAAGTTGGGGTTTGATGTTGGGATAAAACTCCAGTATACCGAGTATCCACGAAAAGTGGCTCGCCCCTATAACATTTTTGGTTTTGCAGATATTAAAATGAAATTTGGAGGAACTGTATGAGACATAAAACTGCATTTTTGACAAGTGACTCAGATTCGTGCAACTCTTGATCTCACCGGAAGTGATGAAACTTTTCATTTTTGAATGGGACACCCAGTATATTTTCACCTTTTTTTGTCTCCATGTGTCATTCTGTTATTTTGTGTTACCATATTTTTTTTCATTTCGATATTTTATTTTTAATTTAGAGGGCTATGGTGCTATGGATACGTTCAAATTATTAATTTTAGTCCTAATAAGGTAGGTATTGGGAAAAATACAACTTTACGGTGGTCGGTTGAAATACAACAACCCATACATAACTTTTTTTCCATAAACAAATGCTCACATTATCTGCATTTTTCTCAACATGGGACTGAATAAAAAAAGCAAATGCTGAGAACGAAAAAAATCAATATATGAGCATACGTTCTCAACATTTCTCTACCAAAGCCAAAATTCTATAACAAATAAATGAAAATAGAATAGTCTTGAAAAAATCAATTTTTCATATTTTATTTCATTTTCTTCCTTAATAAAAAATTTATGAATTCAGGAATTGAGTATGTGATTCAGTCCTTATTGATATCATTCCTAAAAATACTTTTTTTAAAAGAATTTTGCTAACAAGAATTATCTGAATTAATATGATTTTCCAACTGATTAATTTGTAAAGACAACATTTATGATCATTATGGAATGATGAAAAATGTATTACATCTGTTTCAAGTGAAACAATTACTTCATAAAAGAAAATAAATTTAAAATGTGCAAGGTGTAATCTAGCTTCTTGCACTCCCGTGAAGCACTGGTATATATTGCCTTTTGATAACGAATAGCGGGTGTGGAAAATTCGAAAAAGATTTGTGGAAAGTTCAAATTGTGTGGAAATTTTGAGTACCGCTGTCCGCCGAACGTCAGCTGACCGAAGCAGACCCGCAATAATAGTGGAACTGCCGAATGGAAGAAACTGTATAATTTCGAACAGAGGTTTCCAAAATTTTTCGAATTTTTCAAAAAAATTTAAAATTTCCACAATTCTTTTTCGGATTTTTCACACCTGCTATTTGTTATACAATGGCATATACACCCGTCCTTCACGGGGGTGCAAGATGTTAGATTACACCCTGTATCAAGTGAGTGAAATATCAACGACGCAAATATAAAAAAAGAAGAAATAATCAACAACAACGCAAATACAAGGATTTTGAGGTACCGTTATATACAAGCCATGCTATGGAGGCATGAAGGCAATAACTAGTATTTTGATATCATAACTAAGTACATTTGGAAGTATGAATTTGGTTACCGTAACAATTTAGATCACATAGGAACAGAAATGTTGTAGAAAATTTCTTCAATCCCGAGAGAGTGAAAGTTAGAATTCTGTTATCAAATTTGATATCGGAATTTTTAAATTCTATATGATGGTAATGGGGAAAAGATATTACGTATAGGCTTGTTCACATCAAAAACCATTACATGTAGAATCAGAATAGCGAATACAATCGGGAACATAAACCAGAATATCACCGACAAAAATGTATGAGAATTTTTACCCAAATAGGTGCCCCATAAGTATTATCGTTCATCATTTCCAAACTGAGTGTTCTGTATGATCATTTACTTAGTCAAAAAACTACGATTCGTTACATACAGATTAAAATTCATGAGACCATATCTACAAACAGCCCAGATGCGAATGCTATACTATACATTGTTCGAAACTCACCTTACATACGGAATAGCTGCTTGGGGAGCAGCAAACACAACTTTTCTAAAACACCTAGAACAAGTACAAAAATCGGCATTGAAAATAATCCACCTCAGAAAAAGAACTTACCCAACCGATTCATTATATAAAGAAACATCAATTCTAGACGTGAGACAACTCTACTTCCTCAAAACTATAATAAGACAACATATGAATAGACATGAATTAAGAGAAAAAGAACACCAATATGAAACTCGACACAAAGAAAATTCATATGTTCCAAATTCGAGGAAAAACATCTTCCAAAGATCTTACACATACCTAGCTCCTCGACTATATAATCTCGTCCCACATCATATAAAAAATTTCAGGAGTAACAATTTATTCAAAAAGGAACTCAAAACCTGGATTTCGAGCTTGCCAAGGCTACAGATACACCAATACGTTGACATGAAAAATGTTTACTACCACAGTGACATGCACAG
Organism: Chrysolina haemoptera; assembly: GCA_958298965.1. Classification (NCBI taxonomy): domain Eukaryota; kingdom Metazoa; phylum Arthropoda; class Insecta; order Coleoptera; family Chrysomelidae; genus Chrysolina; species Chrysolina haemoptera. The sequence goes on along the minus strand of OY282586.1, from coordinate 49,742,118 downwards.
AAACTGATTCACATCTTCACTTGAAAGTTAGAAGATATAATAATTTGTCATGTCTAATATTTATAAAACGGCCTACCTTTATTATTTAGTTACCCTATTTATGTTTAATTTTAGTGAAATTGTAATTAGCACTTAAATTGTGAAGAACCCACGCACAGGTATATCCTTCTGTGGGAATTCTATATTTATTCTGTAATTGTCTAGTATAAATTGTGTCATTGAACTTTTGTGAATAAATATTATTATTATTATTATTATTATTATTTTCATCAAATCATCGAAGGGGACATTTGTGTATACCAAATATAAAATGCAATTATCCTGGGAAATGAAACAATGGAAAGCATGAACCAAAAATAAATCATTATGCTGAATAATGTAATAACTTTTTACTGCTAATGTTTTATAGCTTTCGGTGTGTAGATGGGCAAGGTCGCAGAATTGGCAATTGTTGAAAAAGTGATGCATTCAACACCACAAATACATTGAAAACGGCTTGGCACGAGATATACATATATATTTATTTATTAGAATATTAATGTCAATTTAGGAACGACAGATGTTAACCGGCAAAAGTGACGAATATCAGAATCCCACACGTAAGTATACCATCTTTATGAATTTGAAGCAATTCTACTCAATAGCATATCAATGATTATGTTTGAAAATATAATCGAATTGGTATTATTGAGAAGTAGGTGTTGTCATATTAAACCATCACATGGTATATCACGCAAGAGGGGAGACAGGCTATCAATTGGAGATTTAAGGTGGATTCATAAAATATTTATTAATTATATTACCACTACATATCGCTGTCTACACTGACGACTCCAAAACGGATGAAGGTGCAGGAGCCGGCATTTACGGAACCAAGCCGAAGATGAAAATCTCACTGAGCTTGGGCAAACATGCGACGATATTTCAAGCGGAAATCGTTGCAATACACCATTGTGCACAAGAGCTAATAAGGCACGACTTTTCACGAAAAAACATAGCCATATACTCAGATAGCCAAGCTGCGATAAAAGCAGTCAACTCAATGCAAGTTTCCTCAAAACTTGTTTCGAACTGCATAGAAGCCCTAAAAGAGCTGGGCAGTCAGAACAGGCTGACACTAGCCTGGGTACCAGCACACACAAGTTATAGAGGCAATGAAGAGGCCGATACACTAGCCCGAGACGGAGCAAGTAAGGCCCAGAACCGTATTGCGATATAGCAAAAGCAGTACTAAAAGCAAACACCAAATCATTGATTCAACAGAAGTCTCAAGAATGGTGGAACAATGCACCAGGGATGAGACAGGCCAAATAGTTTATCAAACAACCGCAGCCAACATTCACAGACTACCTACTAAGCCAGAAGAGGAACACTACTAGAATAGTAGTAGGACTTCTCACAGGGCTCTGTAGGCTCAACAAACATATGAGCACAATAGGCCTGGCAGAAGAAATGCTATGCAGGTTCTGTCAGGAAGAAGAGGAAACATCAGTACACATACTATGCCACTGCGAGAGCTTGTCAAGGAAAAGGTTTCTAACGCTGGGAGAAGAAAAACCAAGAGCTCCCAGATTCATGGGAGTTCTAAAAACTGGCCTGTGGAGTCTCGTAAAGAAGACAGTGCTCGACAAAGAACTCTAAATGATCTCGAGGACAAACACAATAGATCTGAAAAGGTCGCGGTGTAGAGGCTTGTAGCACGAAAGTCCCTAATATATAATCTATAATCTACCACTACATAATCAAAACATAATTATAATTTGATCACCCAGGTAGCACCTCATGTTGGCTGAATCTTGTTTTCATATTGAACCAATATGGGTTCATATTGAAAAAACCATATTTCGTTAATGATATTGGTGGAATATTGGCTCAACCTGTTCTGAATGTATATTGTTTCATGAAATATTGGTTCAATAATTTTCACCAATATCGATAGAGCGATATTGCCTACATATTGTTTCCAGTATCTTGCTCCAATATTGCGATTTCAATATTATGCTCATATCGATTTTAGAGAGAAAAGTAATATTATATATCCAAGTTTGATAGCACATTGGTGGAATATTATTTAATGCATATTCTAAAAATTATATGGACCCTATATTGATTGAGATTGTTATGAAAACCAAGCCAATATTTGAAAGACAATATTGATATAATATTACAAAATACATTTATCACTAGGATTGAAATTTGAATATTGGCCTAATATTCAATAAACAATATTGAAATGAATCATGATTAAACTTGGGTAAGAAACCGCTGGGTGGCCCCACATATGGAACAACAGCTGAATCACAGTAACATATATTAAGTAAGGCTTCTCACAATGCGTTTACAAGTCAATCTACTCAGTGGTAAATTGAAGTAGAAACAAAATTGTAGAACTTTTAAATTATTCGACATTTTCTGAAAATATTTCATTAATGTTTCCAAGGCAACATTTTCACTTTGAATATTTTGCTTCCTCAATATTTCACTAATACTATTTGTATAATATCCAAGTAATATTGTGCCAATATTCCGAAATAATTATAATTTTATCTCGCCAATATTACGTTTTAATATTTTGCCAATATTTTACCAATATTATTTCAATGTAAGTGTGCTACAGCGATATTGTACTAATATCGCCTAACATTGTGAGGCCAATATTGCTTCGACAATATATTTCCTTGCTCAACAACCAATCAGTGGATTTCAAATTTTGAAATTCAGCCAATAGAATCGGAACTACAGTGAAAATATATCCCAATGCAAGAAAATACAACTCGTCCTGCGGCTTTGGGATTGCAATTCATTAATATTCCAAAAAATGATCGGTAATAATCATACCACTTATTATATTACCCCTGAGAATATTAGACCAATATTATTTTTTAAATATGGGTGTGCTACGTGGACATGTTCATAGGAATTTCAATTATGTGATTGCGCATGCGCATTTGGCATATCTTGGCAGCACAGAAAGGGATAAACAGAATAAACACTGTTTGTTAGGCTGACAACACACCGAAAAATCAAAAACGCCTTTAAGCAAAACGTTTTTGAGAAATGAAGACTGATAAATCGGTGTGTGGTCAGTCTTCATTGACTGACCAATTTTTTTTAAAAAATGTTGTGGGACAATAGATCATGAAGTACCTGTAGTTCTTAAACTAATCGTTTTAGACCACAAGTGTGATAGTTTGTTAAAATCGTTTTATCGGGAAGAACATGAAAATACCAAAATATACTGGTTGTCCCATCAATCATTTTGAATCTGATGTCACGTGACCGAAAACAAAAAGCTAATTGGGTAACATAATATCAGAAAATGCTGCACCAGTTGTTTCAATTCACAAACCCAAAATTTCATTTCTCTACTACTCTCGAGTTCCGAGATATTCCCTGACCAGTACCTCGTGGGCCACCCTGTATATTACCTGTTTCGGAACGTGAATAATGGTGGGTATTGTTTCCGATATGAACGTGACGTCAGAAGTATATTTTTAAATGTGATATTTTTTCAAAATTGAAAAAAATACCGGGTGAGTTTGGGAGATGGCGCATTTTGATCATAAAACTTTACCACCAGCCGGTGCAAAATCACTTTGTATCGGTTATGTATTTTTTTTTCAAATGGCATCCCTATGGCGCACCCTGTATGAGAGAGGGTTTTGAAAATATCTGATACGCAGGGTATCATTTGACGATTCAAACACTAGCTATTGGCGAAGGATTGTAATCAAAATGCTAATTTCATTTTCTTGAAAAACATTCTATCGAAAAAAAAAAAGACTCACATGCGAAAAATCAGCAAAACTAAAAAAAAAATAAGAATTTAGCTCATTCTATTCATAATTTTCAATGTACAAGGTTTTTTTATTTGAAAAAACTGAGACCATTTTCGGCGAAACCGGAAATGATACAGAATTCGTTTTTATCTCACAAAATCATATTTTAGTTTTTCAATAGCCCCCTAAATGGTCGAGATTTTAGTCGAGTCCATTCTCTCCGAAATAGGTTTGCGCCATTTTTCCGATTCACTTGGTATAGTGATACTAGTTGTTAAATATTCATTTTAGACTAGAAAAAATCGATTTAAACGAGTTTTGATATGAATTATTCGAAAATGTAATAGTATACTTTTCAACGAGTGTATAATGCTAGCTATTATTCTTGAAAATGGAAATTAGGAGAATAATGCCCATTATACGCGAGAAGAAGACTATACTTTCTCCACAACTATAAGAAAATGTATGAATTTATGATAAAACTCAGTTTGTGGTACTTAAAATTATCTACCGAAATTATTGCCTGTATTACCAAAAAGTAGTATAGATTACAAAGCAATATAAGGTAGAATAACAATTATACACGAATAACTGAATGCTTGAGGGAAAAAATAATATAAAAAAAAACTTCCAGCGGTGGGATTCAATCTCACGCTTCTGACCACCTTCAACTTCCTAGCGCGCGCCGTTACCAACTGAGCTCCGTTACAAACTGAGCCACAACCTAAAAAAATTACCTTTGAATCTTTTTCCCAAGAACTTGACAACATAGTTGCACACAAAATAAAGCCTTACGCTTTCAAGAAAATATTTTTTTTTCTTTGTTTTTCGTACACGAAATGTCATTCTTGTGATGAATCTTAGTTCAGGGGATGCTGCAATTGCTGCACCAGAGCTATCGCCTTTAAGCAGGCCGTATAACGACGTAGGTTGAAAAATCAGGATTCTTAGACCAGCACCCGGATTCCGAACTCTCGATTCGAGTCGAAACGATATATTCATCTTCTTTCTTTACATGTTATTAGTGGAAGAGGTATATATCGTCTCACTCGAATCGAGAGTTCGGAATCCGGGTGCAGATCGGAAAATGTTGAAGCAAGAAACATATGCGGGGAGAGAATCGAATCCTCGAAAGAGGCTTGCAGCGTCAAGATAGATCAAAAATCGTTGAGTGTCCCAACGGGTCCCATTCTTTTTGGTCAGTTGCCAAAGACATGAGAATAAATTTCACTCCCAGCCCGTTTCCTCTCCTAACTAAAGAGGGCAACTAATGCTCAGGAAGAAGGTGATATTTTTGCCAACATATTTGCTGCAAATTTCACAATGGATTCATTGGAAAAACAACTTCAGAACACAATATCGATTGACAGTCATATGAACCATCGGCGCACCATCAGAGGAACTTTACTGGGTCAAACAAAGCCAGTGGATTTGTCGGAATTTCACGAAATGTGGAAAATTGCAAGAATACAACCAGTCCCAAAACATACCTTTATTGCAAGATAAATTTAATCAGGAGCTAAAGTTGAAACTAAGAAAAAAACAGTGAATCTCACAGTCTTATTAAACATTTTTTTTGGTATATTTGCTATTTCGTCATTGATCTAAACCTCTCAGTTACCGTGGATTCTGAAAATTCAGAATCTGTGAGTGGCCGAGTAACGTTGAATAATGAGTTAGGATCCACAGTGTCTTGGAAATCGTCTTCATCCATCATCAATTATTAATAATCAATATGTAATTAATGTAGAATATAATAGTCGTAGAGAAGGTTCCATTATCTACCAGTGTGAAATATTCGCCACTTTCGCAGTCAGCAGTATTCTACAGACATATTTGTCAGTAATAGATGGATCATTTGATACTTCACTTCAATATAGGGAAATAACAACAATGAATACGCCGACGATTCGATTACAATTATCCGGTAAAAAGTGCACCTTCAAATGTAATGAGCACCCAAAAAACGACTTTGTTTTGTATTATCCCACAAATGATGAAATGAAAACAGGAAATGGCTTTATAATAGCAGATCCGATACTTTTACTACCGTAATTCTAGGTTCGAATTATTTCTATTATTATTCGTGACCTAGCATATGAATGATTTATGAGAGATAATCCTTACATAAGCAGGTTTTATGATATCATGAATGAATGTTTAAAATAGGATTCATTAATTCAATTTCAATGATTACGTGCAGGATTGAATGTGATAACAAAGCTTGTTTAATAAATAATGAGTAGTGAGAATATTATCTGGTATTTCACAGTAGAAATAAAAAAAAAAAAATGGTTATTCAAAATTTAATGACTACGTTTATCTCGACGGTCTCTATCTGCTTCAAATTCGATAGCATTGAGTCAAGTTAAACCACCCTTCAGTTTATGTCGCAATATATAAGTGGATAGAGGAATTCTATGCTTCAATCCGATTGAAAAAACCTAACTTCACAGCAATTTTTGAATTTCCTGACGTAAAATTTCTTGTGTTCTACGAATTCATTTACGAATCGGTGTTGAAAATATGCGTAACCCTTAATCCTTTCCTCATCCATGTATCCCAAAAAACGTTTTTCGTCAATCAGTTGAATGAAAAAACTGCTCTCTTCTTTGGAAAATACCTACGTTCTTTTTCTTTATTATTATTTGTTCTCCTTTTTGAGAAAGAGGAACTCATCCGATTACAGACAATTGAGACAATAAACAACCAATCTCAATTTTGCTCAAATTTGTCTACTTTTACCTGACATCTGTCAATTTCAAACTCGTTCATCTAGTAATTTCATTTCTCTTCAAGGCGATTGGTTGGGTCCAATCCTATATTTTATGGAATTGACTTGAGTGGTTCAATCCAATCCGAAAACTGTATATATCGATTAGATGGATCGGATCCAGTCAAGTCAAACCCATTTGGAGCGGATCCAAAGTTGTGAGATAAACGTAGTCAAATATCATGTTGTATTCAGAATGGGGAAGTCTGTAACGCATCATCTGCTGGGTTGTCAATCTAGATCTTCTCCACTCCAAAACTAAATTCAGTCTCTTATATCCAGACAAGCTCTTACAATATTGCCCTCAGACTTCCACAGATTCACATGTCAATTACGATGTATTGTGTTCCCGTTTTTGTAAGTACTCCTCTTTATGGGTTACCGTCCCCCCTTCTGTGGTCACTTCTTAATGTATTCAGAAGAAGATAAGTGGAGCTTCAAGCATATGCTAATGACTTCGTCATTTTGCCAAGGACAATGTCAGGAAGGGTAGCTTCTAGTATCCTCCAAGATGCTTTGATTAACGTACCCACTTAGTGCCAGAGAAAACACATCAACTCCAGCAAGTTGTAACAAGACTGAGGAACAGGAGGTTAAACTTTCTTTCAACGGTGAGATCATTTCCCTTGTAGCAGAAGCTACAGTGATTTCAACCTGCCTATGCGACTATATTTTAGGAAGATATTAATGTTATTAAGGTCTTGCTTTGGGCTGAATTTATTGCCTTTGAACCTTGTTCAACAGACCACTGACCAGGGCGTGGGCGAATTATAACAAACGGTTTGGTTGTTAGAGTTGTATAATTTCCTTGAGAGATAGAACAATTGATATCGTCCGCAGCAAAGCATATATGATTGGAATACTGAAACAGTATGATTCTAAGTGGTGGTGCTGCTAGCCAGACCAACAAAAGATCAACTTCTAGTCAATCCAATCTACAAGCACAGCAGTAGCTGGACCGACAAGCCTCCTATGAATTCTCTCGAATATCAATACTTAAGATGTACAAATATGTAATGGTAGATAATGATTGTTTGCTATTTATGATTTCTAAACGAATACTAATATTTTTCTGGTTTTAGGTTCCAAGCACAAGCTTCGGAGAGTCCGTAACAGGCTATACGGTGCAGGTAGCTGAGTTTAAGTAAGAGTTTAAGAGAAAAGATACAGCTAACTTGTTCTATCTGAGAGATGGCAAGCAGTGAAGGTCATGCAGCGTACTACAAAATCTAGTGTACTTGATAAAACTATGTGGTTCTACAGCCTAGCAGTGTGATGGAGTCGGTCAATCCAGAACCCTTGTATTAGCGACTGGTAGTATTAGCAGACCCGTACGCTGGAAGAACTACTGTTACGGAGTACGAGTGATCTATTCCGTACAGGAAATGGAATAATCATAAAAATAGAAGGCCCTGCAATGGAAAGTGTACAATGATAGGAGCAAATCCTTTTAGAAATAATCAGTGGACCTTTCTCTGACTATTATTCTCACAAAATTACCAGGGTTTCTGAAAAATCCGCTAAATCGGCGACACACGTTTTCTAACCTTCTTAGGTCAACAAAAAGAGAGCCTTCCAGAATACCCTTTTTTATAGGTCAAAAATTCCTCTCCCTTCTAGTTATTTTTGATAGATTTCCCTGAATTCTAGGTTTAAGAGTAATGGCTGTCCAAACAGAGAAGATGAATTAGTTCAATTGCCCTCTCAGCTGACAGACAAAAGTGAGGTTACGTTACTTTATCATTATTGACAATACAATTGCATTGGTGATTCTATGACAGAACTATGGAATGAGTGATGAAAGCTAGGAATTTACAACTACAAGGAAAGCAGATTCTGTGAGTTCTAAATAATGTATTTTCAATACCTTATTCTCTTTTATTAACTATACAAGGTTGGATTATGGAGGAGCTTTGGAAAATTGATAAGTTTCAATCTGATACCTGGAAATCATTTTAATACACTGAGGAGTCGTATAATTTCCCGAATTTTCTGGAACAATACCAATGTATCCTTTCTAAATTCTGGTAAACTCAGACTAACCCGTAACAACGTTATTGACATATGTTCAGAGTGATTGGAGGAAACTTACGTCACACACAAATCAATAAAACGAAAACTCGGACAGTAAAGCGGCTTTGGAAAAACTTTGCTCGTTCTGTTCATCGTACAAGTTAGTATGGAACTGTTGAAAAGAATTCCCTCAATAAGAAGATTCAACAATCAGTCTCTGGTCTGGATTCCTGGCGCCACTGGCATGGAAGGCTTCTAAGCGGAAGACTCCTTTGCGAAAGATGGGACCGCAAAAGGTTTTATCGGACCAGAATCTGCACTTGGCATTTCTACAATGTTGCCAAACAAACACTGACTACCTTGACTACAAGAAAAGTATCAGACTTCTGGTATAATTTACCAGAACAGGTTCATTCCAAAGCATTTATAAATCCTGCAAAATATGTCACCAAACTATTGTTAGATTCCAGTAGGAATGATTCACGATCTCCAATAGACCTACTCACTGGTCAGACTAGGACTGAAAATATGTTTGCTAGGAATATCATTGGCTAATCTCTATAAGCTAAACTCGGTTCACTTGAACTGTTGTTGAGCTGGTCTTTTACAACTCGCCCTAAGGGGTTTGCCATTGCTTGACTGAAAAGGATCGTGATCTGAGAACAACCCAGGGACTGTTTGTGGTACACGGTTTCGTTCACTACCAGGTCAAGGGTAGAAGGCTTGTGTCCATTCCAGGGAAAGTGTGTCCTTCCAATTCCATTGGCACGGGAGGCGTTGTTTCTCTCGGGATTCATCGCACTGAAGTCTTCCAGTAGCAGCACCTCAATCTTGCTGCAGCGTTTCACAGTTAGTCAACATTCCCCCCTCAGTCACTGGTATCGTCACCTGGTACTGGCGAATTGAATGGAGAATACCACCACCAAATCCTTTACTGAGTTGAATGTGTGATCCGAACCAAATCGTGAGCAGGTATGACACTGGCGTTCACGCCTAGGGAGGGGAACTTCGTGTCAGAAGTCAACTAGGGAAAAAGAGGAATATGCGAGGTATGCCCACTCACAAATATATAGAAAGCAGCTGAACCAATTACCAACAATGTCAGAAAACCGCCGAACCCAAATGTGAGCTATCTTGTTGAGAAGTGCAAGGCGTAAATAGATATGTGATTTCCAACTCCACCAGAGGGGCTGGGTGTCAGCCCTACCTCTCAACAAGAAAAAAGTGGAAACCAACTGAATCCAAAACTCACTACAGTTCAGGAAAAGGAACTCGCAAAGTTCCCGAAACCTACTGAGGCAGATCAGGATGAGGCAATAAAAACGTTGGACAAACTGGACTGCAATCGAAAGGGTACAAATTACAATACTTAGCAGCTGGGTTGGGAAAATACCATGTGAGCGGAAACATACTGCCTTCAGAAATGTCTCTAGTTCACGAAAAGGAACCGTTTAACTCCTCGAAACCTACTGCAGATCAGGATGAGGCAGCCAAAGGTTTCGACAATCTTGAACTGAAATGAAATTAGAAGGAAATTAACTCTAAGCAAGAATAGGTGGTGGAGGACCCCCTCACTTTTAAACATAACCCCACCTTGTGACGTAAATTATGTAAGCAGCCCGTTCTACATGAACTCCCGCCATGTTTTCCACCGGTGAGGGACATCACGTAGCCCCCCATGGTTTACGATTATCGATGTAGGTAAGACAGATCATTTCATTCTGTGTTGTCATTCTGCGAGGCATTGTCAGTTGAAATCTAAACTGTGGTTGTCAGTAAAGTATGCCTGGTCATCCTGGTGCTAACGAGATCAGCTGAAACTATCCGTTACCTGTCCAGGTAGGTTTCTCTGTTTTATAACCAGTATTTTGGGGGGGTTGGCTGCTGGCTATATGGACGGTGGTCATTCCCATATGATACTGTATTTATATTTCATGTGCATCGAAATCGTCAACAAAAGTTTGAAATAAATACTGTTGAACGCATAGTTGTCTGTGCCCCCGCCAAACCCCCATCCACACCCCGTTGAGAACATCGATTTCGTTACAATCTAGGTGGCCTTTCGATTCTTATAGTCAAGTCCTACTTTTAGTTTTATGGAGTTCTTGCCTAGTTGTTCGTTTAAATCAAGGATCCTTGTAGATATGCCGGACATATAAAATTCAATATCCATCGGGGTAATATGAAAGGAAACAGACAGTTTTCCTGTTGGACATGAAACCTATATAAACCTTGATTATTTTTCAGTCACTTATTCGGTCACTACAATTCATTTCGTTTCTCGAATAGAACTAAATACAGCCGGCTCACAGCAGAAATATGAATTACGGTACACCGGATGTGTTTAACTCCAAGCAATACTACTTGAATCACTATTTGACATCAGGTCAGAGTTGTTATTCATATGAAATTAAATTGTTTTGGAAACACTTGAATCACGCGATAGTTCTCGAAGAAAAATCGTTAATTATATCTATTTCTGCTTTCGTGGAAGTATATGAACCTTTTCGATGAGGAAATTAAAATGTACTTTTCGTTAATGACTTTCATATCGCCACAATCACTGGAAAATTATCGAGGAGTGTTGTTAGTTGAATGTTTTATGACTCGCGGTAATTTGTCCACAGAACAAAACAACTGAGGTAGGTATGTTGATGATTAGGTACGTAATTTGAGTAATATGGATAATGTCATTTCCATCCGTCCCATAGAAAAATAACTTCCTCCAATCAGTAAAAGGTATGATCGAAATTAAATGCATAAAGAAAACCACAGAAAAATCCACAAAACCATCAGAGTTCACAATATCAATATAGTATAGTGTCCGTTGGTAATACTGCCACAATAATTCGGTATGGCGCAGTTTTTATGAAGGGTATTCATTTCATACTGAGCTGCAAATTGGTCAAAATTCAAATAATATATGGCGATATTCATTACAGTATTCTAGAGAATATAAGAGTGAAAATTCTAGAGTGTTTTCGAAACTTCTAGAAATATAAAAAAAGATCCTCGTGGAATGAACCAGAAACAGATGCTCCGGAAGGTTCTAGAACGTGCTGAAAATACAAAGTAAAGTTTGACCGCCAGAAAGGTGCCTTTCTGGAAATGTCTAGAACATAAGAAGAAAACTATCGAATGTTTTGGAAGCTTCTGCGAAGTACTAGAAAATTTGAGATCACCGTGAAATCAACCAGAACGGAGTCCCTGAAAGGTTCTAGCAGCATCGTTCTGAATATATTTCATAGGTGTTATTTTTGTTTCAAAAACAATTTGAAATTCTTATTCAGAGCTTGAGTATTCATTACAATTTCATGATTAGGGATTTGGAGATTCAAATAATTTCTGTAGTTGGGTTAATTCCTTAGCAGGTATTTGCATTCTGCGCGAAGGGTGCGACATCTATAATTATTTCGTTGAACTGATACAATGTAGATCAGTATTTTCTCATTATCAATGGATTTCTGGATAATAAATTGAGTTTAGTGATATTCTTTAGTATTCATAGTACGATAGTACAAATATCACCGCTAGATGGCGCTGGCGGCGCATCGACAAAGTTGCGTTAGCGCGTGACGTAGTCCGTTGGAAGAGAGTATATGACAGCGGCATGTATATTTCAGATAGGTTTGTGTCATGCCGTCCACGTTTGAAGAGTAAGAGAGGTTTTTTAAATTCAATTATTGAAGAAAAAAAAAACAAGGTTTACCACATAACATCACAGAAAAAATAGCTTGTCAAAAAATCATATTGTATATATGATGTCTCAAAACACTCATCAAATGAGAGAAAAAACAAGTGACATCATTTAAGAGAAAAAATATGGCACCTGCGTGTCAAATGGAATACCGGGTTCACCAATATATCATTTAAGAGTAAAAAGCATGGTTGCCTCTCTCATTTGTCAAATGTTAGGTGGAAAATGGGTCAAAGAAAACACGAGTCATTGGGGACATGGGGGATTCAAGATGTTTTACGTGGCTTCTTATAAACATGTGTCATGAAGCCCGTCATTTTAACGTGCCCAGTATACCCAGTATATGCCAGTTTGATTCTGTTTCTTTTTCGCTTTTCATCATCATCACTCACACAAAATAATTTATTTTGGATCGTACTGTAATATTCAGGGTTTTTTTTGGAAAATTATCACAAGGATGTGTTGTTGCAAACCTGGACTAGACTCGCAATGATTCGTAATGACGATACCAACCCAAATATGGAATACTATACTCAGTGTCTCATTAAAAAATATCGCGCCTATATTATTTTTACTCAAATGCGTATAATCCTGCATATGTTTATCATGATTCGAAAACTGACCTGTCGAAAAATAAAATCGACCAATCCAAAAATTTTTTGAACTTCCTCATAACCTACTGATTATTGGTACATTCTACATTTCATTGGGGCTCTTCAGTCTTGTCAATTCTTAGTGACACAGAATTGTATGCATATTATTATTACTTTAACAATACAGAATGAATGATAATGAATAATAATATCTAGATCGTTATTACGTATTGCCCTGGATATGACGAAATATAATGTTGGCGAAAATTCAGTTGATGCCATTACTGATTCCCTGTGGTACTATCCTGACTTTCTTAAAGATATTAATATAAGTGCATAGCTTGACAAATACTTGCTTGATATGTTAATACTTTCAAGTGAATCATAATTATGCACATATGGTTATGCAATCCTTGAATATTTGAGATTAGTTCGTAAAAGAAAAGGGTATTCACAGGATTCACAGGATTTGGGGTGTATTGAGTCTGCTGTGTAGAATGACAATTGCCGAAAGAATGTAAAGGTATTAAGTGGAATGTACATACAGTATCGGAAACTTTTAATATGTGGTATAGACAGAAATCAACGCGAGCAACAAGGAACGCAATTATATGATAATACCACATGAATAAGAGAGACGCACTGGTGCGCGCCTCTCCTGTTGCCTCGTCCGACGAATCAACAACTCACGTCGATATCCTCGAGCGAGTAGAGGAGGAATTGTAATGCTCTCTCAACATATAGCAAGGTTTTCTGTACGCTCTCATAAAACCATCATACCTCAGGTGAAAACTATCCGATGCTGTATACTGCTTTCGAATATGAAAACTATACCGATTTGCCGTGATGCGGTAGAAATATTAGTCGAGCGAATGCAGAAGGCTGTCTTCGCTGCAATTTGTCTGCTCAGAGCACATGTTTATCAGACCAAATAACCACTCAGACTGTATCATTAGGAACAGCCTATGTGAGTAAGAAACATCTGTTATCATTAATTGCCTTGGTGTCCCGGGCGACTTACTGATATTTCAGTTGCTGGAAAACCAGGAAAATCAAACAAGCATTACATAGTGAGCTTCGTCTATAAAATTGAACAAAAATGAAAAAATATTCAAAAATTGACTATAAAATATAGTCTCTATGAATTAGTTCTGAGATGAAAGGGGATCTCTTCTTTTCATGAAACTCTCAATTAATTTGTTTGAAAGTTTTAGACAATGTTGGGAATTGATTACTTTCATTGCGGACATGGATGAAGAATTATTGTTTACAGCGGCTTACGCTGCGTTAATTATCAATAAATGAACAGAACAGGCAAAAAAAGACAAATAGACGCTGGTGTGAAAAGAGATACGCTAAAAACGAATCATGTCATGTTACTCCTTCGAAATCTTCAGAATTTGTATTGCGGTTGGAACTCCCTTCATTATCATCATGAAAAGGATGATGTTCACACAAACATATGATAATGATGATTTGATAAAAAATGGGATCATATTGCTCAGTAGCGTGATAATTATATACATGATGAGATGAAAGACCTCTTCTCGAAATTTGTTTTTCAATCCATATTCAGAACGAGCTGATGAAGCCTATCTACCCCATTTTAGATTTTGTATCACGATACTCCCCTGAAAACTACCCCCGTATGGAAAAAAAAATCCCAAACCAGAGTAAATTCATCGTTTTTGGAAATTTCCTTCTTACTGCATATCCAAAATGAGCTGATAAAAAATTTCAACCCCATTTCAGATTTTGTACCCCAATATTCACTCTGGAAACTACCCTCGTACTCAAAAAATTTTCATAGTTTTTAGAAATTTCCTTCTTAACTCGTATGCAGAACGAAATGAGAAAGCATACCTATACCATTTCAGAATTTGTATATCATTACTCATCCTGAAAACTTAGAATGATCTCAGAAAGTATATCCAACCATTTCAGATTTTGTATCCCAATATTTACACTGAAAACTATCCCCATATTGAAAAAAAAATCCCAAAAAAGAGTTAATTCATTGTTTTTAAAATTGTCATTTCAACTGCATATTCAAAATGAGCTAAGAGAGCATATCTACCCCATTTCAGATTTTGTACCCCAATTTTACCCTGGAAACTACCCCCGTATTTAAAAAAATCCTCAAAACAGAGTTGATTCATCGTGTTTGGAAATTTCCTTCTGATCTCCATCCAAGCATAATTTTTTTGTTATTCAGTTTGTAAGAGTATACGTTGTGGATATCACAAAACTGGATGATTTTCGTAAAATGTTGTTTTCATTCCACTCCATATTGTACTTCACAATGCTCTTCTTGACTGAATGTGAACAGTAAAATCAAAGAAATCACAAAAATGCCGTCAACTCTGCTCGCGAGATGATAGTAAACAAAATTATTGATAACTTCACATTACCTTCAAGTAAAACGTAATAAAGTTTCCTTCGAAAATTTCCTTGCGGTTTATACCATATTAATTGTGTTGTTATTATCCATATTTGAACAACCACTGGAAAAACAAAGTGTTTCTCATAATGAGAAGTGATGCAAGAAAATAATAAACAGAAAATGTCTCAGAATTTTATAAGCTTTTTTCTACGTTCAGGTACAAAACAAAACTTAATTGAACTATATTTGGTGGAAAAACTGTCTCTTTATTGCACTCATGTGTCATTCTACTATAGCGTTCTGTCATCATGACAAGCATAAACTTTCAAATCGACGCCAAATTTTCTGTGAGATGGTATTACGTTTTAAATAGTTGCATGTTTCATCATATTCATTATATAATGGACTATAAAATTACTAGAAAATGCAATTTTTTTTTTTTTTTTTTGGCTTTGACATTTCGTCATTCGGCCAGAAACAAGTTGTGGAGTGTGTAAAAATGTATAATGTGAATAATGATTTGAAATGTAATATAATTAAAAAAAAAATGAAACACGAGGATAGGTCTACACATGGATAACAAGCCTAAATTAAACCTACTACAACTTGATCTTAGTCTTGTTTAAGAATTCAATCAAACATTCGTACCATTTCAAGCTGTTTGAGACTAAAATCGACATGAGATTGAAAGGTTTTGGAACATTCATACAGCTCATTCGACTGATCAGAGTACTTGGAACATGCGAAAAATATATGATCTCGATCTCCTTCTTGATCGCAGTGCTCACAGTTTTTAGTGGAACTAATATTTATCCGAAAAAGATGATGAGGGTAACAAGCATGTCCAAATTTTAATCTTGTAAGAGTCGTGATAAATCTACGGGGTATATTAAGCTTCGAATACCAATGGTGTGTGGGTATACACGGTTGTAAAAGAGTATATCTTGTCGGATTGGTATGACAGTATTCACTCCAGCTAGATGCCCATATTAAACGCTGATGCATTTTCAAATGTGCAAAAAAGTCATGTGAACATACATAATGACCAATGTTTTCTCCCCTTTCAACACCAGTTCTGGCCAGTTGATCCACACGTTCATTGTCCTCCAGTCCTAGATGTGCCTTTATCCACAGAAAATGAATTTGTATTCCATTGAGATTCAAGTTTGCCACCAATTTTTTAATTTGTAGTATGTATGGATTGTACTTAAAAATTGATATTTCAACACTTTTCAACGCTTTAAGGACGGATAAGGAATCTGAGACAATGATAATATTTTCATTATGAGTGTTTTTTACGAATGAAAGAGCTTCGAGTATAGCTATAGCCTCTGCTGAGAATATTGAGAATCTGTTATCTAATTTGTAAAATTTTTCTACATTTTGGAATGGTATGAAGAAGGCAAATCCTGTTCCATTCTTTGTTTTTGATGCGTCTGTGAAAACGATCACAGCGTTATCCCAATTTGAAAGGTATGAACGAAGAATATTCTTACTTATCCGTACATCACTGGAGTACCTAGGTTGGACGACATTTATGTTATGAAACAAGGAGGTGTAATCTTCGAGAACGATTAAATTACTAGGATTTGATAAATTTGCGAATTGATGTTGATATTGCTGGAAAGCAACACATAGGGGGGGCGAATTTTTCACTCTCCAATATTTATTAGTAAGGTCTGCACTATTTAGGAGTGATATGTTATGAAAAAGATCAGAGTTCTGTGTATATGTTTTGGTGAGGAATTTTGCACCGAGATAATTCCTTCGATACTCCAAAGGGGGTTCAAGAGCTTCCACATGCAGGGGTGCTATTGGTGTTGATCTCATTGCACCAAGACAGATTCGAAGAACCATATTTTGAAAAACATCAATCTGTTTCAACACGTTGTTACTGGCAGAACCGTAGAGAAAACATCCGTAGTCTAATATGGAACGTAAATAGCAGCGATAAAACAACAGAGCATGCAATTTGTTAAAAATAAAATTATTTCCTTCGAATATCATCTGAATTATACAAAATGTTTTGAATTACTTTTAGCAGATCGATTTAAACGAACAATGTCTTCCTTACAGTTTAGTGCCACCAAAATGAAACTTTGTCTGGTTTTTGCATGAACGTTAAAAGGTTAGGTTTAAATGTGAGTGAGCCCATATCAGGCCCTCCACTGCGGCCAATGGCCTATTGTGGCTGAACGTAGAAAAAATGTTGTATGAAACTCGTGCAAAAAGAGTTTATTGCACTCGACGTGTTGTCCAACTCGGACAACTTGGACAATTACACGTCGAGTGCAATAAACACCTACTTTTTGCACTTGTTGCATAAATAACTATTATTCAGTTTCAGCAGTCCCGGTGTCTGTAATTAATTCTTGCATGTGAATTTTGACCCTGTTTTAGTCGCCCAAATTAACTTTAAATTTGGCAAGTCCTCATGATTATGAAATGTTTTTCAGAGAGAAAAAGTGGCGGCTCCAAAGATAAGAAAAACAACAGAAACAAACATACAGATCATAAATTTCGCTAAATAAGAAAATCAGCAGGAACACATGCATGTTTATGAAAAGTACCAAAAAAATTTGATACTCAAATCGATTATTATTTTATTCAATATAATAGTTTACTCGATTTAGGGTGGGTACAGGTACTATTCTCCCAATATTTTGATGAGATTAGACTAAAAAATTACTCTTCGCAAAATTCATGTGTTCAAGGAAATTCCTTTTTAAGATGTAGGTACATATGACAAAATGAAATTTATAGTATAATTTATAATTCTAGGGATTTTTTCCAAGGATTTTTTTTACTGTAGTTGAGTCATGATTTATTCAAATCGCTCCAGGAACGAACCATTTTGTTTTCCCATTCCAGTAGTTTAATTTGTCTCTTACAATAAAATCATAACAGAGGGTCTACAGGTTTACAGGTTTTTCTACAATACCTATGTTAAAAGCGTAATGAGCCTATGAGTCTTTGTTGGTACCGAAAAAGTATTTCAACAAAGTATTTTCAGGTAAGTAGGTATACCGGGTGTCCTAGAGCTTTTTGGCCAGCATGTACCTCAGTTACTTCCAGAAAAAAAAACTAAAAAAAATACATGTCGTAGGAGAACATAAGCTCTTCCATGCAGCATAGCAAAATTAACTCCCTGATAAACAACCCCCGAGAAGCCACCACTAACTTTTGTTTTTCGAATTGCACCCTCATGGTTGTTTTGGTTTAACTTACAGTATTTTTCATTTCTCATTCAATGATATATCATGGAAGCTATCATGGCAAGCAGAACTATAGCAAAAAAATATACGGTATAGCAAGCCTCTGAAATTGTCTGGGTTAAATCTTCAATATTTATTGATTGATTTTCGAACACAACTTGTTTCAGATATACCAATAGGAGACAGTCTAGTGGCGTGGGATCTGGAGAACGTGCAGGCCATCGAAAAGGTCTATTTCCATATTTCCAATCAATCCAACGGTCTCGAAAAGTATTATTGAGGAATGTAGTAAATATATTATGGTTATGTGCAGGAGCACCATCTTGTTGCCATCGCATTATTTTATTGTTGTGTTTCAGTTGGAATATCTTGTAGAAGTGCAAGGAATGTAGATATCGGTAGCCTGTCAAAGTGTCTTAGAAATAATAAGGGCCGATGACACTTCCATTATGTAAAACACACCACTTATTCACACTCAACATTGTTTGGATATTGGTTTCTCTTATCCAGTGAGGGTAGTCCTGTAACCGAAGCACAAAAAGTTCCAACATTTTCTTCAACTTTCACTTTTTCTTGTCTCTACAACTTGGAGCAATTAATTCAGTCTATTTAATAGTACCCACAAATGAATTCAATTTTCTCAACTGACTATATTTATGATATTTAGTCCGCAGCCCTCGTACAAAATCTAAAGTGATAACCAGCAAGTTGTAACTTTGTATACTGTTTAAGTAAGTTATCCTTTGGCTTTCTGAAAAGCATGTCAATTTCGCATTTATATGTAAGGTAAACCACTGTCAAGGTTTCCTCTCTGCGAAATCTTGGCGGACTCGGCATACGTAAACAGTATACAAAGTTACAACTTGCTGGTTATTACTTAAGATTTTGTACGAGGGCTTGTAGACTAATATGGTTAATTAAGAAATCAAAAGGGCTGTGAATTGAACAACAACAAATATGAAGGTGCAATTCGAAAAACAAAAGTTAGGAGTGGTTTCTCAGGGGTTGTTCACCAGGGGGTGGATTTTGCTAAAGTTCTTATGGTTTCCTACAATTAAAATTTTTTTTTTGTTGCAAATAACTGAAATATCTGCTGGCCTAAAAGCTCTGGGACACCCAGTAAATGCAATTTGAATTTGATACAAAGAAGTTTTTTTTATAAAAGTGCTTTCATCTATTCCATTTGTGCAAGCCTTCTTATTCCTATCAAGAAACAACTTAGGCAAAATGAGTAATATTTTTTCAGAATACGATCCTGTCCAGCTTCCCCACTATTACTCGGGTATAACTCGAAATATTTGGCAGGCTTCGCGCAAGTTAATTTGTATGTTCTATCTTCTTTCTCTTTGATCTGAGAGTCCCACCATCTATTCCCATATTCCTGTATGTAATCTTGGCAACCCATCCTGTATAGTGAACAGTCATAAAACCAATATAAATTAATGTCATTCATATCACAACTTGAAATTTTGTCGACGAACTCAACAGCAATAAAATTAACTTTATGGCAATAAGTAATAATCTCATGTTTCTCTCCACACGTTTCCATTTCGATCGTACGGTACATAAGGTTTATACAGACTCGGTCGGCACGTTCTGTATATGAGTTATGTCCACTAGATAACACAGGATAAAACATGCTATTTATACATTTCCAAGCGGAACTAAATATATTGTTGTTGTACGTGCGATGTTCAAATGAATTCTTATCTAACCATTTAGCGCGGTGGTTGTTGTGAACAACGCGACGCGGCGGTGGCCAGCGCTGTTTGCGTTCGTTACACTCATATGATGGAAGATATCATGATATCAATAATAGTCACCCAGCTCGTGGTGTGACCTTCATGATTGCTATTCACAGGGTGCATCGCTAAAAATGTATCTGTTGAATATACAGTGCGGCTTTTAAGGTAGTACTCCCCTCAGACGTTTTTTTTAAAGAGAAGGCTGAAATCGATATATGAAATGGATGACATGTTGTTCTTTAGTCCCCCAAAGTTTGAAATCTTTCTTGTGTTCCGTTTTTGAGATATATGATAAGAAAATCGACCACTTATACATGTACCGATTCGAAAAACGGAACAATCATTTTTTGTTCTAAAACGAAACTTATATCAAAATTTTGACCAGTTCTTGTGTTTTTTTCTCGAGTTATTCAATTAGAAAGTACATAAAGTTTTTACATCGGAGTCGTACACTTGAAATGTCTAGCAACGCTGCGTCTCCATGAAAAGAGCAAGTACGATGTAAAACGGAGAGGGAAAAAAATTCTTTACATGATATATCAAAATAATAGGCGGGGGGTCAAATAAGGCAAAGAGTGTGTGATTGCGGACTTTATTTATTTATTTGTAAATTGACATGTTTGAAAAGTCGAAAATACGTTTTATTGAATTTATTATTATTAAAACGCAATGATGTTTTACCGTTATTACGGAAATTGATTTTTCGGGGCATTTTTTAGGAAATTTAATGACCTAATAAATCAATGGAATTTTTTTGTTGTTATGTACGAAAGCAATGGACACAGAAAAGATTTTTTTCATTTCGACTTTTTCTAAGAGTTTTGTCTATAATCTCGAAAAGTCGACTTTATAATGTCGAAATTTCCATTTTCGACTTCAATATCGAAAATTCGACCAAAATGTCGAAACTTCGACCTTTTCCTAGAAATTACAACATTGAAATCGAAATAAATGATGATGGATGCTGAATGATTTGATTTGGACACGAACGTTGAAATTCAAATATTGCAGTGATAGGTAGTTTCGACTTTTTTCTCGAAACTTCGACTTTTTTCTCAAAATTTCGAAGTTGATGTCGAAATTTCGACTTTTATGTTGAAATTCAATTATTTCGACTCTAATGTTGGAATTTCGAGAAAAAAGTCGAAATTTCGAGATAAAAGTCGAATTTTCAACATTAAAACCGAAATTTCAACTTGATAAAAAACAAAAAAAACTCTTGTGGCCCTCTTGCGCTTCGGGTTTCATTTGTCGTTTACCAGTCATTTGAGTATGACAAAACTTTGGTGGGTTGTTGGATGAGTTTTGTGATTATAATAATATTTCGTTAAAAATTGATATGTAGTCTGGGATTGAAAATCAACATATTTTCCACACTTCAACAAGAATTAAATCCACTGAAAATATAAAGGGGTTTTCATTAAAAAAATATTATTTTAATAAGTCACACATTTACGAGACGTATGGTGACAAGTATTTTGGGGTCATAAGGTATCAATGCTTTTCATAAATTTTATTTGAAGCATATTTTTTATTCCAAAAAGATAAGGAGCTATCGTATACTCACGCATTGTTGATAAACCCCGTATATACATTGTGGCTGACTGACCAGCTCTGATCCAAATTCAGCTGATTAACTAACATAACATAATATACGCCACAAGGTATTTGTTTAAGAATTTTCATCTCTGGAAAATGCATGTTATTACCTCGCTAGGTATGACAACTTTGATAGTGTACCTGATGAAACACCAATTTTCAGTTTCGCTTGAGTGACCACAGTATGTTTGTGTAAACAACTACTTTTATCAACTGTTAAAAAAAACTAGGTTGAGTAATTTCAGATGAATTATTTGCCTCTGGCTCTTAGACTATGACTGGTTTGTCAGACTTGTCTCTCAGTATGTAACAATTGCTGAGTTGCCAGCTTTCTTGGACGGCTGAGATACCTGATTATATGTGTACATGCGAGTACACTCTAGGTAAAAACGACTGAGTACAGATACAGCCATTACTATGGAAATCCGCGCGGACAATTGAAAAACTTTTGACTCCGAAGGTTAGGGAAGTACTACCTTAATAGTCCATCCCCCTGTTAACTTTTGAACGGTTCGACGTAGAAACATGAAAAAATAATTGTTTCGAGGGTTTTACAAACACTAGTTTTTGAAATAAAAAAAAAATGGTGATTGCCCGACAGGGGGGAGGACACATCAACTGAAAATTTTCATATGGCATGGGGGGCCAAGTAGCACATCGTCGAAAAGGAAATTCCATTCTATTTTTGCAATTCAAATTCGAAATATCAAATATAAATGCGGATTTAAATACTACTCATACCTCGGTAAATTAGAAGAGTATTACCGATACTACTTCTTGAGAGAAGAAACATTGCGATTACTCGATAGATGGCGCTGAGGGCACATTAACTTAAAAATTGCGAAAGGCATAAAAATAGGAATTCAAGCAGATTTCATACTTCCCCTCTGAACATTCCATTATTTTCTTCGTTCGTTGTTACATAAAACGACTTCTAAAAATATTCAAGTGCGCTTTACCGTATAATGTTTTAATTAAACTGGATCATAGAGCTATTTCTTTTCAGAATTTCACAGAAGTGTTCATTTCATCTACATATTTTTCCATGATCAGAAAATTACCCGTTCTTAAGAATTCCTAGGAAGGTCTACTGAATGTATGAACAGTTTTGGTCTACTCACGAATTCGTTTATTTGGTGTTCTGTCATACCTGAAACAAAAAAAAAGACATTAATTCAAAACCCCAATCATAGCTTTCCAGTTTCACATCTCGGACTGAACCGAAATGCTCATAGACGTTCTATGCCGAAAATATTGATAGGCGTTTTCAACATGTTAGACAAACGGATCGACGGAGGCATGTCGGCCTTACCTGTTTAAAGGGTCAACGTTCTGACCACGGGACGCAAATGGGCTACAACCTTCGACGCATACGGGCAGCTGAATGGTAAAATTTCTGACCGCGGAACTCAACTGGGTTCCAGCGCATTATCCTATGAAAGCCAGGTAGAATATTGTACGTTAAAGGCCCCACATGGTTCTTATGGAAAATGGGTCCTAGTCGACTTGGCTAAAAATTCAGAATAATGTAGTTTATGGTGTCCTGATGTCTCCACGGGCACAACGAGATCTATTGAACAGTTTTTGAGATATAGGGTGTCAAACATGCAGAGAGGGGTTGTTACTTACCTTTAGAAAATCAATAATGTAGCTATTATTTTGTTACAAAAAGTTAGGGAGAATAATTGCAATCTTAATATTGTCGACCCAAAAATAGTAATGAAACTTCTAAGACTCCGTATACAGGGTTATTAATAACTACATAATTTTCATGTAATTGACCATATTGTTACCAACGGTTAAAAATATAATGTATCTGTAGCAAAACCGCGAAAATAAAAAATGTTTTATTTGGTGCATATTTTATGTGGGTATTTTATGAGTTACAGAAAAATGTGACTGAAGAGCAAATCTAGGATAAATGGGTAGATATACCACTATCGGTATCAGCTTTCACCTGAGTTGCAATAATGACAACATTGGCACTATAAACTGAGTGAATCATTGTGAACTTCATATATTTGCCTTTTATACCTACGGTAAACAAAAAGATGAAATGTTTGACCCAGCCTTTTGTAAATTTCTCTTCTCTTCTTATTTCAAAATATATATTTTTTTTTATGTTTTTGGAAATTCCGAAACGTGCTTATCCACAGACCCCTAGTTTGCATTTAAAAATGAAATCAACTTGATAATAAACTCATTCCCACTCCACTACACAATTTTTGATAACTGTACTGCCTAAATAAATATCATTTTAAAATACCACTGAGGTATGTAATTAGTAATTTTCGTTATTTTCAGTTAAAAACCCTGGGGAAGTTGGTATTGTAGCATGACAATATGGCGACGGTGAATATGGTCAATTCTCTGAACGAAGTCAGTCAAACGCAAAAGCTCGTAGACCTGCAAAATTAGTAAATATCATTATTGTTTAATTTTGTTATTGGGTGATCTTAGGTTACTATTATACAGGATCACTCCAAATTTTCTTTTTCAGTTGTAATGGTTTTAATTTATTTTTTATACTTCAAACCCTGTACACTTGGATTTGGAATTTTGGCAATTTTCAAAAACAAAGACTTGAAGTTCAAAATTAAAATAATAATAGATGCCAGGATTAAAACTGTTAAATCAGCTAAAAGGCTTGAGAAAAAAGAATTGTGACGAGCATTGGTACAAGAGTAAATGCTGCAAAGATGGTGCATAATATGCCCAATAAATGCTTAATGAATCAGAAAATGTTCTAGAACGTGTCTACCATGTCTTGACAGACATGGTATGAACTGGTAAAAACAGATATTCGTGTATTATGAGCACAAAGTGATGGATGGCCGCTCGAACAAAGAGAGTTATGCTTTGGAGAGCGGCAACTACACTTTGTGCTCGAAATACACACAATGGTTTTTTAACAAACGCAGATCTCAGATACAGAAAAAACACTCGATATACATTATTACCTAATAATATTCATTTCTTTCATTATTTACTAGATTAAAATTGAATGCCAAAGTCAGTATCCAAATTGCTGGCAATACAATCCATATCTCTAACAAAAAAAAGGCGTGAAGGACAGAAACACTAACCACTCGCTCTCGAGCGAAAAAGCTGTCAATTAATGACATTCCTCAAAGAACATTAACTTTGCGTTGAGATTTGAACGCGCCAAAGGCTACTTTGGTGTGCGGTTGTCGAAATAGTAATTTACGTAACAAGTCCGGAAAAAACTGTTTTCGGACGTGTTGCGTACACAATTTTTTCGGTAACCGTGTAGAATAACAAATCAAGACACATTTATTTTTTATATTTCTTTGTAGAAGAAAATTTCGAACATTTTAATTCTTATTTGTATTGAATATCGTAATGCGAACAGAAGATAGGTGCTAACAGTAACATTCTAATTCTTATTTATATAAATATTTATATTGAAATTCGGACATTTCCCGGACTAGTCCGGAAAGTACGTACTTCCCGGACTAGTCCGGGAAGTGATACTTTCTCAAAGAAAAATCGTCCGGGAAGTAGGTACTTTCCGCACGGTTGCCGAAAAAAGATTTTTCATGCAGTAGTGTACCGTTTGATAGGTGCATAATCATGCTGTTGACCAGAATCCGTACAAGATGCAACAAATAGACAAGAGTCGCCAAATTTTGATCATTTTATATTTAGTTTCCTAATTTATGTTTAATTTGTGTGGATGTTCTTTAAAAAAATTAAAATAAATCCAACAAAAAATAAAATTTTGACTGACCCGGTATAATGGTAACATCAGATCACCCAATATCAAAATCGAATGATATTCACTTATTCTGCAAGTCTACGAGCTTTTGCGTTCGACTGATTTTGTTCAAAGAATTACTTTAAAATTATGTAATTATAAATTACCCTGTCTTAGACTTTTCCATTACAACTCTAGTCGACAATATTAAGATTGCAATTATTCTTCCTAACCTAACTTTTTGTAACATAATTTTTTTGAGGAATCACTGGATTCACGACATTTCAAACGGTTTTGGTGTAAATAACGAAGAAATACGTCCATCAATAAAAATGGTATATGAGAATAATAGTTATTTATGGTACTAGTGTGTTATGTTGAAAATAAGTTACGCGAGAAAGATTTATTTATATAAGATCTCAAGTGACTTTGGAAACATAACACACGAGTGACATATAATGTTTTATCGAACGAGTGGAAAAAGTCGTTATTTTTATGAGACAATAATTACCTAATAAGTTTTAAATATGAACGTGAGTTATGGATTATAACACACTTTTATTTGATAGTTTACTTGTCTAAAATGACATTGATAATGACAAGTTATAACTGTCAAGTGTTGGATAAAATTTTGAAATTATGCCGTTGAATCAATCCACCACTTCAATTTCAGAAGTTTCATCAAAATTCTGACTCCACCATTGGATTTTGGAATGTTTCTGAATATATCAAAATTTTCGACAAACCAGGCGAATTACCCTGAAATTATTTTGGATGTGAAAACTGAAAATCCCAAAAACTCACAAGATCAACAGTATAATCCACCTCTCTAGCTGCATTGTGAATTTCATTATGCCCATCAGAAATATGAAACGATGGTTCTACTGTGAGGATTGTCAATTACAATTTCGATACCGTCAGTCACCACAGAAGTTGCAACTGTTCGAAGAAAATTTATGATCCACCGTGTAAAAATAGCTATACAACCGTGCCAACAACTTAATGATACGTTATTCGAATTCAGGAAGTTATTAAGTCTAACGCTAAATTAAAACATCAAGTATTTTTTTTCAGTTTGTCTTTGGCAACAATTGTTTTTATCGAGGTTATGACTCTTAGTTTTTATTTTCGTACTTTGCACATTTACTACTTATACAGTTAATTGATGAGACCGATAATTATTCTTAGGTCAACTCCAATAATAAAGTAAGGTAAACATTTTATAGAACGACGCTTGTTGATATAATAAATTGTACAATTTCTCTAGAGCCAACATAAAGTTCACCTGTACAATAGTTAGTTATGGCCTACGGCGTAGATGGCGTCACCCGAGTGCCAATTTTTTTGGGTCGTTCGATATAAATGGATGAAGAAAAATATCTTGTGACGAACCACGAAAAGTTACACGAAAGTTGAAAATTGTGCTTCTCATTGGCAGGTAGTCAACAATTTTATTATTCTGATCAATCCAAAGTTCAAATAAGTTTCTCATGCGTTAAAAGGAACGCATGGGATGTCACGAGTTATTTTGTATTATCATTATCTTTGCCGTAAGGTATTAATTCAGAGTGATTTCGTTTTGCTTCGGAAGCTCCATAAAGCTGTCCTGACGCATGAGAAACTTATTTGCACTTGGGATTGTTCAGAACAACAAAATTGTTGACTGCCTGCCAATGAGTAGAAACATTTCCAACTTTGGATTCCGTGGTTCGTTTCAAATTAAATTTCAACTAGTGGCTATAGATGTCACAAGGTATTGTGGCATTATAATTGTCTTTGCCGTAAGGTATTAATTCAGAGTGATTTCGTTTTGACTTCGGAAGCTCCATAAAGCTGTCCTGACGAGTTGTAAACAACGAAACGACGTCGTTGGCAGATGGTGAAACTCTAGGAATTAAATCGAAAATAATTTCTCCTCTTTAAATGGATGAACATACATTTTTTTCTATAATCCTCTTGAGGTCATATCAAGTTTCAATTAATATTTTTTTTTAAACATGACATGAAGGAAGTAAAGATGGTGTGTAGCAAATGAACGGCACATTCATAATCATTGCATTCCTTACCTACTTATGAAAGTATTTATGGGATAATACCGATGCATTTTGAGTATTCCAAATTTTCAATCATAACTTTATTGCATTTCATTTTCAATTCAAATTTTTATCGATGATTCAGATTTACAATACTGAATCATGCATAAAGATATCTGATCTCACTAGCAGTGGAGCGATGATCGTTAATAAAGCGCCTATGTATGTGACACAATGTCCTAGAAAAATAATCAACGGAATTTGTAAATACCTTCAAAATTACCGTACTCGATTGGCATATTCACAATTTATATTTTGTAAACATACGATAAAAGTATACGGTCATTGTATTAAGAGACGTAAAAAGCATATTACAAAAAGTAAATAATACATCATGAAAACATGTAAACCTGTAAAATTACAATATTTTACAAACTGAAATGTAGATTTACTTGACTGGTTATGGCATCGTATAGCTCAAGTTACATCATGTACAATTACAAAATCTGTTTTTAAAGTGCAACAAGTGAAACTTAATCTCATTAGGATAAGACGAAGTGATTCTAATTTAGCTTGTAACATTTGTATCCATCTAACACACACTTACATGGCAAGTTAAATAAAAACTTTGAATAAAAAACTTATTACATTATATAATTTGATATCACAATGATTGAACGAATTACTTTTATTCAACACTATTGTTTTTCAAAAATGCACAAATTTTTTCGCAAGTAAGTGGAATATGAGAAGAGTACTTGATTATTTTTCAAGAAATTCTTTGTGACATTTTAAAATGCTGCAAAATATAAAAACATTCCTGTAGCATCAAACCACCAGAAAAGAAAGCTATTTTTAGATGGGTTGGGATCAGGTTAAAAATAAACAAAGAGAATTTCTGCAAAGCAGTAAGTGAAATAATTCATGTTTAATTTTCCCACAATGATAATTCATGTCGTACAATAATATTATTCTGCTTCATGATGAAGATTGATTATGTTTTAATTGTTTCAATGAACACTGGTATTTGGTGTTGATATTTAAGCATAGGAATGCTGCATTTATTCGAAATGAGCATGATGCCATTGATAGAAATAATTATGGTTTTCCTAAGCGTCCTTGAGATGCCGGATTTCATCATTGATAGTGGATGATAAATACAAACGGATTTCACCTTGAAAAGTCATTTGAAAAGATAAATAATTAAATTTTTTTTCAATTCTTGTACATATTTACATATACGGGAGTTCAATAACATCACAGGGTTCTGTTTAGTCGTCGTATTGTCTATCGTATGGAAATATTTGATTTAAGATTTATTATTTTATACATTAGAACATGCACTTATAGACCTATTCAGTGCATGTGGACGTTCATGTTCTAAAGGGCTCAGTTTTGTGACTATTATTACTTTTTTTGAATTACGACATATACAGATAACCTCACATTATCTTTTCTTGCCGATGATAGCTCGATTTCTGTAGAAATCAGGTCAATTTTAACACCACGATTGGTAAAATTTCTCAATAAGGTGTCGCTCTAATAGATTCTAAATTTCTAGAACTGGTCCAATTTGTCAAAAAAACAAACATATTGTGCAACCAATATACAGGGTGTTTCAGAATTCAGTATCAAGATTTCAGGGGCGTGTTTCTTAGGTCAAAAAAAGACTTTCTTTCTCATAAACATGTGTCCGCAACCGCTTTATTTCTGAGATACAGGATGTTGAAATTTAACAAAAAAATCAGTTCTTTTTCAATATCTCTAAACCACTTTGGCTTTTCTTTTTAATTTTGGTACATGCAAAGTACACATGAAAATACATGGCGAACCTTTTTTAATTTTCATCAGTGGCGTCTCTGTAAACATGCTCTGTCATTTTTGATCAAAATAATGATACGCTACGGTTTTTTTTGTCAAATTAGTATCATTTTCATAATTGTCTTCTATTTTCCACAAACATGGTCTCTTGACTATTTTCCGTCCGACGGACGGTTTTCGATTTAAAAAATAAAAGGTCGTCATTCGCTTGTACCTATGTAATTTTTTGTATGTCTCATTTTGCTTTTTAAATCGAACACTGTTCTTCGTAGGGAAAAAAGTCAAGGGACCATTTTTATGAATAGATAGAGGACACTCAAAAAAAATATAATATTCATTAAAAAAAACAGTAGCGTATCATTATCATTTTTGTTAAATTTCAACACCCTGTATCTAAGAAATTAAGCAGTTGCGGACATATGTTTATAGGAAATAAAGTCTTATATTGACCTGAAATATACGCCCCCTAATTCTTGATACTGAATTTTGAAACACCCTGTATTATGTTGATATCAATGAGGCTATAGATACATCTATTTTCAGGAATTCACATTTATTCTGATTAAGGTTGGAATTTTCACGTCAATTATGTTTGTAAGAGAATAAGCAGCAGTTATTATGCACCTTTGCAATTCAAGAAAGTGTTGAATGAGAAGAATCTGCGTAATATACTCCTGTGGGGCAATGGAAACATAATAACTCTAGCTTTTACAGCTGAGAAGCGATTTCAATGAATGATACGGTCTTTATCACATAGATAAATGCATTTTACCATTACCATGTATTTCAGACCAGGATCCCACACCTATTTTCAAAAATGAATATACCGAACATACCGATTCTTCCAGAGTAGCTTCATTTTGCCGAGACGCCCAACTTTTTCCTCTACGAAATTTCTCGATAGTGGTAGCTAATAAACTGCGCAGGTATCAATCATGTCGATTTGGTGAATGCAAAAAAGTCATTAATAACGGTCAATTTTTCAGTTAAACCTCGATATAATTCGCCAAAGTACTCGAAAAAACTTTTGTCCTACAAAATGGATGGTAGAACTGAAAAGTCCCCCACTCCCAACATGTACCAATAACGTGGTCATAAGAAATTATTCAAATTCAAATATAGTTTTCAGCGAGTTTCAATAAAGGATGGTCTACGAAACGTCAACGTTTTTTGAAAAAGTTTTTTTTCAGTCAATTTCAACTCATTTGTTTCAAATTTTAGTGTACGATACGTTACTGACAAAAATTTATGATTTCACTCATATCGGGGCAAATTGAAAAATTTGCCCTTGTATACCTGTACAGGTTTTCTTGAACTCACATATATAAACAAACACATCAAAAAAAGAATCAAAACGGAAGTATTAAGAGCCTATGTTGAGCATTCTTTTCTCTAAGAGCTCCGCTTGTAAAAAATCTTGTGTATATTTCAAGCGCAAAGGATCATTTCCGCTCCACTTTGATCTCGGAACTTTTTTTTTAACCTTGTTATACAAAATGTAAAATTTTCTCACTAAGTTTTCTCTGAAATACAATGGACTATTCGAAAGGTATTCAGCAGTATCCCACTCAGGTGTAGTAAACTCCCCAGTGAATAATCGAACTCCATTAAATTCTGTTACGTCCCAAAGTGCCATACTAATTCACTTGTGGTCAGTAAAACCAAATGGACTTTATAGGTAATTTGTAGTTATTCGTGCTGCTTTATGAAGTTATCTGGTGGTCATTTTATAGAAATCCCGAATTATTCGGTACGTTAACAACAAGTCCTAACAACAAGTCCTAATGAGCTCTGCCAACGTATTCAAGCTGAATAAAAACATTTGATATATTGACATCACGATTATTATTCGTTAGTACAAAATTAAATCAGTACTAGCTCCTAGGTATCGAAAATACAGAAATCACGATTGCCATGTTTGATATTCCAAACAACTGAAATGTTGACGACTACTGCATCTATTTTCTTTTATCACAGAAAATAAGTGGTTTTCATGAAAAAGTAGAATTTCTTCAGATTATCTCTCAAAAAATTAGATGAACTTTGGCAACAACAAAGATGAATTTCTGGAAGTTCATTTATTCATTAAGATATGACATTGAAGTCTCGTAATTATCAAAATTATGAATTTTGAGTCATATTCCGTTCGATTCGATAGAGCGAAAGATTCGAAAAATAAAAAAAAATTGGAAAAAAGCTGAAGTGACAGTAGAAAGACCAAATTTTGGAGCAAAGGAAACAGAGCAACTTTTTCATTTAGCATTTTTCGATATTTTCAAAAAAAAACTTGTTGTTAATAAAAAAAAATTCAATATGAGGCGAACTTTTTGTGTGACACTGTATATTCATATACTCATGGGCACCAATTTGTGGTGAATGACTGTCTTGACTTACTCCTATACTCTACAGGATTTTGATTTTGGCTTGGCCAAAGTGGTCAGTCAAATTTAAAAATTCGAGAATCGTTGAGTGTCAGGGTTTATATAATTAGTTTATGAGATGACATCTTATGCTCTTTAAAGAAGTTATAATAATCCAGTAACGACAGACAAACTCGAGCAAAAAGTGAAAAATGAAATGTAACACTCTGAAACTCGGCACATGATATCTCGACATCATGTAATTATTTTTCATAAAATCAGTCGTGGAACCTAAAAAAAATTTCATTTAAAAATGTATATATATTTTTTGTTGTTATTTCAGAAAATATAAGATTTATCAAAACACGAT
Organism: Chrysolina haemoptera; assembly: GCA_958298965.1. Lineage (NCBI taxonomy): Eukaryota > Metazoa > Arthropoda > Insecta > Coleoptera > Chrysomelidae > Chrysolina > Chrysolina haemoptera. The sequence continues at coordinate 49,710,019 of OY282586.1, read as the reverse complement.
TTCGATGGTTAAGAGATAATTCAATTCTCCACAAAAATGATTTTCAGTAATACCTTATGAAATACGCTCGTTTTCTCAGAAAACGTGGTTTAACGCCGACGTCACATTTCATGCTCGCGCTAACCTGCCACTGCAAGTTCAGGCAGATTTATCATAACTTTGCTAAAAATTATAGAAGAAGGAAACCAAAAAGTGCATATCGTTCCTGAAGACTTTTACTTCCTCATGCAAATATAACATGTTAGTATCTGAGTACCGAAAATGTGTTTTGTCCCACTTCACATAACCCTTCTAGAATATTTACGAAGGATCCGAAAGTCATGGATATTTACGTAGGATATTTTGGACCATATGCAACGACTCAAGGCTAGTGAGACAAGTCTCACTTATACATGCCAAAGAAAAAAACTAGGGTTTACTCCTGCCTCAGTTTTCAACTCAACGATAATCCCGGCAATTTCTTCAGTAAATGTTGAAAATAATCGCTCATACACATCCTACATAAAAAATTAAGTACCTATATGTGATTTCAAACTTGAGGTTTGCACTTCACTGTTGTGTTATTGAATATATATATATATATATATATATATATATATATATATATATATATGTATATACATGCAGGATATGAATAAGCGATTATTTTCAACATTTAGTGAAGAGAATGCCGATTTTATGGGTAAGTTGAAACTGAGGCAGACGTAAAATAAAGTTTTTTTTTGCGAGTATAAGTTGGATCTGTCACTTTATTTCAAAATTGTAGTCCAAAGAGGGTGTGGGTTGCTGCTTTAGTATAATAATTCCATATTTACTAAATTATTCATAATTTTTCAATCATCCGCAAACATCTCCGTGAAGTGCGACAAAACACATTTTAGGTACTCAAATTCTCTCATATTATATTTGCATGAGAAAGTAGGAGTCTTCAGAAATGATATGAACTTTTCATATTCCTTCTCCGATCATTTTTAGCAGAGTTATGACCAATCAAATATTCGGCTCCGCCTAAACTTTCAACGGTGGGTAAGGGTAATCACGTTTTCTGAGAAAACGAGCGCATTTCATAAAAAATTATTGGCGATAATTTTTGTGGAGAACCGAATTGTCTTTTACACTGTTGAGTTGTTTTTCGATAAATCATATACTTTCCAAAATTACAGCAAAAATCTATTTAGTTATTTTTAAACGAATAAAAAAATATGTTCCACCAATGGAATTTTGGAAAACAATTTTTTTTTTCGTGTTTATCATGGTTCCAACTACTAACATACCAAGTTAAACCAGAAGAGATAAATTATTAGTAGTGACGTCAAAATATGCGTATTCAAATACTTTAGCTATATACCAAATTTGAAATCTCTCATTTTCAAAACTATAGAAAAATTGGCGGGCGTACCTCATCTCGTGGTCACCCGGTACAACTTCTTATAAATAAAAATATGATACCCTATAAAAATATGAAACTGTAATGAAGATATGAAAAAGTAATAAAAATAAGAATACTTTTGAAAATGGCCTGCACAACTAACCTGTGAAAATAGCTTTCAGACAAATTTTGGATTGTTCTCTGTTGTGGAACTATAACTACACCTTAATTTAAAAAGTTCAAGTTGACTAAACACAAAACTTGGCATTTTGACTCTTTATGGAAACAGTAGGTTTTCAGATGAATATTACAATGGTGGTTATCATTTTTTATACCTGTGGTTAAGCCATCTTCAATACCATTAATACTAAGGGTAATAAATACAAGCAATGCTAGTGACTTCAGATCTATGAATGCTTAGCCAACAGTTGAAAAAATCATAGAAATAGCAACATATGATCAAACCATAAATTACATAAATGAACATCTTTGAATATTCTTGACATAATTTTTTGGGTTTATCACCTTCCACAATTTCTCTTTTTTTTTAAAACTGTTGACGTTTCGGAGGCTGTATCTGCCTCCGTTATCAAAACTTCTTAGAAAGACGCTGAGAACACTGAATTTGAATTGCGATTTTGGTAATAAGACCTTTCTTTGACAGAGTCAAATGAAATCTGTCATACATTCTTTTGATTGACATTTGGTATCTTGATACATAGGGTGTTCGGTATCAATCAATCACCATTCGATTAGTTCTTATTTCATCTCTGGTGATTGATTGATACCGAACACCCTATGTATCAAGATACCAAATGTCAATCAAAAGAATGTATGACAGATTTCATTTGACTCTGTCAAAGAAAGGTCTTATTACCAAAATCGCAATTCAAATTCAGTTTTCTCAGCGTCTTTCTAAGAAGTTTTGATAACGGAGGCAGATACAGCCTCCGAAACGTCAACAGTTTTCAAAAAAAAAGAGAAATTGTGAAAGGTGATAAACTCAAAAAATTATGTCAAGAACTGGATTTCCTCCACAAAATCAAACTTTTAATCAATATCTTTGAATATTTTTAATGGATATCAGTCTGGCTTTTGGAGAAAAACACTCAAGTGAAACAGAATTGCAGTAACAATAACAAACGAAGGTGAATATGTTGTGGCAATATAGACTACAAGCCCGCATAACAATTTGGGGGGTCATTTGACCCAGCATCAAACATGTACAGAACAATGCTGCTATATGAGAAAATAACTTTAGGCACTATGCCGTCAATTCTGGGTGGTGCATTTGACTATAATAATAATTTTTCATCTAAAGATGTGCTTTTCGGACAAAATATTCTTGTACGGCAGTTTGGTGGTGCTATACAATCGATTCTTGTCTCAAAACGCAATCGTTCTGGATTATAAACGAATTATGTATTTTTAACCAACTTACAGCCATACAAACACATCACTTAGAGTGCCTATGCCAATATTATCGAATGAAATTCTCATTGGTCCTGTGAGAATAATAAGCATTAGCCGTTCTGATAATACGTCTATGAGCGTGAGTGCTTTGGTTTCAATTTCATCCCCCGAATGTTAACCATGCACACTCCTACAAAATCCCCTTAAAGCTAACGGCACGGAAGGTGTGGGAATATTGCATTATGGAGGAAATTTCTATCCATGGCAATGCAATTTCACATCCACCTGATCATCATTATTAAGTCGGAATGAGATTTTGTAAATAATAGTGCACCGGCTGTCCGCGGATGATGGTTCGCCCTTAGAGCTTTTTTGTTTTCGAAGATAATACAATCGTTAAAGGATCTTTGTTCTACATGAACTTTATTACAAAAATAATCCCTAGTAATTTTTCATTAAATGCGCTTGTTTTCTCAGAAAACGTGATTAAACGCCGACATCAAATTTCAGGTTCACCCTTATCCGCCACTGAAAGTTCTGGCGGAGCCGAATATTTGATTGGTCATAACTCTGCTAAAAATGATCGGAGAAGGAAAAGGAAAAGTTCATATCGTTTCTGAAGACTCCTACCTTCTCATGCAATAATCGAATATTTGAGTACCTAAAATGTGTTTTGTCGCACTTCACGGAGGTGTTTGTGGATGATCCGAAAATCGTGAATAATTTAGTAAATATGGAATTATGATACTGAAGCAGCAACAATTTTAAAGTAGTGTGACAGCTCCTACTTATACATGCCAAAAAAAACTTTGTTTTACCCCTGCCTCATTTTCAACTTAGTCAAAAAATCTACATTCTCTTCACTAGATGTTGTAAAAAATCGCTTATTCATATCCTGCATATATAATTTCAATAACACTATTGTGAAGTGCAAACCTCGCAAGCTTGAAATCACTTACTACATTTTTTATGTAGGATGTGTATGAGCGATTATTTTCAACATTTACTGAAGAAATTTCCCGGATTATGAGTGAGTTGAAAACTGAGGCAGTAGTAAAACCCAGTTTTTTTTTTGGCATGTAAAGTGAGACTTGTCTGAGTAGCCTTGAATCGTTGCATATGATCCAAAGAGGGTACTGATTCCTGCTTCAGTATAATCATTTCATATCAACTAAAATATCCATGACTTTCGGATCCTTCGTAAATATTCTAGAAGGGTTATGTGAAGTGGGACAAAACATATTTTAGGTACTAAGATACTGACATGTTATATTTGCATGAGGAAGTAGAAGTCTTCAGGAACGATATGCACTTTTTCTTTTCGTTCTACTATAATTTTTAGCAAAGTTATGACAAATCTAATTTTCGGCCCTGCCTGAACTTGCAGTGGCGGGTTAGTGCGAGAAAACGAGCGTATTTCATGAGGTATTTATTACTGAAAATCATTCTTGTGGAGAATTGAATTATCTCACAACCTATCGAAATCGTTTTTTGATAAATCTTATATTTTATGAAATAACAACAAAAAAATATATGTTTTTTATTAAATGAAAATTTTTTTAGGTTCCACCCCTGATTTTTTGGTAAACAATTTTTTTTCTAATAATACATGATGTCGAGATGTCATGTGCCGTGTTTTAGAGTGCTACAATTCATTCTTCATTTTTACTCGAGTTTGTGTGTCCTTACTGGATTATATCATTCGATTCGTTTTTTTTTGAAAGTATTTGAAAAAAATTATATAACCGAAAAAAGTGATATTGCCACATTCAAATACCAGTTGTTGGGAAAGTATTGTAATCAAAATGCTAATTTATTCATTCAGCGGGATTCACATGTGAAAAATCAACATTACCAAAAAAAATTATTAAATTTGAACCAAATCAAAAGAAATAAATACAAAATATATTCAGGAAAAAAAAAGTGTGTTTAATATGAAAACCTAAAATCGGGATAATTTCCGGTGAAACTTGAAATACTACAGAATTAATTTTTGCCCCAAAAAATCTAACTGCAGTTCCTCAATTTTCGGATTATTTTTATCGAAAATTGGGGTGCGTCATCTCTCAGTTTCCCCCCTGTAAAAAAAGTGTAAATAATATCTGTATTTCTAACCACCTTATACCCACATCAATTTATGAATTTATTTCTAGCGAAAACACTCTTTAGAGTGCGTAATTTTCAATAATAACAATTGAAATTCTCATTGGGCCTGCGAGAATAATCATTATTTGCCGTTCTCATTATACGTGAAGTACGTTCACTATATGGAAACAGGGAGATGCTCCATGAGCGTGAGTGCTTTTGTTTCAATTTGATCCTTCAAATGTTAACCACACTCTGACAAAATCCCGTAACAGCTCACGGCACGGAAGGTGTGGGAATATTGCATTATGGAGGAAATATCTATCCATGGCAGGGTTAATTTAATTTCACATCCTCTTAATCATCAGTATTAAGTCGGAATGGGTATCGAGGCTGTTATATGGAACATCGCTGATCAATTGAAAGTGGTTGATTTATAGGTTATGAAAGGTTTTTGCAAATAATAGTATACCGGGTGTAAGCGGAAGGTGGTTAGCTCCTACAACTTTCATGTGTTCGAAGACAATGGAATAAAATATAAAGAATCTTTACGAGAAAAAAGAAGTATAATAGTTATTTATATATCAAGTGGGTAAATTAAAATTTTAGTCACTTGATACATAGATAACTATTATAAAGTAAAAAGCTTTTATAAGTCGCCCAATTGTTCGTTGGAAAGTGACTCAACATCTTCAGGTTTAACCGATTTTTGAATAGGATACTTTGTATATTTTTACTTCTTTTGACTTCATAAAGCATTCATTTTATTCAAGTCAGTCGTCACTTTTTGACCCCAATTTTATTTTATTCGTAGTTCTCTTTCCTGTTGTTCAACAGTTGTATACCTACGAGTGTGAGGCATTTCAAAATAATCATAAAGATTTTTAAGACGAAAAGGACAAAAAGGGTTATTATGAAATGTAGAGTAATTATCAACGTAAAGATGTGTATATGACAACGGTGAGATGGTAAACAGGATATTGGCTAATCATCATGTATGGACAAAAATACCACCGAGTATAAACATAAAATAAGCATGTATTTATTTCCACTGATATTATCCTAATGAAATATTTATTCACTGAGCAATCTACTGACCATAAATCATTTTTTGTACAACTGACATTAAAAATGACGTTTTTAATTCATTGACACATGAACTAAAAACTGACGTTTTCACAAAATCACTTTTAACACTAGTGTTAAAAGTACTTTTAACACTAGTGTTAAAAGTAAAATGACAGATGAGATGATGGATACTCAGTAATATAGATCTCTCTAATAGAAACACTTCAATCAGATATTATAATCAGAACACCTACTCAAGAGGAATCGTTTATAAAAGTTCACACATGTATTTGGTCGTTTGCGCAATTGATAATACTAATTCCTTTTGAAGTTACAAACGAAGTAGTATTTAGTCCAACTGTGGAATGTCCTTCATCACTGACAAATAATGACATTCATAAATAAAGTGCGTTGGGGTTTATTATATTTGAAGTATCTGTCAGTCAGCCTTGTAATCCAAAGATCGTGTGTTCGAATCCTTATGGATCTTATTTTTTTTTTGTTTTTTTCTTACTAGCAGTAACTGTTGAACAAAAAATTTTGTATGATACATTTGTTAAAAGTGATTTTATTTTGCTCGTGGGGTTGCTCCACTCGCTAACGCTCGTTTCGCAATATTCCCCACTCACAAAATAAAATGCCACTTTTAACACTTGTATCATAAATAACTATTATAATAATTTGTCCTGTCAATTATTTCCTTACATTAACGAGAATATTAAATGAACATCAAGTGAAAATAAAGTATACAGTGAGGATCAAAAGTCCGTCGCCCCCCCCCGTAACTTCTTCATTTTACATATTACAAAATAATCTTGAATACATAACTTGCAGGGTTTCATTCGATCCCTTCAATGGTTCAAGTTTTATTTATACAGAGTGTCTCAAAAAATCACAACAACTCGAAAATATATTTTTTCGAAAAGGACACCCTGTATATTATTGCATGATCGGTTAGATGATATGATCATCAGAAATCCAACGATACTGAGTTTGATGCTGTTATCTCCATAGACTACGGAGATATCGCTTATTATTTTATCCATAAGGCCAGTAAGTGGAAGGAAGAAACTTATGGATGAAATAATAGGCGATATCTATGTAGTCTATAGAGATAACAGCATCAAACTTAGTATCGTTGGATTTCTCATGATCATCCCTAACCGACCATTCAATGATTATATATATATTATATATATATATATATATATAGTGTCTCCTGTTGAAAAAAAAAATACTTTCAAGTCGCTACGCTTTTTTGAGACACTCTGTATGAAAGTAATTCAAACCATTAAAGAGATCGAATGGAACCCTACAACTTAAGTAATTAACATTTTTTTGTGTTACGGGGAGGCGACGGAATGTTGGTCCTCACTGTATAATATTTTCTGAATTCTTGATTTTATCATTTATTTTCTATGGATTATTGAATCCTACTGGAAAATCAAAATATTGATTTACATTGATTATAGGTGGTCGCGGTAAGGTAATGTTAGACGGTAACATATAACCAAGTGTACGAACGGATATTTGAGCAAAGAGGATTAAAGAAGGGAGACGCTGGCTGCAAGGGAAATCCGCTCATCGACAGATAACGCAGAACACCGTTAACCTCTCGATGGCCTGGATTATCGCATGAACTGATCGTGTTCTCAGATGCCTTGCGATACCGGATCAAATAGTTACAGGCATTGAACAATTGATGCCGCTCTGGAGGACTCACTCTACGCTTAACTATAATATCAGGTCGAGCTAGAGTCCAAACAGATCATATTGACCTGGGGGGAATTTCAAGGATATTCGCTCAGCTTTCTCCTCTTTTGCATCTCACTATTGCCATTGTTCATCGCGCTCAAGAACACGCGTTAATACAACCGGAGGCATAAGGTCAATCATAACAATATAATTTACGTATTATTCATTTATTCAGAAATGTGACTCCGCAAAACGATTGACATGTGAGGGCGCTAGGCGATCAATAAGATCGTTAAGGTTGTTACCACAGGACCATATCTTTTCAACTATGCTCCAAAACCGACTAAAATTACTCTTACTCATCCTCATAGAACTGTATAGAGCTAGTTTAGCGTTAAGCTATACCACCCAGTTGACTGGCGGCAAGGGTGGTGTAATCAAATCTTGAGAGATGCTAGTGATCGCGTTAAAAAATCTTTTCCACCAGACCAGCGACCATACATGTGGCACAAAGATGTCGAACATCGGGGAAAAAGGGACTAAATTCTAAAGAAATTATCAAGTCCTGTTACAAGAATCGAACTCCAACGTGACACCAACAATGTAGATTTCAGAGAATCATAAATAATATGGACAGTTTTAAGTAGTTGTAACGTTTGGAAATTGCAGTTTGAATAGAAAAAGGTCAAATGCTGACGATTGTATACCACCCATTTGGAGTCAAGGGTATTTCCTAAAAATCAACCCAATTCGTTATTTTAATTATACAGGCAACAGACTAGCAAAATAATGTTTTGGCAGTTTTTGTGATCGTTTCTACCAATAAAGATTAATTCACATTCAGTGCGAGTTCTATTTTTACGGGGCGATCACCCAAATGATGTCACTTAATACCAAAAGTTATAGGTAGTTAATCAGGAATGTAGAACACAAAAAGAGATTTTTGAAGCAGTAAGACGAGTGAAAATTCGCAGGTCAAGGCTCCGCCTGGGGCATACCGGTATATTTTCTCAAAGTTGAAGGCTTTCTTGATTATTTTACCAGGCATTAAATTTTTTTATCAGTTTCAAGTATTTAAATATGGTCTTGGTAATGATAGTTTTTCGTGGAGTTAACGAGATATTGTTTGCAGTCTGCTTTAGTATAATCATTGTAATTTCCACTATTTTGACATTAATGAAAAAAGTAAATTTGATATTTCCTTTTTTTTTCTCTAAAATATTAACATTCTAGTCGCATATTCAGACAAGTTATATTTTTCTCTCCTTTGCCTTGATAAATGAAAAACAGACTATTTCTTGAGTTTCCTCTGTGAGTTGAGTGAATAGTTGAATCAAACCAAAGATCACTGAATTAGTAGAATCAGCTCTGAACCAACTAATTATTTGTGCGTGTTCTATGAGTTAATGTGTATCTGCTCATCACCCCAGAGAAATACATTAACTGGACCATAGAGACGCGAATGAGTATAGACTAGGTAAGTGAGTTTTGTTTAACCTGAGGTACATATATGATATCCCATATGACAGGACCTCCTGAGTCGGCAATGTTGTGTTTGAACCCTTATTACCTGTTCCACGAATTCATTTATTCACTCAAGAGTTAGATCCATCCTATTACTTTTCAAACTAGAGAACATACAAGATTTACACTGGTTAAAGTGGAGGGGTGTTTAAGTCAGGCATAAGCCGAAGAAATAGTTCACTCGACTTAATCACACATATGTTCTTTGCTCACCCCGCAAGGAACACTGTTATAGTGGTGTACACATACCAAAAGTGGGTCGCACAGACCCTTAGTCGGTCAGACCAATAAGCTTACCTTATTTTCTTCTGAAAGGCTAGACATATCAGACAGATGACTCTTTTCACATTTTTCCCGAACAACCACCAGTATGCCTATCAAACCACCAAATCAACAGATTTAGCATCACACAACCCCATTGGGAAAATCACCCAATCCCTTGAAATATTACTCCAAATGGAAGGAGCCTTTTATACTGCACTACCAATTTCCTTTTGATCTGATTTGTAGGAATGAAATTTCCTTCAATATGCCCATAATAATAATTTGACTTTGTGAAGAAACTTTCACGAAACAGCAGTTTATCTGCTCTCAACTTTCTGGAATCATTAAAGTCGTCCCATTGCGCTACAGAAACTTCTCGAACGAAACAATCGAATTCGCCGAGGGCCCGAATTTGTTTGTTTCAATGGAATAATGGAACTCCAGCCGTGTAAACCGAATTTGTACATTTCCTTCAGTTGGGGATTAATAACTAACAGACTGTATGCAACTGTTGCAACAAAGAATAGAAACTGCAGGATTCAACAACAGCTAAGTCTAAGTAAGAGCTGGCAGAGCATTTAAGAAAATGCAGTTGCTTTGTTAACTAATTGGGATGTTTGCCCGAGTTTGGGAACTCTGAACTTATGTTTACTTTCGGCGAACTTTCTTTTATAATTCTTCAGTTTTATAGACGTTTTAATTAGTCGACTCGTGCAGAAATTGATGCTAAACTCAGTGTTTGGAAAAGAGTTTGGGAAAAAAAAACGATATGGTTCTAGAATTAGGAAGGAGATTTAGAAACTTTAAATAGTGAGTTTGAAGAGTTGGATGAATAGGCAAGATTTTCCAAGGAAATTCCAGTCTCTTTCAGCAGAGGACATGCATATTATAATATCATCCTTACTTATGTAATTCATTTTTATCAATAATCATATTGGTTGAAACATCCAAATGCTATTTATTGTGTTTATACCTATTTTTATTGTCGCTGATCAATATGATAACGTATTCGAGTGATCGACACGAAGGATTTCATCCGTATGCAGTTTGTCTCACTCATCATGGAAACACCCCCGTATCGTCCTTAATTATTAGATCCGCAAATTTCAGGATCGGTAGATGTATGGATCCAACAACCGTAGAAAATTCATTAGATGTAATTCAACGTTCGTCGTGGTATTAGCCAGGAAAGTAGTTGTTTTCTGTTGGATTTTCGACCCAATTATTCCTATTGTATAGGATTATTGTAATAAGCGTCGTCCTGGTAGTGCAGGACATCTTGTTTCTCTCTTGACAAGCTTATTGTGAACAATGCAATGCAGATTACTTCAATTTGTATTTGTGGTTGAATTTATCACGCAAGTTCTGGGTATTGCTTTGGTTGAGGGGGTGGAGTTCAGATGGCGCCCGTGGTTTAGTGAACGCTAGGCTGCGGGCGGTGTCTCAGCTTCTGCCTTTACATGGAGATTTTGCTGAATCATTTGTTGCAGACATCAGTTATTGTCTGCAAAGACCTACCCTATACTCTTGAGGGCAAGAACCCAGAAATCGATCTATAGGTGGTCCAAAAGTTTCAATAAACATTTCCATGCAACTAGAAATTGCGGAGATAGCCTTGTAGGACTCTGCACGAAAATTCATTAGATGTAATTCAACGTTCGTCGTGGTATTAGCCAGGAAAGTAGTTGTTTTCTGATGGATTTTTGACCCAATTATTCCTATTGTATAGAATTATTGCAATAAGCGTCGTCCTGGTAGTGCAGGACATCTTGTTTCTCTCTTGACAAGCTTATTGTGAACAATGCAACCTCTTCAATGTTTCCATGGCAATTGCATTGAAGCTCACTTGTGCTCAGTTGCCGACCAGGTACGCTATTCTTGACCGTTCGCATTGTTGACGTGGACTCGTAGACTCACATTCTGATGTTCTCTGCAAGGCGTTGAAATTCCATCAGTTACTCAGAATGTAACGATACGATCACTCGTTCATATTGCGAATGGTCAAGAATAGCACCCCAGAACGCAGTAAATACTATGAGAAGAAATTTATGAAGTATACAAGGTCGTTTAAGATAATTTTTTCGTAAAAAAAAAATTATGAAATAAACAACGTCGTTCAAGATAATTTTTTCGTTAAAATAAAATCATCACGAGCGTTAGCCAAAGCCAAAGGCCCTCCGGTGAATGTTACCCTCCGGGCGTTAGGATCTATATAACGCACATGCTACATAAATAGCTATAATTCAAGAGCAATGCTGTTTTTGGAAAATACTTGAATAGAAGATATTATAGAAGATACCTTATTATAACTTGAAAAAATTTTAAATGTACTACTACATTACTCATTTCTAAGCATTTGAAAGAATTGAAATGTTCTTTCATGAATAGCCCAAATTTCCCCATCAAAAACATACCTTCCTTTCTCTATGGAATGAATCATCGATATTGATTGCTAATAATATCAGTGTCGATGATTATGATCCTGATATAGAGTTAAATAATTTCCATGTCGATTCCTTGAAAAATTGGTTGATATTAACAGTTTTTCCGCACATACCGCTACACTAGTTGCATTTTTCCCATACCAAGAACTCGTTAAGGTTCGAAAATAATGGTAAGTGATAAAATGAAAGCCTGTTTTTAGACGCATTAGCAGTATTGTGACGCAACAAGGCAATAAAACTAAAAATTATATGAATTTTCTCGGAATTACGACATGTTCCTACTCAACTTCAATTTTTATCGGTATTGCGGAATAATAACAGACGAACAAATGGAATTTTCTACTTATTTCATTTTCATTCGTAATAATAAATGGTTTGACATCAACAGATATAGGAAACCTCAAACAAAAACAAACAAAATTTTGAAAATATGTGCACACATCAATAAACAAAAATATCAAGTGCCCCAGGTGGAATCACATTTTAATCAAGGTCAATAGTTTATTTTATCTGCCTAACAAAGTTTAATTTATCTGAGACAGCTTATTTCGCGATTTAGAATAAAAAATATATAAAAATTAACTTTTATATAGAGAATATAACGAGGATTGGTGAAATTTTTTTTTTCGTCATCACAAACTGACATCGCAATCTATTCAATTTCTAAGAAAAACTGTCTGATTTTCCATATCCTGAAATTCTCAATTACTGTCTGATGAGTATACAAACAACATAGATAACTCGGGAAATCGTTTTTCCATTAATAACTTGGAAGAGTTTAAATTTTTTTATATTATGTACATGAATATATATTTCGAAAACAGCATTCTATGAGAGAATGAGCTATATGATGATATCCCGTTGTTCGAGTGGAAATCTGAAAATAGCTAGCTCATCATCTGCCAAAGGAAGCAATTTTTGAAAAAAAAAAATACAATCACTTTTTTTATGGAGATTTTTATGTTTCACAGGTTTGTTTCTATGTATTATTACAAAATTTCCGACCCCTTCCAAGTTATTGATTTTCCGAGCTTTCTCGGGAATTTTCCTCACTTTTCATAGATACTCGCGTGCAAAGCAACTTACCTACTCTTCAAAAACTTCCGTGTACCAACAATTATTTCTATTAGATTTATTGTCGAGTTGTTGTAATATTTTAGCTTCTTCATTTGAGGTCTAATTATGCTAATCAGCTGTCCAAACTGAAGGAGAAACCTTTTTTCGTAAGAAATTATGCTACAGTTTGATTTATATTCATATGGCAGTATTGTGAGATAGAAGTTTAAACATCAGAAAGAGAAATTGATTTAACATAAATACTTACGCATGTATTACCCTGTATTGTAGTTATTTATCAATGAACTGAAGGATGTACCAGATATATACTTTGATCACGATAAGATAAATAACCACAAATGTAGTATGGACTTGTTAGTTATGTTGATTCAATGCCTTTTTCCACAGCCGACTTAATCTCTCGAGCCATGGTGAGAAAATCGACAACACCGCACGAAAACCAAATAGAAGTCCTACTGTATAATTATTTTTAATGTCGATTTCTCGGCTTATTCGGAAAACTAGAAAAAAAAATACATAATATAACGAATTTTTATAGAAAAAAACGACGATTAATGAGTTTATTAATTTTTTCCATCACAAACTGGAATCGCAATTTATTAAATTTCCTAAATATGGCAAATCTGCCAAGTTTGGTTTTTCCATGCCCTATAAAATACCCATTTTGATTGATTTTATTAATTTTTCTTCCTGACAAGTGCAGAAACCACATATATGATCTCTGATTTTTTTCAGATTTTTCAGAATATGTTATTGGAAGGCACATATATAGAATGTAAATAAAATTTTTTTTTTTGTTTTTGGATCCATTTCAACTTTAAACCTGCTGCTCGTTGAATATTATAATTTGCGAAGTCATTCTCTGAAATTACGCCGCTTCCAAGAGGAAAACACAGTTAAAAGATCTCACCGTGGCAAGAATCAGCACAAACTCCGACAGATCTGGTCATCAGAACTGAAGGGGAAGAACTGAGTTGCTGCGACCAATTTGCTTGCCTTTCCGATCCTACTCTACTCATTTGGAGTAGTAAAATAGAATCAGGAAGAGCTGCTAACTTTCGAGTTTGGAGTGTCTTCATAACAGAATGGTGCTGGATGGAGCCTGTAAAGTCACCAGGAGTTCAGGTCCACTTCTCTGCATGGTCTGCGACCATGAAAAAGCAGGTATGATTAGATCATTTCTTTTCAGGGCAGCAATGCGGGCAGCAGATGAACTTGGTCTCGTATTCGACACTGAACGGGCGAACCCAAACTTTGTCACCGAGTTAAAACCCGTTCAGCAAATATCAAAACTGCGGAGACTGAGGTCCTCCTGCAGCTGCATAAGGATAAGCCAATGCATAGGGTCTTCTTCAAGAACATTGAAGACCTCGGTTTATTCAAAAACCTTACCTTTCCTTTCCTCAGGTCAAGTGAGCTGAAATCGGAGACCGAGGAATTCATAATGGCCTGCCAGGATGGTGTCTTCAACACCCTGGTCTACCGTAGGCGCGTGATGAGTATAGAAATCGCCGACACTAGATGCAGAGTATGTCGTGGGGCGCCTGAGATCGTGATGCATTTGCTGTCAGCATGTCAGCATGTCCAGCATATGCGGTCTCAGCCTATACCCACAGACCTAACGCGGTCCTACGAGTGTTGTATTATCATCTACGGCACTCGTACAGTATAGACTAGATACCGGTGTTGCCTTATGCTTTGGAGGATATTGAGTCCATTGTGTGAAATGAGAAGTGTCGAATATATTGGAATTACTCATTCCAAACCCTCAGGCAAATAAAAGCCAATGACCCTGTTGTAGTCCTCCTCGACCATCAAAGTAAGACAATTTTCGTCATAGAGTTTTCGGCTCCTGGCGAAACGAACATCATCCAAAAAGAGGAGGAGAAACGGACTAAATATCAAGACTTACTCCGCAGGCTCTACACAAGTCATTCTGTCAAAATGGTGGTTCTTATTATAGGAGTCCTTGGTTGTATGATGGACACACTGCTCTCGAACTTGAAAATCATACGGCCTTGCCGTAATATTGCAGGAATCTTAGCCGGACGAATGTAGGAGGCCGTCATCCTTGGTTTACTGAGTCTACTCAGGGCCCATGATTCTCGGACCCAGTCATCACTTACCCCACGGACGTGGGGAGTGGTTATCTAGGTTAACGATCCCTCCGGATGTATCGGGACTTCGGAGACTGGGCCTGACTGGAACATTCTTTTAGGAAAAATAATAATAATGATAATAATGTTTTAATGTGAAGAACCTGCGACGACTATCTATATTTAAAATTTGAGCCAAATCGCTCAAGCCGTTTTCGAGATCCAAAAATTGACATTATTATTATTATTGAAAATATCCGTTTACCCACGAAAAAAGCCTATATACAGTGTGACCCATTTAAGATGGAAGCACCCATATAAAACTTACATTTGTCAACCGATTTGAATGATTTTGTTTTCTTTAGTTAGATATTCAAAAGTCTACTAGGACACCAAATATCATGTATAAATCTCCATTTCCAGAGCCAACTAATCTTATTTTTCAAGGTCAAAATTCTAAAAAAATTACTAACGATTTTTTTAGAAAAAATCTGACTACACCACTAGATTCGCGACATTTCCAAATGGTACATAATGTGAATTACGGTAAAATGCGTCAATCAATGAAAAAGTTATGAGGGAATGAAATTTGATAAACATGCCGTTTAATCAACCCACCAATTCAATTTCTGAACTTTTATCAAAATTCGAAATACACCCGCTGTATTCAGAAGATGTCGATATATCACTAGTCAAAATTTCATCGAAATCTGTTCATAAATTAGAACATCATAAGAAAATAAAATTTGTAAATGGAATTTCAGGAAAATGTCATTTTATCTAAAAATTTCTTATTTTTTATTTATCGACAGATTTCGATGAAATTATCGTCAGTAATATTTCAAGACACCCTGAATCCAGTGGATTAAAACGCATATATCTCAAATTTCATTCCCCTATTACTTTTTTATTATTTTACGCATTCCAACGTTATTCACATGTGAACCATTTGAAAATATCGCGAATCCAGTGGTGTAGTCAGATTTTTTCTAAAAAAAATCGCTAGTAATTTTTTTAGATTTTTTACCTTGAAAAATAAGATTAGTTGGCCCTGGAAATATAGATTTATCCATGAAATTTGGTGTCCTAGCAGACTCTTTGAATGTCTATCTGACGAAAACAAAATCCGGTTGAAAAATGTAAGTTTTATATGGGTGTTTCCATCTTAAATGGGTCACACTGTAGATGAACTTAAGTAGCAAAACTTATCTCAATACAAAATTTGATCAAAATCGTTGAAGGCATTTTCGAGAACAAAAATATTCATTTATATACAAGAATTGCTCGTTTAATATATTTTAAGATATGGATACATCTCCAAGACCCCAAATCACCCCGACTTTCTCTACTTCAAGATGAAGTGGGAATTGCAGATGAAAATATGCCTTTTTTATTTATGCAAAAATATTGTTTGTTTATTACAATATATTTTTCATGTTTTTGAAACTGTTCAGCAACTTTTTACGCGTAACTCGAAGGCTGTTGTGAACCTGCAAGGTGGCATACGATTTCCATATTCCACCCTGAACTTTATATTTATTCAAATCATGTGAATAAGTTGTCTTCGGAAATCTCTAATGAAATTAGGACCGAAATTTATGGATGTGACAAATGCCTTCCATCCTGTACAGTTGTGATCAAACTTCATGATAACACCCGACGTTTAAACTTGGAACTACTCATAAAATAATCATTTTAACGAGATAGTATTCCATTCCATATCTGAATAGCCACATTATTCAATAATGCTTGTTACGATGGTTCATAACTACGAGAAACTACTTTGAATTTATGATTTGCAAATTCAATTACGTTGAAGGAATTAACTTTTATGATAATATCTGTCGTTCGTCGTACACTTTCGATAATATTCCTGCTTACTACTTGTATATTATGATATCGTTGTGGCGTCGTTATAAAGTGGTCAAGGTTCAAGAAAACATTATTGGGTTATCTTCTCTGAGGTTTTGGGTATCTGGAGCTATACAGGCTGTTTCCGAAATTGAAGCGATAAATGAAATGGAAAGTAGAAGATAACTGAAAGCCATGTCATAAAATTTCATAACATTTTTCGAAAATTTTTGACTGCTTCAGAAACGAAAATTCTCACAATTCATTGATACATTATGTTCCATACAACAACCCATATTCTTAATTGCTCCAATAATTTTGGAAACACCCTGTATAAATAGCGTTCTGTATTATGTTCCATAAGGGGAAGATTATTGAATGGAAATTAAAAATGATTATTGTCACCTACAGTCTTCCACACGAATTTATACAAAAAATATACCTATTTGTCGGTAAGGCTCCAACAGAAAACAACTACTGTTCCACACGAAAGTTGAATCATATCTGGGAAGGTACACTTTCAAGACTGGTTCCACATTAATTTCTTCTCTCGTTTATAATTTTTTAGTCATATTGAAACATTGTCCACCCGGCAACAGCGATATTTTCCGAAAATAGAGAGGGAAGGACGAAAGTTCTGTACCTGAGAGGGCAGGGCAAGTTCTGTATCTGAGGATAATTATCTTTTGAAGGAATAAATTGTTGACCGACATATTTTATGTATGCCTCGGACTTCATTTTGTGTGAACCACTAGAAAACGACTGCAGATTTTAGCAGTAAAAACGTTGCAGAAACCAGATAATCGTTTACCCACAAAAACAAACCTAAAGAATATGCAAAGCAGCAGAAAAAACGAATTCCTTTGAAGGAATTCTTTTCAATTATACAGTCAGCTTTCAAGTAAAATTAAATCAATTTCTGCATTTCATTTCGTATTGTTTGTGTTTCAAAGGTCCATATTTCCTAAACTAGTGAGATATCACTTGATCTTCAATTTCTTTTGAAAATATTTGAAAGATGACACTCACACTTAAGGGTTTGAAGGTTTTGTTGAAATAAAATAAATGGAAATTAAAATAAAAGAGTTGTCTCGAGGGGGAAATTGTTGAGGAAGTTGTGTACACTAATTCCTAAAAATCGTTCCTAATTTCTCTTATACCCCAGGAATTCCCGACTAATACCTAGAACTAATGCTACTGATGCACAAGTAATTCCTCTAATATCCGAGTGAAAGAAGTAATAGAAATATTGAAGACTTTCCGAATCTTTGTTTTTTTGTCAAGTATTACTTTGAAGATCTTTTTTTATTCAACAATTATAATTTCCACCGGTGTTCTCTAATTTCCGAAATATTTCTGAAATTCTCAATTCCATGGGTTGACGACCTCTTTTTTTTTTGTCCGACTAATACCCATTAATTTTCGAGTAATACCCCTACTTCCCGACTAATACCCAATAATTCCCCACAAAGACCAAACTGATACCACTAATACCCAAGGCATGTACACCAAAATTCCTCAGCAGTTTCCCACTCGAGTTATCTCTTTGACAAACAAACTTTCATTTTGTTTTATTTTGTCCAAAAAGTTTTTTACCTGCATGAATGCGGTTCGTTTTCGATGGCCCACCCTGTATATTGATTCCTTAACCACACTTGTCACAAGGAGATTCAGTTCATTAAAAAAATTAGGAACACAGTCGTCTGGCGCTGCAGTAAAAATCAAATAGCAGGCCATATCCTTGCTCAACCTGCATGAAATCGTCTAAAAGCGCCGAAACAGCTGCAAAAGTGCTATACAATTCTCCTGGACCACTCGGAACAATTTCTCGTTGAAGTGGCACACATCTAAATCCGAGTCTAAATCGAATCAAACACTTCAATGAACAAAACGTGGAACAGTCTCACTCGCTTCCTTTATTTTCATCAGTTTTTACCTTTTTCTTCACTTAGCGATGGAAAATGGTCTCGAGAGAAGTGGATGGCATTGTGAAACTAATATGCAATCAGATAATACTGCGTACTCTGTTAGGGAAAAATTGAGAGTTTCTTTCTGAACCAGTCAGCTGCTAGAGCGGAAAACATTTATTGGATTGAATGGAGATCCGTATTTGTTTGTATCAAAGTGGCGCATAGTGATAATGATAATAACGATGATGATAATGATAGTTGATGATCTTTTGCATTACTACAAAAAGCAGTGCGCCCGCCCGAAGGAGACATAAGGAATGCATACCCTGTGGTGCGAAAATCATCAACAGCATGACGCTTTCACATTGAGAAAATTGTTCGATGTATTCTTAGTCCTGAAAGCTAAAATTTTTTTCAGATTTATGGCACTCTTACTTCTATCTTTGACATATTGAGTTCTAGTTAGCCGGTAAAATCAAACTTTCAATCAATATATTTTTTTATGTTACATTTTTCATGAAAACTTTGTTGAGTATATTTCATATATAATTATTTTTTTGCACCTTTTTTATTAATGAACAAACAGTTTAGGTTAAGTCAGAGTTATTTATTTCTTAATGATTTTTAGATGCTTTTCATTAAATTAAATTAAATTATATATCATATATATTATAATTTATATATATATATATATATATATATATATATATATCATCGATTTTTATCTTGGAGAAAGTAGTCTATTACTCGGTTGAAGTGAAAATTCGTTATATTCGTGATTCCTTGTGCTCTTCTTTCGTTTCGCGTTCGGAACTTTAATCTTGATTAAAAATGTCATTCTAACGTTGTTACAGCATACCTGTACTATTCTTGAATTATATTCACACCAAGGTTGCATATATTCATTTATTCCACAAAATAAAGCAGCTTGCCTCTGACCTCAAGAGGTTGCCATGCTGGCCGTGCAGCTTGCAAAAAATATTATTATGCAGGTGTCCCACAAAGACGAGTGCATTTACCAACTACGATATTGATCCTATTTCGGAAAATCGTGACTTACATTTGAAATTCAGCTTTCCGTCAGTATGCAAAAATGATGAGGGTTGAATGTGAAGATGGAATCATTGAAATAATTTCATGAGAGTTTTTACCAGTGTAAAATGCCATTTTGGTTATTATTATGTCTTAATTTAGAGGATCAGTATAGCTATCCAGCGTGGTAATGTTTCTTCATTATTCGGCAGCATTTCTTCTCCTCACCACTTAGATGAGATTGTATTTCGTCCTGAATCAAACTGGAAACGCCAAGTCAAAATTGGTGAAAAGATAAAGATGATTTGGTAGGTAGTGCGAAACTTTGCATCACACATCTCTGAATATTTTGAGATTAGTGATCCCAAACATCAAGTATCTAATCTTACAATTCATTGATCAACTTATACAGAGTCCAAATTTCCACTTTTAATCCATCAAACGCAATATCCTACATAGTAAACTCGAATTCCCCATCACACCTTTCCAGTGACAGAGATACTAACTGTTTGAATGACCAGTTGGCAAACAATAGCAGTATTAAATACAGCTCACAGCCCAGATAACACAAAGACGTCTTCAGTACGTCCACAGGACATAAATCTAAGACATTCAAGACTTCCCGAAGACGTCCATTACTGGACATAAGACGTCCTTAAGATGTCATGGGGACATCCGATGTTACAAATTATATGTCCCTGTAAGGTCTTCCATGGACGTCCCTTGGACATCCTAAGGATGTTTTTAGGATATCAATTTTCAAGGTTTTCTATCTATAACCAATGATCCTAGTCGATAGAAAATGACATACCAACTATAAAAAATGAAAAGGATAATGATGGAAAGTGATTTTCGAAAAAACATTTATAAATTATTTTAAATTCTGACACTAACATTTACATCAATTACAAAACGTAATAGACGTAAGAGAGTACTAACCTGTCCTAGACGGGTGAAGCGCTAACTCTGCCTATTGATAGTTTCTGTAACCTGTCCTTCTATCAATAAAAGCAATTTATTATTATTATTATTATTATTATTATTATTATTATTATAATACCTATAGGACAGTATAGAAGTCACGGCTCACAACAGCAATAAATACGTGATTTTATATTTTCTCAGGTCATCGTATTCTTTTGATTGTAGAAATAACTCCAAATCCTGCCAGAACCAGTAATTATGTTTATAAGTTAGGTTAGGAAACCACAAGGCAAGAGATAAGACACAGGCAGGACCACAAATGGCACAAATCATAGATTCACGATGCACTCAGTCACAGGTTTGAAATAAAAGTCTACTTTTGGAAAAAACGATTCGAGGCTGTGAACTCACTGAAATATAGACGACAATCACTGCAATGGCGGTAAGTTTAAATGAAACGATAGGAATGCGGCAAATTGAGTTGACTCTAACCTAACCTGACCTGACTAACCTAGCGCGAACAGAATAACCATGCAAAATTGATAACGATATAACGAATGTTCCTCTAATACTGGTGACAACTGGAGAAATTCACTGAGCTTAATAAGCTCAGTGGAAAATGTATGAAATTTATGACGGAAAATTAAACCAAAACACGTTTTGAATTTTTGAAAAATGCACAAGACACGAAAATAATGTTGTAAGTCGGTAATATGAATTTGACCTGAGTTTGGACGTCCTGGGGACGTCCTGGGGATATTCGCATCGGACGTCCCAAAAATGTTCCGAGTCGTACGTCCCCAGGATGTCCATATTTGGTTCTGGGACGTTCGGACCGAAATGGGACATAAAATGGACAGGCTTGGTCTCGATGATTTAAAAAATTCTGGTAATACCTGCTTCATGAAAAGCATAATCCAGTGTTTTTATTGAAATATTTGAAAGAAGAAAAATCAAACAAGAATATCTCAAGTACGATGGGTGCTTTAATCGAATCTTTCGTGGAGATAATCAAGAATATGTGGTCGGAAGATTCGTTAGAAAGAGTAGTCGATACGTTCTCATTCAAACTTCAGATTGAAAGATATGCACCTCGCTTCATTGGTTTTTGCCAACAGGATCTCAGGAATACCTACGTTAATTACTTGAAGGAATAAATGAAGAAATTTTGGATGGTGACGTTAGTGTTCGCAAAAATTTCGACAGAAAGATTCTAGAGAAAGTTGGATGTCACGATCGATTTTCCCTCGGAGTGTTTGTTGAGCTGCTATGCTTTGGAAGCAGTAGCAGGCCCTTGTCACTGAAGTTTCTATGCACTTTTCTCTTGTAGCGGTCACTGCACAGCCTTTTGCATCATTCAATTTTATAATTTTTCTCTCTTTTGAAGATATTTATACTGAACATAACCTGGCAACTTATTGGAATATCATTCACACACTCGATAAGAAAAGACAGAATCCACACAACAATTTTTGATACATACTTCAAGCAATGTATACTCTGTTCTTTGGCGAAGTTTCAAAATTATACTCGAAATAATTTTCCTCTTGAGGGCACTGAAAATACATTTTCTGATGGGAAATTGGATTTTCCTGGAATCATTATAAGTAGATATAGACGTATTTTCGGAAACACGAGAATCGTATGGGTGGAATGGTAATCCTCGAAATATGGCTAGAGGCTTGCGTAGGAGTAGCTCACAGCGAAACTCTTAATCGGTAATTTCCGTTCCATTTAATTAAATACCGGTGGGTATTGGAAAATATTCGATTAGGTTTATTAGGAATAATCTGATGTCGGTTAGAAATCAATATCATCTAGAAAATGTTTCTAAACATAAAATGTGGTTGAAATTTTTGACAAAGCTGCCACTAGATTACCTTCATTGCGGACATCCATCGTCTGGAGTGTTTTTATGAGCACCACCGACGATTCGATAAGTGCAGTATCTCCGATCGTTATCAAGACAAGTTTTAACTAACAGCCAGAGTGATGAGGAGACTTAATATGTCCTGGGGTAATCACCCGAACTACCTGTTTCCTTAAGTGGCCATAGGTAATGGGTGTGCACCCTTATCGTTTGTATTTTTCTAGAATTGACTTCATCAGTTCTTGGTAATTCCATAAACGAAAATTGTATCAAATTAATAGTTTTTTATGCAACAAGTGCAAAAAGTAGGTGTTTATTGCACTCGACGTGAAATTGTCTGACGAGACCATCAGGCCGAGTTGGACAACACGTCGAGTGCAATAAACTCTTTTTGCACGAGTTTCATAAAATAGTTTTTCTACGTTCATGCAAAAACCAGAAAATTTTTCACTTAGGTGGCACTAAACTGTAAGGAAGACATTGTTTGTTTAAATCTATCTGCTAAAAGTAATTCAAAAACATTTTGTGTAATTCAGTTGATATTCGAAGGAAATAATTTTATTTTTAAAAAATTGTATTTTCTAGTAATTTCATAATACATTATGTAATGAATATGATGAAACATGCAACTATTTAAAACGTAATACAATCTCACAGAAAATGGTCTAAATTTGGCGTCAATTTGAAAGTTTATGTCTGTCATGATGACAGAACGCTATAGTATTATGACAGATGAGTGCAATAAAGTACCAGTTTTTCCACCAAATATAGTTCAATAAAGTTTTGTTTTTTGCATGAACGTAGAAAAAATTCATTGGAAACTTCCATTTCCACTGCTCCAGTTTGGAATTTTTCATTTAAAGATAACATATTTTGTGTGATGCAGCAAATTGCATATCGAGCATTCCAAACCTTATCAGGAATTTTTCATATCTGACAATTCTACTTGATATTCCAATATAACTTCACATTAGCACAACAAGGTATGACTCAATTCATTTCACTGTTATAGAATTTTCAGTATTTCTAAATGAATTTGATTGGATTTTAAATTATTCAGAATGGTATTGTGATATAATAAATTCTATAATTCAAGACACCATTGGCTTAAATAATGATGATAATAAATCTTAGCCGGACCGATGCAGAAGGTCGTCATCTCAGTTCACTTCTTCTGCTCAGAGCACATTGTTCTCGTACCCAATAATCACTCACTCTACGAAAGTGGGGAGATGTTATGTGAGCAAATGATCTAGCATGACATTCGGATATGTTGGACTCTAACGACATTGCCTGAGTAAAGTTTGCTAACAGGAAAAAAAATAATATTCCTCTAATATGAGATGTTATGGTCATGAAGTCTCTGAGTCTCTTTTTGAAAATAAAGATATTTGGCAAATTTTATACTCCTCGTGGTAAGTAATTGCAGATTATTATAAAAATGTATTTGATGAAATCGTATGAGTATACCCAAGAAAGATTATAAAGGATTCTCAATGTAGCTTTTTTTTAAAGAATATTTATGAATAATTAGTGCCAGCTCCCCAATTTATCATACCATATTGAATTTTCGAGTTGAAATTGGCATAATAGAGAGTGGCTGTTATTTGTTATTTCTATCAATCGTCTGCACACTCCAACTGTCAGAAGAAAGACTAATGCGATATTTTCCTTTTCAGATTTTGGAAGGTTACTGCTTATGTTTGTATTTAGTGCGCAAAATGATGCTTTGAGAACTGATTTTTATTAACGAGGCGCAGTCGAGTTCAAAAAATAATCGAGATCACCAAGGTATTTCGCGCACGAGATGCAAACAAATTTTTTTCTACAAACGTCAAAAAAAATTGTCACAATTTGAAAAGTGTTAAAAAGCCTCATTTAATTATTGTTGAATAATCAGAAATAAATGATTTCTTGGATTTTCGCTTGATTGAGGACCATAAACTTAGAAATAAATAAAAATCTCATATAGTTTACAGTGTGCGAAATAGTTCTCATAATCTTATCCAAACAGGTTTCAAATCATTATCAATTTGCATACATATTATTATTATTATATATTCCAATTTTCATCTAATGCGAATAAATTCGAATTTATTTCTAAAACTATCGATAAAATATTAGTATGTTCATTTGAAAAGAATAATATAACAATTATGTTATGTGAGGGAATTGAAATTTAAAGACTAATAAAATTAAATCTATTTTGAATCGATGTAGACGATATTTGATGAAAATCCATGTTAACGTTTATTATGAAACTTTAATGTTAATTTTAGTTGAAAAAACCGCGACATACACTCCAAACTCAAAAGTCATCGGCCTCCCGTTGTCTGGGGAAGTGAAACAGTGAAACGGACTATACATTTAAGATGGAAGCTCCTGTAAAAATGTATATTTTTGTTTTCATCTCGAGTGTTTGCAGCTCCTTTTGGGTCTCCTCCACCACTCCAATATACTTTGTATATGTTTCATCGTTTTCCGATAAAAAATAAGTTTTCGAGTATAATTTTCGTGTCGAAACACATTTAATTTTATTGCAGAGTTTTTTTTGCGAGCGCTTTGTTAAATCGATCCCAACTTGCCGAAAATCCGCCTGTTTTGTTTTCAATGGCTCACTCTGTATAATACGCATGGGTCTTACTATTTTATTTCGAATAATCAGATGAATACATTTTTTGTTGCGGTTGATCGTCATTTGGCAAGTTTTCGTGTTGCGAGGTGATTTTTTATTTTCATGTCATTTGTTTCGCCATGTTCTTGGCAAGTGTTTTTGGAAAATTGGTTCAGCCGGTGATTTGTGAGGTTTTACGTTGGCAAGTTGAGTAAAAATACTCGAATAGCACTTTTTATCTGGTTATCTGGGTATGAAGATATAAGTAATAGAATATTCGTTCGTCCTTCAAGATGGTGCACTATAATGATCATTAATTATCCGAAAATACATACAATTTTTTTTCAAATTTTAAATTCAGTATTTTTGAAACTACAAATACATTTCAGTTATTCATTATGAAAAATAGTGAGCAAGCTGTGCCTTACCATTTCATTGACAATGCAACAACAAATTATTCATTTACTGGCAAATACACACTGCTGTCAACTGATAGTTCACCTTCTGAATTGGAGGACGGAGTTTTTCATTTCAAGTAAAATTGTTTGAAATTACATACCAGCATGTTTTTTTCATACTAGACATTGATAAATTTTACATTTGAAATCCATTATGGTACTAGGAATTTTTGAACTTCATTATGGTCCTTGGCACAAAATGAACTTCATAATGTCACTAAAATACATTAACATGACGATGTCATTTAAAAGTTATAACCAAATATCGCTCTGTCTTTTTCACCACAGCTCTTGTAACAATTCAGCTCAATTGTATAATTAATTTCGATTGAATTTAGATTGTATACAGTCTTTCTAATTTCAAAAATAGGTAGAAATTTCTTGAAGCAAAGTGTTAAAGAATATTGGTATAATAAATTCAAAATAAGCAAGTTTTTCGTATATTCCCTATTTGTATACTTGATTCATTCGAATTGAGAGACTAATAGTAAATTTAGAAAATATATTCTGATTTTTAGTGATTATCATTGAATATACTTTAGTTGAAGTTCAGTTTGATACTTTGCCAATTCATAATTTATTATTTTGGGTTTGCCTTGTTTGTAAGTAGGTTGTTTTTTTATAATGATGATAAATGAAGTCGATACTTTATTATTATTATTATTATTATTATTATTATTATTATTATTATTATTATTATTATTATTATTATTATTATTATTATTATTATTATTATTATTATTATTATTATTATTATTATTATTATTATTATTATTATTATTATTATTATTATTATTATCATTATCTCAAACCTAATATTTACCTAGAAGATTCCTGGATTTTGTACGTCTTGCAATTAAAACCTAAAATAAAGTTTAAAATCAAACGCGTCAAGATATTTTGAAGCTTGCCCCAAAAGCCGCTAAAGAAGTGTTACCCGTAATATAAGCAAGTTATTTTGCTGAGCTTCAGCGAAGCAAAATAATCATTCGAGAAAGCAAAAGTATTTCGCATTCGAGATGCAAACAATATTTTTTCGTAACATTTCGTGTTTGAACCAAAACGAACGAACGAGGTGATATTGTTTGCATGACTTTTGTATTGTAGCAACGTGATAAATAATAAACAGGACGCAATAGTCTTTTAGGTTCCAGAACATGAAAGTATTTTTTCTACTAGCATGCGAAAAAGTCCACTTTTTCGCACTCATTTTAGTTTTAAAAGTGTCACTTTTCCGCAATAGTGCGGAAAAGTTTTTTCCGCACTCTTTCTAGTGCGGAAAAAATTTTAGTGCGGAAAATTAGATTTGTTTAGTTTTTGCAGATTAGACTGATATTTAAATATTACGTCGCAGAAAGTTAAAATAGAAAGCTTACCAAGTATGGTTGTATAGTTTAATATATATTTAATAATAAATGTTCTTTATGTTAACTATTGGGTGTTTTTTCCGCTAGTAGAAAAAATAGTGTACCTAACACGAGCGTAAAGTGTCTTTTCCGCACGCTAACGCATCGTTCGGCCATCTGAAATCGCGTGCGGAAAAGTATCACTTTCCGCACTTGTAAGGTAAACTACTATTACGTTCTAGAACGAAAAAGAGACACTATGCTGACTGAGATTTTAACGCAAACATTTGAGTTTAGTTTTCGAAAAGAGTTTTTTTAT
This sequence comes from Chrysolina haemoptera, assembly GCA_958298965.1. Lineage (NCBI taxonomy): Eukaryota > Metazoa > Arthropoda > Insecta > Coleoptera > Chrysomelidae > Chrysolina > Chrysolina haemoptera. The sequence continues at coordinate 49,682,660 of OY282586.1, read as the reverse complement.
CAGATCGTGGATTGAAGGAACGAAAATTATATTAGAAACTTTTCAGAACACATCTTACTTAAAATTATTTCAATTCTAAGAAACTTGAATCTACAATTTTATGAACACATCATTTTGAAATCTACAGTGTCATTAAAGAGAAAGTGGACTTATCCAAATATCCTGAATTGCACGTCTTATTGGAACATTATTGAAATTGGACTCTGATTTTCTGACATTTTTGTGTTCGGTTTGTAATAGTTTTCAAAATTTTTTTCTATATAAATTTAAATCTATAACTAATAAATTTCAGAAATGATGTGTTGATTTTCCTATTTTATCATGACTGGCAGTAGAAAAAAATGATGTATGCAACCCACATTCGATGACTATTGAAACAATCGCATTCAACTACAGTACATGTCATAATTGTCATGCTCGTGTCTTAATAGCCTCCATAAATGGTCGTTGCATAATATTGGTAGCTACTATTCCGGCATTCTCCATAAATCAATATAATGTTAACTTTTATTTGTGACAATGAATAACAAACAAACTTTTGCATTTTTCTGTCTATAGCTATTTAAAAACCAACTTGATATACTTACGAAACCAACTTAAAATACGGATCGCTTCAATGAAAGAGTTCAGTTCATTTTTCTTTGGTCAGTTCTCAATTTTATGAATTATATTTCCAATTGAAAAGAGGAACATTCTCCATGAAAATTGAAAAATGAAAAATGTGATTTATTTGTAATATCTAACAAAAAACAACTATTTCCCCGACACAAGCCACGCTGGACATTGAACTACATCTGATAGATAGTGTGAAAAGACTCTAACTGAAAAGGAAAGAAAAAATCTGAAACGGAAAATTCGCATTTTCATTCAGATTACTGATTTTTTAATTCTTTCTAGTTTTCATTGAAAAATTCATTAAATAAATTAGATAAGGAGAATGCTATTAAAACAAATAAAATATATATCACTCACAGAAATCGTTCATTTCATTGAAGCAAAGTTCTATTTCGCTTTGCCAAGCTCTTCAGTAGGACTGATATAGGATTGGAATAAAACAGGCTCTTCAGAAGCATACACATCAGGGATGGATATGAGGGAAATATTTCTTCTGCGGTGACACTTTGAAAATTATTTTTTGACATAGACCTGTCATGAGCATTTTGATTTTACTTCGAAAATATGAATAGGACATTCATAAAATCTGTTGTGAAATCATCTGCGACTGAAAGACAAACTTTAGTCACTATTTTCCATCGTTCAAGATAACCTCTTGGGAGGTATTCATGTTGAAAAGGGGAGCATTCTCCATGAAAATTGAAAAATGAAAAATTCAAATAAAAAATGACAGAAATCGTTCATTTCATTGAAGCAAGGTTTGCTTCTCTCGCATTTAATCCCCAATACACTTTGGTCGACAAAAATCTATTTCGCTTCAAAATGAAAATCACATTTTTCATTTTTCAGAAGAGCCTGTTTTATTCCAATCAGTCCTCCTGAAGAGCTTTTTTTTTATATCACATTTTTCAATTTTCATGGAGAATGTTCCCCTCAACATGAATACCTCACAAGAGGTTATCTTGTCTTGAACGATGGAAAATGGCGACTAAAGTTTGTCTTTCAATAGCAGATAATTCCACAACAGTTTTTATGAATGTCCTATTCATATTTTCGAACTAAAATATTTCCAATATTTGAGTTTATTGTGAACTGTAACTGAAATATAATTTTCACGCCTGATTGAAATCATTGAAATAATATTGGTGAGTCCATTTGAAGTTGCAATGATAACAGTTATGTTTTCCCGTGGATTGATATTTTCTAAAATCAAAGATGAATACATATATTAATAAAATCTAGTTTTTTTCATCGTGGTGTCATGCGTAATTGCTTTCAGGATGACTAATTATAGGTATTATCCAGTACTATTGGGTTTTGGAAGGAGAATCGATTGTAGCACCACTAAAATTGCCACTAAAAGTGTTTACCGAAATTCCACGAATGGAACATATCTTTTTTTTCGTTTAAAATTAAATAAATAGATTTTTGCTGTACTCTTGGAAAGTATAGGTATAATTTATCGAAAAAACAACTCAACATGGTGAAGGACAATTTAATTCTCCATAAAAATTATTCCTCATAATTTTTTATGAAATGTACTTGTTTATTAAAAAAACGTGTTTGAACGCCGATATCAAATTTCAGGTTCACGCTTATCCGCCGCTGGAAGTTCTGGCGTAGCCGAATATCTGATTGGTCATAACTCCGCTAAAAATGAAATGAAAAGGAAAAGTTCATATCGTTTCTGAAGACTCCTACCTTCTCATGCAAATATAATATGCGAGTATTTGAGTACCAAAAATGTGTTTTGTCGCACTTCACGGTGATGTTTGCGGATGATCCGAAAATCATGAATAGTTTTTGTAAATATGGAATTATTATACTAAAGCAGCAACCCATACCCTCTTTGGACTAAATGCAACAATCCTAGAGTAGTGTGAGAGGACCCACTTATACATGACAAAAAAAAATACTTTGTTTTATTCCTGCATCATTTTCAACCTACCCATAAAACCGGCATTCTCTTCAGTAAATGTTGAAAGTAATCGCTTATTCATATCCTGCATATATGTTTGATAAAACTATCGTGAAGCGCAAACCTCAAGCTTGAAATCATATACTTAATTTTTCATGTAGGACGTGTATGAGCGATTATTTTCAACATTCACTGAAGAAATTGCCGGGATCATAGGTGAGTTTAAACCTGAGGCAGGAGTAAAACCCACTTTTTTCTTTGGCATGTATAAGTGAGACTTGTCTCACTAGTCTAAAATCGTTGCATATGGTCCAAAGAGGGCACTGATTCCTGCTTTAGTATAATTATTTCATATCAACTGAAATATCCATGACTTTCGGATCCTCCGTTAATTTTGTAGAAGGGTAATGTGAAGTGGGATAAAACACATTTTGAGTACTCAGATATTATATTTGCATGAAGAAGTGAAAGTCTTCAGGAACGATATACACTTTTTCTTTTCCTTCTACTATAGTTTTTAGCAAAGTTATGACAAATCATTTCGGCCTTGCCGTAAATGGTAGTGGCGGGTTAACGCGAGCTTCAAATTTAATATCGGAAATTACTAAGGGCGATTTGTACAACACAAGTTCAACGACGGTTCAAGTGAACCGAGTTCAGTTGGCAAGGAACTAGATTTTTTATTGGCTAATCCCTAGCAACTGAACTCGGTTCACTTGAACCGCTGTTGAACTCGTCTTGTACAACTCGCCCTAAGTATATTTCTTGTGGAGAATTGAATTATCTCTCACCTTGTTGATATTGATTCTTGATAAATCTTATACTTTCCGAAACAACAACAATAAAAATTATAATTTTTTCAAATAAAAATTTTTTGAATTCCACCCCTGATTTTTTGGTGAATAATTTTTTTTCTAACAATACATGATGTCAAGAAGCCATGTGCCGTGTTTCAAAGTGCTAGGATTCATTCTTTACTTGTGGCTTACATTTGTCTGTGGTTACTGTACTAGTATATTCTTAGAATTTTTCAATATCAAAGACTACTTAATTGTGTCACCTGAGATCATGGCCATCTTAAATTAGAAAACCAACAATTGCTCGTACATTTTGAAACAGATTCCATATTGGCAATAAGTAACGAGTAAGTAATTATGAGACCTCTTGCAATTCTGTTGATACTATCGAACATTTCCTGTTGAACTGGAAGATAAAGTTATGTGACTTTATGTCGAAAATTGTCGAAAAGTGTTTCGTGTTTTACATATCTGAAATAACATAATTGTGCACTATATCAGATACAGTTCCTGAAAGCTGCAGTTGTAATTATCTTCTGTTAAAGTTTATCGCTAAATGTAAACGGAAGTTTGAGGACGGTTCTTATGGAGAAAAAAAATTTTATTGGTAACTTGAAGATTTTTGTCTGTGACTTCGCCAAAAAATAGGAAGAAATATATAGTCCACGATTCAAAAACAAGCACATCAATAGAAACGATGTTGTTCAGAGACGACAGTACAACTCAGCCTGTAGAATTTTTTAGTTCAAAGAAAGTTGCTATGAAAATTGGAAAAATAGCCAGAAGAAACGTTGATAACCCCATTTTTGTATTGCATTTATAGTTTCAGTGGATGTGAGTGTGAGGTTTTGAACTTTCTAGAAATGTGATGTGTGGAATATATTAGAGAAAACTTTATAATGTTCTCCAAACTTTCGGAAGGTTCAAGAGAGTTCGAGGAAACCATAAAATGAACCATAATTAATACACTCGAGTGAAATTCTCGAAAGGTCAACAGGGGAAAGGGTGAGTTGTTACATAGCCTTTGCTGGCGACTTCGTTATAAAATAAGTCTAACAATAACATTGACAAAAATATAAAAATTATTGGAAGGGTTAGATGGAGTATCGAAAATGGGCACTTTGATATTTTTGTTATGGAAAAAAAATGACGGCTTCAATATGGCGGACGAGATTTGTGATAATGGATCGATTCAATTGAAAATTGGTGTGTATAGATTTTTGGGGTAACAGATTATGAATGTTTTATCAAAACACATAAATTCAAAATGGCGGCTCCAAGATGGCGGACAATATTTGTTATTATGGCCGATTCTATTAAAATTTAGTATGTGAGGGATTTCGATTTTTCATTCAAAAAAGAATAATAATTTAAGAAAAACTAAAGAACACGCTTTACTTCCAACACTGATTGAAAAGTAAAAAATAATTGACAGTGTGATTTGATTACTCAAATGTAAAAAAGCGTGGGTGCTTGACAAAGTTCTTTTGAGCTCTCGAACGCTTAGTATTGTTAAATTAAAATAAAAAATGTGAGAGTATAGATCGAAAGCACCCACGCTTTTTTACATTTGAGTTATTACATTGTCAATTATTTTTTACTTTTTGCTCCATGTTGGAGGTAAAGCGTGTTCTTTAGTTCTTTTGAACTATTATTTTTTCAATATCACTTTTATACGACTTATCTAGCCTATTCTAATCGCCTAGAAATTCTGTATTCAACTGTATATCGCGAATTGGTAATTGTTTTTTGATTGGCTGTTCGACTGTTTATTATTGAAAAACATCAAATGTGCTGTGACTCGAATCCGATGATATAACATGATACTTGCTAGGCTTTGAAATCCGAAGATCATCTGTGAGCCGATAATAATTCAATTTTTTCTATGACGTAATGAATGCACACAGTTCGACAATAATTTCTTTGAGTTAAACATAAAAATCTAAAAGTTACCTACGATATTGAGAAAACTGATAATCGAGGAGGTCAGGAGGTATCGTAATTTCATTTTATGATAACATGTTATAGATCGACTGGCAATGAAACATTTTTTGCAAGTTTTTTTTTCTTGGACGCCTTTATAGGTTATGATTAAAATAGGTACGCAAAGTGGTTTCATGACAGTTTGAACTGATAAACCCACAAAAAAAATTGCATATTTTTCTATAGTGTAGGAAAAAGTTATTACCGGCTGGTCTTTTATGGCTGCATGGAAAAAATAAAAAGCGAATAATTTCTCCATGAGTGACAAAAAAAAACTAAATGCTCAGCTAATTTATCTGATTATTGTAGGTTATCTTTAGATTTACGGAAATATTCTATATACTGTTAAAAAAATTACACACAGCTGGGGCCGACACCATACATTTCATATACCTACTAACTTGGATCTTATTTAGTGTGGAACAAGCCTCTGTGTTTCTGAATTGGTTGGCCTATTTTATCAATTGACATTTGACAGATGTCCATCAAACTTGGGACAATACATCATGCTTTTGAATTTGGAAAACAAAAATAAGATGGCGGCTTGAAAATTGCTACTATTTTATCGTAGTTATGTGAGAGTTCTTGCAGTGGGGGTGACTGAATGACGATGATTATTTTGTGAAGAAATTCAACAGAGAAAATGGCGGACAAATTTTATGATTTATTTCATGAATATCTAGGGTTTTTTTTCTCGCAATTGGAAAAATTGAGAGCTGGCGGAAAATTGTTGGGCTGTTTTCATTAGGGCGACCCTTTCGTGGCCTTTATATGATAAACTTCTTCGTCAAAATTCGAGGATTCAAGTGGGAAAAAAAGTTTTGTGATCTATATAGTCGAAATGAATAAAAAAACTTTCAACTGAATATTTGGCACTATGCGATGAATGTCAATTTTTAATATTTTTTTTTTCATTCGTGTAGTTTTTCTGAAGGAACAAGGATTTCGGTTTTTTTTTGTCCTCCTTTCCTCCCATAGGGTTTTCTTTGTGCTCCCCATCAACTATTGTTCTCAAAAAAAAATAGTTTTTATAAATTTTGTCTCCTAAAAATGCTAGTTTTACACGGAATCGTTCGAGCTCGTCAAAAAATGTTTTTTACATAAAAGTCATCATAAGGAAAGCAAAATTGTGAATGTGACGAGCAAAAATTCTACCTAGTTATATCTGGAAAAAATTCGCTTCGCATATCCCAAATCTCCACTCCACAAAAAAAAAAACATCCAGTCAAAGAACTGTTCACCACCCAAACCACTGTTCCGGCTTCGAATCGGCGCTTTCCCGCTCGAAAACCGAAATGAAAATCGAGAGTGCGTGCGACAATCGACAATCAAACAGCGTGACAGTCGCCTTCGCAGCAGACGATGAGATCGAGGCGCGGAGACAGACTGCCGTAGTTTGGCCGGTTTGGCGCGTTCCTCCGTAAGGCGAATCGCCCGTTTGCGATTTGCGGGCCCACGGCGCGGCGCATCGATCGGACAACTGCAAATGCAGTTTGCACCTGATGCGAGTCGTAGGAGGACGCGGAATAATCCTCAGGGAGTCAGTCCGGTGCTAGGGCTTCTTATGGTCTCCTTTAGACTCCATGAGCGCGATCATATTTGGGACGCTTAGAGTCGATAACTCAAAAACGGTTCGTCTTATCGATTTCAAACATAATCTAATCAAATTGTATTTCTACCAAGAAACTTTTGGGGTAGTTTTGATTACTTTCATTATCTATGTGTTGTGGGGTGCTAAATCCGAATATGTGGTTTGCTAACAAATTTTCGTGACGGAACACTGAACATTTTTTTCTTTTGCGGTTTATTGCTTTTAAGTTGAAAACTACAAATTTTTCGTTGATAACCTTCATTATAGGAATGAAAGAACATAACATTTTTCACAAATTTTTATCATACAAGTTTTTTTCTACGACAAACCGTTCGGGCTCAATGACTACTTGTATTTCAGCTGGCGGGAAAATCCTACTTTTTCACTACAAAACTCTAATTTATTATTGAAGTTGATTAGTGGATTCTCCCCAGTTCTCTGCGCATACCTTATTTAGATTATATGATAAAGGTACAGATCACTTACTTACAAATTACATGAAAGTTATTCAATGAGGTCCGAAATCATACAAAACTTGAAATTCAAACAAAAACTTGAAAAAATATTTCACATGATTATATTATTATACAGTGCGGCTTTTTATAGTCCCCCCCACCTGTTAACTTTTGAACAGTTCGACGTAAAAAAATTATTAAGAAACCGTTTCGAGAGTTTTACTAATACTACTTTTTGAGATGAAAAATATGGTGATTACTCAACAGGGGGCGCGGGGGGGGGGCATCAACTCAAAATTTTTAAATGGCATGAGGGGTCAAATGGCACATCGTTGAAAAAAGAATTCAATTCCCTTTACAATCATCTAAATATTTTTGAATTTTGTTTCTAATTTGTTTCCCAATTTCGATTTTTATACCTTTCGAAATGTTTTTTCTCTCAAAAATAGTATCAGTAAAACACTTCAAAAAATTTTTGGTTTCATTATTGTTCCACATCAAACCGTTCAAATTTATCGAGGTATGAGTAGTATTCAGATCCGCATTTATATTTGATATTTCGATTTTAAATTGCAAAAAAAATATTAACGAAATTCAAAAAAATTTAGATGGTTGTAAAGAGAATGGAATTTACTTTTCGATGATGTGTCACTTGACCCCCCATGCCATTTAAAAATTTTGAGTTGATGGGCCCCCCCGCGACCCCTTTTGGGCAATTATCATATTTTTTTATTTCAAAAGGTAGTATTGGTGAAACCCTCGAAACGATTTTTTATTTATTTTTCTACGTCGAACCGTTCAAAAGTTAACAGGGGGGGGGACTATTAAAAGCCGCACTGTATATCATATATTATACGATCTAGTTACCCCAACGTGTACTTTAGTCAAATAAAAAAACCTAAGAGAGACCAAATGGTAAAGATACTCAGCGTCACTCAGTGAGTTTCTCGAGAGGCCCGCAATAGTCGAAGCCTACGAGCAAAGCTGTCCTGAGAAAAAAAGGCCCAGAATAACAAAACGGTCTGGCGGAATGAGCTAGAAACCCTCAGAGGTAGGGTGCGGAAGCTTTTCAACAGAGTAAAATTCAAGATTGGACCATATGCAAGGCTGAACTCACGCAGTACAACAAAGAAATTAGTAAGGCCAGAAGACGATCATGGAAGAAATTCTGAGAAGATGTTACAGATAATTGAGAATCTATAAGGTTTCAGCCAAAGATGGTACTGTAAGCAAGTAGATTAGAAGAAGGAACCCTCTGCGATCTCATAGAAAGGGGGCTAGAGACTACCAGAAGATGGTGCCTCTCTGTGGGATTGAGAATTAACTCATCAAAAACCACAATGGTAACATTCACTAGAAGAACAAAGATTCAGCACCTAAGGACTGTTCGCCTCGACGGATCAGATTTAGGATGGCAGCAAGAGGTGAAGTATCTAGGACTAACCCTAGACTCAAAACTGCTCTGGAACAGACACGTAGAAAAGATCGCTAACAAGGCAAAATCATCACTGATGGTGTGCAGGAACATTGCAGGAAAAACGTGGGGCTGTAACCCATCAATACTGCGATGGATGTACACCATGATAGTGAGACCTATGATCACCTACGGAGCAGTAGTGTGGCACGGTAGAACCGAACTCGCCACAACAAAGAAAATCCTAGAGAAAGTACAAAGACTAGCATGTCTTTGCATAACAGGAGCAATGAGGTCAACTCCAACAGCAGCAATGGAGGTCATTCTGGACCTCACTCCTCCCCATCTCACGGTGAGGAGAACTGCTTGGGGAGCAAACCTGAGGTTGGCCAAAGTCGGACTTAAAGGGACAGCATACAGTGTAAGGGGCTCAACCCCCACCGGAAGTGCACACCTTGCCGATCTCCCAACTGACGAAATTACCAGGAAATTTAGTTTCGAGAATTTTTTTCGAACGGAACTAAATACCAAGAAACAATGGAGCACAGAATCCATTCGAGCACTGGGTAAGAATACCATTACATGGTACACGGACGGGTCTAAAACTCCCGACGGAACTGGAGCAGGAGTATTTGGACCTCGTACCAAGTACTCCGAACCCATGGGACACTTCCCCAGCATTTTTCAAGCGGAAATTCACGCCATAGAAAGATGCATTCAGTTCAACCTCGATAGGAACTACCGGAACAAAGAAATTGCAATCCTCTCCGATAGTCAAGCAGCCATCAAAGCGTTGGGCTCATATAACATCAACTCGAAGATGGTCTGGGAATGCCTAGAAAAACTCAATGATCTAGGCAGGAACAACAAGGTGATCCTCCTCTGGGTGCCTGGGCACGTCGGAGTAGAGGGAAATGAACAAGCAGACACCCTGGCACGAAAAGGAGCATCAACGCCACTGATCGGGCCAGAACCATTCTGCGGACTTGGAAAATCTTACTTCCAAGAAGAACTCAATAAAACTGAAGAAGCAATGAGAGCAACATACTGGCAAAGACTTCCAGGGCTAAGGCAGGCCAAAGATCTCCTCGGCAATTTCAACCGAGCAAGATCGAAAACACTGATTAACCTCAGCAAAACTAGTCTAAAGACAATCACAGGATTTCTAACGGGGCATTGCAGACTCAAAGAACACCTAAGGAAGCTAGGCTTAGAGGAGGACAACACCTGCAGATGCAGAGTGTTATGCTGTACACCACAAAAGATTAAATATACTGGGATCACACCAGCTGACTGTGGAAGAAATACCACAAATGGACCCCCTCAAAATCCTAAAATTCCTGAAGGAACTGAGGCTTGAGGGGATGCTGTAAACGAGAACACCTCGAGAGAGCAGAAGAAGATGGGGCACAATAGATCTAACTAGGTCGCAGCGCATCAGTCACCATCCATACCAACCAATACCAATACCAAGCAAGTAGATTTCTTGAAAAGCAATGACAATGCCTATACTACACCATTCGAGGAAAGTCTAAGTATGCACAGAAGCACACTTTCCAGCCTCAGTAATTCTTAATGGCCCGACAACAGTGGAAAGCACTAGAACCAAGCCAAACAGGCGAACGACTTTGGAATGGAGGCTTGCTCCGGAAAAATCGAGACCCAAAAGAATCAGGTGGTCTATCAGTAAAAATAAACAATACCGATTCCATAGGAGTAAATGGAATATACCCCATATTTCTCCAAAAGGGAGAGGAAATACTTATGTTATACAAGCAAGTAACGCCCTGAATGGCCCCGGACCGTTTTGCGTTGTGTTAGACTCTCAACAATCCTTTCCTATCGCATTGTCAACCTCAAGCAAGACTGTCAGTTGAGTTCTTTATCACAATATAATTCCTTGGGAAATTCACTAAAAATGTCATTAAATAGTCAATAATAGTTTTGGTGTGAAAAAAGTGGGTGTTTGCTGACTCAGCAGAAATACGCCAATTTTTATTTGGCGTTTGAGACAAACATTTCGTTGTCAGAAAAAAAACCGGAATAGTACAATTTCTATGAAATTTTATTTACTTTCATTCTGAATGGAAAAGTTATTCACGAAAAAATGGTAGTTTTTGAGACAAAAATTGGAATAGCTCGAACTTTACACTCGTATGTTCATTCTCTTCTCTTTATATGATATCCGCTTCTTTGCATAGTTTTACACCTAACCTAACCTAACCTAACCCAACCTAACCTCATACACTCGTATGTTCATTTTTTCTCTTTATATGATATCCGCTTCTTTGCGTAGTTTTACTCATGAACAAGACTAATATATATATATATTGTTAATTAATTATTTTATCATTATTGTGCCATGTAAGTAGCAATGTTTTCTTCCATGCTATACACGCTTTCACATTATACTATTATATTTTTATGATGATATTCTATGATGAACCTGTTCTCTATTCTTCTTTTTCTTTTGACAACTTGTGATTTTATCAACACATATTTATACGCATTTTTTTTTATATTTCTCTACGTCTTTATATTTATATTTCTTCATTTTTATATTTATAAATGCTTTGTCATCGACGTGAAATTGTCCAACGAGGCCATCAGGCCGAGTGCAATAAACTCTTTTTGCACGAGTTTCATAAAATATTTTTTCTACGTTCATGCAAAAACCAGAAAATGTTTCATTCAGGTGGCACTAAACTGTAAGGAAGACATTGTTTGTTTAAATCTATCTGCTAAAAGCAATTCAAAAACATTTTGTGTAATTCAGATGATATTCGAAGGAAATAATTTTATTTTTAACAAATTGCATTTTCTAGTAATTTCATAGTCCATTATATAATGAATATGATGAAACATGCAACTATTTAAAAGATAATACAATCCTACAGAAAATGGGCTATATTTGGCGTCGATTTGAGAGTTTATGTCTGTCATGATGACAGAACGCTATAGTAGAATGACAGATGAGTCTTTAGTCTTTATTGCACTCAGTGCAATAAAGAGACAGTTTTTCCACCAAATATGGTTCAATAAAGTTTTGTTTTTTGCATGAACGTAGAAAATACTAATTTACGTAACAAGTCCGGAAAACACTGTTTTTTTGGACGAGTGGACAAGATTCTAGGACGAGCGCAGCGAGTTCTGGAAGTCTGCGAGTCCAAAAAAACTGTTTTCCGAAGTGTTTCGTACACAATTTTTTCGAAAACCGTGTAGAATAACAAATCGAGACACATTTATGTATTATATTTCTTTGTAGAAGAAAATTTTGAACATTTTAATTCTTATTTGTATTAAATATTGAAATTCGAACAGAAGATAGGTACTAACAGAAACATTCTGATTCTTATTTATTTAATTATTTATATTAAAATTCGAGCATTTCCCGGACTAGTCCGGAAAGTAGGTACTTCCCGCATTAGTCCGGGAAGTAATACTTTCTCAAAAAAAAATCGTCCAGGAAGTAGGTACTTCCCGGACGGTTGTCGAAAAAGTATATTTTGCTTTGATTTGATATAGAATATATAAGACATCTGCGTTCAACAAAGACGTGCTGTTGCATTACATGATGTCACTAGTAAAATCGCCAATAATCGATCAAGACATGTTTCGCTACACTAAAGAGAGTTCAAAGGTGCACTTCCGCATGAATATGAATGATGCAGCCGGTTCAATCGACTTTCAGAAAAACGGTTGAGTTCTCAAATCCTCAGGGAGTTTATCTCTGACGTGGATAGTGAGTGAGGTAAGGCACATAGTCGAGACTGGCATACGTATCAATCCAATATACAGTGTGGAAAGTCTAACTGGAACATATTCTGTAACTTGATAAATAAAGGTTTATCGCAAAACTCCTGACACATATCAATTTTCATTTTGAATGGGGCATATTACCAAGAGATTTGTTTATCTTTTTAATTTTCTGGGGGGTTGCAGCCACCCCTAACTTTTTTTTAATGGAAGGGTAGGTTGATTCATTTTTCATTTGAAAGATTGTTCTTTTGCAAATACAATTCCATATTTTTTTTGTTACTGTTTATAAGCAATGTGTCAATTTTCATGGAGAATGTTCCCCTTTTCAACTTGAATACCTCCCAAGAGGTTATCTTGAACGATGGAAAATAGCGACTAAAGTTTGTCTTTTAGCCGCAGATGATTCCACAAGAGATTTTATGAATATCCTTCAAGAATGAAAATCACAATAATTACCTTATACCAGTAAACAACCCTTATCGCCGGTAACCCCAGAGGAAGTCGATGAGCCCTTGAGGGCACAAAGAACTTGGCTGAGCCAGGTCCAGGCGGACTGGTTAACTACTGGTAAAAATAAGTTCGTAGTGTCCACCACCATGTCCAGAGTAGGTTCCAGATTGATTCGTCGAGGGGATAACCGGGCAGAAAACTACAGGTGGTTAATATGCGTACTGGCATGTAACGCATCTTGTATATCCTTATACTCTCTGCAGTGGACCACGTGCACTAACATTATACCGGGTGCCCGTATTTCGAGCTCCATCATGGGAATCTCAGTTATTATAAGAGATACGAGGTCGGTTAAATTAGGGCAAAGTTGCGCATTTTCATGCTGAACAATTATCTGAAAGAAAATTTGACGTGTTATTTTTAGTTTTCGAATTATTGGAAAAAAACAGAAATTTGTAATTTTCGTTTTTATTTTTTCAAGCGAAAACCAAAAGAACTAGACGTTTTTAACTAGGACGTCCTTAAGGCACTTTTTTACAAGGAATCCAAATCTGTCATCGTATTTTCCAAGGCATTCTTGATGCCAGAGTTACAACACTCAAATTTGGTTTTTCTTATGAGCGCCATATTGGATTTTTGCATTTTTGAAAAGTATTTTTTTTCCTGATTACAATGATGTATCACACAGTATTATCGAATCTTACATCCTGATCAAAATTAGGAAGAAGTCGTTTTTGCGAAGAGTGCTTTGGAAAGAATGCCAACACTTTTGTTTAACAAACTAAATTTTGATAGTTCAATTGAATTTTGATCTGGAACGTTCACATTTCCATCAAGCTACCTTTCTAAAAACTAAGATTTTGAATTAGGAACGACATGATAAGCTAGAAGTTTATTTTACGCAAAACAAAACAAAGTTATAAAAGATGCTCGAATACTCCTCCTTCCACTTCTAAACACAATTCTACTCGTTTCCTCAAATTATGAATAGCTCGCGATATGTCCCGTCTTCTTATCTTAGTCCTAATAGTGGTGATTATGGTTCTTCTCAGTTCATCAATATCGATGGGTACGGTTTTAAAAACCAAATCTTTCATAGTTCCCCATAAATAATAAATAAATAATAATCCAGCGGAGAAATATCAGGTGACCGCGCATTTCTGACAAACACTCAGCAACTCTTCTAGCGTTATGCGGTGGTGCGCCGTCTTGCTGGAACCAGAGGGTATTCAGCCGGTTGAGACGAATGTTGTTGTCAAAGTAATCCGTAAGGAAGGTCCTCAAAAAATTTAAATATCGATCGGCATTCAAATTCTCTTCATAAATGTATGGGCCAATAATTGTGTCTTCCAATAAACCGACCCATACATTTACGCCTAAGCGTACTTGTGGCCGCCGTTCTTGATGTCCATGTGGATTCTGAACATACCCATGTTTGTGAATTTGCATTCATCTGTGAATATTACATTACGCAAAAAATTTGGATTCTGCTCCAACTGGTTCATTACAAATCTACAAAACTCTACCCGTCGATCAGCATCTCCGGGATGGAGAACTTACGTGATCTGAATTTTGAATGAACGATATTTTTGTTTCTTTGATATCCTCCACAGCACTTGATGCGATATGCCAAGATTTGTTGCAACTTCCCGTGTGGACACGGACCGATTATCTTCACTCACCGCTTGCAAAACTGCTATATCATTTACATTCTCTTTATCGTTGTACCTTCGTCTAGGCTTCAGAAATGAACCATAATCGGCTAAATTTCTATGGAGCAATAGAAAATAATTCTGAGATGGTTGCTCTCTCTCTGGATACCGCTGGAAATACGTTTCGGACGTAATTTGCGCATGTCGATGAGAGGCGTAATAAATCTGAAGCATATCACGTTTTCCTTCATTTGAAAATGGCTTTAGAACTTGAAAGAATTCGAAAATTCTGCTCCAATATTTATCTGAACTGTCAAAATTTAGTTTGTTAAACAAAATTGTTGGCGCTCTTTCCAAAGCACTCTTCGCAAAAACGACTTTTTCCTAATTTTGATCAGGATGTAAGATTCGATCATACTGTGTGATACATCGTTGTAATCAGGAAAAAATATAGTTTTCAAAAATGCGAAAATCCAATATGGCGCTCATAAGAAAAACCAAATTTGAGTGTTGTAACTCTGGCATCAAGAATGCCTTGGAAAATAAGATGACAGATTTAGAAAAAAGTGCCTTAAGGACGTCCTAGTTAAAAACGTCAAGTTCTTTTGGTTTTCGCTTGAAAAAATAAAAACGAAAATTACAAATTTCCGTTTTTTTTCCAATAATTCGAAAACTAAAAATTACACATCAAGTTTTCTTTCGGATAATTGTTCAGCATGAAAATGCGCAACTTTGCCCTAATTTAACCGACCTCGTATCTCTTATCATAACTGAGATCCCCATTGTGGAGCTCAAAATACGGGCACCCGGTATGAGCAAAGAGGGTCAAAGAAGGGAGTCGCTGACTGTTAGGAAATTTTGCTAATATATAGATTTGTTACTCAGCACTCCATGTAGTATAAGAGTAACTTCTCGATAGGTTATATTAAGGCGTTTGACACAATATCACATGGACTAATCATCCATATTCTCAGATGCCTTACGATACCCGATCAAATAGTGTGAAGCACTGAATGACTAATACCGCTATGGGGGACTTGCTTCACTAGTACACCAGGGATTGCGAAAATAAACAGAAGGGCAACAAAATTATCGAAACTGAAAATACATTTGACAAATATCCATAGTCAAAAGTAGATTATTATTTAAATCGTAGTCACTTCCTCATTGAAACTACCCACTTATCCCAAGGTTTTGAAAAAAAAAAATTTTTCCGCAGAGTATTTTTTACCACAATAACATTCAACAAATGAATATTGGATAAATTTGAATGTTGAACGGCAATGCAGATTTATTGCTTTCAAAGGTTCCTCTCCGAAAACCTGGGAGATTCCTAAGAACAAATTTCAAAAACTTTCGTTTTTTTACGTGAGGAGGACGTTACTGTATATGCATATGCCTTGCCAAATATCATCCAAAATCATTAAGAATGAAAATTTAATTGCTATTGATATACATTTAGGCAGGCTGACCAATAGAAATTGTAAAGGTTTCTAGACTGAAAAACCTTGTATAATCTTACATGTCATATCTTTTTTGTAGATCTTAATATTCCAAAAAAATTAGCAGAGAGGGGGTTTTCTACTTGATTTTTTTGAAACTCTATCACATCTCCATATAATAATATTCGTAATGCGCGCATATATTTTCACCAAATATTCTCGTATGTCAAAACAGGGAAATGTCAGCCTTCAGCTAAAAATAAACGGAAGTCTCGTAATCTACCACAACGTAAGGACAAAGTGATATGATGGTATTGCTGCTTTCCGATAATAAAAGGTTATTCACAGAAAGTAATCTCAAAGTCTACCGAGTAATTATCGATTAGGAAATTGTAGGAATTGATACTGTTATTCCAGAATTTGAATATCCGTAAATAACTGTTAAATATTGCGTATTAACTGATGACAATGTGAAAAATTGTGGTTAAAATAGCTATTTATGATACAGGTGTTGAAAGTAGCATTTTATTTCAGTGGGGAATATTGCGAAATGAGCGTCAACAATTGGAGCAAGCCCATGAGCAAAATAAAATCACTTTCACCCAATTTATCAGACTTTTTTTTTTTCTAGAACAGTTACTCAATGCTAGTAAGGAAAAAAGTTCATAAGACCCTTATGATTCGAACACACTATCTCTGCAGGACAAGGCAGAGGTCCAAGCTACATGCGCTAATGCACTTTATTTATTAATACCATTATTGGTTAGTGATGAAGGATCTTCTACAGTTGAACTTAATGCTACTTCGTCAGGAATTAATGTTACCAATTGCGCAAACTGCCAAATACATGTGAACGTTTATACATAATTCTTTTTGAGTAGATGTTCTTATCATTATAATATAATAGATGTTCTTATCATTATAAAAGTGTTCCAATTGAAGAGATTTATATTATTAAGTATCCATCATCTCATCTGTCATTTTATTTTCAAGACTAGTGTTTAAAGTATTTTTAACACTAGCGTTAAAAGTGATTCATAGCCTTCTAGATTCAAAAAATTATTTGAAAGTCTGAAAAAAATTTTTGTTACAAAAAATAACAAACAATATCTACATGGTCATATGGAGACAAAAACAGTTAAAATAATCCGGGTGTCTCATTCAAAAATGGAAAGTTTATATCACTTCCGGTGAGAAGGGGAGTGACATGAAGCTGAGTCACTTGTCAAAAAAATGAGTTTTAGATCCTCCAAATGTCCTTCCAATATCTTCAAAAAAAAAAAGTTATGGGGGAGAGCAACCTTCCGTGGACACCCGGTATAATCAAAAAAACTAATGGATGCGTTTACAATAAAACCAGTGTTATCTGTCAAAACCCCAGTAAACCCTTCTGAGATATTAGAATTATACAAAAATATATTAGATGCATGTGCAGTTTAAAACCTATAGTAAATATCAGTGACATGTATTATTGCTAATTTTCTTTAAATAAAAGCTGTTTAAAATTCCAAAACTATTTCTTTACTGATTTTTGCTATTGTTGCTGCAGAGAAAACCATTATTTCGCTATGAATCGAACATTAAATATGAAATTATTTCAACAGTAACATGATACACAATAATTAAAACAAATAATAATATTAATTTGTTGTTGTTCATAATCGGATTATTGCGATTCGAGTGATTGCAATAATCAGATTATCATTCGAATTCGAATAGTTGTCACCTGTCAGTTGTCAGTTGTCATCTGTTAGTTGTCAGTTGTCAGTTGTCACTTGTCAATGTCATCAATCATTTATCTTGTTTTATACATCATTATTTATTTATATTTTGGTTCCTGTTTGTTATGTTTGACATTTTTTGATAAAAATAGTTTTTCTA
Organism: Chrysolina haemoptera; assembly: GCA_958298965.1. NCBI lineage: Eukaryota > Metazoa > Arthropoda > Insecta > Coleoptera > Chrysomelidae > Chrysolina > Chrysolina haemoptera. The sequence goes on along the minus strand of OY282586.1, from coordinate 49,664,703 downwards.
TTTACCAAATAATGCATTTCATTATATTTTGGCATTTTGGTTGTCATATTAATCACATAATTAGAATTTAGCAGATCCCGCCGAGTTCATACAACAGATTATTTCGACAAATGACAATTGACAGTACACAGTACTGACAGCTGACTTTCACGTGGCAAAGTGTAATAGTTTATTTTTCATTCGAATTCTCCCAAAACAATAATCGGATTACACCGATTATTTCAATAATCGGATTATCGATTATTTTTAATTCGAATTATAACATTGATTGATTGATTAACTAATATCCTACTATTACAGTCATCGCTAATATCTGATAGCTGATAAGCTTTTCAAATTCAGATTGTTTTTTTCATGCATACCTACTTATCCATGGTTCTTTGAACATAACAGAATTTACAGTTGTACTAAAATAGCTGAAACCATGAAGACATGCACGCCCATAATGCGCATTCGTCGTACATCGGACTTTAGTCCGTAATATATCCAGTGATAAGGCGCAAAAAAAAATTAATTTCACATGTTCAGCTATGTTGGTAAAAATGTACATATTTATTTGTACCACTTCGGTGTTAACATACATGAACCACACACTCCCACAGGAGCTGTAGTCGTTTTCAATATCTACATTATTATCTGTTTCGTTGATGAGTTTACAAATATCCTTTATAATGTACTAACGGAATATTTGAAAACAGCACTTGAGAAATATGCGCCGAGTTTAATGAAAAACACCACTCGAGAATAGTTTTCGGCTAACTAATTGGCAGCACCGACCTTGAGATAAGCGCAATTACTGCAGTGTTAACCAAGTCTAACAGTGTGCTGCGACTCATTTAATTCGTTATTATATAACCGTTGTTTTTGTTTCGGAAGCTTGTAAAACGGCTTATATTTCATGTAAAAAAAATTGAATAGGACTGTCGATTAGTAGTTAATGAATGAAAAGACGCCATGAGCGGAACTGAATGGGAAAGGATTGTTTTTTTTTTTCATTGGTGTCCCATTTTATCTATTTAAAGCACGCCTCATTGTGTTCAAATCGAGCTTTCAGAAATGTGTGTTTTTTAAAGTTACCATGGCTACATTAACAACTCGAGAAACGTGAAGTCTGAATGACAATTTTTTAATTATTGATCTGACAGACGTACCTTGTGGAGTCAAATTTTGATTAACTTGTTAAGACCCAGTGGTCAAGGATTTTTTAGGCATTATTGAATAACTGAATCTGTTGTAAACTTGTGCAAGTCTCCACTGCAATGCAAATAATTTTTTTACCAACATCATATCAAAAATAATAAAATAAATATTTTTTTCTTATATATTTATGCAAAAAGCAAAACTTTATTGAATTATTTTTTTTTTCGTGTTTATCATGTTTCAAACTAGAAGGTTACATTCCTTTTTTAATGGGTTTTTCACCTAAACCTCATATAAAGGGCTAACTCTTATTGCGGAGGCAAAGGTCGTGGTACGATTGTTGGTGAATGAACCCAAAGATATTGCTAGAAATTCAATTTATGGCAGCGAGAATGAAATGGCTTAATAATAGTTGTCATTGGGACGCCATCTACAGGAATTCTAATAAAGTATCTCATTCTCAAAGCCAGTCTCTGTAGAAAGTCTTTATTACACTGAAATAGAAGATACTCCAGACATACAAATAAAACAATTGCTAAAAAAGAAATGGTATTTAATTGAATAAATGTTAAATCAAGTTCAGGGCTTGACGAGATCTTGAAAAATCAATAAATACTGATTGTAATCAATTTATGTAAAAAAAATAGTATTTAATGAATGAAACGTTGTTAAACCAAGTTCAGGACTTGATTTATTTATTTATAACGATCGTATACAGGTTGTGTGAAGAAATTTGTTTCTTTGGACTATATTGTGCCTTATTGAAATGGTCATACCAACTGACATGTTTCGAAATATTGGATTTAATGCATTTTAACCTTACATACTTTCCTTGACCATAAGTTATGAGAATCAACCACACTCTTCTCCTGTGAATATATTTCAAGCTCCTCGGGTTCCTTGGTTCTTACGCAATTTGATCGAGTTAAAGATTTCTGACAGAATTATCGATTGTATTGTGAGCACGAGTCGTATTTATTGAGATAATTTCACGAACCAACCAAGTTATTATTTGAAATTTGATCGAGTAAACAAAGTGAATTCTTCAATTGTTGCAACTAATGAATAATAAACATGAAGTCTGTCAACCTGACGTTTATGTCATATTAGATTACAAGATGTATCATTACTGTTTATATTTGTGGTTGACTTGACGACGTGGTCTTTCCGGATCGAAAAGAAAGGAAGCGAAAGGAAGCGTGTACTTTCCCGAAATCCCATTCTGATTGGTCCTCATATCGCAGGAGACGCGACTTTCATATAGTGAGTGAAATTGTCAGCAGAGTTCTTCGAGCTGTAAAATAAGAATTAATCAACAAAAACACTGTAAGCCATATTCAGAAACTTATACTCAGTTGGTGTTTTGTTCATATTGCCATGTTTCACGATAAAAATGATGAAAATGAACGTTTGTAGAAATACAACCGTTATAAAACTACTAGCATACCAAATCGATGCTCGTCCCAAAATCCAATCGTACTGGATTATTATTTTCCCCGATATCTTTCACTATTTCAAACTGATTCAAGAACTAACAATAATAATGACACCGATATAAAAATATTTAATGTTGATTAAATGATAATATACAATCAAATATTTCAAACACGGTACGTAATGACACCTTGTAATGATGTCATAATTACTGTAGAATGAGCAATGAAATTATCATTTATATCTAGGATTGTCCTTGAACTCGCACAAGCTTCCATCATACCATTTTTAATGGAAGACAGTATTTGTTCTGTGAAGTCGTAAGTAATTTTTGGTGATTGAACGGTCAACAGCCTCTGAAAATTTCGACGGAGGTTGTCAGCTCTTCTTTTCTTCATTTGCATACAAGAATTCAATAAAAATCAATCAACTGTTGTATACCGTCTGTCTCATTAACATATGAATCACAATAACTGGAATATAGTTTCTGAGTGCGACATTGAGACAATTCAATTACTCATACACACAACAACAACATTATCAAGCGAATTAAAAAACTTCTGACCACAGTTTCAACCCCTTCCATACCAGGTGTAATAGAAATACAAGGTGTAATCTAACTAAAATGACAAAACCGATATTAATCCAATGGCGTTGGGGAGCGACGATTAGGGGTACCCATCTGCCGCAAGCCACTGTTTGAAGTAACAAACACAGTATTTGCATTGAAATTTGGAATATAATGCTTCCAAGTGACATGCCAAATTTCACTAGGAAAAGTTGATCCGTTATGGAGTTATTTTGGAAAACATATATTTTTTTGTCACTTTCAACACCCTGTAAGTTGGTTATTATTCATCTTAGGGTATATATTTATTGAAACTCATAGCCTTAAAATGGAGTGAGGATATTTGCATGGAAATTTTATAAAACACTTTCACCAACAAATCTTATAACGAGTTTAGCGGGCGGCTGACGCATGGTGTCCCAATATTCTACTGACTGACTATGTTCACATAGCTTCTTAGTTGTCTTGCTATCCACAGACCAGATTTTATAAAACCGTTGCGACATACGTGTTTTTTTTTTAAGGAATCACCCCCGCGCCAGTTGTCTCAAAAACTGGCTGTCTGACGGCAGGCTATTAATATTCAACCCATTTATGACCTAATATCGAAATATCATATCGACTATTAGAATTCAATGGGACAAGAAATCCCAATCTTTAATACTAAATTTAATAATTGGAATCGAACATGACGATGAATGATGTGATAAAATCTTGAGAGACGCCACCGATCGCGTGACAGAATTCATTCCACTACATGAGCAACGTGTGGCTCAAGAACATCGGGGAAAAGGAGCTTAAATTCTAAAAAAATTATCAAGTCTAAATACAAGAATCGAACTCCAAATTTATTAGGGACGTGCCACAAACAATGTAGATTTCGAAGAAACATAAAGAATATTGACAGTTTTGAGTTTTTGTAGCGTTTGGGAATTGTAGGTTGGATAGAAAAAGGTCTAATGCCTACGATCGCATAACCCTCATTAGGAGACCAGGGTATTTCTTAGAATTAACCCAATTGTCCATATTTCACCTTAAAAAATAAGGGGTTTATTGTTATGCAGTTGTCGTCACTTGCTGTCAATTTAATGTCATCTGTCAATTCCAAGTTGTTATATATTTGAAAATGTTTGGAGAAATTCACAATTTTCAAGTTATTCTTGTGAGGCTTGGCTGTTTTGATAGTGTATAGTGCTGGAGTATTGTTGCGTTACCTTCTGGATTTCGAGAAATATAAGATATATTACCCACCATTGTTTATTCTAATTAAAGACACTTTTATCTCGCACCATTTGGAAAGCATCATGCAATAAAAGCAAAAAACGTAAACTAATAACAAGATTTTGACATTGAGAATTAACAGAGGACATTAAAATAACAGCAACTTATGCCAACTACATAAAAACAAATCCCTCATCTTTTTTAGGTGAAATATGGTCAATTCGATCGTTCAATTATCAGTTAATTTCGTCACAAATAATACTTATATGGAAATAGGTCGTTCGTTGTAAGATGTATGCAAATTTTGTTATTTTGGCAGTGTTTGTGATCGCTTCTGCTAATAAAGATTAATTCACATTCAGTGCCAGTCCTATTTGTACGGGGTGATCACCCAAATGACGTCACTTAATCGGAAAAAAGTAGTTAATTAGGAATGTAGAACATAAAAATAGGGTTTTAGAATACTAAGATCGGTCAAGTAACGGCATCTATTTTGCATGTTAGAATCCTGAAGGATGCTACCATGACCTCTCCTCTGGAGAGAGAAGGACAGTCGTGCTTGAGGTTCTCAGGTCGAGGCCTTCGCCTCAAATACTCGATTTTCGATATACTGAGTCGGAACTATGAAACTCTGAAATATGAAATCGGAATTAAGAGAAACCAAGTCAGAATTATAATATTTCGAGATACTAAGTCGGAATTATGGCTTTCTCCTCCAAAGCTACAATATCAGCCAATAAAAGTAGAAAAAAAAAATCGTTGACGAATCGTGAACAAGAATCCAACAACTTGGTATGATTCAATGCGAACAAAACTTTCCTTTTCGTGGAAGCAGAACATAAAAAAAACAAAATGATATATGCTTTTCGAAAACGATGCAACAAGGCTGCTCTTTTTGATCTGTTCAATGGTTTTCCAGGAATTTCCAATATACTTACTATCCAACGTGAATAACCATGTACAGAATATGTTTGAGTCACACAATAAATCAATATTTCTTTCCGTAATCGATCAATACAGCAAATTATATTTATGGAAGGATCTGTTTGGATTGATACAAGGGAAAATTGGTGTTGATATGATGATTGATTTAAATTTATTGAAGTGAGCTGTGTTTTCATTGAGAGGATTTGTGAAAGAAATGAAATACAATCGTATGAAAGTCTGGCCAGATAATTGCCGCTCTCAAAATGTTTATTCGTAGACTCGTAGTAAACACAGTCTGTTTGAATTTGCCATAAATATTATTCTATACCGCATTTCGTTCCTGAGTACACCAGACGTTAATGTGTATTTGCGCTTGTTATTATAGGTTATTATAAGAATATCAGACTGACAAAAAGATAAGAAGTAAACATTCAATAGTTAAACGTGGGCCATGAAAATACCCGATAGTTTCTGGTGAATATGCATGAATGCAAACTGTGAAAAAATAACGAGTGCTTTCGAACATAATAATATATAATTTCTGCTGTAATTTTTATTTTATATGAAAATTCCATCAATCAAAACTGTTATAGATTTCTCTTGAAATAAGGCATTCAAAATCAAGTTTAATATTTTTGTTGTCGACTGAAGATCCTGGTGACAGCCATGCGTTTTTCCTTTCCAAAGTTGATACATATATTGAAGTTTATTTATAGTTTGTGACTTTTCTAGTGGAATTATCGCATTTCAGATATGCTTTCAGTAAAAATTTTCAAAAAAAAATTTCTGTCAGGTCATGGGCTCCCCTTCGTCTCTTAGATTTTTCCATTCGCGAACAAAAACAACCAAACTCATTCATGGTGATACCTGACGATCTGTCGCCCATACCATTTTTGCATTTTGATTTTTGTTCGAAAATATGAATAGGATATTCAATAAATCTGTTGTGGAATCATCTGCGGCTGAAAGACAAACTTTAGTCGCTATTTTCCATCTTGGGAGCTGGGAGGTATTCATGTTGAAAAGAGGAACATTCCCTATAAATATGATTTTATGAATATCATATTTATATTTTCGAACAAGAATCGAAATGGAGAGGTTCCGCTTTTGTTTCCGTATGGCGTCTGGTGGACTGATATACCGACGTCGACCTTATAAAATGCGTAAAACAATCACTGGTTACATTCGTGGGCAGTTCATTAATTCAGCAACACCTGTTCTATATCAGTTTTTATTTTTCCAAATTATCGAGATGTTTTATAAACATATTTTTTGTAAATCTCTTATCCCACGTAAGCTGTATCGAAGTCCTACGAAAAACCGTCGCCGATGTTTATCCAGCATGTTTGATGTTATTAATAAGCTGGCAGAAACTCAAAATTATTTTTAATCTTCAATGTATTATATATAAATGAAAATGATCCTAATCGCCTTGCGGTGTGCGACACATTCTTTGATATTAATTTGTTTCGTTCTATAACAACCTATGAGCACAAGTGAAATATCAACAATCAAGAATATGATGCTGGTGATGACAGCAGTGAGTCTTCTATTATCAAGTTGTAATTATTAAGTGGATCTTTGGAAGTCTGAACTAAAATTGTCAATATGATTTAAAAAAAAAGTCAGCTATTGGCTTCATGAAGAATGGACGACACTGGTTGATGGAAGACAATTAAAAAAACAACATAAATCAACTACTGCCCCTACAACCGTTGAATTACACAGTGCAGCTTTTAATAGTCCCCCTCCTCTTAACTTTTGAACGGTTCGACGTAGAAACATAAAAAAAAACGTTTCGAGGGTTTCACCAATGCTACTTTTTGAAATAAAGAAAATGGTGATTGCCCGACAGGGGGGGCGGGAGGACACATCAACTCAAAAACTTTAAGTGGCATGGGGGTGTCAAGTGTCACATCGTTGAAAAGGAAATTTCATTGTCTTTACAACCATTTAAATTTTTTTGAATTCCGTTAATTTTTTTTTGCAATTTAATATCGAAATATCAAATATAAATGCGGATCTGAATACTACTCATACCTCGATAAATTTGAACGGTTTGATTTGGAACAATGAAGCCAAAAATTTTTTGAAGGGTATTACCGATACTGATTTTTGAGAGAAAAAACACTTTCATTACTGGAGAGATGGCGCTGGGGGCACATTAACTCAAAAATTTCGAAAGGCATAAAAATCGAAATAGGGAAAAAAATTATCAACAAAACTCAAAAATATTCAGATGAATATAGAGAGAATTTAATTCTCTTTTCAACGATGTGACTTGACCCTCCACGCCATTTAAAAATTTTGAGTTGATGGGACCCCCCCGCGCCCCTTGTCGAGCATTCACCATATTTTTTATTTCGAAAATATGGTGAAACCTTCGTAACGATTTTTTTTTCATGTGTCCACGTCAAACCGTTCAAAAATTAACAGGGGGGGGGCTATTAAAAGCCGCACTGTATATGTCTGAAGCAAGAATTACTTTGAAATGCTTTTAAAATAACAAAGCAATTGTTATTTTTTTTTTATTCGAATGGGGGAACACCTACGTTCCGGTTTCATCGGCGAAGGCTACTTCAAATCAATCAAATCGAAAAACACTTCCAGATTTTCTTGGTGATACTTACCTGATTCAAATCCTGAAGTATACAGGGTGTTTCCGAAATTGAAGCAATAAATGAAATGAAAAGTAGAATATGACAAAAAAAGCAAAATGAGAGAATACATTTTTGTCGAAAACAAATTATTTTGGGAGATATTCAATTTTGAAGTTTTCAATTTTTTTTGTAATTACTGAAGAGGTCCACAGTCTGCGTGAAACGCACTGAAACACTGGCAGCGAACAGACACGCTGTGGCCTGGAGAATCAAACCAGTGCCTCCCAAGCAAGGTAACTGAAAGCGATTCAATAAAATTTCATGTGGCTAACGACCATAGCAGTCGATGCCAATACACCAAGAAAAAAACAATAATAATAAAAAAATAAAAATTTTATGACAATTTCGAAAACTTCTGATTGCTTCAAAAACGAAAATTCTTTCCATAAATTATTCCATATACAGGGTATCCCAGAATAAAGGGGACAAACTCCGAGGGTAGAAACCTCACTTCATTTTAAGTCTGAAAGTTCCAAGAAACATATACCCTAAAATGAGTATTAACCAAGTTACAGGGTGTTGAAAGTGACACAAAAAAAATATTTTTTCCAGAATAACTCCATAACGGTTCAACTTTTCTTAATTAAATTTGGTACCAAGGCAGGATAAGAGGTATGGGCCAAGCCGGAGGTTCGCTATACTACTGCACCACCGAAGCAAGGCCCAGGGTATGCATTCATGCAAAAAATGTCAACGCTACTTTGCTGCCAGGATTCTGCCACAGAGACCTGGTAGCTATAAAGATTAAGGTGGCCAACGATACAAAGGGGAACGTACGCGAAGTCATAGTAGGCTCTGCTTACTTCCCGTATGAGACGGAGGACCCTCCACGAGAGGTAGTATTGTTGATTGGGCACTGCGAGGAGCGGGGACTGCCCCTCCTTTTGGGTTGCGATGCAAACTCTCACCACACTCTGTAGGGGAACCGAGACGCATACCAAAGAGGCAGGGCACTCCTCGAATTCCTGAGCTCCAGTAACCTGGAAATTCTCAATAGAGGATCAGTGCCCACTTATTCCACGCCTTTGGCCCAAACAATCGTCGATCTCACGTTATGTTCCTCGGAACTGACAGGGAGCGTCAGCAACTGGCATGTGTCGATGGAGGAAACATTAGCAGATCATCGACACATACTTCTCTCACTAGCAGGTAACAGCATCGCAGACAACAACAGGTGTAGTAATCCCAGGGCCACTTGATGGAACCTCTATGAGGAGGAATTGAAGGCTCGGGATCATGCCTACACGCTACGGATCGGAGGCGGAAATCGAGACGTTTGCAGATTGTCTCAATTCCGCTATCCTATCATCATACGAAGCCAGCTGTCCCCTGAAAAAGGTAGACAAGGCAGTCAAGACTACATGGTGGAACTTATCAATAGAGACCCACTGCAAGGAAGTCCGAAAGCGTCTTAATAAAACCAAACGGACCAAACAACCCGCACACTGGGAAGACTACAAGTCGGCACAAAAAAGTATCCGAGTAGCACAGAAGGATACTTAGAGAAACTACTGCCAAGGTATAAGCACTGTACAGCAAGACTCAACAAGGTCCTTTCCAAAGGTCCGGGAGCGAGGCTGCAAGTGCTCGCCCTGCCCGGAGGCAAATACAGTGCTTTGGACAGGGAGACACTCCAAGACATGCTCACAGTCCATTTTCCGGGTAGTGACACTGTGAAACCCAAGCCACAGCCAACTGTACCGCTCAAAACAAAGGTCGACTACAAGACGGCTGCTGGGATTGAAAGAGTGGACTGGGCCATTGAGTCTTTTTCACCTTTGAAATCTCCGGGGGAAGATGGTATTTTTCCAGCCCTACTACAAAAAGGCAAATAAATCCTAATCCCCCATCTTCTGAAGATATTCCGCAGTTCTCTCGCATACGGATACTTTCCCAAGGTATGGAGGACAGCCAAAGTTATCTTCATCCCCAAGCCTGGTGAAAGTAATTACACTCAGGCAAAAGCGTTCAGAGCCATCAGCTTCACGTCGTTTCTCCTGAAGACAACTGAGAAACTAGTGGACAGATACACAAGAGAGAAGGTGCTGAAGCTAAACCCGCTTAGAGACCTCCAGCACACGTACCACACTAGCAAGGGCACGGAGACTCCATCGACTCTTTCATAGAGTTGAGGGAGGGTTGGACCATGGCAGCGCTACCATAGGTATATTTATCGACGTTGAAGGGGCATTTGACCATACGTCATTTGACTTTATATGTCAAGCAACAAGGAAAAGGCGCTTGAACCTAATCGTAATAACATGGATTCACGCCATGCTGTCCCAAAGATTAGCCAGAGCAACCAGAGCAAGTAGCTCCAGCGAGCCCATACCCATGAGGAGTTGTCCGCAGGGGGGAGTTTTGTCGCCTCTGCTTTAGTGCTTCGTGGTGGATGGCCTCCTTGACTCCAAGCTAAACTGGAACGAGCATATTGATCATAAAGTTCAGAAAGCCACAGCTGCTTTCTGGGCATGCAGAAGGGCATTCGGCAGTTAGTGGTGGCTCAGCCCCAAAATTCTATATTGGATCTACACAACTCTCATACGCCCAATGATTACGTACGGAGCCATCGTGTGGTGGCAAGGTGCAACATCCGGCAAGTCGAAAACCCAATTAGATAGGGTACAAAGACTTGCCTGTCTTTCGATAACAAGTGCAATGAGGATGGCACCTACCAGGGTGCTGGAGACGCTCGTAGGGCTGCCCCCCTTGTACCTCCTTATCGAACATGAGGCACGTAAATTCGCAGCTCGTCTAAGAAGTTCTAACCAATGGCGCAGCGAGGGAATGTATGGATATTCTCGATTATGAAATCAGACGGTATGGTTAGTGGTAGTTCGGAAAAGATCAATAACTGATTAAGTGGTTGATTCAGTACCATCTGAAATTTCGAAGAAGATTTGAATAAAATAGTAACAAGATGAACTTTAACAACGAAGCTGAGTTGAAAATAATTCTATTTTAGACTCGTTTCGTCGTAACTATTGAGGAGCAAACGGAAAACATTGACATCAGCAGAAATTTTAGCAAACAGACACAGTCAGTTTATTCCATCCGAACTAGCTTTCATTCGGAAACAATAGAATATAGCGCTCTTTGATTTCGAATGTTTTCCAGTCGAAAAGTTCAACAGTAAATTTAATTGAAATAGAAAAGTTCTACCCATGCAGCCCATTCTTTTGTTTACGCCAGCGGATTCAGTCATGCATATTTTTTCTTCGCTGACAAGAATTATACTGTTGGTATCCAAAATGAATATTCTGACATCCGCGCGCCGGAACAACAATCAGAGTAGGTATTCACAGAGTGTAAAACCCATATCTTCCACAATGACAGACTCTAGGCGCGTTCATGCTTGCTATTGGTAGTTTTCCACCATCGGGAAATTGGTGAAAATCGAGTAATAAATCTATGTAGCTGAAAATATAGGGGTTGTACTCTACTCCAAAAAATCTTGAAAAAAAATTATTTTCATCACCCTGTATCTCGAAAACCAAGCCGTATGGGACATAAGTTTATATGAACTTTTCGTCCTGAAAACTTTCAATTAATCATCAAAATGTTCGCATTAATATTTTCATTGTAACTCCTGAACCGTACAAGTAAATGAAAAACTACAAGAGAACAAAAATATGTTAAAGGAAAGAAAATTGATTAATCCTGTATCATGATATGTCAGTGACGGCGGAAAAAAAATTCTGAAGGGTTGAACAAGGCTTGACTCTGAAAAAAGGAGGACCCTGTAAATTATTTGAAGAATGAATTATTTTGTATCATATGCACTTTTGATCTTGCCTGATTTGAACTGATTAGTGTCGAGAATGTCGAAGTTATCTCCAAAAAATCTTGAAAAAAATGTATTTTTATCACCCTGTATCTCGAAAACCAATACGTTTGGGACATATGTTTATAAGAAACTTTTCGTCCTAGAACATTTCAAAGAATCACCTCCTGAAGTTTGTCAACATACTTAATTAACACCCTGTATATGATACAATGAAAATAGAATAATAATACAACCTTTCGCAAATGTTCTATACAATAGGAGTTTTGTTGGCGAGCATCGTACAGAAAATAATCCAACAGCCCCATACGACTGACGAATCATCTCTGCCCAACACCTGGCAGAGTATTCCTACAAGAACAGACTTTGGAATGCTTCCTGTGATAACTAGCAAATGTTATTCCAAAACAAGTGACTATCTGCACACACTGAGAAAAATAACTCGTTGTGAATACCGAGAGATGACTATATTATACCAAGTGTTATGCCAATAGGTGCCAATCACTACATTTATTAAATATTACCACTACAAAATAGTATGATTCAAACAATAATGGATACTGAAGTTTAGAGTAGTAAGTATTTTCTCTGTTCAGTTATTATTCACCACTACAGACAAGTATCTCCCACTTGTCGATTTGTTCTTATTTATCGGTGCATGGAATACTACATACGGAAATCAGGATATTACCTAGCAATTATATGACAATGTACAATACTATATTGATGTAATATCAGAGGTTTTTGCAGGTTAATTATATCTTTACTAAATGAGTATTTCATACGTAAGTAAATGTTGTTTTTCGGTAACATAACCAATTGTTATTATGTATAATAATAATAATAATAATAATAATAAACGCTTTTATTGGTAGAAGGGAACAAGAACAAGAATACATAAACAGTTATTTCAGATAACAGTATCCTACCAAAAGGTCTCAACAGGTTTTAGTTGGATAATCAAATACAAGTACAAAAGTAAATATATATTCTTTTCTTTCATTGTTTCATCACAATATCATTTCAGCAGAAATATGAAGGTAAAAAATAAACTCATGTCAACATCAATAAATGAATTCAAATATGACAAGGTAGAACTACTAAAGAACTACTACATACATATAATAAGCGATTCTGAATTCTGACATTACTGAAGCCATTAGTGCCAATCCAAATTATACGTAAAACAAAATATGACTTACCGTTCAATACTGATTTTATCCAAATTCCATTGAATCAGTAATGTTTTCATTCTAGGTATCTATTCGTAGTCCTTGAACTTCAACTTTTAACAGTAGTGCAAAATTTAACAAATGAGAATGGGTATAAAAGTGACTCACGAACGGCAAACAGAACAGGAAATGGCGACGAATCATATCGATTATCAGGGAGCTGGCGCATCGCGTGCTCGTTGGGAATCCTTCGGCTTTTTTCGGAATTCGATTAATACTCTTCGTAGTGGTAAATCTTGACATCACAGGAAAGATATTTGATAATAACCTGTTATTGAACATTTCAACTGATGAAGTAGTCAATAATAATTGAAATAATCATCATTTCGATGTGATATGTAATAGATTTGTCGTGATATTGAGCACTCATAAAAGTAATATCACTAACATGTAATTTGTTTAATGAAACTCAATCGGCATTACCATTCATTTAGTAAATTTTCTCACTGCACTACTTTCACGGTTCTGCCGATCTTTAGTACACACCCAGTCAAAACGAAGATTTAATGCTCTATTCCGTCACACTGCGATCGATTTCAATTTACTTTTGTCACATGGCCCTACGATAATTTCAGTACCTACTGAGGAAGTGAGCTAGGCCAGTAGTGTTAAACAAATAAAAAAATAAATCGGAAATAAATCCCACCAGAATTTTACTGTTTTATTGGCTTCATTTGTTGCCCAATATGACTATCCTAGGTTTTCCCCCTCGGGGGAGTTGTGATTGAGTGGGGGCGGGTAAAAATGTAACCCAAAAGGGGTATTTGTCGTGGTTTTACGATTATATCTCATTAAGGACTCAAAATGTCGAAAACTGCTCTGCGTAAAAGTTATATGGCATTCAAATGAGATCCAGTTAAAGTTTTTAAATATTTACTCGTCAGCTATCATGAAGCAGCCATCTTCAGTTTTGGAATTTCATCAAAACATCCATGATTTTCTATGCCAAATACTCACACAAATACCCCCACCAATTTTGAAGAGGGTCAAACTATAATATCAAAACTCGTCCGCCATCTTGGAGCCACCATATTGAAGTCATGAATTTTGACCAAAAATTCATAATCCCGACCCCTTAAACTCCCACATACCAAATTTGAATCTAATCGGACCAAAATGACAAAACTCGTCCGCCATATTGAAGCCACCATATTTAATTCATGAATTTTGACGAAAAAAAGGATCATGATATCAGATTACAAACACAACCTTGTACCAATTTTGAATAGAATCAAACCAAAATCACAGATCTCGTCCGCCATCTTGTAGCCGCCATATTGAATTCATGAATTTTTACAAGAAAATCATAATCTCCGACTACAAAAACGCCCACATACCAATTTAGAATCTAATCGGACCATAATCACAAAACTCAGCCGCCATATTGAATTCATGAATTTTGTCAAGAAAATCATAATATCCGACCGCGAAAACCCCTTCACACCAATTTAGAATCGAATCGGACTATAATCACAAAACTCGTCCGCCATATTGGAGCCGCCATATGGAATTTATGAATTTTGACTGAGTCTATGATCCCTGATCACGAGAACGCAAATATCAGGATTGACATGAATCTCGATGTTGGAATTAAAAAAAATCAAGAAAATGTAGTTTGAATTTGACTGAACATAGAGGAGCGTATCGTTTCAACAAGGTTTATTTTGAGATGAAAATATTTTATTGAGGCAATAATATCTGCAGCTATTTAGAATAGAGTGGAAGTAGCCATTTTTCCTTAAATCCAGGCAAAGAAATAAGAGAGTGCAATTTGGTGTGTATGAAGAAAAAACAATACAAATTTTTTGTTACATATTTTTTGCATTTTGATGTAGTAGGAACAAATCATTTCAGGAAAAAGTATGAACCAAAAAAACTTTTTAGTTTTTTTTACTAATTTTATTAATTTTGTGTTATGCCAAGGGCGCGTTTCCGATTTTTCACCTTTTTGAAGTCATTTTGTTAAAAAAGTTTTTCATTCCTAACTTGTTGAATAGTGGCAAGATATTTCGTAACCTGCATAATTAGATCATTCTAACTTTTTTTATTTATGGAAAATATTCTAACCAAACTTTGTTCAGGAAGCCATTTTGATTCCAAATATATTATTTCAATAACACGTAGTTTCATAACAGCCCTAAGATCTGGTTTTATAATGGCCCTCAGAATATCATCAATAATCCTGCAAATAAGGCGGAAGTGGACTTACAGTAGCTCTATGGATGTTTCATAAGGGCTGCCAACTGCCATGAAGTTAAAATTGTAACTTGGGAAGGCACCTCAAAAAAAACTGGTCTAATATTTGTGTCAAACACTCGCAGTTTCCCTTCCTTCAAACCGAATATCCAGAAATAGCGTTGAATTTTTGGACAAGCATACGTATTTTTTCTATTGAATACTCCACAGACAGACAGATTACTCAGTTTTCCAAATCATATTCATAACGAAATCAAGATATTTGCGGCTGAAACTTGTATTCATGAAAGTCAACAACTGCAGACGATATAAACACCTTTTTTATGATATAATAATTCATTTCTCGAAAAATTTCAAGTTTGTATCAAAGAGCAACTCCTCAAAATTAATCATTCCACCCCGGGTATATGATACATCTTCCACCGGATTTTCGAAATAATTTATTCTGAAGGAAACTCTGCGAAGGCTTATATTTTACATTCTCCGGAATAATTTGTCTTCTCTGTGGGGATTGTATGGGAGAACTGTTATTTATTCCGCCATAATTCACACAAAAGATTCGGTAAGTATCATAAACAGTCGAGTTGATTGCGTGCTAATTGAATGAAATCCTTATAAATTAAGATAAACGCCTTCTGTCTTTATTTGATACAATTTATGGGGCTCGTATCTCCTTCAACACCACCCATCTGACGACGAAAAATTTCTGTTTCAAAAGTAATGTCGAAGATAATTCGGAAAGTTATTTCTGGATTTGGAGATAGTGTTTTGACGAAAAAATCTACAATACTGTTGAAAATTGTTTTATATTGACAGTGGGCGCGGGGGGCACATCAAATCAAATTTTTTAAATTGTCAAGTGTCACATGGTTGAAAAGATAATTCAATTCTCTTCGCAACCATCTCATTTTTTGCAATTCAAATTCGAAATATCAAATATAAATGCGGATCTGAATACTACTCATACCTCGATAAATTTGGAAGGTTTGATGTGGAACAATGAAACCAAAAAAAGTATTACCGATACTACTTTTTGAGAGAAGAAACATTGCAATTACTAGACAGATGACGCTGGGGGCACATCAACTTAAAAATTTCGAAAGGCATAAAAATCAAAAATGGGAAAAAATGATTGAAAAAATTCAAAAATACTTATATGGTTTTAATGAGATTTAAATATTCTTTTCAACTATGTGACATTTAAAAATTTTGAGTTGATGTGTCCCCCGCGTCCCCTGTCGAGCAATTACCATATTTTTTATTTCAAAAAGTAGTTTCGGTAAAACCCACGAATCACTTTTTTTTCATGTTTGTCCGTCGAACCGTTCAAAAGTTAACAGGAGGGTACTATTTAAAGCCGCACTGTATAATTATCCTCAAATCCCAGTTAATGCGAAAACTTCATATTTCTTACTAATAATAATTGGAGTGGGGTGAAAATTGATTTTCTTCAGTTTATCCTTAAATTTATATTATGATGTACGTACATACTTGTATATTATTTTATTGTTTTGTTCAAAAACCACTAGTCCTGTTAAAAAAAAAACACAAGAAATAGAATGCAACAGAAATTCTGAATAATATTCTTAGTTCACAAAATTCGACCCCATGAGAGAGAGTTCTGACATAAATCAAAATAACGGATGTTGATTCAATTTCTCAATAATTATAATAGTCATATATACTGAGTATTCATTCCGTCAGTATTGTCTTTTATTTAAAAATTTAAAGTTACTTTGTTAACTGAAATTTGAGGATGGAATGAAAAACTCAATTCTACTTCGGTTTTTGATTTTACAAACCAAACATAATTTACAATGGATCTCATTAGATTTTTTCGCATGAATTTAGCAAATGAATCTCTGTAGTGATGAACATCAGTTCCTTCGCCATATATTAGTACCAGAACAACTTCATGAGATTCACTTCTAAGTCAGTTTCAAAATCTTAAAAATACACCAAAATATATCCGGAAAATAGTCATAATCCAGTGCAATTAGTTTTTGAGACAAGGATCTATTGTAGCACCACAAGACTTGGTATGCTAATAGATGGAATCATACCGCAAACAAGAAAAACAATTGTTTACCAAAATTCCAAGGGTGGAAAAAATATTTTTTTTCGGCAACCGTCCGAGAAGTACGTACTTCCCGGACGATTTTTCTTTGAGAACGTAACACTTCCCGGACTAGTCCGGGAAGTACGTACTTTCCGGACTAGTCCGGGAAATGCTCGAATTTCAACAAAAATATTTATATAAATAAAAATTAGAATGTTTCTGTTAGTACCTATCTTCTGTTCGCATTTTGATATTTAATACAAACAAGAATTAAAATGTTCGAAATTTTCTTCTACAAAGAAATATAAAAAATAAATGTGTCTCAATTTGTTATTCTACACGGTTGCCGAAAAAATTGTGTACGCAACACGTCCGAAAACAGTTTTTTTGGACTCGCAGACTTCCAGGACTCGCTACGCTCGTCCTAGAATCTTGTCCACTCGTCCAAAAAAACAGTGTTTTCCGGACTTGTTACGTAAATTACTATTTTTTGTTTAGAAATCAATAAATAGAGTTTTGCTGTAATCTTCGAAAGTGCCTATGGTTTATCAAAAAAAAAAATCAACAAGGTGAAAGATAATTCAGAAGAATGATCCCCAGTACTTTTTATCGAAATTGGCTCGTTTTCTCAGAAAATGTGTTAAACACCGACATCAAATTTCAGGCCCACAAATGATTAGAGAAGGAAAAGGAAAAGTGTATAGCGCTTCTGAAGACTCCTACCTTATTATGGAAATATAACTTGTGAGTATTCGAGTACCTAAAATATGCTTTGTCCTACTTCACGGAGATGTTTGCAGAGGATCCAAAATCATGTGTTGAATTATCTTTCGTTCTGTTGAAATCATTTCTTGATAAATCTTATACTTTTCGATACAACAGCAAAAAAAAGTGTAATTTTTGAATACATTTTTTTTCAGTTTCACTCCTGATTTTTTGGTATATAATTTTTTTCTAACAAAACCTAATTTCAAGATGTCATGTACCGAGTTTCATAGTGCTACAATTCATCCTGTACTTCTGGCTCTAGTTTGTCTGTGGTTACTGGACTATCATAACAGAAAAGTGATGTTGACTCAATGGAAATATCTGTTGAATATCATCTGAAAATCGATGACTTTGTAATATATTTTCGTATGAATAAAGTGACAGAAAAAAAGAATAAATAGGTCAAAAAAACAAAAGTTGGTGAAGCCATCTGGAGTCCTTTGTATTAATGTTGAAAGATTATTCCATTTGAAGAAAATATTACCTAATCTATGATGACCATATTATAATTTTCAGTAGTCCACAAGAAAACTCAGAACTCGTGGTTGCTCTCATTATTCCTACCTACCCATTTCTGCCTGGAAAAATCGAATATTCAGTCTTCTAACATTGCTTGACATGCTTTTTTAACTTCTCTCGCTCCAACTGTTCTTTGAAGTATTTATCCAAGTCTATCGCTTCCGGCGAGCACTGTATGTCACTCAGATCAACTTCAGGCAAGATTCAGACTCATTGCTTGTACATCTACCGATCCGAAAATTTACAGAGTTTCACTCCACTAGAATTAGAGAAAAGTAAAAATTTTCCATGGAAAATCTGTTCTGGTAGTAATATTATTGTCCTGATTCCGAATCCGTTGAAATTTTGAGCCCCTAATGAAATTTTTCGCAAAACTGGGTGAGTCCATCGCTCCTAGTGAGCATTGTATTCCACTCAGATCAACCACAGGTAAGATTTAGACTCATTCTGAAATTTACAGAGTTCTTCTAAAATTATTACTGAAGATAGGGGGTGTTTCCATGAGAAGTGAGATACACTGTATGTTAGTTAGGAGAAAAATGTTTTATAATTTTCCAGTTTCAACACCCTGTATTTCTGCAAGAAAACAGCTTTGTGAAAAAATGCATGTGGAAGTACCATAGTTATTTTTGGTAAAATATCCAGTACAAATTTGAAGCAGTGTTTTACTCAAAATGGAATGAAGAAATCGAAGAATAATAATTTTCCTGATTTTACGAATGGCGTAACCAATATACCCTTTTTGTACGCCACTGGTGGCAACTAAAAATGTAATTTTTTTTCTAAATAAAGCTCTTATTGAACAAAAATATTTCTTCGAATTGAACTGTGAAATTTCCAAAACTGTAAAAGTTATGAATAAAAAATAGATTTAGTTTTTCATATTCAACACCCTGTATCTATGCAACCCCCCGCTACTCAAGGGTCTGACAATTGATTTCGTGATGATTATCACACGATCTACCAACGATAAAAAATTCAGCGTGCATACTATTACTTTTTTTTCAACTTTTTTTGAAAAGCTGCACATCCTCCCACCCCTCCACCCACCGCGGTCGCGCGGTCTGAATCTTGGTTTAGTAATAAGTGGTATATGTACTATAATAACAACTAAATTTCATTGGGCATACTCTGACGTATTCCAAAGTGACAGTACCTCCCGGACTATTACTGGCCCTTATTTAAACTACCTGTTTCCTATTCTCCAACAGTTTAGATAGAAAAAAAAATTCAGTCATCTGCAAACTATTATTCCGTGTACAACAAAAAACTGTGAAAACCGCTATACGATCCAAATAAATAGAGTGCACTAGAAACCGCCACAAAGAAAACTTTTCCATTGTCAATACTCTAATGAACGGACGAAAGAAGCAATTTGCAGAAGCGCGTCCTCGACGAATTGTTATAGGGGAGGATTTTTTTCCGAAGAGGCTTTCAGATATTGAAACGCCAATCAATCACTTAATGAGATAGTAACAAGACTTGATGAGCAAGGGGGGAGACACGAAATACGAGTTGACAGTTTTGTGGGCTAGGCAGAATGAGGAAATGACAAAATATGTTGCAATCATTTCAAGGATGACACGTTGTAATATCAACTGAAAAAGATTTTGGAAGGGAAGTATTTGAAGAAATCGTATTATATCGACACCTATATATAATATGATTTTTTCATATTATTTTATTATAGATAATGTAACATATAAATATATATATATATATATATATATATATATATATATAAATATATATATATATATATATGTATATGTGATACAGATATAGGTGAAGAGAAAGAGTTTTCGATTTAATTCTCAAGAGGTCCACCATCCACCGACAACTGTTTCGTTGTCTACCACTCGTCAGGGAGGCTTTATGGAGTCTCTTGGAATTAAATCGAATACACTGAAATAGTTGTGCACTAACACAAAGAAGAATAAGGTGAAGAATTGCTTCTGACATCTACAGTAAAATAGCGGAAACTTAATTTGGATCGAACCCTAGACCAAAGACAGATGATCATCTGCGACATTGACAGGCCGACAACTGTTTAGTTTTACTAACCAACCTAAGGTTCCATAAAGTTTCTAGTGCGTTAGGAGGAACGCAAAGACAGTATAAAGGTGATACAGATATATGTGAAGAGAAAGAGTTTTCTTGTGAATTAAATCGAAAACTAAACAGTTGTCGGCCTGTCAATGTCGCAGATGATCATCTGTCTTTGGTCTAGGGTTCGATCCAAATTAAGTTTACACTATTTGACTGTAGATGTCAGAAGCAATTCTTCACTATATATATATATATATATATATGGAACTAGTAAATAGTGGGGCTTTGCAGCAAAATCAAAGAGTACTACTTTGAAGTTTGTCCAAGCTTTCGGAAATTTAATAAATCATTTCCATCATCAGGGATACTACAAATTGCATGTGTAAGTAATATAAAAAAATATATATGTATTGTTAACTTACATCTTTGTTGAGATTGTGAGACGCGATGTTATTCAACAATAAGTGACACATTGTGCAAGATGAAAGTTGATATAAAACATGTAAAATTGGTAGGATGTCTTAAAATTTTTTCATAAAATACGTTACATTTAAAATTGTTAAAATTTTTTTTATTTTTGACCACACCAGGCCAAAGCAATGCTCTAGGTTAGGAGAAGACAGACAGTTAACATGTCATACGACTCAGTCAGTGGTACCAATTTACAGTTACCAACCTATGTTGGAATCCGTAAATCCGATTTTTAATTGGTAAGGCGACACCTAGTGAGCTAGGAAGAAACCTGAATTGAGTACATTTGGCATGTAACTAAATGTCTTTAGTAGAATCAAAATTTTTTTTTGGACGAAAATGAGTTAAGTCCAAAAAAAAATTTTGATTCTACTAAAGACATTTAGTTACATGCCAAATGTACTCAATTCAGGTTTCTTCCTAGCTCACTAGGTGTCGCCTTACCAATTAAAAATCGGATTTACGGATTCCAACATAGGTTGGTAACTGTAAATTGGTACCACTGACTGAGTCGTATGACATGTTAACTGTCTGTCTTCTCCTAACCTAGAGCATTGCTTTGGCCTGGTGTGGTCAAAAATAAAAAAAATTTTAACAATTTTAAATGTAACGTATTTTATGAAAAAATTTTAAGACATCCTACCAATTTTACATGTTTTATATCAACTTTCATCTTGCACAATGTGTCACTTATTGTTGAATAACATCGCGTCTCACAATCTCAACAAAGATGTAAGTTAACAATACATATATATTTTTTTATATTACTTACACATGCAATTTGTAGTATCCCTGATGATGGAAATGATTTATTAAATTTCCGAAAGCTTGGACAAACTTTAAAGTAGTACTCTTTGATTTTGCTGCAAAGCCCCACTATTTACTAGTTCCATACCTAACTAGTCAGCAACGACTACCCTTCCTATATATATATATATATATATATATATATATATGGTTTTTTACTTTATTAATATATATATATATATATATATATATATATATATATATATATAATGGGGTATTTTCGTGACTGTTCAATAACTTATTCACCATTTAGTGGGAAGCAGTCAATGGAGACCAATTAATAGGATTTCTTCGTTTTTATGTCAAGCTTTCGAAATTTTTTATTTTCTTCTTCAAGACGAAACTGAAAATTGTTTGTACATAAATATGTGATGCTTCCCACTAATTGATGAATAAAATATCGTATTATGTCGATATATAAACCATATAATATGAAAAACTCATTTTACTTAAGTTTACAGGTATTCCAGTACGATTGGGTTTTGAGACGAGGATCGATTGTAGCACCACCAAAATTGGTGTGCTGGTAGTTGGTACCATTGTTTACCAAAATCCAGGGGTGGAACATTTTTTTTTTTCGTTCAAAAATAAATAAATAGATTTTTGTTGTAATCTTGGAAAGTATATGATTTATCATAAAAATAATTCAACGAGGTGAAAGACAATTCAATTCTCCACAAAAATTATTCCTAGTAATTTCTTATGAAATGCGCTCGTTTTCTCAGAACACGTGATTGAACGCCGTCATCAACTTTCAGGTTCACGCTTACCTGCCGCTGAAAATTCTGGCGGAGCCGAATATTTGCTCGGTCATAACTCTGCTGAAGATGATCGGAGAAGGAAAAGGAAAAGTTCATATCGTTTCTCATGCAAACATAATATGCGAGTATTTGTGTACGTAAAATGGTTTTGTTGAACTTCACGAAGATGTTTGCGTATGATCCGAAAATCATGAATAAATTAGTAAATATGGAATTATTATACTGAAGCAGCAACCCATACCATCTTTGGACTATTTCCAACAATTTTAAAGTAGTGGAACAGGTTCTACTTATACATGCTCAAAAAAAACTTTGTTTTACTCCTGCCTCATTTTCAGCTCACGCATAAAATCGGAATTCTCTACAATAGATGTTGAAAATAATCGCTTATTAATATTCTGCATATATGTTTAATAACATTATTGTGAAGTGCAAACCTCAAGCTTGAAATCACATACGTAATTTTTCATGTAGGATATGTATAAGCGATTATTTTCAACATTTACTGAAGAAATTGCCGGGATTATGGGTGAGTTGAAAACTAAGGCAGGAGAAAAACCTACTCGTTTCCTTGGCATGTATAAGTTAGACGTATGTCACTACTCTAAAATCGTTGTATATGGTCCAAAGGTCATATCAACTAAAATATCCATGACTTTCGGGTCTTCCGTATATACCGTAGCAGGGTTATGTGAAGTGGGACAGAACGCATTTTGGGTTCTTGACATGATTATTTGGGTTTATAACCTTCCACAATTTAAAAATGAAACATTTTGGGTATTCAGATACTCACATGTTATATTTTCATGAGGAAATAGAAGTTTTTAGAAACGATTTACACTTTTTCTATTCCTTCCACTATAATTTTTAGCAAAGTTTTGACAAATCTAATCTTTGGCCCTGCCGGAAATTGCAGTGGCGGATTAATGCGAGCCTGGAATTTGATAACGGTATTCAATCAGGTTTTGTGGGAAAACGAGTGCATTTTGTGAGATATTACTAAGTATATAAGAATCGAATTATCTTTCGTCTTGTTGAAATTATTTCTTGATAAATCTCATACTTTCCAAAATACCAGCAAAACATTTTTTTTTTTACTTAAATGAAAATTTTTTTGAGTTCAAAGTATTACGATTCATTCTGTACTAAGGAGAGCATTTTGAAAATAAATACCTCATATTTGAGAATCCTGGCTGGTAGTCTATACGCACTGATGATGCCGATTCAACAGTCGAAAGCTCATTGTTACTATTTTTGAAAATAATTTGTTTGCACGAAATACAAAATTGTTTTCTTCAAGTAGAATGAAGCGTACACACAGCTCGACAATTTTTATTGAATAAATGTTTGAGCAGGCATTGTAGTGCACTTGACAATATCGTATCTATCATTTCTTTCAAATTATAATACTTTCATTCTTTATCTTGTCTGGTCCAAATTTCCACAAGAGGGAACTGTTTCCATGCATTTCAGTCTATTACGTCATTATATCAAAGTACATTGAATTCATAACGGGCCTTTCCCCTTTCAAGTTTGAAATTGTATTTGTTCTCTTATTGGTTTGAAATCCACAACGAAAAAAATATTAATGAATGTGTCAACAAATCTGATGGCAAATTCCTCGTCTATAAAAATTGAAGATAATTGAATTCTTGCATCGGTTCCATTTGTTGAAATGTGGAGATAATTTGAATAATTTGTTGCGTTGAAGTTTCAAGCCACGGCGCTCCTGATACCCACGGCTCTGCCGAGCTCAAAACGGCGTTAAACGGTATTATGGCAAAGTTTGTTTCAGTGAATTATCTTCCCGGGGCGGTCCACGAGTCCTCAAAAAGTCGTCCTCAGCTATATCAATGGTGTATAGAGTTTAAGAGCGTCAGATATAATTTGCAATTTCAGTCTCCTAGAGGCACAAAGGATATCTGATACCTCTGTTACAATATGACATGCCTCACTTGGGAGTTTATAGTAGGAATCTCAAGTGCTTTGGAGTTTCAAGTTTGGGGAGGTTTTTTTGGATTGAAGATAGCAGTTTCATAGACACGTGTATGCATTTGCGATGATTAAAAATGATTGGAAATATGGGAATTATTTTGGTAAATTCAATTCGGTTCAGAGTCATTTTTGGGTTCACCAGCCTTCAACCGATATACAGAATTACAATTCTTATCCTATTGATTGAAATAACAGAATAGTTCTGACACTCCAAAAAATATCGGTGCATGGTAGTCACAACAATATTGAGTCATTAAAATTCTCATCATCATAACGGGATTTATCACTGCTATAACCCATTTCTTATATTTGAAATAGTATTAACTCCCACAAATATACTATTTTCACCAGTAGATCTTCGCTATGACTTCACTATTCGTTAATTCAATTAGTTATGAGCGTTACTTTGACTATTCTTTAACGTTATTGGCAATTTTGTGATGCTTACTGTTCATCATTGTCAAGTTAACTTCAAATTTTAGCGCTGGTTATCTAGGCAGCCAATTAACTTGCCTACAAGAGGCACGTGACCGTTTCTTCAAATCCACTACGATTCACAATGCCGCCGGCGTAATCAGATCCGCGCTATAGCCGCCATTGTCGCCATATTTGCGTGATTTTCCGCTTTGCCATTCTAGAATTGGTAGATGTAATTGAAAATTAAAAAATTATCCAAGGTTTTGTGACAATCATGTACATTGTGTTTGAGTGTACCAGCTTCTACGTCGTAGTCTTGAAATGATGTTTTTTTCTCTAATGCGCGTAACAGGTGGTGTTATCTACTCGTAGCCTGAAATAATGGAATCGAAACAATGGAACATTGACAACTTGATCCTCATATTTGAAAGTAACAATATTTTTTGTTTCTTTTTCACTACTCAGAATTTCTCATGTGCCGGTGCTACTGATTTTATAATTCGAGTAGTATCGAAATTCCCAAAAAGTAGGTAATTTTTTTCATAAACGAATCCTTAATTATCTAAAAACGATCACAAAATTATCAGCACCTAGTCGTTCATAATCAGAGGATGTTCTTTATTCATGAACTACTTTTATCCACAATCACCTTATAATTGAAGTTTTATCCACACTTATGAACCGTATAAAGTACCACTTTATCCACTAGTGGGATAATGAAATTACTTTATTCCACTAGTGGAATAATGAAAAATACAATCTTGAATATCAATCACATTTTACTTATTTATTATTAATATTAACATTAACATTCAGCTTCCTCAAGGATTATATCAGGAACAGAATTATTTTCTTGCATTTTTCACCAACTTCACAAATTTTCACAAATGGAGTCGATAAACAATCAAAAATACATAGCAACCATTCAACACCTCCCGATATTTTTGTATGTTATTTCAATGATTTTTGAGGAGGTGACAGCCGCTGTTAGAACAAAACGTCAAATCATTTTGTGATGAAAAATTTCCTTGATTCTGATTCTAAATGATTGTGAATAAAACGTTGTATTGCATGCGTGTTTTAGATACATTTTATTTGCGCAAGAATGTTTAAACGCGAGATCGAAGCTCGAGCATTTAAATTTCTTAATTTATTTGCGCAAGAATGTTTAAACGCGAGAGCGAAGCTCGAGCGTTTAAATTTCTTAAGCAAATAAAATGTATCTAAAATACTTATACAATAAATAACTATTTTCGATAAATAAAACGAACTAGATATACATAAATCAGTACAATCCAATTATACATTCACAAAATGACAACTGGCAAAAATATACTTCATTTTATCTTTTCCATTAATAACCAAAGACATTTACATTGGTCGGAAAAAGCAAAAATTGTTTGTGCCATATCAATTCTGTAGTAGTAATTCAGATTATTCAACACAGTTCAAGTGAAATAGCCACTGTAGGTAGTCATTGAAACTAAAAGTAATTTTTTATTACAGAACAGGAGATAGATATTGAAACCTTTAAACGGTCTCACGGAGAGCACAGTGATGATGACAGTGAAAGAGCTTATTCGTAGAACTGGGGATCTAGTGAAGTTTTTGAACAACTTCAAGTTATATTGGACTGCCAACGAAAGCCTTATATTGGACTACTAAAGGAACTGAAACCAGGGCTCGATACAGTAAACACAAATCATTCACGTCAAGCTATTCAATAGTGGACATTCGTTATTGAAAATTTGGTAAACATATTTTGTTCTATTCATAATTTATCTGTAGTCATTTGCAGTTTTTTTTTAGAAAATATTTCTTTCACCAGTGGATTCAAAGACAGAACTTTCAGCACTTCAACGGAAAGTTTCTTACTACTTTCGAAAGCAGTACAAGATTTTTCCCGCAGAACACCTTATTTCACTTCTTACCAGTATGGAAATACAACTTATTTGGAGATGTGTGCCCGTGGAAAATCCTATGATAAAACAATAATGCCAGAAAAGCTATCCGATCAGTGGATTTGATACCTAAGAAAAAAAAGTACCATGATTCATCAAATGAGAGTACTGAAAGTGGTAAATTTTTGTGAGGATGTGTGGATTTATAAATATATTTGAAAAATTTATTTGTAAGCAATCAAGAGGACTGTGAATCAGTTAGAACACTGTATTGAACTTTGGACAGATGCGGCAGCTCTTGTGGCAATAATTATTCAATACTCAATAAATAATTTGTGCTTGGTTCTTCAGATGGTATATGTTTAATTTTTTAAATATTATATGCAAAGATATATATTAATTTGTTTTTATTCATCATTTATAGAAAATAATAAACTTGTGGAAATCAAATTTTTTCTTATATTAATTTCTTTGGTTTTTCACTATCGTTATTCGAGCCACATTTAGTCGGACAGTCCTCAGTAAAATATACTGTTACTCGAATGAAAATCTGAAATCTATTATCATTTTAACAAAGGGCATATGTTTAGATGGTGATAGATTTTCATCCGAGTAACGATACATTTTACTAGAACTAGCCAATCGAATGTGGCTCGAATAGCGATACTGATTTTACTGGAATAACAATTGTTTATGGTCATGAATACCATATGAAAATGATATGATTACAAAATATTTTTGTCGTGATCACTATATGAAAATGTGTGAAAAACAACATTACTGTTGTTACAGTAATTTCTTTTACAAGTTACTATAAATTGAAGTCATGGTAACAATATTGCATTTTGATCCTCATTATAATAGTAGAGTAACCAATACAAAATAACATATAGTAACTTTGACAAAATATTATAGAGTATCTGTAACAAAATATAATATAGTAAGGGTCAAGTAGCTCAGTGGTTGAGACTGAAGCGTTCAAAACCATTGACTGCTGGTCGGCTAGGTTCGAATCCTCAGCGACTTTAGATTTTTATCTGATGGCCCGAGGAAGTGCTAGAAATCGCACGTTAAAAGGTAAGACCTCGCTAATCCTCGGCTCGCACAAGTTTCGACTTTTGAGGGCTGCCGTGCGTAAGGGGACGATAGCTGGTTTTTAACCATAACAAAACGTTCGTAGCAATTTTTGTTTTGTCATTATAAAAAGAATTTCAGCTGTGCCCATACTAATCAGAATTCTTGTCACCATTCTGGTTATTACGACAAGAATGTTTTTTCATGTAAGAATATTATTTCATTGGATTCATAGTCTTGACAAATCATTTTCACGAAGCGGTTGAATCCTTCTGGATAGGGTCAGCTGGTGGCTTGGATTCACTTAGACCTTTCCATCTAGATGATATGTTGAGCTATGGTTCTGGATCTCCAGTAGTATCACTTCAATCATCACTAAAGGCAGCTCGTACATATAAGCAGCTGGTTGCATGAAATCAGTCCCGTCATTTTTGCAACTTAATTTGGGCTCAGTTAGAACGATGTCATCATCTGATGACAATGTGGTAGTGTCGCCATTTTTTCAAGACGAAGGAAAACCCGAAGGCATTTTGAGATCATTATGATTTCAGGACAAATCACGAAAGAAAGTTCGCTATAATAGCAGAAGATATGCAAGACCCAGGCAGCATCAGTAACATCTCTTCTCGTATTCTCGTTACTCTTATGGAAGCAAGGACATTTTTTTGTTTTCTGTACTAGAGCAATATTAGACGTTTGCTCGTTGATCGACACCGCAGTAGGCATTCGTTTCACAAACTCATTCTCGGCAAAATAACTTCAAACTGCACCTATGACACACTCCCATATACAGTGTTAATTAAGTACGTTGACAAACTTCGGGAGAAGATTCTTTGAAAGTTTTCAGGCCGAAAAGTTCATATAATAGTAATTTATGTATCAAGTGAGTAAAGTGATACTTTTTTTTACGAGTAGGAAATGTTGAAAGTGAACTTTTTTTGACAGTTGTAGAAAAACATATGTCCCAGACGGCTTGGTTTTCGAAATACATAGTACAATCCTGGAAACTCAAGAAAATTCTTGACAGAGAGAGTACCTAGTGCAAGAGTTTTATTGTTTTAATCATCATTTATCAGATGATTAGATTAGATTTATTAGGTACTCAATGAATGGTTCAATAATTATGTCGAAATTTTCTTCTAATCGTAAATTGTACCATGGTACAGAGAGCAGATCGTTTATGAGTTCATTATAATTGAAAAATTCCAAATCCCGATACGTCCTAAATGACTGTTGCTATTTTATGGAATCATATGCGAGTGCACAGCTGACTCAGCAATGATCGGATATGTCTACTGCTACTTATGAAACGAATAACTTTTTTTTTTTTATTTCAGGCTAGAGAAATCTGGGCACTATTGTACCTTCCTTTATATTCCGCCCAATTAACTTATCCCCGATTAATAATGAGCGAAAAGAACACCACGCGAGTACTGAAACTCACTTGAATTTCTGAAACTCTACAACCATGGCGAAATTACCTTGGAAATATATCCATCCAGCAATGAATCAAGAGTTTAAAGTTAATTACCCCAAGCTCAATAACATTGAAAACTTTGCTCTCATGATTAACGACATTACAAGTTAGGTTTTATTAGCAGAACTGTTGGAAACACTTCTTCATAATATAACCCGAAGAAATTTCTCGAGTTGAAACCGCACACTAACTTTGTTATTCAATTCCTGGAGGTGTATGGAATGGGTTGCCGGTGGTGGAGATTTATCGAGCGATAGCGGTTACCATAAGAGGGATGTTATTCGAGGGTGAAGATGAAAGTTTACATGTACTTACCGTCAGACTGCGTAGATAATGTAAGTTTCATCTACTATAAGTGGTGTTTTCCTTCTTTTAATAGTCAATGTGACATTGTGGATTGGGAGGGAAATACAGCCTAAAAGTGACAGTGAAACTAGATATAGGATAGCTCATCAAAAACAGAACAGCCTGTTTTTCCAAGTCCAAGTTCATGTTTTTTTGAATCCAAGTTCATGTTTTTTATTCGACATTTTTTATACAAACTGACCGCTGCGCCAATGGATTTTCACACTATGGCCACTACTGTTGTTAATCGTTCTATCATTGTTTAAATAAGGGGGATAGTTAGTCAATGCCTGTGGAATTGGTATTGGAGCCAAACGCGAGTGCCATCTAGCGTAATTATTTGCTAACATGAATATGAGACGTCATTTTAGTGCTGTACTGATGCGCCCACTATGATCATGAAGAAGTTTTGAGAGCTATTTTGTTTGAACTTTTTATTGGATATTTTTCAGTCGAGCAAATTGTCTCTGTTGATTATTGAAAGTACAGTATATTTCAGGATTGAGTGACTATTTTTGAACTCACACAGTTCTTTTTGCAAAAGAACCTTAACACGAATAAGTTACACATAAACCTAACCTGAGCAAGCTAACCTGGTCATCAAATATCACTGGCTTCTTCAAAGGGTCTAGCAATGTCTTGTACTATCTCTGGGATATATTGTAAAATATTACTAGTTGACACAGGGACAAAGGGTACTGCGATGTAGCGTAGCCAAGTACATCTTTGAAGAAATCGCGCTGGTCATATAAGGGATTGGAATTCACAGATTCGCATAACCAAACTGGTAGCCACGAACAATAACGCAAGCAAAGTAGCTTTTGTAAATATCCTTCTGGATGAGTTTATTGCAAATGTATCATCACTCAGGCACGTAGATTTTTTAATATTGATATCTTGAAAAAAAAATTATAATTAAGTAAGACCACTGTAGTCGATGCCTTAAAAAAAATTATTAAGTAACAAATTCAATATTACCTATTTCATACGGACTAATAATATGAAGTATTTTTTTCTGAAATACACCAAAATATATAATCTGAGAAAGCTGTTTAAAATGGCATAGAAGGTGTTAACGAATACGAAGTCTGAAATCAATATCAATCCGAAATTAATTTAAGGCGATTACTTTGCAATAATGTTCAGTTGTAACCAGCTCGCTTTCAAATGATTTAAGTTAAGTCCCACCTAATAACTGAACTATTTACCGCTGTCCAAATTGCTTGTAATAATCAGTTATATATTTAAATCACTTTACAAAATCCAAAACACAATATGACACAACAGATTAAATACTAACACATTTACTGAATCTACATTTCAAACTAACAACTGGTGATTTAGTTAAATATAACTACCTACTTTACGGTGTGACCCTAATTATAGCGGATACGGTCCATGAAACATCAGAAGAAATAATTTCTTGAATTGAACCATATTTCTAATTTTATGGCAGTCATTGGTGCCACCTACCTACTCTATTTACAATTCATCACATGATCCGCCATCTACATTACGGAAATTTAACGTGACTGCCAAATTACGTATTCTGCCATTCAAGTTGCGACATGACTTGGATACGAACACCACTGACGCCATCTACATGTCGCCTCCATTTGAATCCAATATTAATCCCATAAGATTGACCAACTATCCTCCTTATATTTGAACAATGATTCAAGTTGCGACATGACTTGGATGCGAACACCACTGACGCCATCTACATGTCGCCTCCATTTGAATCCAATCTTAATCCCAAAAGATTGACCAACTATCCTCCTTATATTTAAACAATGGTTCTATTAGTTACATGTGCTTATAATTGTTGTAATTGGGAATCGGGGGGTGAGTATTGAGACATTGTATCATTTGTTGAAAAATTGCTGAAATTGTTAAAATAATTTTTCCGCTAACCAGCTGTCGTAGCCGTACAAACAGTAGCCCTCATAATTCGAAACCTATGCGATCCAAGGATTAACGAGGTCTTACCTTTCAATGTGCGATTCATAGCACCTTCCCAAGCCATCATAAAAAAATCTGCAGTCGCATGGCTTTGAACCAGCGACCGGCAGCCAGAATGATTGGAACACCACGCTCCTAACCACTCTTCTACCTGGCCCGTTTTCAGGTTGTTCGAGTGACATACAGTATATAAGTACATACAGTATATAAGGTATATAAGGTATATAAGGTATATAAGGTATATAAGGTCCACATTCGACGACCTATAATACGTTTCTGTAGAACGGAACGACAGATAATTTTAAAAATTGGTGAGCATGGATATTCTAACATGCTCTATCCGCCTAAAATATTTTCATCAATACAATGTTGCTATTTGTATCAGAAAGTAGTAGCTACTTTGTTATTTTGAATGAAACACCCAGTATATTATTTAATTATTGGAATCCTACAAGGAATTCCTCAAAACTTTCTTAGATAATTCCCTATAACTATCTGTGACGGTTTTTGAGATAAAAATAATTTTTTCAAATTTTTGCGTTAAACCTGTTCATTGAAAAATAAGACTTTTTTCCCAATACAAATTTACAAATTATCGGAATTTGGGTCATAGCTGCATAAGGCCATTAAGTATTCTGTCGATGAACTGAATCTCAGTTTCATCATACAGGGAGGCTCAGAAGTAACTTCCTTTCGGGGACTTACGAAAATGACTGAAAATCAGTTTTTTCAAAAGGATTCTGTAAATTTCTAATATCAGAATCGAGCACTAAAGGAACCTCGATGATAATGTGGAGTAGTTATAGACCATCAGATAATGACATATTTTGCTGACTCATTTTTTCGTTTCAGGGATTTTAACCACTGAAAATTATGTCAGTGTTGAGCTCAAAAAATGAAAATTTAGCGATCGGACGTGTGCTAGGCATATGAAAATAAAATTCCCAAAATTTTCCGGCCGGAAAATTTACTTAAACAGCTGATTGGCTTATGGGAATTTTCTGTCGGGTTCCTAACGATATCAGATTTCATTCTGTCGATTGCCATAATCGAGAAAATGCGTCAGCGACCGAGTATTCTCTTACAAGATGGCTCCCTTATTTCCACCCTTTAAGGATATTCAAACCTTATGGCTTTGGTTTTTCACTATTAGATTGTTCCTACCTGTTAATGTGTTAAAATGACATAAATGAGAGATTGAAAAAAAACTATTTTTTTTATTAAAAAAAAAAAATGTTTCTCCATATCCATATGAATCATCAGGGGGATGTGATCAAACTTCAGTCCTAATTGACAATTCCATGGCTTTTTTTGTAGAACGATAGAGGATGCATGTAGTTTTCTCTTGGAACAGAGAATCGGAACGGCAAGCATATTTGTTGCAGCAACTTTGCTCTTTCTTGATAGTTCTGTGATTTTTATCATCATTATTATTACACGGCACAAGCTCATCAATAGGAGTTCATTACAGAGGGTGTTGATACATGAACTCCATTATTGGAAACGGATACTCCACTATTTGTCTAAGAGCTGGTGAAACATTTTGAGTATGTTCTTGAGGCACTATAAGTACGGACATTTCTGTTAGTGTCCTTGAAAGACCCCTGAATAAGACAGTCAAGGTCTAGCTGAAGTGTAGGGGCCCCCTACCAACCCATTTTTTATAATAATGTGAATTCCTGGATCTAGAAAAAAGCTTCACAATTTAGATCAAAATTAGTATTCGTATAAGGTTTTGCTTTTAAAGTTCATCCATATGAGCGTCTTTTCTGAAAAAACGCGATTTTACTAATAATAATAATGATGTGAATTTCAAAATTGTATTTTTCCCACTTCCAGATAATCTGAATAATCTTAAATTTGGCACACATATCAAGGACCGACGACAATAGAAGAATTTTTTTATGTTAATGTAATAATGTTAATGTAATAATGATAAGAAGAACCCAGGAAACATGATGACGTATTTTTATCGTGATATTTTGGTGAGCTTGGACGTCAAATAATATGACGTAAAAGTGACGTAAATATTACGTCATTATGTCACATGATAACAACGTCAGTTTTTTACGTATTTATGACGTTATTTGTGACGGAAACTAAACTTTATTCACGACTTTGAATTGATCAAAACATGACGTGATTTACTCGTAATTGTAACTTAATATTGCCCAATTTATGACGTCGTTTCAACAATAATGTGACGCAATTCATACATTCTTTACCTACTTTTGTTGAAATAAAAGTTTTTGTACCAATTATGGGGTTGTAATCAAGGATAAAAAAATAATACTTGTTTTATATTTACAGCAACTTTAATGAATTTCCCATAATTAATAAGAATCATTCATCTATACAACAACATTTTCAACATCA
The DNA here is from genome assembly GCA_958298965.1 of Chrysolina haemoptera. Classification (NCBI taxonomy): domain Eukaryota; kingdom Metazoa; phylum Arthropoda; class Insecta; order Coleoptera; family Chrysomelidae; genus Chrysolina; species Chrysolina haemoptera. The sequence continues at coordinate 49,630,560 of OY282586.1, read as the reverse complement.
CAAGGATTCAGTTTAATGAGAAAAAAAGAAAAATTAGTAATATATATTCTTCTTCTTCTTGAAGCAGTACGAAAACTTTTGTTTCCTTGAAGGACCCCAGAATGAGACAGTCAAGGTCTGGCTAAAATGTAACGCCCCATCACCAACCCTTAAATTTTTTTATAAGAGAAATTTCTTTATTGAAAAAATGTTTTTGGGGCAATTTGAAATTGTTATAACGTTAAGTTAGATATATGAGAAACTAAAAAATTGAAAAGCCAGACCAGTTAGGCGCGTCTAAATGTTATCCAGTCTATTGGAAAATGGTAAAAATATTTTTTTTTGCGATGAGTTTCAGGCAGGTGTAAAATTCCATCAAATTGATCTGGCTTCTTGGGATTATTTGTCTTTGAGTACCTATATTACTCTCTCAAAATTCCGAAGTACCTCGAAAACATTTTTTGCATTTGTTTAAAGAACCATTTTGCAATAGTCTGGTTAACCCGACTGATTGGTCTGTCTTTTTAATTTTTTAGTTCCTAACATATCGAACTTGAAGATATAAAAATTTCAAAATGTCTCATTACATAAATTTCCCTTTTAAAAAAATTAAAGGATTGGTGGCAGGCCGTTACCCTTCAGTCAGACCTTGACTGACACTTACAAAAAAATTCGAAGTGCTTCAAGAACTCAAAATTGTTCACCAGCTCTCCTACTGTATACGATAGTGGTGTGTTAACAGTGTCAACAGTGCATTGGCAATAGAGTGAATCAGCCCATATATTATTTGTAACGCCTGTAGCCTAAATGAACTCAAACATGAATTGTTCGAAGTCTCTGCCGATGGATGTGTAGATGGCAGTGCATGTTTACCGTGATTAATGAATTTTGATTAGGCAAACTACGAACTAAACAAGCAGGATTATATTGAACTAGAGCGTGGAACAAATCGCGTAGACGTTAATCAGTGTCTCAAATGCGCTTTCATAGTCACAGTTATTCCTGCTACCCGTTGATTTATGGTTCGTCTTGAGGAAGATGCGGTTTTGAACTGTTAGTCAATCTCTCACTGCCTCCGCCGGGGAGCATCATTGCATGAGCTCCGCGATAATGAGTCAGCAAACTAACACGTTGGTCTGAATACTTAAGAATAATTAACGGATAATGCGGAGAAGCACATTCTTGTTGAAAAATAAATTGATCTTCGTCACACTGTGGATCATTTCCAAGAATAGCGTATTCTAGTAATAGCAAAAACTGGAAGTCGCTATAACGAGATGGTGCTTTTCAAAATCATCCGTCAATTGTTCAACAGCAATTAGACCAACATTTTCCACGGTATTGGATTATGAGAAGAAACAGCATTAAATGGCCTCCACGATCACCAGATTCATCGCCCATCGATTTCTTTTTGTACGGATACCTGAAGAGGAAAGTCTATAAAACGCAACCGTTGGAAGATTTGTCCCAGAGAATCGACCACGAGTGCTATTGTATCATTCTGGGAATACTTTGGAATGCGCGAGAACGTTTCGAATAAAATATTCGTTATGGAAGCCGACGACCATCAGTTTGATCATTTAATAAACTCAGTAGTGTTTAGGCAATTCAACATAATTTGAATTTCAACATGTATTTCTTTTTCAAAGTATTGGGCGCAATTATGAAATTTAAAGACTATTTGAATTTGGAGTTGTGTCCTTCAGTATTGTAGGTGATAAAGAAATTGTCGTTAGAGGACAAATGATGAACTTTCTATTTATCAGCCAACGATTCGTTTTATTGAAATAAAACTTCATCGGGGCATCATTAAAGATTATTGTATAGAGAATTGTCAGAGCTTTAAAAAGACATATCACTCAACCCCCATTGCTATTTTAAATGTTTTCGGGCGATTCTCACCCTCGCTTGGGTGTGAATGTGGCGGAGTAAAATAAACGAAAAAGAGTTTTTCATTCAACCGAAAATCGACGGGTCTAAGCGTTTTTCTGAAATGTTTCACAGTTTCTGAAAATTGCTCTGTTTCATTTTCAATTGGCCACCCTGTAATTATATGTATATTTTTTAAGAAAATCACCCGCGTCGCTGCGCGACTCGGGTAATTTTCAAAAAATTCATGTACTTACTCGAAAAATTTCCGGCAATAATTCAAGCACTAGGGAGATTATAAGTGAAAATATATGTTGTTGCTGTATTTTCACGGCGATAAATCTGATTAGCTTTTGTTTTACTAACTGTCAAGTGAAAATAATGATTTAAATTATAAACGTCAAACTTATGTGTTTGACTAATTATCTTCACTTATCAATATGAGCGATCGTTGGGTACAAATGCCAATTGATATCTTAGGTGAGGCCGTGGAAATAGTATATTGTACAATGACCATGAAATGGCATACATTTCCCACAAGTATATGAAATTTTGTAGTACGAGCGTAGCAGGTACTACAATAGTTCATAAACCTACGAGTGGGAGAGTCATTTCATGCAAATTGTACACTATACTTTTTCTACGAGCATCTGAATCATAAACAAATCTGTAATATTTTCAATAACATTTTTTATCATAAACCTGCCGTCATGATTTCAATGAAACATACAACCTGAAAAAACAATAGATATAATTATTGAAAATTATAATAAATCTAACACTAATCAAAAAATATTGGTTTATAAGGGATTCAAACACTCAACCCCAGTATCCAAATTCAAACTGTTCCTTCACTTATCAATCGCGGCTACGAGCCCACATGATAATATGATGAAATTAACTGTTATAGAACTTCCTGTCAACTATTCGAAAATATAGGTTGTCATCAATCTTTATATTGAAATTAACGGTGTCAATGTCAAATCATCCTCACTATTACTACTCATTTTCGATTGTTTATTTTTCTAAACGAATTTTATAAATACTGTGAAATGTCAAATTATTAGAACGTTAACAAACTTGATTCGATCTTATATCTTAAGTCTAGTAGTTCATGAAAGTCGTGAGAAATGAAATATACTGTAATGATCATTCCAGTACAGAAATGAAATATCCTGTACTGAAATGATCATCACAGTACAGTTTGCGATGTAGAAATGAAAAAGTGTTTCACAATCGGCCTACTTCCTTGATCGATAAAGCGCGTAAAATGGGCATATTTCCATGTGGCCGTAAAAAAAGATTATTGCGTTGAATACGGCTAGAAGTTAAGCATCAATTACCAGGTGACACAATTTTTCTTTATTTCAAATCGATATATTGTCGTCCTTAATATCATTCGTGGTAAGAATAGTAACCTATAATTTTTTGGAATATCAATTTATTGGCAATCCCAATGCAAGAAAATACAACTCGTTCTACGTAATTACGTCCTAGTGAGTTGGAATTACGAGACAGTAAGTCGTAATTTGACAATTATGACTTTCATCTCGGAATTACGTTTCATTAAGTCGTAAGTGTTGGCAAAATAAAATAAAAAATGCACGTGGCCCTTCTAGGCTTTACTAGAATGTCCTTATTCCTTTTACATTATTTTCTGTTACAATTCAACTAAGGAAAATGCCAGTAAACATTTTCTCCAAGCAGCCAGTTCGACTGCATGTAACTCATTTCGCCGGAGATGAAATCTTTTCCGGTTGGACATCCCGAACAATAACTGCGATAGGTTTTGTCGTTTCTGTGCCAAACCGGGCTGACCACCATTTCGGAAAAGTTCGATTTATTGTACATGACAGGCTGGGAGTACTTTTCCCAGGACACGTCGGCTTTTTTACTTTTTCTGCGGGAATTGCTTCTCTGGAAACGGCCGATATAAAGTCTATGGGGGTCGAGAGGCAATTTGATGAATCGAATGCAACGGAAGCTGGATTCCTTGATAAACTGAGCAGAAGCGGAAAGATTCCTGTAGAAATACTCACAGGGTGAAACGTGGCGTAGCGGTAGTAACTTTTTCATATTTATGGTTGTTTCAGTTGTAAATACCCAAGTAGCAACATTTATTTTATAGGAGTGTTATAAACTGCTACACAACATAAAACGAATATCCTATAACGCCTTTTAGAGCTCTAATACAGTACGTAAACAACCAAAAAAGGTCCATATTATAAAATATTTTAGTTCTTCAACATATAGCTCATATTATATCCTCTCAATAAAATGTCTTTGTGGTAGTTGAAAAACTATTTTATAAGTATGTTTATTTATACAGCCTGTCCAAATATGCGGTTTACAACCATTACAATTATATTTCATATAGATTCTATACAGCAGTTTAAAACAGAATAGCTATACGAACTTAATAAAAATGTTTTATAATATTGATATAACGCTTTGTGGACAGCATTCTTGAGATATACAAAAGTGGAATTTTATACGATATTTTGTTCCTTTAGCGACCCAACTTCCAATAAATATATCAAATAACATTGACATAACGTAGAAAAATAAAAACTCCACCGAATTGGTTGTAATGATTCGATATGAAAGTAAAACGGTCGCAATCATAAAAAATGTGTATACATGCGACTTTTTGATTATATATACCTATATATATATATATATATAGATATATATATATATATATATATATGTATATGTTTTTATTAAGAACCAGAAGCGCCTTGAATCAGAAACAAATTGGAAAATATGAAAAAAATATTGAAATATGTAATACATTTTCCAAAGGTGTTATTTTAATCAGAAGTACCTATAATGATCGATTATTGCAATAGATAGAATATAACGGCCTATATCTTTATGAAACATACATAATTGTATGAAATATGTATTATTGTGTTCGAAAATATTTTTCTTAAACAATGGCGGCCACTTGGAAACGCCCAACCCCGTAAATAAATATGGCGTTGAGTTATAAAATAATTACGTGTTAATAAAAACGTTATATAAATCTTTTGTTTTAAGAGAAACCCTATAGAACCTTATGATTTTATAGCATTGTTTAGAATGGCACTATGAAACAATTTTTCAAAAGCGGATTTTATTTATTTTAGAGGTTGACACATATTATTTTTTGAGCCTGCTTGAGTTGTAATCATGATACATTTCCATAGCCTTCGATTTTGTTGATTTCTTGATATAACATGACTAATTAGTAACCTTCAAATCAAAGTTTAATGCAAAACTTTGAATGTTTGAAATTTTATGATGCCGAAATTTGTAGACATTCAGTTCTTTAAGTTTTTTATGAGAACGCAAACATAGGTACGTAAATGGTTATTATGAAAATGTTTCAAATAGTATTTATTGGGCACATACTGTAATGATTTTGTTCCAAGCACTATTAGTTTGTCCTCTAAACTCTTTGTAACCGAGTACGCGACTCCTTTATAGGTAGACGATAAAATAATTTTATACTGATTTCATATTCATCTATTTCATCTATCACCTTATAAAGCTTTTATACAGCTTATATACATATAACTGGTACAAAATAGATATATATATATATATATATATCATATATCATATATATATATCAATGGAAACACAGTACACTGTTTGTATTTTATCTAAAATGAAATCCCCATCACCAGGAGAAAGCAAAGAAATAGGCACGTCAGTAGAAAACATACCATATTTTTGACTTATATCTTTCAGAACCCATCTAAAAATTCAGACACATCAATACTGAAAAAAATAAAGCTATCATAAAAATATCAAATTTTTCAATTTCATCGAATACTTTAAGTTTTTTATGAAAATATGATCAGAACGCTCATAAAATCAGTTTTGGAATCACCTGCGGCTGAAAAACAAACTTTTGTCGCTATTTTCCATCGTTCAAAGTAACTTCCTGGGAAGTATTCATGTTGAAAATGGGAACATTTTCCATTGAAATATTTTTCCAACTTCGGAGTCGGAATTTTATTATTTTCTGACGGAAACTAAATAAAAATATTTTAACATTGAGAATAATGCATTGAATAAAAAAAACTTCTGACTTAGGCCAACTATCTTCACTACTTTTTCACGATTACCGAGTGAAAGTCCCATGTCATTTTGTTTTCTGAATTTCTTCCTGCTTTTACCCAGAGGATATGTTCGACTTTAAAAATGACGAGAACGACTCATACGTTTTACAGAATATATGTATTGAAGCAATTTCGATTGTATCGTCCGGAAACTACACTTGCTCTTTCATATTTTATGATACATTCGAATCCTGGGATGTTTGTATGTGAATAAATGAAAGGAAATTGGAAAAAGGAACAAGTTTCTGTGTAAAGCACAATACCAGCTTGAATTTTTTAGTTTTCAGTCGCCTCAGAGCATCAGAATCTGAAAAATGATGTCGGGTTCAGGATAATCTCTCACGGTTTTTTTATTAGAGAACAATGGGGAAACAGAAACGAATCTTCTTTTCATTACAAAATTATCACTTTAGTTCAATAGTTAGGAATCTTGGTAAAGAATTTTTGTTTCAATCAAAAGTAGAAAGAAGGAAGCGAGTGAGGAGGGTACTGATAAAGATTGATAATGAATTGGATAATGAAGAACGCAGATATATATATATATATATATATATATATATATATATATATATATATATATAGGGTGAGTCAGAATAAGACCGACAAACTCCGAGTACAGATTCCTTAACTCATTTTGAGGTGAAAAGTTCCTATCACGGTATGTCCTGAAATGCATCCCCTCTGAGATACAAGGTGTCAAAAGTACGAAAAAAAATTTAATTTAATTTTTTTCTCCAAAACTCCATAAGTAAAAAATTTCAAACTTGGTGCAATATTCTAACCAAAGAAGAGCAGGACAAAACTCGGAAACAAATCAGAATATTGGGGGTCAGCCGTAAAGCCATACATTCCTACACTCCTTTCCGTTTTTGTTTTATGATATGCTTATTTGTTTATTCATATGTGGTTGATAAACGATAATTATTATCTCTTACAAATAAATGTATGCGTGTATTACCACTAAAACGAAAAATAATGAACCATTCCCAGGTAGCACCTCATATTGGCTAAATCTTGATTTCATATTGGGCCAATATGGATTTAAAAATTAGAAAAATATATATGACCACTATACAGTGGCCGGCTTGAAGTTGGCAGCATATGGAAAACATTTTTATTATTGATTTGTCAACAAAAATCATTCTTGATAAAAATCTCTGCTTCATCCCAAACCTGAATTGCAAACACCGGAATTAAATTTTTCCTGGCCCTATACGAGGGAGATTAAAACATATGATTTGTTTTCGAAAAAAATGATCCCATCACTTTATATCTTACGGTAGAAATAAAAGTCTCCAGGAAATATTGTTTAGAATCGAGAGTTGATCCAGAAAGTCAAATCATAGCCACCTATGACCAATTTAGTTTTTCAATTTTTTTTCATTTCCTCCCTATCTCCCTGTACAACATAAGGCTGGTATCATAACTTGAAGTTTTAATTACAATTTTCAGAAAGATTTCGTGAAATTTCCTCACATATTGCAATTAATGTGATTTTCCAATGGGAGAGAGGAATCAGAGAACATCCAGAGTGTCATATGCAAGAATATACAATCCGTCTAGTATAGTATTCATTTTGTCGTACAGGGCGATGAGGAGAAAATGGGAAAAAAAGTTGAAAAATTTAATTGGTCATATGTGGCTATGATTCGAATTTCTGGACCAACTCTCGATTCTGAACAATATTTCCTTGTGACTTGGAATTCTACTATGAAAAGTAAAGTGATGGGATCAACTTTTTTTTTCAACAAAGCCTTCTTCCTCGTATAGGGCCGTGAAAAATTCAGTTATGATGTTTGTTATGCAGGTTCTGCGATGAAGCAGAGCTTTTCATCAAGAATGATTTTGTTTTGCGAAATCGACAATAAAAAAGTTTTCCATATGTTACGACTTTTATGCCAGACACTGTAGGTGCATATTGGAAAAACAATATTAAATTATCAATATTGGTGGAATATTGCCTCAAGCTGGTCTGAATATACGTTGTTCCAATAAATATTGGGTCAATATTGGTTCAATAATTTTCAATAAAATCGATAAATCGATATTGCCTACAAATTGTTTTCAGCATCTAGCTTTAATATTGGGATTTCAATATACCTACCTGTCATATTCATTCTAAATATAAAGAACAATATTGTATATACGAATGTGATAGCACATTGGTTGAATATCATTTCATCCATATTCAATCAATCATATTGATAAAGCTTGTTACGAAAATCTCACGACAATATTTAAAAACACAATATTCATACAATATTACGAATTGTTTCCACAATATATCACCAATATTTTTTGTATAATGTACAAGTAATATTGAACCAATATCCCCAAATATTTATAATTTTTTTTCGCCAATATTACGTTCGAATATTTTTCAAATATTTTTATAATTTACCAATATTATTTCAATGCTACAGCGATATTGTAACAATATCGCTTTATGTTTTGTTTGCTTCGAGAATATTACACCAATATTATATTCAAAATATTGGACCAATATCGCCGAATATTTGAATATTCTGCCAATATTTTCATAATATTGTACCAATGGATAAAAAAATTACTCCACTAGAAAAAAAATTATTGCCAGTATCCTTTGTTTTATATCTTTTCTCCCAAGAATATTCTATCAAGACTGACCGACTTTGGAGTTATATTTACATAGTCTGAGACACTGCAATATTTAATTGAATCTTTGTAATGAAATAATTCACGAAATTCCTCCTTCTCCACCCAATATAAACAAAGAAACCACATTTCATCCTTGCGCAAAGCCTTATTCCCAAAGTAAATATTTCGCTTTGTGGCCAAAAGAAATAAAAGACTTAAAACTCCTCTAGAGATATACCTCCATGTTTTATTTATGACTCCCAAACTCTTCGCGAGCTTTTTCTCCGAATTTCTTTGCGAAAGCAATTTGTGTATTGGTTGAGAAAGCTTATATATTTGTTGCCAAACGGAATTCATGTTTCGCATTTTAAGGTAGGTACTATTACCGATTTCGTTTCCATGTCCGAATCCATGTCTGAAAGCCTGGGGATATTTTCATAAAATCGAGGAAATAACCCGATCGGAGTTTTCTGTATTTTTCTTGTACATGAAACGAATAAGTATTCAAAATTATCGATCCAATTATTCAGAAAATCAGGAAATCTGGAAGACTGATGACACAAATTCCAGTTTCGTTATTCATTGTTGAAGATCGTCAACTTGTGAAGATTAGGTGTAAAGACGCAGAGCGCCTCGTCGCCTGGCAACATCCTTGATTATTATAAATCGCATAATAATTTCTTTACATTAACAGTTATTTTGCAAACCTTAGTTAACGTATCTATTCGTATATCCTTTTGTCAGTCTTTCCAGACCAGAAGTTCAGTTCATTTTTCAAGCACTTTGGCTAAATCCGTAATGATAATGAAAGAGATGAAACTATCAAATAATTTTATTTGAGAAAATTATACCCGCCACCCTAGAAAGAAATTGTGAAAACTCGCGAAAATAAATTTAAAAAAAACGTAGGAATGGTAAAATATAGGACCATCGGATAATTCAATTTAAAATAATTAGATACTCCCTATCCCTAGTCAAAAAAATGTTAAAACTCGTGAAGATAAATGAAAAAAATCTGCAAAACAGTGGTGAAGAACATGGGATCTTTAAATGATATAAATTATTAACTCCGCTAAAACTTAGGAAGAAAGCGTGTATGATTTCGGAAAAATATTTATCGGTTACAGACGTCGAAAATTACAATAAAAAAAATTATTGAAGGACTCTGATCCCCTCATCTTCTCGGAAGTAATTGATGTATCCTGAGGAAATTGAATCCAAAGAATACGTAAAATTTATTTGATACCAAAAAATTATATCTCGAATTTTTTTTTAAACTCGCGACAATAAAATCTAAAAATCCGTGAAAATAGTGAAAAACATAGGATCATCGAAAAATGAAACTGATTCAGGAAGAAATTATTATACTGCCCACTGAAAGCTATTTAGAGATAAAGATAGGATTTCAAAAAATATCCGAAAAAATTACGGCAAAAAATAATGTCGGTTGGAGATCTCGGACTCCTCCTTTTCAAATAATGAAAGCTTGTATCTAAAAAGATTTTTTAAGTTTATTTTTTTCTTGTCGTAATTTTCCACATGGAAGCAGAGGAGTTACATTCCTTTATATTGAATCAATCCACGGTTCCATATATTCCACTAATTTCACGAATTTTTTTGCTGGTTTTTGGAAATTTACTCCGATTCATATTTATTTTATTTATTGACATCCAAGTTAATGTGTAGGTTCCGAACAGCGCAATTGGTTGTGTATGTACGAACCAAGTTGTGAGCTCGTGTGAGCTCAAAAGGTAGGTAATGAGTTGGTGGATTCAATTCATCATCAATAACCTGAAGGATATTGGAGCGATTCAGTCTGGGCTTCATTAAAGACGCTGGTACCTTACCTAACTGATGTGGCCTCAGAATGTATCCAGAGAAAAATAGTCAGCCCTCAGTTACCAAACTGATTTACCGAAAGCACAATGATACCTCTCCTTCTGACGACAAATGCGTGATACTGGATTAATGGAAAAGCGCACGCTAGCTGAAATTTATTCCACCAGTTCAGCATTGTAGAAAAATTTCTTCAGTAGTTATCTTCTTCAAATTTTTATCAGGAACAATATTGCTTTATGTGTGCTCTGTAGAGTTGTGGCAACAACTCCGAGCCGATGTTTGTGTGTTTTAAACACGAATTCTTTAAGATTTGGTTTTTGTTCCCAACGAAACTCCACTGTATTTAGAAGGCTGTAGATTCCTCAAACACACAAAGTCTTGCCGGCCAATCAGGCACCAAACCACTGATGGGCGGGGCCTCTTGGAAATTTTACGCGCGATATATTCCACTTACTATATAATATTATCCACAATAATATTATGGGAAAATGTGAAATACCAATTTCTGTCATCAGTATTTCGGGAGAAGATCAGCTCTTTTCTTTTCGAGTTCCTACTGCTTTTCATGTTCTTCAGCAATTCTAGCCTCGATTGCCGCAAGTTACTCGCGTGTGAATAGACGGAATACGCTGCGCGCCTCTCGGAGAATGAGTCAGAGGCGACAGACATGTCTCCTCACGCCTAGGCCCCCACGATACCCTAAAAACAAAAAAATTATTAAATTGGAATTCACCATTACAATTACGTAAAAATGGGCACAGTATGATATATTATATGTTTAATCTCGCCAAGTTTCCAGTGACTCACATGTTAACTGAAAACAATTATTGAGTTCATACATGTGACTACAGTAAATTCAAGTTGAACACAAGCCAGTAAACAATAGTGGTAAAGACGTGATCAACGCGTGCTTTGCTCGTGATCGAGGAAAGGCGGGCCGCTATTGGTCTATGTTTCTCAGGCAGGTTTGAGTGGGAAACACGCCCTGCCTATTTCACCAATCCGACATCGATGATCACGAAGTAACAGCGTGCATTTGTTTTGATGCGTCTTGACCTGGAGTTGTATAGACTATAATCAGGTTTCGTTTCTCGAAAACGATGTGTGAAATGTCGTGACACCAGATATATCATTCTGCCTTGTCCTGAAACCATCCCATTTCTACCACAATCGATAGAGCACTCAAGTTTTTTGCTCCCGATATAAAACATCCTTCTACCCATAATGGAATTACCTGCGGACAATGCTTCATCAGGTTGCCATTCGGAACGTATTTGTTGAGACCTCAATTTCTCCTGTGTATTTCATGTTTTCGCCAGCCCTCATTCCATCAGGATTCTCCTAGTGCAGATTGATTAGCGTTTTTTGCGTTAATGAATAGAGGAAAGGGACTGTGTTGCTGGTTTCACTCAATTACGTCGGGTTTAGTGTATGGAGTCCGTGTTCCCTTTCTTTGAAGTGGACAGTTGTAGAGTTGGGATAACAGAACGACTAAATGATAATTAAGATAACCAGCACGTTCATTGCGAGCAGAACTTTCGGTTATTTTGGTACGATTGGGTTTTGAGACAAGAATCAATTGTAGTACCGTCAAACTTGGTATGCTAGTAATTAGAACCATTGTAAACACGAAAAAAAAAAGTTTACCAAAATTCCAGGGGTGGAACATTTTTTTTTGTTATAAACATAAATAGATATTTGCTGTAATCTTGGAAAGTATATGATTCATCTCAACAGGGTGAAAAACAATTCAATTTCTCACAAAAATTGTTCCTAGTACTTTCTTATGAAATGTGCTCGTTTTCTCAGAAAACGGGATTGAACGCCGACAACAAATTTCAGGTTCACCTTTACCCACCGCTGAAAGTTCTGGCGGAGCTGAATATTTGATAGGTCATAACTCTGCTAACGATGATCGGAGAAGGAAAAGGAAAAAATCATATCGTTTCTGAAGACTGCTACCTTCTCATGCAAATATAATATGCGAGTATTTGAGTACCTAAAATGTGTTTTGTCGTACTTCACGGAGATGTTTGCGGATGATCCGAAAATCATGAATAATTTAGTAAATATGGAATTATTATACTGAAGCAGCAACCCATGCCCTCTTTTAACTCTATGCGACAATTTTAAAGTAGTGTAACAGGTCCCACTTATACATGCAAAAAAAAACTTCGTTTTACTTGTGCCTCATTTTCAACGTACCCATAAAATCAGCATTCCCTTCACTAAATGATGAAAATAATCGCTTATTCATATCCTGTATATATGTTAATAATACTATTGTGAAGTGGAAACCTCAAGCTTGAAATCACATACTTCATTTTTTATGTAAGATGTGTATAAGCGATTATTTTCAACATTTACTGAAGAAATTGCGAGTTGAAAACTGAGGAAGGAGTAAAACCCAGTTTTTTTCTTTGGCATGTATAGGTGAGACTTGTCTCACTAGTCTTAAATCGTTGCATATGGTCCCCAGAGGATACTGATTCCTGCTCCAGGATGATTATTTCATATCAACTAAAATATCCATGAGTTTCGTATCCTCCGTAAATATCGTAGAAAGGTTATGTGAAGTGAGACACAACACATTTTAGGTACTCAGATATTCACATGTTATATTTGCATGAGCAAGTAGAAGTTTTCAGGAACGATATGCAGTTTTTCTTTTCCTCCTACTATAATTTTCAGCAAAGTTATGACAAATCTAATTTTCGGCCCTACCTGAACCTACAGTGGCGGGTGGATCCTACCAGTAATAGAATGGTCACCATCTTAGTACAAGAATAAAGATGGATAGTAAGAAAGCACTGAAAAAGGAGATACAACATCAGTCTGGTGGAACTAAGGGCACTTGAACGTCTACAAAAGGAAAAATCTATCAAGATCATCCCTACGGATAGAGGTGCTGCCACCATCTTATTCAACATTTGGACGTACAACGAGAAAATGGAGGATGTGTTGCAAAGAAAGGAAACTAAGAGCTCTCACAAATGGATTCAACATCTTCGGTTGCTGGAAAAATTTACAACGCTTTGGAGAAATATGATTCTCACATTCCCGAAAAACAACGAACCCATCCTACGCAAAACTATATGGTCTTCGGAAAATAAGCAAAACAGATATGTCTCTCACTTAAAGAATTCCAGATACTCTGTTGACATCATTAAGGACATCAAATCACATCCTGAAGTTCGTTCCGTCAGCTTTGATGTAGAAAGCCTATACACAAACGTGCTCATAGGTGGTCTATCAACTACAAGGGTGAGCTGATTAACTGATTCAAGAAATATTGCAACTATCAAAAATCTGTCTTCCTAATTCCTACTTTCAGGAAAAACGCCGTTTTCTATCCAAATGTATAGATTTTCGATGGGGTATTCCCTATCCCCAATTGTCGCAAACATCCACATGAAATGGTTTGAGACCATGTCATTCAACGATCTGAAAGAAAACCTGGACTATGGTTGAGATATACTGATGATACATTCATATGGAACCATGGAGACCAAGATCTTCAACGATTGCTATCTAATATTAATGGCAAAACAAAGGCTAGTCTTCGTTGCCAAAATTTATATAAAATTGAACTTGGTAATATTGTGAAATGAAATGAAAAAAGGTGTGGAATGATTTTTATTTCTCAGCAAAATTATGTTCTGTCGCAGCATGTTGAACGCATTCTCAAAATCATAATCCACTTTGATGAAATTATGGGAAGTTGGTTTGAGAGAAAAACGTAACAAAAATGAGTATTGAAGAGAATATACGACCTTCCGAATTGTGTACTGAACTCAACCATCTATTAAACAAGATATTATATGTGAAGGGTTGAGAGGAGTAGTCTCGTCCAAGAACCAGTCACTTAGTTTTTATGACTCAGAGCTTAGTTCATCGCCTAATGTTAACGGACTACTTACCAAAGAGTTTCGCATCATCCACTCAGAGCATGTGAAGTGATTGTTGTGGAGAAAGTAGTCGGTAAGTATAAAGTGGATGGAGTATTGGTCCGAGGACTGATCCCTGAAGCACCCCTCACACCACGATTCACCCACCTGGACTGTGATAAACAATTTCTCATTTGTGAGTATATTTTTTCTTTTTCAGTATCTTATATTATTGGTCGATGCATCTACATTGAATCGTAAATTTTAACTTTTTATGACATTTGGTACCGAAGTCTCAGTTCTGTAACAACTGTCCCGGATATATTTATAAAACCTTTCAGCGAATAACCGTATACAAACATAAAATATCAAGAAAACCGAAGTCTCCACATCCAATAGGTCCCCAGATTTGTGAAAGATACAAGTCAAATAACATATCCGTCATAATCGCGAAGGAGTGAGAAATCGCGAAAGGCTTTGAAAATATACGACGATGGGCAAGGTCGCAAGGGTTTATGGAAGAAAAGTTACATGACAGAAAAGCTATTTGGCGTGCCGGTTACACAGAATAATCCGATGGATATCTGAACAAACTTTACCCAAGGGCCGCGAGCGTGCATAGGCGTACGTGGTTTTTTTTTTGTGGTATGGCAGAATGAAAAGTTAGCTCTCAACTGGTATGGTTGGGTCAATGATGACCCAGAGCAACTTCAAGCATGTAATTTGTTCCTGAGTAGGCATCACTCGATATCGCGCGTGAACGTATTCCCCCACTATTCATTGCTCTGCGGAGCAGTACCCTAGAAGTTCAGTTCCCGTTCATCGTTCAAGCTGTGTAGTCGTTGCGGGTCAATTTTGACCCAACCATACCAGTTAAGTACGTAAATAGCAAAACGGTATTTATATCAAAATGAACAAATATCTTAGTGATAAAGAACTTGCTCATAAAAAATTATTGTGCTTCATGCACTGAAGGCCGGTGATGTGTCGATTCACACACTGTTCGCCTGCAGTCTAGGGCTGTCAATTTGTATATAATTTTTTCAGATTTTCATATTATTTCTATATTGTCAGTTAAAACTTGTCAATATTCATATGGAATGTATTTGTATTGATAAATTTAACTGACAATATAAAAAATATGCAAATCTGACACAATAATACGCAAATCGTTAGTCTTAGACTGTCCCAATGTTACGCCTCTGGTAGAATTTTCAAATATAGTTCAAATGTTTTTTGTTTCCTAGAAGTTATTGATTTGAGTTATTTATTGTTGGTTTTGAGTCATACTAATATTTTTTTTGCTTTTTTCGCCAATGAATAGAGCTATTAATTTTGTGTTATCATTTTTCTTCAAGCATTATAAAAAAATAAATATTATTTTTTCTAACAAAAACTTGTTTTATTACTCTTGGATTTCTCGATAAATAGTTGGTTATATGAGAAAAATAAAATCTTTATTAGGTTCTTTGAACTTTGAATGGGTCGTGGGTGACCCGACCATACCAGTTACGTCATTTAAAATCACCATACCAGTTGAGGGTTAGTATTGTTGGGGAGAAAAAATATAACAGCTATTATGGAGTTTAAGATCTTGCCAATACCCAAAATATTCTTTTTCGAAATATAGAACTGTGTTTTGATAATAACAATAATCAATTATTATAAACTGAGGGAAATATGGAGAACATACTGTTTTTTCGAGTTTTTCTACCAGAAATTAGTCGAATCTGTAATAGTCATAATGACATGTTTTCATTAGGTAAATGTTAATCTATTGATTACTACAAATCAGTATTTGATATTCCCGTCATTGGTTACCATATATTTTTCTCATTTTTTGGAATAAAATTTGTTATTTCCCACCATAATATTTTGCAAATTCAACAATCATCCAATCTGTCGATATTACCGGATGATAATTTTTTATATACAGTATATATAAAAGATGAGAATTTTAGTGTGTTACTTGGTTTGGTCACATCTTCTTTGTATAAGGTTGATTAGAAATTCCATTTTGAGTGATACTTGACTCACCCTGTATCTAACAATATTTTTGTCAAGAACCAGTCCGATAATATTGCCTTATGGACAAACGATATTAATCGCTCAAAACATTCTCATTTAAGATGTTTTACTGAGAGAAAAATTACCTAAACAAATGTCCACTTTTCAACTTTGACAACCTATATCTATAAAACTAGTTATAGGATTGAGTTAGGCCCGAAGATACTTTTTTTCAGGAGTTAATTTTCTACTTATGTTTCAACAAAATTCAGTTTATTGACAAACATGTAATTTTTAGGTTATTTTCTGCGTCTTCCAACGAATTATCTGATGAATAAGCTGTGGAGTAGGTCAAAACTGCAATTTCGTTGTCCCCATTGCTTCTGATTATTTTTTTATTTATTTATTTTTTTTTGAAACAGACGAAAAAGAATTCTTGGTTTGGTATGGCTCCGAATGATTTACATTTTAAAATATTTCCCAAAATCGAATATATCTCACCAGGGGTATATTTGTAGTATAGGGTATGAGTTTTATATATTTTTTCCGTAGTATCCAAAAATATTGAAATAGTATATGATTTCCATTTGTAAAAATTGTGTTTCATGACGTCTCTCGATGTTTTTTAAGGTGGAAATTTTGACCACCCTCATGATTTGATGCTTCAGGTGTGATCTGTGAAATTTCACATTTTCAACTATTGCTGTATCCATGATGAGAAAAAACTGATTAGACACAAAGGGAATCTGTGGTGGGACTGTTGTTATAAAAACTAATTCGAAGACATTTTCGACCTTCTTTGCCTGCTATTTCATTGTATACCTATATAATTTGAAACGACCTCTTCTATCTAACCTATACATTCTGTAAATTTCACAACATGAAAATTTCACAAATTTATGGAAGTTATGAGGCTGTTTCCATGAGTAGTGACACGACTTACTCAAATAGGAGAACAAATTCAGTATTGCAGAGTTATTGAAATTTGTTTGCTAGTTGAGGCAATAATTATAACTTTCCAGTTTGTTTATTCCTGAGAATTATAAATACTTGAAACCTTTATATGCGACATGAAATATTCCAAAATTTTCTTCAATGCTGTGATCTCCCAAAACATGAGTAGTATTTGTCTTTTTTTTTTTTTTTCATGAGTCACACTATGTTTATGATGTTTATGTATGAGGTTTCGGAATGAGGAATTTGACTGTGGCCTAAATATTGGGGTAAGAGGGCAAGACCCTCCGAGAGAAAAAAATGTTGTGAAATATTCGTAGTTTATCAGGGTTACAGAAAAATCACTCTAGACACTCAATGGAATCTGCATCTTAAACAAGGAATGCGAGATAACGATAATCGGGAAGATTGAACGCTCTTGAGTGAAATAGATTTTTCAGTATTGAACATTACTATTTCAAGGCTTTTAAACATGATTTGTAATTGTTTTACCAAAGTTGTCATATTACGAAAGTGACAGTCCACTCATCAAATTGCTCACACGATCAGTTCACTGATCAACATTTCAAGAATTCTAAATGATTGAGCATTCTAAATTCATTTCCTACATAAGAAATTCCAAAGTTTTCATAAAAAATTGTAATGTTTTTTCTGAAATATTATACGCATATTTTGCATTTATATTATTTTTCACATATCTCATACGAGCTCTTTGCTCTCAGGGCAATTCAAATGGTCACAGTTGAGTCATTGCTTTCCACTCCTATTTTTTCATTATGTGGGTTAGAAGGGACCTCAACCTCTGAATACAGGAAGAAAGTGGTGGACCTACCTTGGACGGAAAGTTGCCTATCCCTTCTCAAATGCGTCTAGGCTGCAGGTCCGATTTTATAGTCGAATCCAATGAGTCTCAAAATAAATATCACGTAGGATAGTGTAATAAACTCAACCACCACAGTGGTATTTCAATGTTCTGAATTTTGGTCTCAATCAACAAGAATATTGAAGGCACATCACTTGTAGATGCGCCACTGGGAACAGGTTTCGGTTTCTACTTTCAGCGTCCCCCATCCACACAACGTATTTTACACTTTCTTCCAAATGCTTTAAAAGACAGTGTAAGCCCATATAGGTGAAACTTTTATGGTTCAGGTGTACCTTTGAGGAAAATTGTGTTTCACAAACGAAGTTGAACTTGCATGTGGACAGAGGTGTTGAAATATCTAAAAAACGTTTAATGAAATCACTACATTTTTGAAAGATCCATCATTTCAATTCATTGAAAAATCTTCACATAAAGTATTTTCATCGTCTAGTTTCCAACAGAAAATAACTGTTACTCCCCACGACTGTTCTTCACATATCTCAGCTAAAACTATGTGTTGATTCAAATTGTCCCCCTCCCCCTTTCGAAAAATGTTCATGCACGTTCTCTATCTAGTCTTCAGAAGGTAGGATGTATTTTAAGATTATGCAAATTTTATAGAGAAGAGGCCACCGACCAACATTTTTTTGTCGCATGCTTGGGATCGCACGATGAAATGTGAGACCCTCGTCATTCCCAGCTCGCACAGTTCTCCTGAAGACTTCGAAGGGTTGGTCGTAGAACTGCAGCCGGATGACATTCAGAAAAAAATTTGGAACAAAAAAAATTGAAAAAATTATACATTCTTGGTTCTTCTTTCAATTCTGCGAATTTCACAATTCTCTGTTAAAAATCACCCAACTCACAGAGTATATCCATAACGATAGAAACATTTTTTGAAAACATAAAAAATGTGCAAATCCCCTGGAACAGTAAAAAGTAAAAAGTAAAATAACGTTCTTAAAAAAAAAGTTGCAATTGCCAGGAGCTGAACCCGGGACCTTCGGATTACAAGCCCAAGACTAACTAACTAACTAACTAACTAAAAAGGTTTTTATTTTAAATTGTCAAATATGAACATTTCATGTGTAATGACATGTCATTTCAAATATCATTCTCGTTCTACATAACCCAGGGGGCTAGGGGAAGGACGGGAAGATAGGCGCAATATTAGCATCTCTTCTGCTCCGATCAGGGTAGCAGAAGAGCGCCTTGCTAAGCGAACATAGTCCCCCGCGAGAGGGCGCTGTAGTCCGCCCGCGCTGGTGTTAACGCTGGCCAGACATTTCATCACATCACGGTCGTAGTTCGGCATGATACACGCCTCCTGCAAAGCTCATGCGTGTTGTTGATTTTAATTCTATGCAGATATTGCTCTTTGCAGGTTATGAGGCTGGTTGTTTCAAGGCTGAATCCCGGAAAAGGCTGAAGCAAAAAACCCGGTCGAGGTACTCTACGTTTCATTTATACTTTCGATTTGGTTCCCTATGGAACCGGTTCATCCCTTCGTTCTTTGAAGATATCGAGCGCTTGATAAATGAGCCGCCGTGCTTGCGGGGCTCATTATCATACACTCTGAGCTTGGTGATCTCCCTGGTGAGGGGACTTTTATCGAGCATGTACTTATAAAACTTGTAAGACAAGTTATTGGTAACTGTCGGCATCGAGTCGACGCCTGCCAGCTCCCTAAGAGCTTCCAATCGGAGGTATCGTCTGCTACCGGTGATAATACGGAGTACTTTATTCTGCATCCTATCCAATCTCGCCAATGGAGTTGGCTTAAGGCTGCAGAACACCGGATAAGCGTACGTCATTGCAGGTCTTATCAGCTGCTTGTAGATAAGCAATTTATTCTCTACTGAGAGTTTCGAGCCCCTTGCTATCAAAGGATAGGTGCGTTTTAACGCAGCTCCCACCCTCTGGATAGCAAGGGTGATATGACGCCCGAAGTTGAGTCGCTTGTCCAGGTGTACCCCCAGGTACCTCGCATGGTTCACGTTCTCAACGGCCTCGTCATTGATTCTCAACTTCCGATAGAGTTTCGAGTGAGTGTACTTTTTCGTGAAGTTGATCGTCTCCGACTTAGCCGGATTGACCTCAATCTTGTTATCCGCCAAATACGGTATGATCTTCCTATCCAAGTGGACTTGGATCCTGTACTGGGCAGCGGCGCCTGAGAAGGAATGGGCAAAAATGGCGGTGTCATCAGCGTACACCGCCGTGCCCATATCCGGTCTCTCGCACTGAGGGAGATCATACGTATGTAACGAATACAGATGTGGGGACAAACATGAACCCTGCGGGACACCTGCTTCAATCGGGAACTCCGCGGAGCGAGTATTATTTACTCGCACCATAAACGTCCTCCCAACAAGGAAGGAGTTCACCAATTTCACTAGGTACGAGGGCATGCCTGCACCCAGCATTTTAGAGATAAGACCTTCCACCCATATTGAGTCGAAGGCTTTCTTCATGTCCAGCAGGACCATAACTGTATTGAGTCCACGTTGGGCTGCCTCTTTCACCCCGTGAACAATCCTTACGACCTGCGACGTGGTACTATGACCTTGTCTAAAGCCGAACTGCTCAGCGGGGATCATTTTGAGTTTCTCCTCGAGACTCAACAGTCGTCTCAGGAGGATCTTCTCGACGACTTTAGCGATCACGCTCAGGAGCGAAATGGGTCGGTAGCTATCGAGTTTGTGGCCATCCTTACCCGGTTTCAGAATCGGTATCACCAGTGCCTTCTTCAGACAATCTGGGTAACACCCCCACTTTATAATGGCGTTGATCAGGTGGATCATTTGGACTTTCCGCGGCAGGTTTCTGAGAGTCACGGCGTCCAAGCCGTCTGGCCCAGGCGCCTTTTTCGTCGGAAGTCTTTTAATGACTTCCGTCAGCTCCTCATAGTTTGTCGTTACTTTGGCAAACCTATGAGGGCCGATAGGGGGGGACACAGATTCACGAAAGTCTTCCGTTATCTTCGTTTTCTGTCTGTGCCCCTCACTAACGTCAGCCCAAGCCCAAGACGCTAGCCATTGCACCACAGCAGATTATCAGATAGGTGTGACTCTATTTTCTATACTTTACATCATGCAAGTATAGGTCCGTTTTAGACAAAAACAATTAATATGTGTTTGAAATTTACAAAAAAAAATTCATTAAGTGGGTAGGAGGAAAATTCATATGTATTACATGGGAGTAAAGTGCCTTTTCCTCCCTTGGATGTTTACTACATCCTGCGGGAGGAAAAGTGGCACTTTCCTCCCTAATATTACAAATAGCTATTTCATGCATCAACACACCACAGTAAATATAAGTTTTTGATACTTTCTCAGGAGCACAGGTCAAATGCGACTATTCACAATACGTTCAGTCATGGCGTTTTTAGTGTTTTCCATAGATACGGTGTTGTATAGATCTCATTATTTTCAGTATCACTGCTTCCCCAATCACAACTATTCATTTTATATTTTTTATCGTGACAAATAAAAGTCAAAACTAAGAAAACAGTCAATCTGACATTCGCGGAGGCCAAGTTGTGACACGTCGAGTGAAACAAAGCCTACTTGAGGAATTTGTTTGGTAGATATGCTGTTTCGTCACTAGCCTAATCCCAAGATGCATAGAAACCCCCTAAACCTCTCAGATCCCGTGGATCTTGAAATTTTGAATCTGTGAATGACCCATAGAAATTATAATATATATACTTACTCTAGAATGCCAATTCAATGGGACGAAAGTGTTGTAAAAAGTTCGATGCATTATTTAGTGCGCAAGATCAGGACCAGTTTCATTCATACCAGGGTGGGTTTCAGTGAGATTTTTAAATGATTCATGATATTGAGTAAAATCGATTTGATAATATGTTGGTGTCAGGGCAGTCTATGAGACACGAAATGTTTTGGTGGGCATATATTGTGAAACTGATTAAATCCGAGAACTTAATCGAATAAAATGACAATGAAAAAATATATCTTGAGTAGAGATAACTATTGGTGATGTTTCTAAAATATATATATTTTATGATTTTTTTTAAGTTCTAATTCCCACGGAAAGAGACATCATGTATTGTTCAGAGAACATCCTGAGAACCAAAGGAAGGTAGGTAGGAATTGATATTCTGCGAAACAGATTTTCGGCATGTCTCCAAAGTGACGGCATATGGATGTGCTGAGGACTGGATCTCGACGGGTCAGTCTCGAAGGGACCTCTAGCGGTGGAACGATTGATAATATTTCGGAAGAGCATCGTTCATGGAAATACCTATAAAACACAGACAGATCGCCAACCTTTCTGCGATGTTCCAGAGGAGTGAGCTAGCTTGTGAGTGAAGTTGTTGGATCACCATTCTGAAATTATTGCCAAGTACGTATTTTAAGGGTTATACCCAATACATTCGTTTTTGGTGAGTTAATACAGCAAGTGAAATAAAATGAGATATAAAACAAAATGAAGAGTAATAATAAATGGATTGTTTATAGAGCTGAGTGACTCAATATAAGAAATAAGAAACTGCCAATCAAAATTTTGAACTTTGCCATTTTTAATGTTTATAAATATTATATGAATACTTTTTGATAATAAAGGTAGTACTCTGTGTTTATTTTTCAAATGTGTACTTTTTCCTGATGGCCAATAGAACTACAAAAAGAATCTACAAAAATATATAAATGGTTGGGTAATAAGTGCATAATATTGATTACTGAACATACTAAGTTCGAATATTTCCTTTATTTCCACACCAAACCAAGCACGTCAACATTGTAAAAATTAAAATTTCACTACAGAAAAACCCGAAAACCAATAACATACACACTACCGATGAATAATTGAAGTAAACAACAGTAATAAGAAAAGCACATCTAAATAAACACAATAACGTTAATGGTTAATTTCACAATGAACACAAATCGCCTAAACCACCAAACTAACCCAAACCGGCTCTGGCAAACTACCAGCCTTTCTCTGCGGCAACTGAAAACTATTAACACTGTTGCACGATCCCAACAATTCAACGGGAATTTGGGTAGGCTTCACAGTAATGCTAGGGTATTTTCGACAGAATCTCGACTACAAAGATAAAATTTTCTGAAATTTGTCAACGCTGCAGAGCTAGGAGACTGGTTATGGGCATGCGCATTGATGAAAACATTTGGAATTTTACAACACTTTTCAGTGTCCCACGAAGAGGGGATTGGCATTCTAGAGTAAGTATATATATTATAATTTCTATGGAATGACCCCACAATTATACAAGTGCACTTCAATCTCGGTTTTCATATCCCAATTCATCTCCCAGAATGATATAAACGTTCTAATAGAATTCCACAGACTTGTGATGAATCAAATAATGAGCGTCGCAACGTGCTTCCATAAACTCATCGCAGAGAATTTTACGACGCCAACGTCAAGGTCGAGCATGCAATAAACTGGATGACATTTACTAGGTTAGGGTCGACGCCTTGACAAACCCATAGGACTTATTCGTGCCAAGAAATCTTCTGATATTACATTTATGTCATCCCAACAGGGTGAAGCTGGTGAAATGTGGTCGGGTGAATCCGAAGGGGGATTTAAAGACCTCTCTCAATTTCGAGATAAGGGTTCATGAGGGACAACAACTTATACAGTGCGGCTTTTAATGGTCCCCTCCATGTTAACTTTTGAACGGTTCGACTTACAAACATGAAGAAAAAAAACCATTTGGAGGGTCTTACCGATAATGCTTATTGAAATAAAAAATATGGTGATTGCTCGAAAGGGAGCGCGGGGGAGCAACTGAAAAAAATTTAGTTGCATGGGGGGTCAAGTGTCACAACGTGGAGAAGATAATTCAATTCTCTTTACAACCATCTGAATATTTTTGAATTTTGTTTAAACTTTTTTTCTCGATTTCAATTTTTATTCCTTTCAAAATATTTAAGTTGATGTGCCCCAGCGCCATCTGTCGAGTAACTGCAATGTTTCTTCTCTCAAACAGTAGTATGGATAAAACCCTTAAAAAAATTGTTGGTTTAATTGTTTCACATCAAACCGTTCAAATTCATCAAGGTATGAATCCTATTCAGAGCAACATTTATATTTGTTAATTCCAATTTGAATTGCAAAAAATATTAACGAAATTCAAAAAAAAAATGATGGTTGTGAAGAGAATGAAATTACGTTTTCAACGATGTGACACTTGGCCCCCCATGACATTAAAATTTTTGAGTTGATGTGCCCCCTCCTCGCGCCATCTGTCGAGCAATCGCCATATTTTTCATTTAAAACTAAAATCGATAAAACTCTCGAAACAGATTTTATTTTTTCATGTTTGTACGTCGAACCATTCAAAAGTAAACAGGGGGGACTATTAAAAGCCGCAGTGTATAACGAATAAAGTTCATATTTCCCCAAAATTCAGTAACTTTCGAACTTGTATTCATAATGCTTCGGAAAACTATTCTTTACTGTCACGAGATTTTCTTGCATTGTTACGAATTTGTTCGAAAAAGGTTGGCAATTTATTAGAGTGAGTAGAATTCTTCTGGACTTCCATTGTCTAGAAACAAAGAAAATAAAATATTTGCAAGTGTTTTAAGTCACTGTGACTCAAAACACATGCAAAGGATTCACTTTATCCAAAAGAAAAGAGAATCTTTACTAGTGTTTTGAGTCACTGTGACTCAAAACAAAAGTAAAGAATTAATTTTTTCTGTTTCTAGATAGTGGAAGTCCAGCAGAATTCTACTCATTGTAACAAATGTATGGGTTTGGACTAAGAATAGCCTCATGGTTAATCCTGACGGTCACAAGAGGCGAATAAAGGGATAACCATAGGTGGTACATAGTCTACACCATCATCTGGTGAAGTACTACCATGTCGACTATATTTGTTGTGAAATAGATTTTTTTCTACCAGCGTGCGAAAAAATCCACTTTTCCGCACTCATTTTCGTTTTGAAAAAGTCACTTTTCCGCAGTAGTGCGGAAAAGTTATTTCCGCACTCTTTTCAGTGCGGAAAAAACATTTTAGTGCGGAACAGTAGGTAGATTTGTTTATGAAAAATGGGAAAAGTAAATTTCTATGTTTTTGTACCACTTTATATTTATAACCTGTAGTTACTGCAGTTTCGTCCTATATGGACATTTTCAAAACTATAATTCCAACTGATCAGTAACTAAAGGTTATAAATATAAAGTGGTACAAAAACATAGAAATTTACTTTTCCCATTTTTCATGATGATCTCCTACCACATAGTAACGGCTACATCATCAATTTATAGATTTGTTTAGTTTTTGCGGATTATACTGACATTTAAATATTGCGTCGCAGAAGGTTAAAATAGAAAGCTTACCAAGTATGGTTGTATAGTTTAATATATATTTAATAATAAATGTTCTTTATATTAACTTTTGGATGTTTTTTCCGCTAGTAGTGTACCTAACACAAGCATAAACTGTCTTTTCCGCACGCGATTTCTGGCCGATGGACGCGTTAGCAATCGCGTGCGGAAAAGTATCAGTTTCCGCCACTTGTTAGTTAAACTACTATTCTATGTTTCAGTGTTTGGTCGTTGAATTTTGGTCACCTTTTTTCATGTCTCATTAGCGATTCACTTTTTCAATATCCGTAGAATCAACAAAAATATCAATGACTTCCGCCGTCGCCTACAATGCAAAAAAATCTGATATTCTGACTTTCCATAGAAACACAAGTCAACTCCTGCACCTGCAAGATTCACATGCTTTGTCCTGATGAATACGAACTCCATTATTCTTTTCCCCTCCTCTTCTTTTCCTTTCCCCTTCAATTTTCAGGTCATATTATAACAATTATGAAGTCTTTCCGAGTAAAATAGTCCTGAAGCAAAATACCTCTCTATTCGAATTCCCGGGCGAGGGGTACTCGAGGTGACGCACCATCAAAAAATTTCAATATTCACTTTTGTAATATCCGTGGACTTAACAAGAACATCAATCACCTATAGACGGAAAAACCTGATATTCTGGATTTAACAGAAACACATGTGAACTCCACCACCAACAAGTCCACTAGTTACGAACTCCATTCTCGGTTCAGTTTCAAAGGTGGTGTTTTTACTCTAAGACTATTCTATCATGCCAATGCCAATGTAGGGTCATGTAGCTCAGTGGTTGAGACTTTTACGTTCGAAACCATTGTCTGCTGGTCGACTAGGTTCGAATCCTAGCGAGTACAGATTTTTATCTGATGGCCCGAGAAAGTGCTAGGAATCGCACGTTAAAAGGTAAGACCTCGTTAATCCTTGGCTCGCACAAATTTCGACTTTTGAGGGCTGCCGTTCGTAAGGGGACGACAGCTGGTTAACGGAAAAAAAAAACAATTTTACCAAAAAAAAAAACAATGCGAAACAAAACCTTGTTTCCTGAGAAAGTTTGGTCTGGAATTTTCCGGTCAGAAAAGATAGGTCACAGTCAGTCAACCGAGAGAGACAGTTCATCCTTCGACTTCACAGCGTTCGGTCGTCCTTCAATCCAAAACTCAATTCTACAAGTACCTCGGCCGGGACTTATTGTTATCAGACATTATAAAGAGATTTATCAGACATTACCTTGAGTTTCCGACTTTGCCTCAGAAGTTGAAAGTTATCCACGAAAATATAAAATAGGTGAGACGGTGCTAAAACGCCGATATCGCCAAAATAGAATTGAACCTTGTAGAAAAATATTAAAAATATATAAAAAGTTGATATTTTTTATTTTCTTCATTAATTTATTGGAACCACGTTTTTGCGCATCCTGTGCATTATTCAGAGGATGTAGAAAGGATGCATAAGCCTCAACCGGCTGCATTTACCACTTTCTCAAAAAAAAAACTAGAATAACTCAAAAACTCATAAACAGTTAAATTTTCATAAAAGATATAATACACAGAATTTAAGTCATGAGCAGAATTCAAAAATGAGATGCAATACGCGCCACGGCAAATAATAATAATAACCGTCCTCTACCCGCACAGGCCATGCCTTTAGGTACACTCTACGAGTGTTTATGAGGGAGTATTATTATTATTATTATTATTATTATTATTATTATTATTAATACAGGGTGTGCCGTAGAAAATAACAAAGATGACATCATTTCCGATCAACCTGAAGAAGTCATAATAACGAAAATATGTTAGTTGACTTCTTCATTAGTTCTTTACCAAATCCATCAATTTTCAAATTCGCCCTATTTCCAGTTCTCTATACAGAGTGTTAATTGAGTACGATGACAAACTTCGGGAGGTTATTCTTTGAAAGTTTTCAGGACGAAATATATGTCCCAAACGGCTTTGTTTTCTAGATACAGGGTGATAAAAATACATTTTTTTCAAGATTTTTTTGAAGTCAACTTCGACATTTTCGATCATAATCAGTTCAAATTAGGCAAGTACAATCCATTCATTAGTACGCACGATACAAAATAATTCATTTCTCAAATAATTCACAGGGTCCTCCTTTTTTCAGAGTCAAGCCTTGTTCAATCATTCAGATGTTTTTTCCGCCGTCACTGACATATTATGATACAGGAATATTCAATTTTGTTTTATTTAACATCTTTTTGTTTTCTTCAAGTTTTTATTTGTTTGTACGGTTCATGAGCTGAACTAAAAATTTTAATACAAAAATTTTCCAGTGTCCCGTAACATTTAGAAAATTTCAAAATGAAACATTCTCAATATAAAGACAACCTTTCATACGAATGCACTGAAAATTAAATAATAATTTTTTCCATTGTTTAATATAGGTTATTCTGTGGGTATTAGATTCAATATCTTCCTGTACACGATTACCTATTTTGTATCCACGGAAGCTTTTGAATTTGTTACTCACAGAATAACCTAGATCAAACAATTTTTATTCATCGTAGATTATTCTTATTCTGAAAAAATATTTCTTCCAGTTTACAATAATTGAGAATATTTTATTATCAAATTTTCTAATGTTATGGGACACTGGAAAATGTGTGCAATAATTTTTTCATTATAACTCCTGAACCGTACCTACTTCAAGAAAACCAAAAGATGATGAAACATCATTGATTATTCTTCTGTCACAATCTCTCACTGGTGGCAGAAAAAAAAATCTGAAGGGTTGAACAAGTCTTGACTCATCTGAAAAAAGGAGGACCTTGTGAATTATCTAACTGATTATTGTCGAAAATGTCGAGGTTTACTAAAAAAAAATTTGAAAATAATTTGTTTTTATCACATTGTGTATCGAAAACCAAGCCGTCTTGGGACATGTTTATATAAACTTGTCGTTCTGAAAACATTCAAAGAATCACCTCCTGAAGTTTGTCAACATACTCAATTAATACCCTGTATAGATCGCCTTATCTCTTCAATATATACTCTGTATACTTCCATGACAATCTGGAAGTTTCCGACCTGTTTCCCAACCATGAAAGTACACCCACCGCTAGTCAGAGTTGTAACGATCCCACGGGACATTTGACTCGGGGAATATCTAACCAAATTTCCTGGAATCGTGAAGAGTTTCCACGGACTTATTACCGTGTTAGCATAGTATTTAATTGTCTCGGTACATGCTCTGGACCACTAACGGACATGGAGCAACGAACACAACATGCAATTGTTGTTGAAATCCCATCTCACTCTATTCATCAACGAGTGCTTCGGAGCGGGAAATGGCTTGCATGTATGGTATGAGCGGAGGAAATGAAAGTATAAATCGTGGCATTCATTGTCTTGATTTGAAAGGGTTTCACAGTATTTGGAATAGAATAGAATAGAACGGATAAGATTTTTATTCACCTCGTTATATTATTTCCAGTAAAGTACACTCTTAGAGGAATGTTTAACAGGAGGAGTGAATATGCAAACGTAGGTACGGGCTGTTACATGTTTCAGCAGTTCAGGAAAAAAAAGGAAATTTTCACATTAGCTATTAGAGCGCAAAATGTTACATACTCTGTGCTCGAAATACACACAATATTTTTTCGACAAATGCAGATATCAGATACAAACAGAACACTCGATACTTTATCTAACAGGGATTACTTAATAATAATATTCATTTCTTTTGTAACGATCTCACGGCATTTTCATTTGAATTCTTTCAATTAAACAATCTCACTTCACCAACAGGACTATATAATAAACGCTTTGTAGTTGTTCGACTAACAAATCGCTTGCAAAATGACATATGTCAAAGAAAATTGAAAAATCTCGATACTGGATAATTCAAACGGAAATTCGGGCCAGAATTCTTACAATTTAAAAGATTCGAATTAATATTAATAATAAGTTGTTCTGGCAGACAGACGTTGTCTCCGAATGGACCAGCTCAAGTAAATCGCGACATCAATTGCTCTTCGAATGATTGGAAATCAAAATATGAATCCTGCTACCTGGACACAGCTCTCAAATGCATTAATTAATTGCATTGCAAACCATCTCTTGTAGGATGAAATTACTCCAATTCGGTTTCTTGGATGCTGTGGTAGACTACTGGATGTATGAAATCATTTATACCATTCCATGAGTGCATGAATGACTAGTATCAATTATTGAATTTGAAATAACAATATTTCGTCTCGTTGCTATCGTTAGAATGTTATATTTATTGGTTTCAGCTATCAATAATTCTAATTTATATTTATTCCTTTTTGCTTTTTTGCTTTTTTTGCTTTTTCTCTGTTTTTCCTTTTCTCCAGATACCTTTTTATTATAGAGAGTCATATGTTCTATAAACATAACTCAAACCAACGAACCGTTGCATATAGTCTAAGGTGACTCGGTTCAAGGTAAATTTTAGCCTCTACAGGCTCGGTTGTTACCGACGTAGCGTGAGACGGGCCGCCAGAAGGCATCACTGGAAGAATAACGCGAGCTAAATCATAAGGTACAGTACTGAAAATTTGCAGAATAATCGGAAGTTATTAAAATAAGTAGAGAACAAATTGGCAGAAGAATAGATGAAAGATAGAGACCCGCCAGAAGGCGCTAATGTTGTGAAAAATTTTGCCATACTTAAGTGACTCAGTGCACTTCTGGCAAGCTTTATACTTATTCTGTGACTTAAAACTGGATTGCCTGCAAAACGCCAGAAGGCTAAGTGGAAGAATCACAAAGATATTCGCGATACTATGAGCGTCGGCGGCCCACTCTATGGATAATTTTATTTTATATTTTATATTTTATCTCATTAGGTGAACTTCTGGCGATTTGTCAACATAATATACAAAAGTTTAATATACTATTGCTCAACTGTCAGAAGTAAATTCGGAAGACATTGATTGTTTTTATACAATAACATGAAAATTACTTTTATTTATACGCCTAATACAATTCTGTACTGTACGCGTCCAAATCTACCGTTCGCATCCTAGGGAATGGCGATACGATAAGATATTTGTGGGTATCGATATTTTAAACTTCGATACTCGATATTTTGAGATTTCGATACTTTCCATTGAATATCGACTCGAAAGTATCGAAGGATTGTTCACTACCCTGTCATCGTTTTAGACGAGCGCTCAAATGCCAAACTATAATCCTCAAACTGCGCATGCGCAGTAGTGTTGAGGCGTGATTGGTCACTGTTATGGCGGGACGTTTAAATAAAATACGAGAAAAAGACAAACTGAGTTTAAAATGCGTGAATTTGTTTTTTCACTCGCGATTAACGAACAAAAGTAACCTGAGCCAGCTAGCTCGCCTGTTCACTACAGGGTTGTGTGTTAATCATGAGCGAAAAAACAAACTCACACATTGTCAACTCAGTTTGCCCTTTTCTTGTCTTTTATTTAAACGTCTCGCTTTTACAGTGGCCAATCACGCCTCAATATTAAGCGCATGCGCAGTTTAAAAATTTTAATTTGGCATTTAGGTGCTCGTATCGAAACGGATCGATATTTGAAGTATTGATATTTTTACATTCGATATTTTCTCATACCGATACAAGAAGAACAATACATATCGATATGCAGTATCGATATTTTCAGAATTATCGCCCTCCTCTATAGCCTTCCTTAAAATGCGACACTCTCTCTTCCAACACAAATATCTAGGCAAATATATATCCTATAAGACGAGGTAATATAGACAGAGACAAAGAAAGTAAAAGAAAGATAGCATTAGAGCAGATGTCAAGAAGAAAAGAGACCGTATATACCTGGATCTGTGGAAGCTAATGGCGACAACGCCTGAGAGTGGAAAATTTCGAAGGGTAAATATATCGCAATATAGTTCTGATGGTATACCAAAAATTCAAATATAATCTACTATTTGTATTCGACAAATATTCAATAATTTCATTCTGATAGATATAAAATTAATCGTCATATTTTATCATAATAACAAAATTATGGACATAAATACGTATATATTCCTAATTGACTTCTGGCATTTGTCCAATGGTGTCATGAAATATCCTGAATTATGTAATGAGTTAAAATATAAAATATAAAAAAAAATATCCCTAGAGTGGACCGCCAACGTGAATATATTGGTCAAAGGTGCCACGTATTTCTTGCACCAAGATTGTATAACAACTTACCTCCCTTGTAAAAAAATATGAACTCCATCACTCTTTTCAAGTCTAAACTCAAGACCTGGGTTTTTCAAACACCTAGATAATATAGTATCGAGCAACAAATAGATATGAAGAATAACCAGAATAACATAATTCATGTTCTGATTTATTGGTATTCGTTTTGTAAAATATTCAAATATCATTCAATAACCTGTTTCTTGTTTATTGTCCATATTTTAGGATAGATTTATGTGTGTGTAAGAGAGAAGTTGTGTGTGGTGTGTGTGTGTGTGTGTGAAAGAAAGAGAGAGTGGGTGTGTGTGTGTGTACGAATAAAATTGTCGCTATTATTATTATACTATTGTTATTTATACTTCGGAGCACAGATACTATCAAAAATCTCTTAAAATACTTAAATAATTCAAAATACCCATGTGCAGGTTTACCTTTTTGGGATTTGTATTTATTTACCCTTTTTGTGGGATTTCTGTCTCATTGTAATGCATTATTTGTAAAATTTTATGGTAAATAAATTTTTTTTTTTTTTTTGAGGCATCGACTGCTAAGGTCATTAGCCTTTACTCATTGTAGTCATCAAGATGAGTTATTCTTCTCTGTTTCATAATTTTTTGTAAATTCCAGTCTCTTTCAGAAAGAAAAGTGTTCGGGATACAGTATGTTATTTTCCAGGCATGCTTGTAAGGTGTTCGTTATTCCTATATGTTTGATTGCTTGATGTTCTGGGCATTGTGTGAGTATGTGTTTGATAGTAAGTCTTCTGTAACAGTGTTGGCATCTAGGTTGTTGATCTCCTGCATAAATAGGTTGGTCAAATTTGTATGTCCTATCCGTGCTCGGGTAATAACAACTTGATCTCTTCTCTCTCTCTCTCTCTTCTGCATGAGTATGATAGCGGCTTATGTGGATGAACTTTCTGCTTTATTTCCTTCAATTTTGACTCAGTTCTCCATTCTATTTGCCATTGTCCTAAGCTAGCGTGTTTCAAATGGGTTTTTATATCATCAACCCTGATATATATCCCCAGCAACAAGCTCTTGAGCAGCTTCTTTGGCAGCACTGTCAACAAGTTCATTACCAGCTATTCCACAATGACTAGGAATCCAGAGAAATCAAATTGATTTGTTTTGTGTTCTCAGCCAATGTATACGGGCAAGTATTATTTGTACCAGTGGATCTCTACTAAACGGGTTCTGTAGTGCTTGTATAGAACTCAGGGAGTCGGTGCAAACAACGAATTTGTTGTATGTGTTGAATTCTATAAATCCTGTACTTTGTAAAATAGCATATAGTTCTGTTGTATAAACACTGGCTTCACATGGTAATGACCATGAATGTCCAGCAGGACGGGTGATAGTTGGCCGTTGTTCATAGTGTTCATAGTCTTCTGTAATTTTTGGTAGGTAATTAGGGTGGGTTGGAAGTGCATAAATTTATTATTATTATTATTAAGTGATTTTGGTGAATGAATACCATTTAATCAAAATTACTCAACGTTGCACTTTTATTATTAACTAGATTAAAATGGAATGCACAATTCTGACAATTTTTAATAGATATAGCCATAGTCGGTATCCAAATTGCTGGTAATACAATCGATATCTCTAATACATACAGAAAAAAAATTAGTGTGTTAGTAATTACATTGTCAATTATTTTTTATTTCTAAGTACATGTTTGAAGTAAAGCGTGTTCTTTAGTTTTTTGAAAATATTATTTTTTATTCGCTAACTTCTGAGGGCGGAAATTATGTGAAGGAATATAGAAAAAATTGAAAAATATCTAGTACTGATGATATTTTCTGTATACTCCTAAGGAAAAAAAAAGTCCTGGATACCAAGAAGGAATACATGGTACATATGAAGTAAAGTGATACATTTCTAAACCAAAAATCTTAATTTCATCCTTAATAATTATCTCGCAAATTCCACGAAAACTTGTTGCTGTCTAGAAGTTGACATGTGAAACTTCGCACGAGAAGTATTTGTTCGAACTGAACAAAACCCTGCGCCTCCTCGAATTGAGTTTTCAAGCGAGTCATAATCTCCTACCATAATTCATAAGTTATTGCTTTCTGCCGTCAACAGAATGAAATTTCTGCCGCTTACATGGCAATTTGTGTAGAGTATACACTTTCGCACTCATTACTGCTTATTAAAGTTTCCTTGTGAGAGGGTACGTAATTTTATGACTGCAACACTTGCTGCCGAAAACTTCGAGGCTCTGTGAATATGTGATGTTTGCGTACCATCTTGGACAAATGACGAAAATTACTCTAGTCAAACAGTGATTTCGCCAGTAATAAAATTTAATAGTTTTTTTTCTCAGTCGTTCTATTCCAGGTGGCACCCCGTATTGGCTGAATCTCGTTTTCATATTGGGCCAATATGGATATATTGTAAATGTAAAAATAATATTGAACCAATATGGGTGCATATTGGAAAAACAATATTTGATCAATAATATTGGTGGAATATTGGCTCACCTTGTTCTGGCTGTACATTGTTTCATAAAATATTGGGTCAGTATTGGTTCAATAATTTTCACCAATATCGATAAAGCGATATTGCCCACATATTGTTTCCAGCACCTAGCTCCAATATTGCGATTTCAATATTCCTCTTATATCGATTTTAGAGATAAAAAACAATATTGTATATCCAAGTTTGATAGCACATTGGTGGAATATTATTTCATCCATATTCGAATAATTAAATACTGACCCTATATTGATTGAGATTGTTACGAAAACCTCACGTCAATATTTGAAAGACAATATTGATACAATATCACAAAATGAATTTATCACTATGATTGAAATTTCATAGTGGCCGAATATTCAATGAACAATATTGAAATGAGGTATGATCAAACTTGGGGTAAAAAACAGCTAGGTGGCCCCACATATGGAACAACAGCTGAATCATAGTAACATATAATAAATAAAGCGTCTCACAATGCGTTTATAACTGGAAATATTTCATCAATGTTTCGAAAGCAACATATTCACTTTGAATTTTACTAATATATACAAATAATGATATTGTAACAATATCGCTAAATATTTTGAGGTCAATATTGCTTCCACAATATTTCATCAAAATTAATTGTATAATGTCCAAGTCATATTATACCTTCATCCTGAAATAATTATAATTTTATTTCGCCAATATTACGTTTGAATATTTTGCCATTATTTTTATATTCTACCAATATTTAAGTGTGCTACAGCGATATTGTACCAATAATATTTTGATGCCAATATTGCTTCGAGAATATTACACGAATATTATTTTCAAAATATTGGACCAATATCGCCAATATTGTTATTTGAATATTCTGCCAATATTGTACCGATATTGTCTCAATAAGGGTGTGCTACTTGGGATATGTTTCTTAGGGTGCTGCATCTGAATTTAGACTTTGCTACCGATATGGCTTCAAAACAAAGATCGCAAAAAAAACTCAAAATTTTCGTCCTTTCTTCAGTTTCTCACCAAAAAGTCATAAAACACTTTTCGAGGTAGACCGTCATGTACAAATTAAATTACATAATATTTCCTACAAAAAGCAATCCTCAAATGTATATTGTGTATGTACTACTTTCTGGAAAACCCAGTTTTCTTGTTAGGTTTTCGCTTATAACTCAAAAACCATGCTCTTAATTACAATAAAGCTTAGATTATTCTCAAATCAAATTTTCTTTTTTGAGAAGTGCACAAGTCTCAAAGAAAGGTCATTACATTTTTTGGTGAACTCGCAAATGACACTAGAATAGAATATGCTCTGAAGAGATTCCAAATTAAATTCTTCTACTAGTCTCTTGATATACTAATTAATCAACTCAGGACACGCTTTATCAGCATGCACGAATTAATGAGCTACTTTTCATTTTTAAATCCAGTCTGTTCCGTGGGAGAAATTATGGATCATGCTGAAAAAAATACGGAAATAACTTTTCTAAGCAATTAATAAACTTCAAAAGTGTATTCTCGAATGGAATTTGCAAAAAGAAAACAATCTATGAATTGGCCACATATTTTTTATTAGAAATTCCGGATATATGTTGGTTGTTTCAACCTTCTTAACATTACCGTTAACATCTGCTTCTGCTGAAAGAACATTTTCAAAGTTAAAGTAAAACTTATTTTACATTGGAAAACTTCATACGGATGGCTTCACTAGCACCAGACAGATTTTTGGGATGTGAGATTTTATATTTGAATTACCTAGCAAATTATGGCATTTATATCATCCAGAGTGGCAGCAAAACACGCGGTAATAGTCACCTCATATCCCATATCGCGTTGACCCGTATGGTTGGTAAGCAACCGCCCGGACTATCACAGCGCATCCAACAATTATTGTTGGCGATTTTTTAGGACTCAAAAAAGCAAAGAGGTAAAATGTTTCTTTCCTCGCTTCGGCATTGACAGTAGGCTCGATTTCTGAGTAAAGTTGAATGAAGTGCTTGAACTTTGAGTGCCTTTGGTTAGCAAGACTTCAAATAGTCGAAGAATTATTTGGTCTGTGCCTGCATTTGTTTTAGGTAGGTAGAGACCCATCATTTAAATTGTATTCATGCTAGTAACGCCTGTATTTGTTTTAGTTTGGCATTTCTGTCCGCTACAACACGTTAATGGTTATTTTCCGTCGACCGTTCATTTATGATGTATTTTAACGCACTCGAAATCGTTGATTAATGACCCCTGTTAATGAATGATTTTCTATTAATCAACGATTTGATTATATGCAACCCAACATACATTGCTCTTATACATTTTATATTGGTTAGTACTACCTGTCATTATTTATTTGTCAATTTTCAATAAAATTTTAGAAGATGTTTATTACACCAGTTGTCACTCAAAACCACATATGGTCCCGTGGCGTAATGGTAAAGTGCACATGGCTTGCAACACTGAGGTCGAGAGTTCAAAACCCACCGAGGGTAATTTTTTTTTTATTATTTCAATTTGAAAATAAATAATAAAAAATAAAATAAAACTACCACTGAAAAAAATTAAACTATCTTTAAGTAGAGTTAATATAAATAGGAAATAGTGATTGTTTTTTATCATAACGTTAAATAAATAAACATTGAAAATAAGATATCTCTATTTTTGAAAACTTCTGTCGACGGAAAAGTTTTGTAACAAACTCGTGAATTAAAATGGCGATTAACAATCTCAAACATTAACGCGCTCTCTCCGCTCACGCGTTAAATTATCTCGATTGTTAATCGCCCTTATTAATACTCTTGTTCGTTAATAGTTATTTAACGTTAATAGTTATTTAACGAACAAGTGTATTAATAAGGGCGATTAACAATCGAGATATTTTAACGCGTGAGCGGAGCGAGCGCGTTAATGTTTGAGATTGTTAATCGCCATTTTAATTCACGAGTTTGTTACAAAACTTTTCCGTCGACAGTAGTTTTCGAAAATAGAATCTCACTTTCAATGTTTATTTATTTAACGTTACGATAAAAAACAATCACTATTTCCTATTTATATTAACTCTACTTAAAGATAGTTTAATTTTTCTCAGTGGTAGTTTTATTTTATTTTTTATTATTTATTTTCAAATTGAAATAAAAAAAAAATTACCCTCGGTGGGTTTTGAACTCTCGACCATAGTGTTGCAAGCCAGGTGAAATTTACCGTTACGCCACGGGACCATGTATGGTCTTGAGTGACAACTGGTGTAATGAACATTTTCTGAAATTTTATTTGAAAATTGACAAATAAATAATGACAGATAGTATTAACCAATATAAAATGTATAAGAGCAATGTATGTTGGGTTGCATATAAACAAATCGTTGATTAATAGAAAATCATTCATTAACAGGGGTCATTAATCAACGATTTTGAATGCGTTAAAATACATCATAAATGAACGGTCGACGGAAAAGTATTCATTAAAAGCCATTACCGGAAGCCGACAGTTTCTTATTTTGAAAACCAGGTTCAAAGACTCACAAAATCCCTGAGATAAATCTGATCTATTACAACCATATACCGGAATATTGCTAATTCCTTAGAAAAATGCACACTTCTCGTAATATTTTTCCTTTGGAAAATATTTCAATATAAATAATATAATATGATGAATAAGTATATTGTGTATTATTATTTGGAATTATGACCCATAATTTTTGGTGTTTCCAGATTTTATTGCCACATGTATGAATATCCTAACAAAATTTGGCGGGGTGGGCCCCGAATCCTCATCGCTGCCACTGTCGTGATTCTTGCAACAAATGAAAGTTAGGTTAGGTTAGAAACATTGCCAGCTTCGCAGTTGTCGCGACCTACAAATAATCTGTTACACCCCAGAAAAATTATCCAACATCTCACTCAAACGAACAGAGAAAATGCTGGTAACGACTCCCATCAAAATTAAAGGATTTTCTGCGAATTGAGTTCGGTCGGGTACAGACAATAAATTCCAACGAGAACGTTCGTTTCAAATTTATTTCTCTCCACTAATCGCATTTGAGCGTTCCCACGCGATTTTGTAACATGGAATATGGGTTCAAGAACAATTCGAGGGATCACGAAAGTATTGCGGCCTTTTTTTCTCATGATGGACGATGGACGTTGTGGAAGAACTTCATTACTGATGGCGATCTGATGGATTGGCGCAGCCTTGGGTTTGCGTGATAGGATGCCCTGTAGCCAGATATTATAAGGTTATATTCCCTTTTTTAACGGGTTTGTTCACCTAAACATTATACAGAGTGATCCACTTGAAAGCGGGTCATCTCTCTAAAACTGTTATTCATTATCCGATTCGGAAGTTTTTTTTCAATAGATAGAGCATCAATAGTTCTAGTCGAGTGACATAAATTCGAAATGAAAATAAAAAATATCAAGGCCTACTTCGAATTTTTTTCAAGGTCAAAAATCCAAAAAACATACTAGCGGTTTTTTTAGATAGAATTAGACGGCGCCACTGGATTCATGACATTCAAGTGATTTATGTGAAAATTACGTAGGAATGTACCCATGAATAAAAAAGTTATACGGGAATGAAATTTGAACATTATGTCAATAAATCAATTTCAGAAGTTTCATCAAAATTCTGACTGCACCACTGGATTCAGAATACTTCGAAATATATTAGGTCAAAATTTCATCAAAATCTGTTCATGAATGAAAAAATTATAAAATAATAAAATTTGAAATTAGTGGAATTTTAGGAAAATTTTATTTTATTATTTTATAATTTTTTATTTATGAACAGATTTCAATGAAATTCTGACCAAATATATTTCGAAATATTTTGAATCCAGTGGTGTTGTCAGAATTTTAATAAAAGTTCTAAAATTGAAGTGGTGGGTTGATCTATTGACAAAATTTTCAAATTTTATGCCCATATAACTTTTTTATTGATGGACGCATTCCTACAAAATTTTCACATATACCACTTGAAAATATTGTGAATCCAGTGGCGTCGCCGAATTCTATTTAAAAAAAATCGCTGAATTCAACATAATTATTAAAGTTTATGAGATAAGGTCTACAATTTTTCAATATCACAAACAAAAACTTTTTCTTGTACATTTGTCATAAAAATCATCACAATAAACTAAATATACTACTTTTGTACAAAAAGCAGAATTTCCATTAAAATAGTATCAAGAATGATAGACCGTCAGCTAGTGATTTAGGTGCCCCATTTTCGCATACAAGCCTCGAATAGGGTTGAAAAGTATATTGATACGGAGTAAAATGAAGATATTTCCACAAGTGGGTCACGGGGATAAAATATCGAAAATCTATATATTTTTTTTTTGTTGTTTTCTTCGTGCTCCCTAACTACGGTATGAAATTACAAGAAAAAAATAAGAAAAAAGTTCATAAGAATATATGTTCGGAGTTCCTTCTTTTCTCAGAAATGTTTTGGAGTGTTTATACACCAGAGTGAACTAATACAAGGAATAAGAACCTGCCAATCAAAATTTAGAATTCTATATTGGCACCACTTCAAAAACACTCAGCCTTTTCCTATTTCTATTCAAAGGACTCATTTTGAATCGACAGTGCCTTGCTTCGTTCATTGAAAAATAATCCCCCGTTGCCATCATTAACCTTAAAATAAAATATTTGTCCTCTAACGGTATCTTTACTAGGCTATAAGTTTAATGGCAATTTTCAATATTGGCAATACAAATAATATATAATGCAATGAGAAAAATAAACAAAAACAAGCACTCAGCCATATTATTTATAAGTATGTGTTCTGTCATTTGTCAGTTGCCTTGTCAACTTAAAATAAAATAAAAGATAAGCATGTTT
This sequence comes from Chrysolina haemoptera, assembly GCA_958298965.1. Lineage (NCBI taxonomy): Eukaryota > Metazoa > Arthropoda > Insecta > Coleoptera > Chrysomelidae > Chrysolina > Chrysolina haemoptera. Next base: position 49,590,600 of record OY282586.1, on the reverse strand, counting down.
TATTTAACTTCTCCTTTTTATTTTCTGTATGAACTTGTTATGGGTGTTGTGCAGTTTAATCTTTTTATATTATTTTATTTTATTTTTTATTTTATTTTACTTGCTGTATGAACTCACCATAAATACTGTTCCCTAGGAGCCACTCGTAAAAATATCTTCATTTCACTCCAAATCGATTCCCAACCCTATCCGAGGCTTGTATGCGAAAATGGGCAACAAAATCTGTCACTATCTGACGGCCTATGAGGCTTATGGTATTTGGTGGCACCTAAAGTTTTGAAAAGATGAACTGAATTCCTGATTCAGTCTCCGTCCTACACAGGACCATTACCAGGCAACAAATCATTTCATCGTAGTCATTTTTTACCTTGAAGATGACATATTTCCAATTACCCATCGTACTCTTTCTCTAAGGCGGTTGTAATGAGGAAACTCAATTTACCGAAGTTTTATCAAGATTAATGAAAGACAAAAATGCCAACTCGAAAAATTATCTCATTTTCACGAAAATGGAGTTTCCCAATACAATCGAACGAACGATTTAATTCGGAGAAGGCATCGCTATAATTGGAAAGGTTTGTTGCTGTCAAGAGAATATTAGTTGGAGAACAAAAGTAATTTGGATCACATGAAAAGAAACACTGCGACTGGAAAAATAATCGGATTTGGAAGTAATCACTGAAAAAGACAATCTCGTGTTCGCTAGAATTGAATTGATTGTTTGTCACAAAGTTATTCAAAATAAAAGCAAACTGATAAACCAAGGCTTGCTTCGATTTACTTTTTATTTCGTACTATTCGTAATCCCGTAATTTCCTTACTGATATTATAAGGGTTCAAATGGGGGTGTAGGGATCTGAGTGACTGTGCGCCTGAGGCCCAGACACTTAGAAACCCCAGCACCTCAACGCTACTCTCACCTCCACGTTGGTGAACCCTGGGCAACGTCATGATCTGGCATGGCGGCTAACGAGAGTAAAGCGGCCTGGCGCAAGCCGGTCCCTCTAGTCCCTCGAGGACTATAACCCAAGCCGAGGTGGAAACCCAGAAACCCAGATGGAGCCGGAAAAGCTAAAGGCTGTCCAACGCTCCATCATCTTGGCCTATGAGGAAATCCCCTTGGAGGGAACACAGGTGCGCTTAACCAAGTGCACTTTTAGGTTGGGATTCCTCGTCATGGCGTGCGCGGACGGAGCCAGTGCGCGGTGGCTGAAAGGCATCGTACCGACCCTTACGCCTTGGGAGGGAGCAACCCTCAGGGCGGTGGTAGAGGACGAGATCCCGAAGCCCTACGCCTGCACTGTCCATGTCAATGACGAGGATGGGAAGAAGCTCGAGGTCGAAAGGATTCTCACCCGCTTACAGGTGAGAAACCACGGCCTGAACACAAAGCTCTGGACGGTATGGGGTAAGACCCCTACAAAGACAGGACAGATTTGGGTGTTCTCAATGGACAAAAAGTCCATACAACACTGTGTCGGAGAAATATTGAGACGAGAGATAAGGAACAAAACAGTGGCCATCTACTCCGACAGTCAAGCTGCGCTCAATGCAATCGGTTCCCACCAAGTCAAATCAAGACTGGTCTGGGACTGTTTGTGTGATCTGACCGAGCTGGGTAGTCGTAACAATGTGACCCTAGCTTGGGTGCCAGGCCACGAGGGACACCTGGGCAATGAGCGGGCCGACACACTAGCCAGAGAAGGCTCTTCGGCAGCGCTCATTGGGCCAGAACCCTTCTGCGGCGTAGCAAAATCTACCACAAAAGCCCACACCAAACAGTGGGTAGGAAACAAATCTCAAGAGTGGTGGGAAACCCGACCAGGATTGAGACAGGCCAAGGAGTTCATCAAAAGACGCTCGCCAAAATTCACGACGGAACTCCTTAGCTATAAAAGGAGGATCGTCAGACAAGTAGTAGGTAGGCTTAACAGACATATGAATATTATAGGTCTAGCGGAAGAAGCAATCTGCAGGTTCTGCCAGGAAGAAGAGGAAACCGCAATACATGTAATGTGTCAGTGCGAAGGACTAGCAAGGGTGCGGTTTCTACAACTTGGAGATGAAAAACCAAGAGCGGAAAGCTATCTCGAGAGGCCATTATCAAATCTGCTCAGTCTGATGGAATGGACGAAGCTAGATGATGTGCTATAAACAATCGGAGCCTCCACAATAGATCTGAAAAGGTCGCAGTGGATTAGGCCAAGGGGCCAGCTCCCTTGTAACATCTAACATCTAACATCTACTGATATTGGGTCTAATGAATAAACCTTAAGCAAATGCTTTTACTCAGATTTCTTGAAATAGACCAATCCATTTTATTAATTAATGAGAGAGACAAACCTATAGTAAAAGCTTTTGCTAGCTTTTATTCATAACACCCATTATAAAGCGAAAATAATTTTGATAAAATTTTATACCTTTTGAGATACTTCGAGACCCCGTAAACGATATAGGATAGTTTTTATCCAGGAAATTATCCCTTAGGGGGTGATATGGAGGTTGAAATTTTGTATGGGAGTTTTGTTTCCAAGCCATGGGCATGAAACTTATATTTTATATTATTTATAAACCATAAATAATGCATAATTATAGATACGAAAATAACTCAGTCTGTTTGTCTGTCTGTTATCTTTCCACGCTAAAACTGCTCCATGGATTCAAATGATATTTGGTATGGAAATAGTTTGAGACCCCACAAAGGGCATAGGGTAGTTTTTCCCCCAGAAATTATTTCTCAGCTGGTGAACTGCGGGAATTCAAAATTTGTCTGTTTGAGAGTTTTGAAGCTATTTACACAAACCTTATATTTTAGGTTCCTTATTGAATATAAAAAATATAAATTTCAACCTTTTTAGAAATTCCACCCGTGATGGAGTTAAATGGGGAATGAAAATTCACAATGGATTTTTGTTATTTTTGAAACTAGAGCCATGAATATTTTATTTTATCTACCAGAGATTTTGGAAATGAAGGGAACTCGTAATTCGGCGTTTTTTGAAAATTTTATCCTTAAGGTGTAATACAGGGGATAAAACTTCGTGTGGGAGTTTTGTTATTTTCACTTTTGATTCGAAATTTATAAACCCATGCCTCAAAATTTCCATCATTTAAAGAGTGAAATAAAATAGCATTACAGGATCTAACAGTAGAAAATAAATAATGGGGTGATCTCTAAAATTTTGCGCTGTAAGATGGGGATTCTTTATTTGGTGTTTTGTACTCTTCATGGTAATTTTTCACGTCGAAACTATTGATCGGTTTTTTTTTATTTAAATAGAATAGATCAACGAAAGCTCGAAGAAAAAAGTTAGGCTATATTTGAAGTACTAATTTTACGCAGACGAAGTCGCATGGCAAAAGTTTGTGTAAGTATATTATGTTAGAGGTTATTCAAGAATGAATATAAAAGAATAATATAGAGAAAAATATATAAGTATGGGGTAACATTAAAGAATCTGGAAATCGATTAATCTTGCTTCAAACAATACAGCCACTGAAGAAAGTTTAAATGATATACCTGCATAATCACCAGATGGAAAGATGATATCAAATGGTAGCCAACATTTTCAATTAGTATTTTGTAATAGTTATTTATGATACAAGTGTTAAAAGTGGCATTTTATTTTGTGAGTGGGGAAAATAAAATCACTTTTAACGAATGTATCATACAAACTTTTTGTACAACCAGTTACTGCTAGTAAGAAAAAAAAACAGAAAAAAGCTATAAGATCCATAAGGATTCGAACACACAATCTTTGGATTACAAAGAGGCTCCAACTATAATAAACCCCAATGCACTTCATTAATGAATGTCATTATTTGTCAGTGATGAAGGACCTTCTACAGTTGAAATGAATACTACTTTGTTTGTAACTTCAAAAGGAATTAGTATCACCAATTGCACAAACGGCCAAATACATGTGTGAACTTTTATAATGATTCCTCTTGAGTAGGTGTTCTGATTATAATATCTGATTAAAGTGTTTCTATTAGAGAGATCTATATTACTGAGTATCCATCACCTTATCTGTCATTTTACTTTTAACACTGGTGTTAAGGTGATTTTTTGAAAACGGTTTTAGTTCATATGTCAATGAATTAAAAGCGTCATTTTTAATGATAGTTGTACAAAATTAATATTTTTGATATTTATTTTTATTAAATCCATTTTTTTAAGACTAAATAAATCCAAAATGACCAAGAGTAGGATGACCATAAAAAATAAGACTAAATAAACAAGAACCAACGATAACATTCACATTAGAAACAGAAAAAGATGACGAACTTCCTTTCTTAGATGTTTTGATAAAAAAATCAACATCTCGAGTTAACACAACTGTTTATAGAAAGAAAACACATACCAATAGATATCTCCATTATAACTCGAATCACCACACCAGCGTGAAAAGGGGAATTGTCAAATGTCTTTACAATAAGGCACAAGTGGTTTGCAATTCAACACAAAATCTGAAAGAAGAATTGAATTTTATAAAGTCCGTTCTCAGGGAAAATGCTTATCCAAATTAATTCGTGGAAAAAACATATAATGAAATTGAAAATACACTTTACAATCGAACAACACAACACACAGACATGCGACATCTCCATACACATCCAACAAACAATATTATACCTTATGTCCCTGGACTGTCTGAAAAGATAAAACGGATTGGCCATAGGTATGATGTAAGAACAACATTTAAAACAACCAATACATTGAGATCAATACTCACACATACAAAACCCAAAAACGCTGGTGAAAGTTCAAAAAATTGTGTTTACAACATACCTTGTTCGTGTGGTAAGAGTTATATAGGTAAAACATCAAGACCATTGATTGTGCGCCAGGAAGAACATAAAAGTTACATCAGAAATCGAAAAACATAAAAGTTACATCAGAAATCGAAAAATAACGGGTTCGAAAATATCCGAACATATTCTAACATCTGATGGCGATCATATGATGGAATGGAATAATACCAAAATTTTATTGAGAGAATCAAATCAAGAAAAAAGAAAGTTGAAGGGAACTGCGTGCATTCTTTTACCGAACAACTGCTTCTCAACCAATTCCATCGAAATGGACCGCACCTGGTTACCCCTCCTCAGAGATGAAATAAGAACTAATAGAATGGTGATTGATTGATACCGAACACCCTATGTATCAAGATACCAAATGTCAATCAAAAGAATGTATGACAGATTTCATTTGACTCTGTCAAAGAAAGGTCTTATTACCAAAATCGCAATTCAAATTCAGTTTCTTCAGCGCCTTTCTAAGAAGTTTTGATAACGGAGGCAGATACAGCCTCCGAAACGTCAACAGTTTTCAAAAAAAGAGAAATTGTGGAAGGTCATAAACCCAAAAAATCATGTCAAGAACTGGATTTCCCCCACAAAATCAAACTTTCAATCAAGACTAAATGGTATTTGCATACCAATAAAATCGATATTCTTGATATACGTTGAACTGAATACCGATGATGATAAACGCAAATGACAACTTAATGGCATTTAATAGGTTCAACTTGTTCCAGAATATATTGATATTCAAACGTTGCTAATTCCATTCTAGCGGAATTTGTGGCGAGAACACTTACATAATAATTTCATATCTGGACATAATGGCCCTCGATAGCTATGCTGTCGAAGTTAGAATAGGGTTATAATTGAATTTATGAAGGTCCAGTATTAGATGAATTACCGGTTTTGACGTGAGCTTAGGCATTTGTTTCTGTTAGGAAAGGGGATATATACTGGTAAATTGGACGATGAGATGTTCCTTGTTTTCGAGATATGATGAATATTTGGCTGATATATTAAAGGATATAAATCCGATTCATGAATGGAATGATATTTGATTCAGTCACGGACTTGGATTTGATAAGAATACTAATGAACGTTATGGTTCTCTATGAAACTTCTGAAACATGATTTCTCGAAATAACTTGATTTGGTCACCTTTTATCATTCACGTTAACTCACCAAAAATTTTCATATCACGAAAATCCCGTTGATATAATGAGTGAATCACTGTAAATTGCCATTGCGAAATTAAAAGAAGGGGAGAAGTGCAAAATTGGTTCTTATATTATCTTTAGTGGAATTCTCATTAAAATACTGAACCGTTTTGTGAAAATCTACTAGAGCATGTGATTCCCCTTTCGACTCGACTATTGTACCCAAAATCAAAGTATTTCCTATATTTTCCAAATTATCGTTGACTTCTACAGTGACCGACAAAAAGTATATACCATATGAGAAAAAAGTTTATTGTTAGAGTATTGGAAAAAAAAATCTGGGAAAAAATTGTGCATGTCCAATAACCTAAAAATCGATTTTGACACATGTCACATGATCGCTGGTATGCCGGCAAATTGACAAAAATTACTATGAAAAGACAAAAAATAAGGTAAAAGGCAAGATATCAAAAAGATGATAATGATGAAACTTTCTTTTTTCTCCACACCAGAGAGCACTAAATAAAAATCAGATTTTGTCAGAATCCTGGCTGTTACATGTTTGTATCTAACAGTTATATCAGAATAGAGCACTATCAGTGAAGTAATATGACAGTTGCGAAACAATGTCATAGGGGGACGAACAAACCAGACTGAACAAAAACAATCACATTGAACCCATTTTCCATAAGGCTACGTGAATCTTTCTGGTCAATTTTATGCGAAAAGTGATTTCCTAGTAAAAAGTTCTTTGCATCATTGTGATAATCAATTCATTAATTGTCAAATGGTTTGTTTGTCCTCCATGACCGCCATGTTGTGACGTCAGCTGACAGTGCACTACTCCACGACCATTGTGGTGACATGACACTCCAGAGACGTGGTGTTTTCCAGATTGTAATGAAGTTTCGATGATAATCGTACCAAAACGTTTCACTTCACATGCAATATTGAAAACTGTAAGCCTCTTTAATTTGACGAACTATTTTCAAAATTATGTGCGAAGGGAAAATTCATTCACGATTATCATCAAGAATTGATTATAATCAAAAAAACACGATATTTTTGGATTTCCTTATCATAGCAATAATCGTGGAATTCTGATGTAACGAACCATTGTAACAAAATCCGATTATTGTAATTTGGTGCTCTCAGGTGTGGAGAAAAAGATAAAGTTTTGTCAGTATCGTTGAAATACGAATGTTTCAGTATGGTCAAGATATTCATAAGAAAATAATTCGATATTTTCATACAGCTAGGAAAATATTTTAAATAAATTGTGATTTTCAATTTTCTTCCATTATCTTTACAAACTTTGTATATGGATATAAAATTGAATTCCAAGCAATATTTTCAAATAACTTTTTTCGATATCTTACCATTTTACCCCACTTATTGCTTTTTCATAGTAAATTTTTCCAATTTGCCGCCATACCAGCGATCACGTGACATGTGTCAAAATCGATTTTTAGGTTATCGGACTTGAACAAACTTACATACTTTTTGGCGGTCACTGTATACGAAATGACACTGAGATCGTTCTGACAGAAACATCTTCTCATTCCTATACTATAATACGTTTCAACCCTTTCGGACAACTTTGTATTCAGGAAAACTTTTATCAGAACACAGTTTTTTATCTTTTTAGAACCGACTAGTGTAAATCATTCTTTCCATCTCTCTCTGTTTTCAAGATGTAGTGTGACCATTCTGAAATTGGGCTTTTAAAATGTTCCATATAATTATTTCATCATGTCTCAATCAAACTTCATAATTGGGATCAATAGCATTAATAAAGGTTCCTACTTATATATGCCATTGGCATCCTTTTTTTCTGAAAATATATATCCATAACTCAATCTTGACCAGAATGATCACATATTCAAAAAAAATGGCGGATGTAGCGGGGACAACGTAAAACTTTTCACAATTTGCCGGAATCACCCGGAAGATCAGTTGAAAATATTGATACGATTCAAACATGTATCTGGCTTGCAAATTTTTGTTCACGTCAGGTGCGAAGGGTTGTAAGACTATCGTTACTGAATTGAAAATAATTTTATGTCATACTAGTTCATTATTGTGTTTTTATTGCTTTGTTACCAACTATCTAATGTCGTACTTTATGGCCCACGCGGGCATAAAGAGAAATACTTTTTTGTTTAACTTATTTTCCGTATTCCATTTCGTAAGCTTCTTCATACTTTTTTGGCCACAGATTTTCAGTTGCTTTCTTTGCTTTTCCAATAATTTCGTCAGGAATTCCAAAATCTTCGTTCATTTTGACTTCTAACTTTGACACATATAAAAATTATTGTGATTTTATGACATTTACGTTTGTCAACATTCACCTAGCAACAATAGTGTCTACTGTGATAAAATGGCAATGTTATTAATTCAAACCAGATTTTTTAAAATACTGATTTGTATTGAGATTGGATTGCAATAACGAACTAGTATGACATAAAGGTTTGTATGTACCGTGGGCATAAACAGATGTGTATACCCTCGGGCGACTTGCCAATCCTCAGGCCAGAGGCCTTCAGGTTCGTAAAACGTCGCCCTCAAGGCATAAACATCTATGTATACCCTTGGTACATAAATAACTATCAGAGTATTTAAAAAAACACCTCAATTTCGTTTCCCCGTAATACAGAGAAATACGTAGAAAGTTTTGAATAACTTTATCAATGGCTCTGATCTTTTATAAGTTGTTTACTTCAATGCATCTCTTGAGTTTATTTCATTTAGAGCTACTAACGAGAAATATCTCTCACAACTCAACCATCTGTCGTATAATATCCTCCTGTAACGCTGTAGATTTGTTTTCTGAATACCTTTTATCTCTTGAAAATCGTCTGAAAAGTAATATGATTAAGGATTACAGTTCAGTTTTCGTTCCTCCAAAGCTGTAGTCTAGTTCAGTGGAGTACCTACTTACTTGTTTATTTATTCGTATAATATTATGCTTCAATTCCTCATGCTCATATTGTTTGTTGTATTCTGTTCAGTTTTACTTCCATTGTGAATTTGCGGATCTTGTAGTATATTTTCATCTATAATCCCCCCTTATTGAAACAAAATTACACAAATGATAACATATCGCTTGACAAATGTATGACAAATAGCGACCTTGTGCTGTTCAAGCTGATGGCTGAATCCAAACAGACCAAATTCTCTGCTGCCACTACAGTAATGAACCATCACATAGCGACCTCTTTGTGTTTTAATCACTCATATTAGACTTGACCCAGCATTGTTCTAGCAATAATAACATTTGCTTCGACTTGCGTCATAGTGACAAAATGTGAATTTAAATGTCAAATTAATTTTTGTTGGCTTTCCATTAGATATATTCAAAATTCGTGGTTGTGCAGAAAGCACAGTCTTGTCATCCCAACCTTGTAATAGAATATACCATCCCAAAATCGCAATCAACCTTTCTTTTGGCAAATTTCCCAATATGGGCTGTACATGCTCGGGACTGAATCGAAAACATGTAAGACATTTTCGAATACTGTGTTTGGCTAGGTTTTTACCACTAATCGGCCAAAACTTTTCCCTAATGGTGGAAAGCAATTGTTGGGGACCTACATGGAATAATTTCAAGTGATAATGCTCGAATATCAGTTTGGTTAAAGGGTGCTTACCACAGAGAATTATAGGATGTTTTTTGTCGAAAAATTTGAATGTTTCAATCGTCCTCCAGCTCTCATCAAACCTTGTTCATCAAGAAAAGGAGTCTAACTTAATAAACTACTTCTACATCTCATAGACTTTTTTCTTCGATAAGTCATCTAACTCATGAGAAAAAGATTTAATCTGGGATAATTTTGCTAAACGATTGAGTGAATTTTCTAGCTCCTCTAGAGTAAGTGTACCTATCTGACGGTTCTTTTTAGTCGAGAGACAATTATTTTTGAACCTGAGAATATAGGCTGTGACTCTATTGAGATGATCTAACGTGGAAAAATATTGAAATGGATAATCTCCAGCGATAGTACCAGAATATGAGTCAGTCCCACAACGAATCTCAGTTGGAATACCTATATCGTATTTGATGCTTGGCAAACCACCATAAATTAGATGAGATCAGTTGTTTTGGAAATAATCCTCATGATACTAAATCTGCCGGGTTATCTTTCGAAGGAACATGTTGCCAATAGTAGGAACTAGTAATCTTTTGTATTTTCGATACACGATTCGCTTTGGAAGTTTTCAAAGCATGCAAATCACTGTTTATCCAAGAAATCACTGTAGTTGAGTCAGACCAGAAATGACAGGTGTCAAATCTAATATTCATTGAATTATTCACCTCTTGAAATGATTATTTTCGTGCAACCGGGCGCAAAACAAGCATTTTGCAGCCGCAACAGAGGCCGCAAAATGATATTTTGCGGCCGTTACCCAGAGTGACGGCCGACAAAAATTTTTACGGCCGTTCCCATAGTGACTGCCGGCAAACTGAACGCCACTACAGCATTTGACATTTCTGAAATATGACAATAACAATGTATTTCGAACCAAAAACTATTTCCAAATTCACAACAGAAACATACTTTATTTTTGATATATATTAACATTGATTGTACTGTTTATATTATTACTGATATTCATCCCTGAAGATGAAGCAACTAAATCTATTGTTTCTGAACAATCATTATTAACATTAGACAAAAACGTATTATTTTCTTTGGACATTAACATTTTGCGATTGACTACATTTGAACTAGATACTACAGTGCCAGAAATTGCATCGGAAATTTTGTTCTTATTATGGATGGAATCCTCGACATATCCTTCCGCTACAGTAGTGGACTTCCATCCACCGTGGCGTTTAAGAACTGATATATCAGCACCTGTATTGGCAAGCAGCGTGGCGGAACTTCTTCTAAAACTGTGGCCTGTGTATGCCTCACTATTTGGTAAGCCGAGATATTTTGCAATCATACTAGGTATTTTTCCAATCGTATGCACTCCAACAACCTGTGCCGAGCACTTTCCATTTTCATATCTCAGAAAAAGACGACGAATAGCAGTATGTTTTGGTCGAAGAGTTACATATTTATAGTAAATTCTTATATAATCTTGATTAGTAATGGTAAAAACACGCTTTTGATCAGTTTTAGTATCAGGAACAGTTACTATCAATACAGTTTTGTCTTCCTGAATATCTTCGAGGGTCATTCTCACTAATTCATCTCGTCGCAATGCTCCTGATATTCCCATTATCAAAACTACCTATAATAATAATTATTATGAATAAAACATCATACTTCACTTTTTTTCCATATGTATATACCTTCCACAGTAGATGATTTCCATCACTAGCTTGTTTGAGGAATGAATAAATTTGCTCGTGCGTAAAAACTTTTGATTTCTTTGCTCGATAACCAACTGACTTATTCTTGAGGAATGGTACCAATTTTAAAAACTTCTTTACGTCAATTCCATCTCGTACGTTAAGCATAGTCTTTAACATAGAATAAATGCTCCATAAAGTTGAACTCTTCACAACTTTTGATCGCTGCATCAAATATCCTAATAATATGTTTTCTGACACCGTCTTGACATTTTGGTTGACACACCAATCTTTGAAGTTGCTGTAACATTTTTCATATTTCCGTTTAGATTTTTCGGGTATCAAATCAGAAAGTGCTGAGTCTATGAGATCTCTCAGCTCAGGAGGAGTGCAAGTAACTGAAATATCACTATCGCTATCGGACATCTTCACGACTTCACGAGAAATGTCAAATTGATTTGTATTGCTAAATATTTCATCTCCATAGAAACATTGTGATATTGAGGTGTAATTTTCTCTATTCGCGTTGAAACGCTGTCTTTTCTAAAGAGACATAATGTTTATTGAAATTATATAATTTTCAGGGTTGCCCGAAAAATATTGTGTATACTATGGCCGCGAAATGTTTTCGCGACCTCGAGATTATCTTGCCTCGGCCGGAGTGGCCTCGGCGATAATCTCTCTCTCGGAACGCGAAAAAGCATTTTGCGGCCTTAGTATACAAATAACTATTTTGGCTCATTTGAAAACCATTTGAGTAATTCCAAACAAACACTCAAAAATGTCGTGACCCAGACGAAAAGCTACCCGCCGTTCTATTGGTCAGTGGTTCGGAAGTACTACGCAAAATTATACAAAACCCAATTTATTCCGTGAGGGAACGCCCAAATAAAGTGTTTTCGGAAATTACAAACATTTTACTTCGACTGACAATAACTAATATTTTCAAAACTCCATCTGACATTTTTTTTTTTTTATAAAACTACTTCATGTTTCAAAAAAAATATAGAATGACAGAGATTGTTTGATTGAATAATTCATGAAATACAGTGTGTCTCTGATATCCTCCCACATGAGAAACTTTATGATAAAGGAAGTGACTCGCAAATAAAGAGTCTCACTGTCAAAGAATTAAAGAATATCAATTTGTGCTAAATCTGACGGGTAATTTATATTCGCGACCACTACGCGTAAAAACCTTTGGATTGAGGTACTCTGCTTTTGATACCAAAGCCGGCATCAGACACTCCCGCAATATTATCAGTAGACTCTTCTTCTGGAGTCGATCCGGATGATGCTCCGTTGGTTCGCCAGTCTAACATATTCGCACTGGGAAAACTGTTTCAACCATAGCTTTCCTTAAGACCAACACACTCCAATGAATATATTTTCTGCAGGGGTCTCAGTAATTGTCCTCTTGCTGTTTTCACACGCACCAAACGTACTCGTTGGTCGTTACCAGGAATCAGCTCAACAAGGGGCCAATCCATACATTTTTTGTTGTCGTTGCCAATGAGAACACTATCGCCAACAGACACAACTTTTGATGGCGTAATCTCCTTTTGCGCCATGTTCAGCTGAGCTAAGTACTCATTGCGATACCTCCTGCGCAAATGTTCCCTTAATTTTTGTTTATGACGTATTTTACGACAGAGATATTCCCTGTTAACTGTGACAATCGGGCATTCCATATTCTGCTTGATCCAGTGAAAACATAGAGGGGGTCAAAGCAACCAGATCTTTTGAATTACTCGATATATGAGGAAGAAACTCATCGGCATTTTGAAAGAACTTTTGCGTAAGGTTTTACGCAGACAAACAGCATTCAGCTTGTGCATTGCTAGATTGTGAATCACAATCTTCATTCATAACTCTAGATCGTTTGGGTCTGGAAAAGTTGGATGCTTATTTGACCTTGTTTGGGATAAGTAACAAAATGTCCATGATCCATGAAAAATGCAAAGTTCAAATTCATTCCTATCCCAGGTAGCACCTCATGTTGGCTGAATCTTGTTTTCATATTGGGCCAATATGGATATATTGTAAATGTAAAAATAATATTGAACCAATATGGGTTCATATCTAGCATCTAGCTTCAATATTGCGATTTCAATATTACTCTCATATCGATTTTAGAGATAAAAAACAGTATTGTATAACCGATTTTGATAGCATTGGCGGAAAATTATTTAATCCTATATTGATTGAAATTGTTACGAAAACCTCACGCCAATATTTAAAAGACAATATTGATACAATATTACAAAATACATCCATCACTAGGATTGAAATTTGAATACTGGCCGAATATTCAATAAACAATATTGAAATGAATCATGATTAAAATTGGTTGAGAAACCGCTAGGTGGCCCCACATATGGAACAACAGCTGAATCATAGGAACATATATTAAATAAGGCTTCTCACAATGCGTTTACAAGTCAATATACTTAGTGGTAAATTGAAGTAGAAACAAAATTGTAGAATGTTTGAATTATTCGAGATTTTCTGGAAATATTTCATCAATATTTCCAAGGCAACATATACAGTTTGAATATTTTACCAATATATGCAAATGACATTGTATCAATATCCCTCATTATTTTGGGGCCAATATTGCTTTCTCAATATTTCACTAATATTATTTGTATAATGTCCAAGTAATATTGTGCGAATATCCCGCCGAAATAATTATGATTTTATCTCGCCAATATTACGTTTGAATATTTTACCATTATTTCACCAATATTATTCCAATGTAAGTGTGCTACAGTGATATTGTACTGATATCGCTAACATTTTGAGGCCAATATTGCTTCGAGATTAGACCAATATTATTTTTTTAATATTGGACCAATATCGCCGAATGTTCACTTTTTTTTTCTCTTCAACATTATTATTTGAATATTTTGCCAATATTTTCACAATATTGTACCAATATGGGTGTGCTACTTGGGTAGCATACTTCATTTTCTTCTGTTCTCACATGTTTCGTTCGTTCCAAAATAACCGGATCATTACCTAATACCACAATGAATGTGAAAACATTTGAAATTCCAAAAGATATTGTACTTGCTAATCCACAGTTCAATGAGCCACAAAAAATCGATATTTTGATTGTTGCCGATTCAATTTGGAATATTCTTTGTTTTGATAAAATCAACTTGTGTAAAAATCAGCCAGTATTGCACCAAACTCAATTTGGATGGATTATTTCATGACCTACAGAAGCCCCTATCATGAAAGAGACTAATTTTAATTCAGCAATAAGATCCGGTAATCTGCATCAGTCACTTGCCAAATTTTGGGAGTTTGAGGAATGCTCAAATGTTAAATCAATTTCTGGAATACATAAATTTTGTGAGAAACACTATCAGAAGACTACTACATGTAACAAAGATGGTCGATTCATCGTTTCTATGCCTCTGAATCTGAGTCTACTACTGTTCTAGGAGATTCAAAAATACGAACATAACAAAAATTTCACGTCATGAAACAAAGGCTTCAACAAAACGAGGTTCTGAAGAAAAGAATACATCGGTCTCGAACAATCGTTTCCTTGACAATCACAGTTTTTTTTATTGTTGAGACGTCAGCAAACATTTTCCCGGACCGTTTTCTATACGGGAAAGTTTGTTCCTTATAAACAGACTGAAGTACTAGATTAGCGAAAACGGTTTCAGAAAAATACCTTTTGTGGAGAGTAATTTTGTAGTCCATTCTAACCACAACCAACCTTATGTAAACACTTAAAGCAGTTACAAATACTATTTGTGTGGTTGGTAGTGTTAATTTCACTGGTATTGTAATACACCTCCATCAAATATATTTTTTTACTACAAATATACAGGGTGTATCTCAAATTATGTCACCTTGTCACATTCTAAGAATATTAGTTCATATAAACCTATGTCCTAACTTGCTTCGTTTCTATATGACAGAGTATCAACTGCGATGCCACTGGAATTAAAATTAATAATAGTATAATTTCATGAAAATATAAATAAATACTAATAATAAATAATTCTGTGCGCCAAACAAGAATATTTTACGTAAATTTTTTATCTGTAGGAAACAAGATTACCGGAGAAAAATATATTCGAATGTTTCCCAACTTCAAAATATGAAACTCCACTATCCTACATTTCCAACAAACTCAACAAAATAGTTTAGCGCTGCTAACAGCTCGACCAAACCTCCTTCAAACCCAAAATATCTCATTCCATCGATTATGGCGACAACCCAGGAGGACGTAAAGGCGTGCAACCCTAAAACCGCAATTATTTGCTAAATTTAGTACACTCTAATCAATCCCTAGTTGGGCGTATTTGTTTATTTTCGTCCGCTACCTTGCGATATTAATTACATCATGTCCTGGGGTCTAGTTTTCGGTTCGAAGAGCGAGAGCGAGTGAAGTGATGAATATCCCAGAAACTCCGGCAAATATTGACCACTGCATATGTCTTATGCAGCTCAAAGACATAATTGCTTTGATGTTGATGGAGTGTGACTGATGGCTGTAATCAAATCCAGTCGCTGGAGAATATAGGACAGTCAACATACACACAAGTTGAATGTTGAAAGAATAATTATTTTGTATTAAGTACAAGAAGTGACTGTTTGTCGATGTCATAATATGAGGGTTAATTTTTGGCGAGATCGCAGGTCGAAAGCCAAAAATTCTCTCGAACTGTGCAATAAAACCATGAATTCTATTAACCCATTAACGCCGAGATATGAAAAAATTCCAAATCCAAGTGAAATTTTAATAAAAACTAGTAGTATATAAACTAAATGAACTCAAATTCAAGTACATTAGATTTTTTTAAAATCAATAACTCCAAAACAAGGTGTACCCATATGGGACCTTTAGGCGTTATGTCACTAAAAAAAGTTTATGTTTCCATATTTTAAGAAAATTTTAAATATTTAACTTCCACTGTAACTTAAGGAGTTGTAGTTCCTATTTAGTGTGAAAAAGTAAAAAACATCCTATGCAGAGTCCAATATTACACTTGCAGCACATTGTTCTGCCTTTACTCGTACAATTTGCCCCGCCACATCTTCTTCGTTTGTCTCCAGGAACGGAAATCACGTAATGATGCAACCCATCATATCTAATCTCTTACTCGAAAGTGACTTGCTGCCGCTCTTGGTACGCGTCCTGGATTCTTTGCAGGTACCTTGTATTTCGTCAAATATGTCTGAAATGGATAAAATAAAGTCATATTTATGATAAATTAGCTATCAGAATCGCAAGCTTACCTGCAGAATGCCCCTTCTAAAATCTAATTGACTTATTTTTCGCCCACTATTTCTATACAGTATCCATGCATTTTGTATGGCTGCATCAATTAAAAACGTGAATATTGGCCAATACCATTTTTTTGAGCGTATTCCAATACGGTAACTGAAAAATATGGTCAAAAAATATTTTTTTATAGAAGTCTTAGTATAGAAGTATCTTACCAGGAAATATTATTATCCATCTGGTCAGTTCCGCCCATATTTTTGTTATACTGTTTTATCAAATTTTGGACTGGGTACGGCAATTGTTTTCAATTGTTTTCTTTTCACTCCTACAAAATCTGTCAACAGATTGTATTGGTGTCACGCCGTAAACAGTACTTGCCACCGTAACAACTTTGTTATCTAACCATCGAACGTAGATAATACCACTTTCGCGTTCTATAATTGAAGAAAACTCGCCTCTGGCTTGCTTCTCTAATTGCTTTTTTGAAGGAAGCGACTATCTCGTGGCAGTCGATTTTCCCTCAGAGTACCTGTTCCTCCATAGCCATTTTCTTTCAAAGTACATAATAAATTTGAGGTGGTAAATAGGTTGTCCAAGAAAAACTTATATGCCAATTTTTTTTGTCACCCAATTCATCGATCATTTGTAGCAGAGGAGCTGCACACTTACCAACCCTTGCTTCATAGTTTGTTTTAGACCGTGGATTTTTCCCCTGGTACACCTCAAAATTTATTAGATACCCACTTGAGGTATTCAAGGACCAAACTTTGTATCCGAATCGGATAGGTTTTCCACGGATGAACTGCTTACATCCGTGCCTACCAAAGTAGCGAATCATTGACTCATCGTATGAAAGGTTTTCCTCTGGGACAAAATATTCAATAAATTTTTCTTTCCGTTGATCCGCAAATTTTCTTATCTTGTACATTTTGTCTGTGGCATCATGTGTGCTATTATTCGCAAAATGGATAAATCTACAAATTTGTAAAAATCTGTCGCGTCGCATGGCTTCAGATATCATTAGATTTTAAACGTCTTTAGAATTTTCCCAGTAGCTCCTTTTCGAGGGCAATATGTTTATGTCACTCAAAATAAGTATTCCAATAAATACTCTCATTTCTTCAATAGTTATTTGGGGATCTGGGCAGTTTTTAAACATTGCATAATTAGAAGTTTCACTGTTTATGTTTTGTAATATTTCATCGGAAATAAATAACTCAAATAACTCTACACAGCTCATTGTACTGTATTCTGAATAGTCACTAGTTGGAAACTTCCGATTTGGGCTTTGCAAGTCTCCCTGCAGAAATGTGGGTACAGCTGGTTTGGAAACCAATACTAAATGGCTTTTATCATGACTAGGGCCAACAACATTTTCTTCATCTGGAAGGTCATAGTCCATTCCCGTTCTTTCTTTATTAGAAAATACAACTTGTGCACCTGCAGAAAGTTGTCGCGCGGAGATATTGTCAACAAAACCCCCCTCGTCCTCATCCGCTGAATCCTCGTCAGTAAGAACACCACTCTCTGGAGGCTCGATATATCTTCCACATTTTCCTCGTCATAGGCAAGATCTATCGCTTCTTGTAGGGTTATTCCACTAAAAGAACAAAAATCGAAGAATTTACCAAACCTAAGGGGGTTACCGCCGAAAGGCCCATATGGGGACGGCGATGTTTACATCAGAATATTTATTTTTTTAAAAACCAAATATCAATTACTCAAACAGCAATCGTTTTTGACATATATTGAAGAAATAAATATTCAGTCCCACTTAGCTGGGAAATAAATTTGCATATAAAATATTACTTACACGAATTGTATGTCCATAATTTTCATGAAATTCAAAAACCACGTGTTTCACTCTGAATAAAAACTCACTAAGCGACGGCAGATACTACTACGACTACTCTCCAATGCCTCTTGATACAAACTGAACTCATATCAATATTGCACGCGGCAAACAACTGCAACCCGTAATACCCTCACCCCTCCTAACATTCGTATGTTTAGTGTCACCATACGGTACCTTTAGGCGCTAATGGGTTAAGGTTCATCTAAAGTTAAGCAGATAAGCAATAAAACCATGAATTCTATTAAGGTTCATCTAAAATTAAGTAAGATAGCGCTGGCAACAAATGTTTTTCATAACCATTGTGGCAGTGATCTTCTATAATAATCTCAAATAAATTACAATTTTCTGCTGGAATATCTACCGAATATTATTGCCAACTCTCAACATTATTCAAAGAACTGCGAAATAACTCACAGGATTACTATTATCAGGTATTGTGGTAATGTGAAGCAATATGTGGGTATATTACGGATAGCCGGATTACTAATAATAATCATTATTATTATGATTACATTTCGAAAATGATTATTATTATTTGTCACTCTATTAAAAACATTAGAGATATAGAATATATGTATATTTATAACGAGATTGCACTCAATTGGGCGATTTTGTAAATGGACTACTTATTTACTATGCTTAACTCTCTATTATATTTTCTAAAACTTGCAGACATAATTCAACACGGGGTCTTGAGTTTGAACCCAACACAAATCTGAGGGCACTACAACATTCCTGAAATTTGCAGACAGGACACAGTAAGGGACATTGAAACCGAATAAAGAGGATTCCGAGGTCTCCACCCAACAAAAATATGGAGGAACTGCAAATTTCATAAAAAGGTTTTTTCGAAACCAAATTATACTGAAAATGGTTATTTCAGTTATCATAAGCTGATCAGAGTAGTTTTAAAAATTTTGTCATAAGAAAACGTTACGTTATTCATAGTAACACATTTTACTAGTCAAACCCTTTAATTTCAAAGACTTGTCAAGGAGGTTGTGAAGGAAAAGGAAAGCCGCCATCTTGGGGCGTGCCCCGTATTGGAATTAGAGATGGAGTAGCTCGTGCTCTTCTATATTGAAAGACTATTTTGAAAACGATTGTATCCATACCTTCTTTATCATTGTTGTGTTAGTGGTTTATTTTCTTGTTTTTCGGAATTATGAGTTTGTTGTTGAGTGTTAAGCTACGTTTCCAAGGTTTCGGTAATTTCTTTGGCACTACCTCTATTTTCTAAGTCTTCGTATAGTCTTGTTCAATGGTCTGCAAAATAATTTATATTTGTAGTATCTCCGGGTTTTTTATGGATGTTGACCTCGCAGACCTCATTATTAGTGATGAGCGACCTCTACTGAGTTTTGTCAGTGAATTTAGAGAAATTAGCAGGGCCCCAATTTTTTTGTTGGGTGGAAACCTCGTGGATGTCATTTTTCGAGATCTCTGTTGAGCCATGTCTGTGAATTTGTTGTAATTTGCAGTGCTTCCATATTTTTGTTTGGTGGAGACCTCGGGAATTTTATTTTTCGAGATCAATGACCAATTTCAGGAAATTTTCAGCGCCTTCAGATTTGTATTTGGTGGAGATCTCGTTTTTCGAACTCAACACCCCGTTCTGAGTCATGTCTGCAAGTTTTAGAGACCTACAAATAATCTTATTAGTAAATTCAAACATTATTTTTGATTTAATTTTCATTTTATTGTAATATTCTACAGAAAAGTCACATTTTTCTATTTTCAGTGGACAATATTTTCCTTTTTCTTCCAAGAGGTTGTCTTGAACTATGGAACATAGCGACTAAAGTTGGTCCTTCAGTCGCAGGTGATTCCACATCTAATTTTATTGATCTCCTGTTCATATTTTCAATAAGAATCAAAATTTTTATTTTAACATTTGTCGAAATTTTAAGAAATTACCAACATATACAGTGACCGCCAAAAAGCAACTTTTTCAAATAACTTTTTTTGATATCTTGTCATTTTACTCCACTTTTTGCCTTTTCATGGTAATTTTTTTCAATTTGCCGCCATACCAGCGATCACGTGACATGTGTCAAAATCGATTTTTAGGTTATCGGACATGCATAAACTTTTCCCAAAAATCTTTTTTCCAATACTCTAATAATAAACTTTTTTCCAATATGGTACATACTTTTTGGCGGTCACTGTATATGTAATCATCATTGCTCGTAAGTGCGCAGTTGAATGACGGTCAGAACACATTTTAGAAAATAAAGAAAAATTGTGCACTTCATCTGTGATCTTCAAACCAGTCCAAAACACGAATTCTGAACTTTTTACGAACGCGACTATCTGTCGCATCTACATACATATTCTGCCTTATCATTCAACAAATCTCCTATGGAACGCCATCATTCTCGCCTATTTCCGACACGATGAAAAACCTCTGTTTTCCACACACCCAGCCCTGGCCCAGGCCCAATATCAACGCGCTTCATCAAATCAACCAGCGTCGCTTCCGAAATAGAATCCCGTGTATATTTTCCGGGCGAGCTGCCGCAATTCCGCCGTAAATCCAACATAAATCCGTCTTTGAACGTGATAAATTCCAGGGCGGGTAATGTATTCCGACTAACGGTTCATCATCACGCTAACGTGGCCCCTGCATTGTGAGGAGATCGCTCGTTTCGCGATCACCGCCCATATAACTTTCCAAAATATCGGTGGGAGTGGCTAATGGTACGCAAGGACGTTTTCGTGACATAATTAGTTCGCTCGTCTTCAGGTGAATATTGATAAGCTTAGCTGCTCTAACGCTTTTTCTTGATGTGATATTATTTCATTTTTGATAAATAACTGAATATTAGGAAGCCTGGGGTGCGTCCTTCTCCGCACCGTAGAATTCCATGGCAGACAGTTAGGTCTCAATATATGTATTTTTACTTTTCATGAAACAAGTATGATGAAATTATGGTTAAATGTAAAGTAGAATTCCACGGTACAAAGAATCCCACATCAGGACCCTCTCACTTCAAAACAGTATTATCTCACGCTGTTTTATTTTTTGTTTCGTTTTTTCAGGATACGAAGTTCTGTCAGCTGAGGAGAAATGAAATGCGAAATAATAAACATAGCTCTTGACATGATTTTATGGGTTTATGACCTTCCACAATCTGAAAATGAAAAAATTTTAATCCAAAGAATTCTGTACAAGTGTAGAATGGCAAATTAATTAATTTGCCCGATAAGTTACTGCGTTCACAAGACTGCTGTCTTGAAAGAAATTAATTTTTGTCAGTAACGTACCCTACACTGAATTTGCCTATCTGAAAAAATGAAATCGAATTAACAAAGAATTCTTCTCTTTTTTTTGAAAATTGTTGACGTTTCGGAGGCTGTATCTGCCTCCGTTATCAAAACTTCTTGGAAAGACGCTGAAGAAACTGAATTTGCATTGCGGTTTTGGAAATAAGATCTTGTTTTGACAGAATCAAATGAAATCTGTCATACATTCTTTTGATTGACATTTGGTATCTTGATACATAGGGTTTTCGGTATCAATCAATCACCATTCTATTAGTTCTTATTTCGTCTCTGAGGAGAGGTACCAGGTCGGTCCATTTCGATGGAATTGGTTGAGAAGCAGTTGTTCGATAAAAGAATGCACGCAGTTTCCTTTAACTTTTTTTTTCTTGATTTGATTCTCTCAATAAAATTTTGGTATTATTCCATTCCATCATATGATCGCCATCAGATATTAGAATATGTTCGGATATTTTCGAACCCGTTATTTTTCGATTTCTGATGTAACTCTTATGTTCTTCCTGGCGCACAATCAATGGTCTTGATGTTTCACCTATATAACTCTTACCACACGAACAAGGTATGTTGTAAACACAATTTTTTGAACATTCACCAGCGTTTTTGGGTTTTGTATGTGTGAGTATTGATCTCAATGTATTGGTTGTTTTAAATGTTGTTCTTACATCATACCTATGGCCAATCCGTTTTATCTTTTCAGACAGTCCAGGGACATAAGGTATAATGTTGTTTATTGGATGTGTATGGAGATGTCGCATGTCTGTGTGTTGTGTTGTTCGATTGTGAAGTGTAGTAGGTACTATTTTCAATTTCATTAATGGTTTTTTCCACGAATTCATTTGGATAAGCATTTTCCCTGAGAACGAACTTTATAAAATTCAATTCTTCTTTCAACAATTTTCAAAAAAAGAGAAGTATTCTTTGTTAATTCGATCTCATTTTTTCAGATAGGCAAATTCAGTGTAGGGTACGTTACTGACAAAAATTAATTTCTTTCAAGTCGGCAGCAGTCTTGTGAACGCAGTAACTTATCAGGCAAATTAATTAATTTGCCGTTCTACACTTGTACAGATTTCTTTGGATTGAAATTTTTTAATTTTCAGATTGTGGAAGGTCATAAACCCAAAAAATCATGTCAAGAATTGGATTTCCTCCACAAAATCAATCAACAATAAACATAGCATTCATTAAAACTTCCTGTAGTGAAAAATCAATAAATTATGAGCAATGAAACTTCTGATATTATATACCACATTTGAAAATAAGGAAGTTCAAAACTATGTTATTGTGAAGAGGAAACTCCAATCCAGGAAAATATCTCGAATCTTTTAATCGTCATCGTGCATCAAGGAAAATTAAAGGAATGGTATTCTAGAATAGGTTAAATAATATTTTCATACATCCAGTAATATTTTCCTATGACTTCAAGGTATGAATCTCGAAAAGGTTTGATATTCAACAGATGTTCTAGAATATAGGACAATGTCAACATTTCAACTTCATCTTCGAAATACATTGAAAAGGCTCCTAATTTTGTCCTTTGCATTTCATGAATAAAGTCGAAGACCCTCAGCCTGCTAGGATGGTCTCATCATTACTCTGAGCTACCCTGGTCGCGTGATAAGTGAGGAGGTTCCTGATACTAAACGCAGAGCGTGAAAACTTTCACGACCGGTAATCTTCGAACTTTCTGTGGTTTTCGTGTTTGTTGGTCGGCGTCTCGAGGTGATTCTACCTGCTAACGTTCCGTCCACATCTGCAGTAGACATTTAAGAAGCAAGCAGTGCGGTTATGGTATTTATTTTATTTTTTTTTATTTCTTGCGAGGTATATCCATTTCCACCCAATATACTTTTACTCAGTTCTTCTCTTGGAGACTACATTTAGTAACCTTGGGTATACCTAAGGTGTCTAAAAACCCTGGTGTACCGACTGATTAGATTTTGTTTAGAATTTTTTGAAGACAAAACAAATGAATTAGTGGTCTACTTTTATAATCCACTCCAGAGATGGCGTCATCTTCCTCGTTTCAACACTGTCAACATTCCAAGGAAATGGTGATTGTGATTGCTAATTGAATTTTAAAGAATTTTATTAAACTCTTTTATTACCATACGAAAGTTATAGTCCATACTCAAAGTGGAAGAACCAAAGTTTTATTGAATGAATACCACTACTAAACTTGTGTAATTTTTTCCAAAAAAAATCTAAAAACCATTTGAAAGTCAATGGTTGTGGTGTAATAAAAAAAATGTGCAATTTTCTAATATTATTGATGTGATTCTTCATTTTCCTTATATTTTAATAATTTGATCATGTTCCGTTTTTGTGCTGACAATCCAGAAAAATGAACAAAGTAGGTAACTCATTTATATTCAGTACAGAAATTGAGTACTCACCACTTAAAATCTGAACATACTTTGAAACAGACATTTTATTTTAAAACGCCATGCATGTTAACAATATTTTATGGCAAAAATGTTTTCTAATTAATACAATCAACTCTGGATGCGTTTTTATATCTTACCGTTTCTTGAAATCTTCCATAAGTAGCGAAAGTCCGCGATAAAGTGAAAAATATAAATTTTTCTCCATTCCCACTGAAATCTATCAATGTTTTGTCTTCAGTAAGCTTGTTAAAATTTTGTTTTCCATGCATTCCTTTTCTTTTGAAATGGGGAAATCTTTTTAGTGTAGTTGATCAAAAAATACACTTTTCTGTCGAACAAAATTGCACAATAGAAATAGTTTTACTATTAAATGTCATATTGAACGGTTTTTTAAAAGTGGAAAAACAATATAACACTTTCACAAATATCAAATCCCAAATGCAATTAAACCTAGAATTAAACTCAAAGCCACAAAATTATTCTTTATTTATTCAAAAAAGTTTATAGTGAAAACTCGGGCACAAATGCATAGATATCAGTGCGAAAGCATGCGCGCATGCGCTGCGCATAAGATTGACAGGTGCTAATGGTGAATTTCCATGCGTTGCAGATGAACTGCAATACTTCTATGTTAATTATATTTCAGCAAAAAAATTAATAAATCATGTCGAAAATGTAACAAATAGTACTGGTTGGGGACAGTGATTCCGCATATTCCAATAATTATCTTGTTTTATTAATTTCATGTTCGTGAACTTCTGTTCATTAAAATTAACCCTAATAAGAAAACCGACGGTGGCGGTGCACTCGAGTGTCGCGGGATATTCGAAAAACAGCCCACGGATTCATTTGTTTTCTCGTAATCAAGTTGGCGAATGTCTCTCGTTTTATCCCACAGAATTGCAGGTATAAGTCGGTACACCAGGGTTTTTAGGCATCTTAGGTATACCCCACAAAACATAAAACGTACCATAGGAGAGATACCAACAGAGCAGGGACACACAACACAGAACATAAGAGAAACCGCAGGTATGGGCACCGCGAAGGTGGTCTTCCCCAGCCAAATGAATGATAATCTGCTGTGTAATTACAATAAGCAATTGCAACTGGGTGTTCTTGGAAGAACGTTGCACAAATATCTGTAAGATGTAGTTCAATGTCCGTCGTGGTGTTAGCCAGGGAAGTAGTTGTTTTCTGTCAGATGTTTGTCTCATATTTTCCAAACAGTGGAAATATTTGGAGAGAAGGGTACTTCGACATTGTCGATTTCACGATTTCATTTATTTTATAGTCTCCGGCAAAAATTCTCGAACTCTGTTCACTTCCTGATGTCTTTGCTACCGAGGACTGCTTGTTGGTTTCCCCAAGGGAGGCGCTGCGACTGTCTTTTATTGTAAATCTCTGCTTCATTTGCAAGGAAATAACAGTTATACAAATGATTATAATTCATTGGGCTCTAGGGAAGGACGACTCTAATGTTGTCTGACCTACCCTGTCACTGACGAGCGGCAAGAACCGCGAAACGCGTCTACAGGTGATCTACCCCAGCCAAATGAAGGATAATGTGCTATATAATTACAATACGCAATTGCAACTGGGTCTCCTTGGAAGAACGTTGCACAAATATCTGTCAAATAAAATTCAGTGCCTGTCGTAGTATTAGCCAGGGAAGTAGTTGTTTTTTGTGAAATATTTGCCTCATATTTTTTACATGGTCGAAATATTTGAAGAGAAGGGTACTTCGACTGGAGGATGTCATATGAACCATGTCGACTAAGAAAACCAGTTCGGCTAACTTCATAAAGTGAAATACAACTAGCTCCTCGAAATGGAATCAGTTTTGGAAATAGATTATGAAAGACGTTTCCGAGAAAATGTCTAGGAGGAAGGACTGATGGAAGTCAATACAACCTTTGGTGATGCTCTAAGAAAATAGAACCAAACCAGGTATGGCAGTATCCAGCATCCTCAAACCGAAACCGAAACCAAAATGTTCCTTTCTGTTCCTTAAGCTTCATGTAAATCATTGTTTAAAAAGTTTCAACTTTACTTTTGCCATAGTGAAAGCGACTCATTTGGCAATAAAACAAATTTTCATCAATTTAAATTATCCCAGGCAACACCTCATGTTGGCTGAATCTTGTTTTCATATTGGGCCAATATGGATATATTGTAAATGTAAAAATAATATTGAACCAATATGGGTTTATATTGGAAAAATAATATTTCATTAATAATATTGGTGGAATATTGGCTCAACATGTTCTGAATGTATATTGTTTCATGAAATATTGGGTCAATATTGGTTCAATAATTTTCACCAATATCGATAGAGCGATATTGCCTACATATTGTTTCCAGCATCTAGCTCCAATATTGCGATTTCAATATCACTGTCATATCGATTTTAGAGATAAAAAAACAATATTGTATATCCAAGTTTGATAGCACATTGGTGGAATAATATTAATCCATATTCCAAAAATTATATTGACCCTGTATTGATTGAGATTGTTACGAAAACTTTACGCCAATATTTGAAAGACAATATTGATACAATATTACAGAATACCTTTATCACTAAGATTGAAATTTGAATATTGGCCGAATATTCAATAAACAATATTGAAATGAATCATAATTAAACTTGGGTAAGAAACCGCTAGATGGTCCCACATATGGAACAACAGCTGAATCATAGTAACATATATTAAATAAGGCTTCTCACAATGCGTTTACAAGTCAAACTACTCAGTAGTAAATTGAAGTAGAAACGAAATTGTGGAATTTTTAAATTATTTGACAATTTCTGGAAATATTCCATCAATGTTTCCAAGGCAACATATTCACTTCGAATATTTTGCCAATATATGCAAATGATATTGTACCAATATCCCTTAATATTTTGGGGCCAATATTGCTTCCTCAATATTTCACTAATATTATTTGTATAATGTCCAAGTAATATTGTGCCAATATTCCGAAATAATTATAATTTTATCTCGCCAATATTACGTTTTGATATTTTGCCAATATTTTACCAATATTATTTCAATGTAAGTGTGCTACAGCGATATTGTACTAATATCGCCTAACATTTTGAGGCCAATATTGCTTCGAGAATATTAGACCAATATTATATTTTAAATATTGGACCAATATCGCCGAATGTTCACATTTTTTTTTCTCGTCAATATTATTATTTGAATATTTTGGCAGTATTTCCACAATAGTGTACCAATATTGAACCAATATGGGTGTGCTACTTGGGTACTATGTTTCATAGACTTTCTCGTCATTTAATAATCTTCATATTGTTTATTTTTCGGCATGCTTGAAATAAAATAGTTATTTATTGTATACAGACCCAATTATAGATGTCCTTATCAAAGTGTTCACGTAACTTTGTCGCGATGGATAAATATCACGACATATCAATTCAAGTTTCTTCAGATACACCGTATCGAATGCGGTATATCTCCGCTCTGTTTAGTTTGATCTTGATATCGTCCTCGATCCCGTGCCAAAACGTGACAAGGATAAGCACTACGCATTCAAGAGGATTGATAGTAAACGATCCTTGATCAGATTCATCTACTTATCGATGGAGACTCTGTTAATGGTCTCGTCTCCTGAAGAGGAATTGCGGATGATTGATGAAGGGCACTTGATACGTCCTTCATCGTATCATAATAAATTAACTCTTAAGCCATCTAGGATAGTATTTCAATATTTCACAAGCAACTGAAGCAGGTTTTATTTTATGGTAAATAGGTGTATTTTGAGGCACCGTTTTCACTTGTTTATTCACTGACTAAATCACAGTCTGATATACCACGAGGTTGAACAGGATTCTTCAAAAGCATGAAACGATTAATCTTGATATTTTGATAGCCATTTCGAAGTGCAGTCGTTCGTTATACAGTGTGACCTATTTAAGATGGAAGCACCCTTACAAAACTTTCATTTTTCAATCGATTGTTATCATGGATCATCTATGATGATCCGGGTCCTGTTGGCTGAAGATGAGAGCGTAACCGAGAGAGCTCAAACTTTTCTGGAGGCTTGCCTGAACCAAGTTGCGAGCAATGGAAACGTGATGATAGTTGAGCATTCTTCATGATGAGAAAATTGGACGAGGAATTGCACTAGGAAAGACTCTTTTGCATGTTGCTGAGTAGAGCAAAGGTCATGAATATCAAAGAAATAACTCTGCAGCACTGTTCAAACTGTGACAAAATGGTCAGCGACAGGAAGAAAGTAGGCGTCATCCAACAATGAGCTGAACCTCTCCAATCGTACTGGCGAATAAGACAGACAGATCGACACTTTTCTGTGTAGACCACCAACTGAATAACCTAACAAAAAAGGACAATTATCCTCTTCCGAAAATAGCCGACGCCCTAGAAAACCTATTACCGACTCTAGACTTGAAGACTCAATATTGGTAGGTAAAACTGGCTCCGGAGTATCAAGAAGAGACAGCCCTCACGATCGGTTCAGGATTGATACAGTTCATCGTGATGCAATTCGATTTTTTTTTCAGTTACATTCAGAAAGAAGTACGATAGCTTATCCATACTGGCTCATTTCAAAAGACATACACCAGCTTTGGAGTTTTCTAGGATCATTTACCTACCATGGTCGATATAGGCTGTGGTTTGCTAACGTCGCCTGACTCACAGACTCACGTAAGGCAAGCACAATTTTAGTAGTCCCAGAAATAGCAAAACTCATTCCGAAAGTTGAAAAAAGCGTTGATCAACGCACCTGTTCCGAGTTACCATTTACCTACCATGGCCGATATAGGCTGTGGTTTGCTAACGTTGCCTGACTCACAGACTCACGTAAGGCAAGCACAATTTTAGTAGTCCCAGGAATAGCAAAACTCATTCCGAAAGTTGAAAAAAGCGTTGATCAACGCCCCTGTTCCGAGTTATCTCCTGCCGAACGGTTTTTTTTTTGGACACGGAAGCCAGCATCGTGGGACTTGGAGCTGTCCTCGATTACATCACCAATATATTTAGTTAACCGGAGCGCAATTACTGTGTCACCAGACTAAAGCTATTGGTTGTTGTCAAGGGAGACTATGCCCATACGACTGCTCATATTGATGACGAGCAGAACACAAAATAGCAACAATTTGTAGGACCACGGCAGCATGATAACTGGAATAGCAACAAGATCTAGAAAGATCAAGAGATACATCCTGTTTTTTGTTTTTGCCAGCCCTTGAATCAAACGGGGTCAGTGGTGCTTTATCCCGAAAAATGGTACCCTGAAATATGTGTTGGAGTCCAAGGATTGTGGAGAAGATAGACGTCATACAGTTGTATTCAGGAACAGAAGGTGCTCCATCTAATCCATGATGGGGTCGTCGATGGTCATATGGTATTGACGTAGATCCTGCAGGAACGGTTATACTGGGACAAATGCCAAGCTGAAGTCAAGAGCTGGTACAGGAAGTGTGCCATATGCGTTGTCAACAATGGACATTGAACACGTTTCAGGGACCCGATGTGCCAGTCTAACGTAGACAGTCCATTTGAGGAACTCGCCATTAAGATCTGATTATATGGATTTGACGGAATTCTGCCGATCATTCTCAAGAAAGGTGCTCCCGAACCAACGCCATTTATTAGATAATGTGAAAAGCCATTAACATTAGCTCAGAGATCAACTGTTGACCTGCTTGCCTGTGTCTCACATTTTTGGCAGCAATCTGTCGAAATATATGGTGAAATTCTGACCGTTGCTTTAAATGTCTACAAGGTGTTTGGTTCCCTTTGTTACCATGGATTACTTGCCAAACTTCCATCTTATGGCTTGCCTTCCCAGTTGTGTTCTTCGCTATCTACCTTTCTCTCAAACGTGGTGGTCGAAAGAGTATTATCTGACACTCTAGCAATAAATGCTGGTGTTACGCAGGGATCTATTCTAGCACCAATGTTTCTTCTTAACATGATGATAGTACCTCCTCATTCTACATTCTTTTCCAAAGCTCCGATGTTAGACAATGAAAGCAATAAAGAACGGGGAAGAATCGTGAACAAAATGAATACAGTCTTAGCAAACATTTTAGAATGGGAATCTAATAGCTTATTAGAATTCATTGCAATAAAACCCAGGCGTGTCATTTTACTGGAAAGAGCAAACTCATAGTGTCCAGCATAACTCTGTCAGGAGTATCCATACCAACGATATTTTCCATTCCAATGCTCGGTATTACCATCAACAGCATCCAAACCAAGTAAAGTCCATTATCAAAAGTACCCCACTAAATATTTGGTTTCTTATTTCGTGCTAAGAAGTGTGTCCCTTCCGGCATCTGATTATGATTTATAAGGCACAAATCTGACCTGTTGTGGAATACTGTTTCCATATATGGAGTGCAGCACCCAAACCCATATTGAAACTTCTATATTCCGTCCAAAAAAAAACATCTCGTCGGTGATACTTCGCTCAAAAGCTCACTCATTCCTCTGGAACATCGTAGTTAGATTGACGATCTATTTCAGTTTTATAGATATTTTCATCAAAATATCATCAATCGTTCCACAGTTTGCGGCCCCATCGCAACTGACCTGTAGAGCTCACTTTTCATATTGCTTCATCTTTACATTGTAGACATGCCCATTATATGCCTTTCAGGGCTTTCTACGAACGGCAAAGCTTTGGAACTCGTTGCCTCGGGTGGTGTTTCCTGAGGCATACACTCTGTAAAAATTCAAGAAGAAAACCAATTCCTACCTACGTTTCCTCGTTTCCTTTACATGATTTTCTGTGGACAACTCATTGAAAAATTGTTCAGTTTATAGACAGGTCGATTCAAACTGGGATGACGATGACGAATGTAGACTTTCGCAAGAAGAGAAATATATAATAAGACATGCAGATCCACACCCACTGATAAACCCTGTGTCAGCGATTCCCCAGATACTTCCGAGCCGTCCCAATTCCACCAATTCCGCATGTCGCGCAGCCCTCCCGGAATCCCGAACTGTACCGGAATGAACTTCGAGGGTGATTACTGTCAGAATGTCGTTCAGTCGGAGAATGGGAATAAGGTAAATGAAAACGCTAACGATAAGAAGACATTGCGAAGGGCGAGGGGACAGAAAATTATCTCTCGCTCCCGGAATATCTCTCGTAAATCTGACGTGAGCGTTTTTGATTACGCTGCTCGCAGGCCGCCAGCGAGGGCATTGGGTGAAACGGGCAGTGGGGCATGTCCCACGTGACCGTGGAATATCAGACAAGAACGGTTTTAGTGGAATTGAATTGAGGTTCGTACACTGAAATAATTATGTGGAGTAACTGCAAATGTTTGGAAAAGTGAACGAAACGATAACTGCTGTGATTTTCATTACATGAAAACAGATCATAAATAATGGAGCCTTCCGCAGATTTTCTATACTACAGAAGTTTGGTTGGCAAACATCAAACTGATAAATAATTCGACAATATTTCCTGTAACAACTAGTAAATAGTTATCAAAACAAGTGACTATCTGCATACTAGGAGGAGCTGGACAACCCCATACGATTGCCCAATCCTCTCTGACCAACACGTGGCAAAGTTTTTCTACAACAGCACACTTTGCAATATAATATAATATAACAACTAGTAAATAGTTATCAAAACAAGTGACTATCTGCATACTAGGAGGAGCTGGAGCCGATGCTCTCATATGTAAATCTGCAAAAGAAAACCACTTGCTATTTGTCAGGTGGCCCTACAATAACTCCAGTATCCACTTAGGAAGTAAGTGAACGATATATCTATTAAAAACGCAGAAAACACTCCGACTAGAGCCCAGACTTTAAATAAAGCAAATGAATATTACATCATGTGAAATAATTGAATATTTTATATGTGTAATACCTAATGATTATTTAAAAAAATCAAAATTGTTGTTTAAAATTGTTTTTTTCGTTAACCAGCTGTCGTCCCCTTACGAACGGCAGCCCTCAAAAGTCGAAACTTGTGCGAGCCAAGGATTAACGAGGTCCTACCTTTCAACGTGCGATTCCTAGCTTTCTCGGGCCATCAGATAAAAATCTGTAGTCGCTAAGAATTCGAACCTAGCCGATCAGCATTCAATGGTTTCGAACGCGAAAGTCTCATCCACTGAGCTACTTGGCCCTCACAAGTTACATGCCATAATATGCTCAAATTTTGGCGAACTATTCTCTGGTGATTCAGATCAGAATATGTATGTAGAACCTTAAAAAATCTGATGATTTTTTCCGGAATTAGGGGTAATTCTATAAGCTTTATATTATTTTTTAACCAATATTAATTTTCACACATATTCAATATCTGACTATTCTGTAAAAAATATATAAATGTAGTGGTGTATCCGTAAGCTGTTTGGCCTGTATGTTCATGTTCACACATATTACCATATCAGTTTATTCTGTAGAAATTATATCCGTAACGTTTGGCCTATATGTTCATGTTCACGAATATAACCATATCAGTTTATTCTGTAGAAATTACATGAACGTGTAACAAAATCTATTGAATAGGTGAAAATTAACATTAACCTTACAGAATTACCACTATTGTCTGTTATTCAATAAATAATACTCTGAGGCCTTGACCTGAGAATTTCGGACTCAACTTACTGCTTCAGAAACTACATTTCAACTATCTTCTTGTTCTCAAAGCTCATGGCGGGCCAGGTCTGTCTTTCAATCTCCAGAGGAGAGGGGACAGTCTCACCCTTCAGGATTTTAACTTGTAAAATAGATGTCGTTACTTGACCGATCTTGAAATCTGAACCCTATTTTTGTGTTGAACATTCCTTATCAACTACATATAACTTGTCCTATCAAGTGATATCATTTGGGTGATCGCCTCGAACAAATATAACTCGCACTGAATGTGAATTCATCTTTATTGGCAAAAAATGATCAGAAAAACTGCCCTTTCTCTAGCGAGTCCGATGTCCTTAACTGCCTTTTTCACTTTCGAAATAACAAAATTTGCATGCATCTTACAACGAACGACCTATTTCCATATAAGAATTATTTGTGACAAAATGGACTGATTGAAAGATCGGATTGGATTAATTCTAGGAACTACCCAGGCCTCCAAACGAGCGGTATACTTATGATCGTATACCGCATTCGACCTTTTTCTATTCAACCTGCAATTCCCAAACGTTACAACCCCTAAAAACTGTCCATATTTTTATGATTCTCTGAAATCGACATTGTGCACGTCCCTAATAAATTTGTAATTCGATTCTTGTAACTAGACTTGATAATTTCTTTAGAGCTTAGGCCCTTTTTCCTCGATGTTCGAAAATTTTTGAGACACATGTATGGTTGCTTGTCTAGTGGAATGGATTTTATCACGCGATCAGTGGCGTCTCTGAAGATTTTATTACAAAACTCAAATATTTCCAAATATCTGATTGGTGGAGTTACTCTATGTATATCCAAGTATATTCGAAATTACACGAGGTAATTTCACTAAATTGGATGTTCCGATTGGTTGAAAATCATATGAAAAAAATAATCATAAGCTCACAAGTTTATAAAACAGACAGATCTGAAATGTATCAATTTTGACTGATCACCTAGCAGATTTTCAAACGTTGTGCTCCTTGCAATTACCATCAGTAAACATGTAAGATAGGATAGACAAAGTGATATTGAAAATTCAACTCAGTCATTTCCACAGAACATTTTTTTCAGAAGTCACCCAACAGCAAAATTGTAATTTACAGTTTAACGCAATGCCCAGATGAATTCGTGAAGAATCTCGCGGGAAATTCCCGAATAGGCATACTTGTTATTAGTATGCGATATAACTGGAATTTATGTTCAGAATCCCGTTTTCATTTGAACTCAATTCACCAGGTACACATTTGTTTCAATTCCACTTGATACATTCATCATAAGCTCGCTACCAGTTCCGTTTTCTCGTTTTTCAGCGGATGATGTACGAAATCCGGGAAGTATCTCGAAATGGAAAACTTTTCGGAAGTTTTTTTATGCGCTCAAAGCCTGATACAGAATAAATGCATTAGTGGGGATATAAAATCGCAACTGAATGAAAAAGCTGCGGATAGATGGAGTGGAAACTTCAGAATAACAATAAAATATTTATTCACGGAAGAGAATACATAAATACAAATATACACATATTATATGAGTAAATAAACTGTAGATTCCTATAGAGACTTTTCGAAAAACACAAAATACTTACGGTTTTATCGATCCTCATCATGGAACTGAAGGTTTCTTTATTAATCCTGGTATCATGTTACACGTCAAACCTATTAAATCTTCCTTTCCCAAAGAAAAAAATAGTAAATTATTCAATAGGTAAAATGTGGGGATTAAATGCGAGAGAAGCGAACCTTGCTTCGATGAAATGAACGATTTCTGTGAGTAATAACATTCTCTTTACTTTATTTATTTAATGATTTTTCCAATGAAAACTAGAGAGAATTAAAAAATCAGCTATCTGAATGAAAATGCGAATTTTCGCTTTCAAATTTTTCTTTCCTTTTTAGTTAGTCTTTTCACAATATCTATCAGATGTAGTTCAATGTCCAGCGTGGCTTGTGCCGGGGAAGTAGTTGTTTTCTGTTAGATATTACAAATAAATCACATTTTTCATTTCTCAATTTCCACGGAGAATGTCCCCCTTTTCAATACCAGAGAGATTATAAAAGGTCCCATTCACGGTAAAATTCCGCAGTACGATTGAATCGTATACAATTGTAGTACAATTTTGTCAATCAATAAGCAAATAAGCAATAAGCAAATGAGTTATAAGAACATAATCAATCCGCAAATTAGTGATAAGCAATACAAAATTGAAAACATTAGCATATATCTCTTCCGTTCTGCACATACGTCTGATAAAAATCTAGCTTGGAGTTCCCTGTGTGTCCTCAGAATATTACATGACAAAATCTGAATAATTGATACTTCAAAGAATTACATCAGTTTAGAACAGAATCAGAGAAAATTCCCACTGTGGGAAGTCACGTATTCATGAACATCATCGAGAGATAGGAACTGAGGAAATCTTTATTCGTGCCAAATAAGCAATAAGCCAATAAGGTATAAGAACATAATCAATAAGCAAGTAGGCGATAAGCAAATAGTTCTTTAGCAAATTAGTTATAAGCCAATGAGCGGTAATCAAATAATTAATAAGCCTAGAAGCGATAAGCAAATAGTCCTCAAGCAAATGAGTTATAGTCAATGAGCGTTAGGCAAATAATCAATAAACAATACGCAAATAATCAATAAGCAAATAAGCAATAAGCAAATGAGTTATAAGAACATAATCAATCCGCAAATTAGTGATAAGCAATACAAAATTGAAAGTATATTTGCATATATCTCTTCCGTTCTGCACATATACGTCTGATAAAAATCTAGCTTGGAATTCCATGTGTGCCCACAGAATATTACATGACAAAATCTGAATAATTGATACTTCAAAGAATTACATCCGTTTAGAAGAGAATCGGAGAAAATTCCCACTGTGGGAAGTCCCGTATTCATGAACGTCAGCAAGAGATAGGAACTGAGAAAATCGTTATTCGTGCCATGTGGTTGCCTTCTCTATATATATAAGTCGGAATGAGACGTATTATCATGCCATCAAATTACATTTTAGAACTCGCAGCCAGTGCATATTTCACGCGAAACGTTATTGCTTTCATTTCTCTATTTGGATATGGAAATGGGGATTATTCGCTTTGCATTTTATATCTTTTTGTGGAATTATATTAGGCTCAATACGCGCCGTTGGTGATTCAATTTGCACGGAACAGTAATTATAGCTTTTAAATTCCCCGAATATATACGTGACAGGACTTTGATAAAAAAAGTACCTACATTTAGTTTTTTACTTAGATTCAGTCATATAGCAATCAGAAAACTTTACGATATAGAGTTCTTAGCCAATATACTTCAAATTTCCACATATTTCTGATGTTGACGGATGTCTGGAATTAATATGAATAATTTATGTTTAATTAAAAAAAATATGTAGAAAAAATAATTTCAACGTACGAAGGCGTAGAAAGGCCATATAATTTTTCAAAAATATGTTTCACTATTTTTCGACTTCGAAGTCAGAATATAATAAAATTCCTACTTCGAAGTAGAAAAACAATAAAATACCGTCTCCAAAGTCGGAAAATAAACGTTTTTTGTGAGTAATTCTATCAACTATCAATTAACTATTAACTATCTGAATGAAAATGCAAATTTTCACATTCAGATATTTTCTTTTAGTTTAGATTTTTTCCCAATTAGAGATGTACATACATAATAGTTCGACATTTTGCCACTTGGACGCAAGAATCTAATTTTGAAGTCTCAAACGCAAAGGAGTATAGATAACTGGAAAAAATCAATAGTAATTAAAAGGATACTAGGGCTTGGACACTAAGTACCGATCACAAAAATATAAACACCGAGTGCTCATTTCGGATACGTCCCTATCACGAGACAGGTTTAACATGATTCTTTTTGAAGGTTAAGAAAAAACATACTTGTTGATTTTATTATTTTAACCAGAAGGCGAAATAGGAGACGAGTCTAATTTCAGCTCATTTCTCGCAATTTGGTATGTAAGATGGAAAGGATATACACAATGTTTGCCATATATTTGTATTTAGATATAGTACAAATCATTTCAGCAATAACATGGGTCAAAATAATTTTTTTAATTTTTTTAGTATTTTGTGTATTTTGTTAATTCCGCTTTGTTATTGGGGCGCGTTGCAGATTTACCACGTATCCAATTGTTGTTATTAACATTGTTCAATGGACATATATGTATACTTCATACATCTCTATCAGGACGCCATCACTATATTTTTGACTGGTAAATTAGTAACCTACAACTGCACAATTAGAATAACTTGAGTCCGTTTTGGCTATGGCTATTTATGGAAAATGTTATTCTAACCCAACTTTATTCAAAAAAAACATTTTGATGCCAAATAGATTTTTTTAAGTCAATACAGGCTTATAACAGCCCTATGATTTGGTTTTATAATGGCACTCAGGAGGTTATTGAGAATCCTGCGAATAAGGCCAAAAGGTTATATGGTGTGGGCCTTGGTCAATTTATGGCAGCTTCATGGAAGTTTTATGGATGTTGTTACAGCAAAAAATCGTAGCTCTTCTTGTTATGGTCTTCAGAACCGTCTGAGGGCTATCACAAAACTAAAATTGCTACTTGGGCGTTGTTATCGTTAAAGGTATGAATTAAATTACAGCAATATAACTACACCATAAAGTCATTTTTGAAATTGCTATCACCTCGAAGAATGCCCATGACACATTTCATTCACCAAAGCCTCAGTTCTACTAAAGCATCAGTTCTGTTTCATTTTATTTTCATGTATAGTTACAAAATATTATGTCAGATTTGTTCAATATATAAAACGAAAAGTCAGAGAGTTGAATTACTGACAGAAAGATGTTCAAAAAACTGCTTACAGTTTTAAGTATTTCACTATGTACTATTTTAATATAGGTTCATACCTAGGACAACTCTCAATACAATGAATTCAGGCAGAGAAATCGTAGCACAATTATTGTGATACACGTTATTGGGGTCACTGGATCCAGAAGGCTTTGCTTCTACGTGTACGTTCAAATTTCTTATAGTAGTTCGAATGTCAAAAATAACCCACAAAAGCACCAATAAAAAAGCAACGAAAAAGTTGGGTTATAATATAAAAAAGAAGATTTGACACTCGTTTTGACAGTTTTATTCTTTTTCGTTTTGGTTCAGTATAAATAGTATAATAATATTTCATATTTTACTCTTGAATGGATATACACCAGCTACTAATTCTAATTCTGTTATTGATTGAAATTGAGAGGTATACAATAATCTCGAATTACAAAGAAGCGTTGGTCGATTTCCGGGCCTTGCCTCTTGCCCTATCTTGTGACCCGGTTAGCAGCTATTATGGAACATAGAGATAGAGCCGTCGACAAGGAACTTGAGTACCTATGTGATGATTTTTTGAAGTTCAATAAACACAAAAAGTTGTACTACCTCATACCTCAATCAACGGAATGAACAGTTTTAAAATTGGCTAATGGATATTGTGCAGATGTCATCATAGCTAAATACTCAGCAAGATGTTGATTAGACTAGGAGAAAGCATACATGATTTTGCTGTGAGTTGATGGAGGAAGTGTGTCTGACGAGGTCCCCGATTAATAAAATGTGAAGTGAGAAACAAATTTAAAAAATTAAAAATGTTTAGACTGCGGAGACCATATATTTTAAATAGTTTTTAGGAAGCCTTTCGATCTAGCAGGGTACACCTTACATTTTGAATGTGAGATACTTGGCAAAAGTATTTTTCTTGCTCGATAGCATTTATGTTTTTTTAATAATACTTCTTACCAGTGAATAAATGGCTTTGGAAGGCTTGGTGTTTTTATATTGTCTTTAGTTTCTCATAATGAATCCTAACATCCTCTTAGTTGATTTGACAATTTCTCAAATATGATAATCAAAGGTGAGTTTTTGATCTACAAAAATTCCCAGATGTATTTTGACCAGTTGAGTTTATCATCTAGTGTGATACCTAAGTTTCACCCTATCATCACTTCTGAGGTATTTAAGTAAAATAATCAAAACATGTGTTTTTTAATTTTGAACAATGTGCCATTGTTACTTCTGAACCAAAATTCTATACTTCACTTTGCAAAATACATTCAGTGTCACAACACAAGATTGAAGAGCCCATCAATCTGTTGAGCCGCATATGGCAACCGAATAGGTAACTTTTTTTACTATATCAGTTAATAAAAAATAAAATTGATTTGATCTTGTCAAATGTGAGAATGTTAATGACTGTCTCAATCTGCTCTATAAAACAATTAACATTGTTGGAGCAAGTCATACCGAAGTATCCAGAAAGAGCAACTGCAGATAAACCCAAATATGATATGCTCGACTTGGTGCATGAGATAAGAAAAATCATTTACGCAAATTAATTTTAAAAAATAGTGCGGGCTCCACGTAAAAACCTAGTGCACTAAAGCAAATTACAAAGCATCAAATCAATAATAAAAGAAATATTGCACAAGATCACAACCCTTTTTGGCTATTTGTAAGATCCATATCCAGAAGTGGATTGCCTAGAGAAATGCAGCTTGATAACTCAGTCAACAGTAGTGATATTCGCAAATTTCTCCGTACAGTTCTTCCACTCTGTTTATCAGGTCTCAGAAAATCATAGCAATTTCAAGGCTGCCTCGGATGCATCATCTTTAACCTACCTTTGGTAACTGATGTTCTCAGAACTATAATAAATCTAAAACCAAAAAGGTCAACAGGCAGAGACAATATATTTATTTATATGGTTATACCATTTTTACAACAACTACAATTATAATACAAAGCTACGTGAAAGTTTTACTAAATGAATTTATACAGAATACCTCAATTAGTTTACAGTATATATTTTATATTGCTAGTACAGATCTTAATCTATTCTTTAATTGTTTTAATGCATTATTAACTAGGTCAATAGAACCAAGGTTAAAATTCCGAGGAATTCTTGTATTTTCATTTTTCATGAGAAAAGGATATATAATTTTTTTCAGTAAAAAGTAAACAATACTACACAACACTATGATCCTATCAGATCTGGGGGGCAATATGCTGTTGCTGTAACAACTGGACCAATAAACCAAGAATTTTCCGTTACCGTATTACCGATTAGATAAATCTTGAAAATATTTTATTAACATAATAAACTTTTATCTATGAACATGTCATTATGGAATTCCGGATTCCACTATTTTTGAACATTTCGTACATAAAATTGACATGTGTCCAGTGTCGGTAGTTCAAACGTTGGCTCTAACCTAACCTAACTTTTTCTGTGGGTTATTTTTGACATTCGAACTAAAAGACTCCTCCCATTGGCCGTACCCGTAGAAGCAAAGCCTTCTGGATCCAGTGACCCTAACACGTTATTGTCAAAGGACGCCAAACAAATCTACGAAAATTAACATAAAGGTGATCATGTAGATCGTCTGTTAACGTGTAGTTTCATGAAATATGCAATTCATGTAGCAAGAATGGTTTCAATGATTTTTGAAAGATGTCAAAATGGGTTAATGATGATCGTCCGAAACGTGAGTAGTAAATTTACTACAACCATCTCCAAACATTATTAATGGATCGTCCCATTTTCAATAAAAACCTCCCTCTACCACTGACGCTTCTTCGAACCTCTGTCGATATCCTTTATAATACCTCCGATGATAAAACACGTACCTATCCACGTAATAGTGTACGCGAAATTCCGTGTAATTTACTTTCCATCTATCGGTGGGTCGAGCACTTGAAGTTAATATATTTACGTTGGTAGATCGTAAAAAAACGTGACCGCTTTCCCAACACACTATATTGAGCCAACATGGGATTATGTCTGCCAATAGAGTCTTTAAAGCGCGAATTTGCTCATAAAGCACGACTATGAAGCTTTGCGAGCTTCATATATGAAAGGGTAATTCCGAAATATTGCCGTTGAATCATGTCAGTTCAAAGGATTTGAGAACGGTGGAGAGATAAGGGAGCTACTTTATATGTCAAGTCAAAATATTGAGGAATATTGGAACGAAGTGGCGTGGTATTGCATATTCTAGAAGCTTTGTTATTAAGATTCATGGAGACATTGCTTGTTGTTATTCGTATTATCTGTCACGCTGTTTTCGTATGATTTCCAACCATTCGGAACCTCCAATTGAGTCAGGTTACCTTGTTTAATTCCAAATATACGTGGTTATACATAGAGTAATTCTACTAATAAGAAATAGCATAAAATTTTACCAATAAAAAATAATAGCATCAAATTCAATTCGTACAAAATATCGAAGAACATAAAAAACTTCCTGCAAAATTACAAATCGTGTCAGTTTAACAGAATATGACATGACACAAGATCATCAAATTTGATCAAAATACCCTTTTATCGACTGAACGTGTCCAGGAATAACTCACCTAAACTGCATTTATACAATAAGTTACCGGCCAGTCTGAAACAACTTCCGCTAGGGTTATTCAAAAATAAATGCAAATCATTATTATTGGAATATTGTTTTTATTCAATCAATAAATTTCTTGAAGCTCCATGGAATGCAAACTCCTTATATTGAGATATTGATGTGCAGTATGGCGTTAGCTAAGTTAATTGATTCCGCACTTAAGTTTAGGTAGTAATATTATGTACGTACATGCGTTTGTTTACATTTATATGTGTATGTGTCTATATTTTTTATATATATTATACATGTGTTATTACATATATGTATATATGTCCGAGTAAGAATGTTTCTATAAAAGTAATTTTATCAATTGTACAAGGTGAAGCGCTGTTTTTTTTTGCTTTTAATTTTTATTGTACTTATCTGATTTTATTTTTGTTCCGGAAAGTGGAACAGTGACTTGCTACAAATGTATTGAATGGATATGTAACGTGGCCAATAAACTTCTATTCTATTCTATTCTATTCTATTCTATTCTATTCTATTCTATTCTATTCTATTCTATTCTATTCTTTTCTATTCTATTCTATTCTATTCTATTCTATTCTATTCTATTCTATTCTATTCTATTCTATTCTATTCTATTCTATTCTATTCTATTATATTCTATTCTATTCTATTCTATTCTATTCTATTCTATTCTATTCTATTCTATTCTATTCTATTCTATTCTATTCTATTCTATTCTATTCTATTCTATTCTATTCTATTCTATTCTATTCTATTCTATTCTATTCTATTCTATTCTATTCTATTCTATTCTATTCTATTCTATTCTATTCTATTCTATTCTATTCTATTCTATTCTATTCTATTCTATTCTATTCTATTCTATTCTATTCTATTCTATTCTATTCTATTCTATTCTATTCTATTCTATTCTATTCTATTCTATTCTATTCTATTCTATTCTATTCTATTCTATTCTATTCTATTCTATTCTATTCTATTCTATTCTATTCTATTCTATTCTATTCTATTCTATTCTATTCTATTCTATTCTATTCTATTCTATTCTATTCTATTCTATTCTATTCTGTTAAACCTCGCGCTTCGCGGTCGATTCATTTTTCTAATTGTAAAAAAGTTATAGATGTATAACCCGAATATATTCAAATAGGGGAGAGAGGAATTTGAAATAATATATACTCATTCAGACACTGGTTGGTAACTAATTGGAGCAGAAAAATATAAAATAATCTGTTCATTCAGCAAATGAAACAATTATCCATTGTAACAATGTCAAACACTTCATCTTGCCCCACTTGGATAAAGGGCTCCTTCATCTTCGTCCTCCTCTCCTGCACAGGAGCAGTACGCCCCCGGTGGCACTTCCATCCCTCAGATAATTAACAGTACACATGCCCACAGTACATCCTGAATCTGAATGGTCTGATTCAGAAGAAGACCAAGATCGTTGTGTTTTAATAACTTTATTTTGGCTAGTTTTCGGTTTAGCTTTTGGTTTTGTTTGAATTATTTTCTTTTTTGATGTGACCATGGACTTAAGACTAGGTTTTCCAGAAAGCCTCAGCTTGACTTTTTTTTTCAGGTACCCGACTGTAAGCGCCACTAAGTTACTATTGGATAACGATAAGCCAACTTGAAAGTTACATTCTTTTAGGACACGTTGTTTTTGAGAGTAGTCCAAATGATTTTAATGGGATTCAAATCCGGGTGATAGGGTGGAAGTGGCAAAAATCTACGAAGAGATGTTTCGGAAGCCACAGTTCCCAAAACGTCATTGATTGATTGAAACTTTTTTACCGTAATATGAAAGTCTTATGAAAGTCGTAAATAATCCATCTAATATTAGAATACTTATACTCGGAAACTTGAGTTACTGGTGCTCTTCTAGGCCGCTTCTTTCTTGGGGTGGAAAATTTTACTTACCTGTTATTTGCAGTCTACCAGGACTAGCCCATTCCAAAGCATTTATTGCTTGTACAAGGAAAAAACAGGACTCTGACAAACTTCTAGAACTCAGTAGAGCACATCTCAGAGTTATAGTAGATTTGCTCACTGGCCACTGCAAACTCAAACACCACATGCATAAAAACGGACTTGCACAGGATGCAGAGTGCCGTCTATGCATGGAGGATGATGAAACGGCTAAACACATCCTGTGTACATGCCCTGCAGCGGCCAGAACCAGATTTTCAATATTTGGCAAAACAAAAGTAAGTCCAGAAGATCTGGTAAA
Source organism: Chrysolina haemoptera (assembly GCA_958298965.1). NCBI lineage: Eukaryota > Metazoa > Arthropoda > Insecta > Coleoptera > Chrysomelidae > Chrysolina > Chrysolina haemoptera. Next base: position 49,547,279 of record OY282586.1, on the reverse strand, counting down.
CTATTCTCCCAATATGTTACTCAATTTCGTTAAGAGATTGGATATACTGGGAGAAATATAACCATAGGGTGAGCCACAACAGGCCATTGGCCGCAGTGGAGGGCCTGATATGGGCTCACTCACATTTAAACCTAACCTAACCTAACCTATTTGCAGAAATTAGTAGCTACCTTCTTTAACCACTCTTTCAATGGTTCTTATTGAAATACCTGAAACGAAATTAGGATTTGTGTTGAAATTGTGTCTTTTCAAATTTATTTAATATTACCTGTAGCGAGAGATGTTTTATTTTTCACATTTAATAACGTATCCGTCTCACATTCAACACTTAATTGAAAATAATTGAACACTTTAAAAATAATTTCACATGCCTGACTCTTGATGACTAGTTTTTTGTTAGGCGACGACATTTTTTCAAAAGCAACACAAAAATTATTCAGATAGATTGTGCGCATGGGGGCGGGCTCGCCATCACGTTTGGCGCTTACAGTAGTTCTTTTTTATCATCTATGAGGTAAATTCACCGCGAAGAGGAAATAAGGATTTTCGTTCTCCAGAGAGCTCGCGGCAGTGCGATGGGGCAATGGAATTTACTGGCGAGTTTTTCAGTGGAGGTGGTTCGTTGTCAGAAGTGGGATTGGAGAATGTTGTTGTTGTTTATTTACAAATATGCATATGGAATGGAATGATACAAAAGAATACATAATAATACAATGATAAAAAATAGGAGGATAAAATATCATGTGAATAAAAGGGACCTTGATAAGTGATTGAACACTTGTTTCAAGTCGTGGCAGGAAAAAAGCGCAATAAAAAAACGCAAAGGAAATAAAAACTTCTCGTATATAAATGCGCACATAGAAAAAACCGCAATTGAAAAAAACTTTCAAATGCCAAAAAACTAATTCATGCCTTTTCAACTTGCAAGCTAGTTTAGCTTTCTCAGGTTATGTTTGTGTATCAATCGCGATCAAAAAACTAATTCACGCATTTTCGACTCGCAAGCTAGGTTAGGTTTGTGTCAATCGCGAACGAAGAACTGATTCACGCATTTTTGACACACAAGCTAGGTTAACTTGCTCAGGTTAGGTTTGTGTATCAATCGCGATCAAAAAACTAATTCACGCATTTTCGACTCGCAATCTAGGTTAGGTTTGTGTGTAAATCGCGAGCGAAAAACTAATTCACGCATTTTCTATTCTATATTTTTCTATATATTCTATATTATTCTATTCTATTCTATTCTATTCTATTCTATTCTATTCTATTCTATTCTATTCTATTCTATTCTATTCTATTCTATTCTATTCTATTCTATTCTATTCTATTCTATTCTATTCTATTCTGTTAAACCTCGCGCTTCGCGGTCGATTCATTTTTCTAATTGTAAAAAAGTTATAGATGTATAACCCGAATATATTCAAATAGGGGAGAGAGGAATTTGAAATAATATATACTCATTCAGACACTGGTTGGTAACTAATTGGAGCAGAAAAATATAAAATAATCTGTTCATTCAGCAAATGAAACAATTATCCATTGTAACAATGTCAAACACTTCATCTTGCCCCACTTGGATAAAGGGCTCCTTCATCTTCGTCCTCCTCTCCTGCACAGGAGCAGTACGCCCCCGGTGGCACTTCCATCCCTCAGATAATTAACAGTACACATGCCCACAGTACATCCTGAATCTGAATGGTCTGATTCAGAAGAAGACCAAGATCGTTGTGTTTTAATAACTTTATTTTGGCTAGTTTTCGGTTTAGCTTTTGGTTTTGTTTGAATTATTTTCTTTTTTGATGTGACCATGGACTTAAGACTAGGTTTTCCAGAAAGCCTCAGCTTGACTTTTTTTTTCAGGTACCCGACTGTAAGCGCCACTAAGTTACTATTGGATAACGATAAGCCAACTTGAAAGTTACATTCTTTTAGGACACGTTGTTTTTGAGAGTAGTCCAAATGATTTTAATGGGATTCAAATCCGGGTGATAGGGTGGAAGTGGCAAAAATCTACGAAGAGATGTTTCGGAAGCCACAGTTCCCAAAACGTCATTGATTGATTGAAACTTTTTTACCGTAATATGAAAGTCTTATGAAAGTCGTAAATAATCCATCTAATATTAGAATACTTATACTCGGAAACTTGAGTTACTGGTGCTCTTCTAGGCCGCTTCTTTCTTGGGGTGGAAAATTTTACTTACCTGTTATTTGCAGTCTACCAGGACTAGCCCATTCCAAAGCATTTATTGCTTGTACAAGGAAAAAACAGGACTCTGACAAACTTCTAGAACTCAGTAGAGCACATCTCAGAGTTATAGTAGATTTGCTCACTGGCCACTGCAAACTCAAACACCACATGCATAAAAACGGACTTGCACAGGATGCAGAGTGCCGTCTATGCATGGAGGATGATGAAACGGCTAAACACATCCTGTGTACATGCCCTGCAGCGGCCAGAACCAGATTTTCAATATTTGGCAAAACAAAAGTAAGTCCAGAAGATCTGGTAAACTATTCTCCCAATATGTTACTCAATTTCGTTAAGAGATTGGATATACTGGGAGAAATATAACCATAGGGTGAGCCACAACAGGCCATTGGCCGCAGTGGAGGGCCTGATATGGGCTCACTCACATTTAAACCTAACCTAACCTAACCTATTTGCAGAAATTAGTAGCTACCTTCTTTAACCACTCTTTCAATGGTTCTTATTGAAATACCTGAAACGAAATTAGGATTTGTGTTGAAATTGTGTCTTTTCAAATTTATTTAATATTACCTGTAGCGAGAGATGTTTTATTTTTCACATTTAATAACGTATCCGTCTCACATTCAACACTTAATTGAAAATAATTGAACACTTTAAAAATAATTTCACATGCCTGACTCTTGATGACTAGTTTTTTGTTAGGCGACGACATTTTTTCAAAAGCAACACAAAAATTATTCAGATAGATTGTGCGCATGGGGGCGGGCTCGCCATCACGTTTGGCGCTTACAGTAGTTCTTTTTTATCATCTATGAGGTAAATTCACCGCGAAGAGGAAATAAGGATTTTCGTTCTCCAGAGAGCTCGCGGCAGTGCGATGGGGCAATGGAATTTACTGGCGAGTTTTTCAGTGGAGGTGGTTCGTTGTCAGAAGTGGGATTGGAGAATGTTGTTGTTGTTTATTTACAAATATGCATATGGAATGGAATGATACAAAAGAATACATAATAATACAATGATAAAAAATAGGAGGATAAAATATCATGTGAATAAAAGGGACCTTGATAAGTGATTGAACACTTGTTTCAAGTCGTGGCAGGAAAAAAGCGCAATAAAAAAACGCAAAGGAAATAAAAACTTCTCGTATATAAATGCGCACATAGAAAAAACCGCAATTGAAAAAAACTTTCAAATGCCAAAAAACTAATTCATGCCTTTTCAACTTGCAAGCTAGTTTAGCTTTCTCAGGTTATGTTTGTGTATCAATCGCGATCAAAAAACTAATTCACGCATTTTCGACTCGCAAGCTAGGTTAGGTTTGTGTCAATCGCGAACGAAGAACTGATTCACGCATTTTTGACACACAAGCTAGGTTAACTTGCTCAGGTTAGGTTTGTGTATCAATCGCGATCAAAAAACTAATTCACGCATTTTCGACTCGCAATCTAGGTTAGGTTTGTGTGTAAATCGCGAGCGAAAAACTAATTCACGCATTTTCGACTCGCGAGCTAGGTTAGCTTGCTCAGGTTAGATTTGTGTGTCAGTCGCGAGCAAAAAACTAATTCACGCATTTTCGACTCGCAAGCTGGGTTAGGTTTGTGTGTCAATCGCGAGCGAAAAACTAGTTCACTCATTTTCGTCTCGCAAGCTAGGTTAGCTTGCTCAGGTTAGGTTTCTGCGTCAATCGCGAGCTAAAAACTAATTCACGAATTTTCGAGTCACACGCTAGGTTAGGTTGCTCAGGTTAGGTTTGTGTGTCAATCGCGAGCAAAAAAGTAATTCACGCATTTTCGACTCGCAATCTAGGTTAGGTTTGTGTGTAAATCGCGAGCGAAAAACTAATTCAAACATTTTCGACTCACAATCTAGGTTAGGTTTGTGTGTCAATCGCGAGCAAAAAACTAATTCAGGCATTTTCGACTCGCAAGCTAGGTTAGGTTTGTGTGTCAATTGAGAGCGAAAAACGAATTCACTCACAAGCTAGCTTAGCTTGCTCAAGTTAGGTTTATGTGTCAATCGCGAGCGAAAAACTAATTCACGCATTTTCGACTCGCGAGCTAGGTTAGCTTGCTCAGGTTAGATTTGTGTGTCAGTCGCGAGCAAAAAACTAATTCACGCATTTTCGACTCGCAAGCTGGGTTAGGTTTGTGTGTCAATCGCGAGCGAAAAACTAATTCACTCATTTTCGTCTCGCAAGCTAGGTTAGCTTGCTCAAGTTAGTTTTGTGTGTCAATTGCGAGAGAAAAATGAATTCACGCATTTTCGAGCTCAGGTTACATTTGTGTGTCAATCGCGAGCAAAAACTAATTCACGCATTTTCGACTCGCAAGCTGGGTTAGGTTTGTGTGTCAATCGCGAGCGAAAAACTAATTCACTCATTTTCGTCTCGAAAGCTAGGTTAGTTGCTCAGGTTAGTTTTGTGTGTCAATTGCGAGAGAAAAATGAATTTACGCATTTTCGACTCACAAGCAAGGTTAGCTTGCTCAGGTTAGGTTTGTGTGTCAATCGCGAGCTAAAAACTGATTCACGGATTTTCGACTCACACGCTAGGTTAGGTTGCTCAGGTTAGGTTTGTGTGTCAATCGCGAGCAAAAAAGTAATTCACGCATTTTCGATTCGCAAGCTAGGTTAGCTTGCTTAGGTTAAGTTTGTGTGTCAATTGCGAGCGAAAAACTAATTCACGTATTTTCGACTCGCGAGCTAGGTTAGCTTGCTCAGGTTACATTTGTGTGTCAATCGCGAGCAAAAACTAATTCACGCATTTTCGACTCGCAAGCTGGGTTAGGTTTGTGTGTCAATCGCGAGCAAAAAACTAATTCACTCATTTTCGTCTCGCAAGCTAGGTTAGTTGCTCAGGTTAGTTTTGTGTGTCAATTGCGAGAGAAAAATGAATTTACGCATTTTCGAGTCACAAGCTAGGTTAGCTTTCTCAGGTTAGGTATGTGTGTCAATCTCGAGCGAAAAACTAATTCACAATAATAATACAATAAACAATACTTATACAATAACACAGTATACATTAACAGAATAATACAATAATACTATATGAAAACACTTGCTTTGAGTACGAGAAAGACATTAACAATTAAATTATATAAAAAAAACAATAATAATAGTACAATGGGTAATAGTCCGGCAATCGTGCACGTCCACATGCATGTCACCAGTCACAAATATCCGTCAGTGTTTAATGGTTGAATTTTCATTCTCCATTAAGGTGTACAGTGATGTTATTTTCATTATCATCGAAAATCGATACCATTCAATATAATGCGAGTGATATTGTGATATTGTTACATGATTGTAGAACATTCAACACCAACAGTCCAACAACCTCTTCAACTTTCATGATAATGCAGTGTTGTGTTCTACAAACTTATTAATTTCCCACTTTTTGGTGGGGAAAGCATACTGTATAATTTTTGTTAAGTGAACATAATTCACCCTATTTAATGCAACCACCCTGTTGTTTTCCACTTTCGGTGATGTAATTATTTCCCCTACAAACGAAAATTTAACAGGTGGTATGAGTGTGTTCAAATGACAAAGTAAATTGGGATATAATTTGTTATTTTCCCCAGAAGTTAGTAAGTGTTCAAACACCTCAAATACCTCTATCATATTTGCAGAATACTGGAAAATTGTAGACTGAGAAATTGTCGATTCACGTGTTGCTTCTATCTGCGGTTAAGATCATTAAAAACAAGTTTGATATGTAAATTATGGCATCCCGCGAGATTATATCTTCTGCTAAGTGAATTTAAAATACATCTTGCTTAGTATCTAGTTGAAAGTTGGGAACTTAAAATTAACTTCAAGTTATAATTGAATGAACCCCCGACCAAAATTAGTTTTAGTGGTGGTGTCGAGAAAGTTTTATTGCTTTTATATTTGCTATTCATCTACGACGTGGGCTCTGAATTAGCATAGCGAAAGGAAAATTTTGAGAAATACAATCGAGAAACTCAAACTAGTTTTGGAGTTCGGGACACTGATTGTAGAAAATATCATTGAGTAAATAAGTGAATTCTCTGTGCCTCTTAGGAACACGAATGAATTTCCAGAAAGTAGTTTAAGCTTCTGCCTTCGAGCTGCTCAAACTTTTCTTGTATTGTTCAATTTTCTTATTTCAGTTTATTCACTCACTGATTTCTGCAACTTCAACTGTTGAATAACAGATGCCCAGCATATGGAAAGGCTGAGCTACCTACCAAGCGCAATCCAGATGGCGGATAGGGAACGATGTGAGCCCTCACAGGCCTGGGCCAGCGATAGCCATAAATAGGGTGCGGGGGCCTGAAAACCCCCTAAATCCTTTGCGAAAGCATCGCCGTGGACCAGCTCATGACTCAAACCGTAAACCACTTGTAATGCAACGACCCGTGAGATACCTAGTGTCCAGTAGCGGTACGTGTTACAGGGGGCACGGGAGTCCTGGCTTAACCGCCAAGACTCCGTGGTGAGGACACTTCAAAATATTCCCCCTCATCCCAAGGTATTGTGCGCTCTGAAGGGATTAATGGTCAAGGGACACACGACCACTAGCGACAACACTCTGGGAACCAGGCGCACCCAATTTTATGTAGGCTTCCGCACGTGTGGGGGCTCTACGTGTGGCGACGTCTCTTGTCTCTTCCTCCTTACTCGTGGGAACCTAAAGAAAAAAACCAGCCGAAAAGACGTAAGAGGCAATCGGCAACCAAAACCCCAGCCCCCTACCCTATTGGAGGGCTCTTTTTTGGAGTCCTCTAATACTCCCCTCATCCTACTGGAGGGCTCTTTCTTGGGGTCCTCTAATACCGGCATGCTCCACCACGGGGCTCCCAATCCCCTCAACCCCAATATCGGTGGAATCCTCTCCTTTTGGGGTCCGCCACTCCCATTCTGACGGGCTCCTTCGTGGGAAACTCAGAACAATTCAAACTCGGTTTTGCGTCCGCTCACAAAGCCACATTGGAGGATCGATTGCGGTCCCCGAATGTGGCAGATCTCGCCCGAACCTTGGAAAAGGTAAAGGTAAAACCGAACGTCCGAGTGTTGGACAAAAGAAGGAAGAGGAGAGCGAGGCGGGCCGCGCTTGTCCACCAATCCAACTCCACTGACTCTGAGAACAGTGTTGGTGAATCAAACAAAGGGCGAATGGACGGGGCAATAAGGGCTCCGCCAAGGGGAACGTCAAAACTCCCGTTCAACGCTCAGAAGCCAAGGGTGGACGGCCGGAGGCTCTGTCCTTGAAGAGTGAGGCTCCTGAGTCTTCAACCAAGAGGACAAGAACCCCCGGCTCCACACCCAAGAACACATTGCGTGTTGCTAAGCGACCACGCCCCGGCCCCCAACAAGTAGAACAAGAAGCAGAGGGTTCGCAAAGCTACGTGCAGACAGTGTCCGAAAATATAGGTCTGCAGCTGGTTGTCTCCCGGGAAGGTCAAACCAATGTGGCCTTCACGGAGGATCAGCTGATGGAGTTCCTCGATGCTGTGCTGATGACAATCATTAGCACACTAACGGGAGCAAACTCACCCCAATACAGTTTGCCTCCACGCTGTGGAGAAGACAAGTGCTGGTCACTGCAGCAAACGCAGAGACGAGAGATTGGCTTCTCGGGTAACTGACCAACATCAGACCCTGGGAAGGAACCAACCTCATGTCGGTAGATCCAGAAAGGTTTAGACTGCAGAGAACAGATCCCGATAAGGACCAGGATATCTTCAATGCCCTGGAAAGGCAAAACCCAGGCCCGTCGACTCGACGGTGGAGGGTCTGGAGTAGGAGGGAGGAGAAGCGTGGCCTCAGCTTGGTGGTGGGGATAGACACTGATTCCGTCGCCATCGTCAGGCAGGCCAACGGAGCCCTCTTTTTTGGTGCCACCAAGGCACTGATTAGCTGGGACTCTCCTGCCACTGTTGCGGACCCCCCGACTGAGGGTCACAAGGACCAACTGATGGATACAACCGTCTCCGTCGGAGAGAAGTCGGCACCCACTGAGGAAGTCGAAAGGCAACCTCCAGCGGAATTGTGTCACCCAATGGAGGAAGGCTTCGAAACGAAAGCCTCTCTCGACTCGGAGGACGAGACTCTGACGGAGAACGGTCAAGACAGTTCTTCGACAGAGACTAGACGTGGACGGGGTGGACAGGACGGAAGAAAAGGTCCTGACGGCCTCAGGCAAGCAGACGAGCGGAAGGAATAGGCTACCAAATGGCGGTTTCTTCTTCCTGCTCCTCTGGGCCCCTGAGACTTCTGCAAGTTAATGTCCAGCATGGAAGGGCCTCCGCGGCCCTTCTATGCAGAATGCTGAGGGAACTCGACATGAACATATCTCTTATCCAAGAACCGTGGGCTTACCAAGGCAGAATAAGAGGTATGGGCCAAGTCGGAGATTCGCTATACTACTGCACCACCGAAGCAAGGCCCAGGGTATGCATTCATGCAAAAAATGTCGACGCCATTTCGCCGCCAGAATTCTGCCACAGGGACCTGGTAGCTATAAAGATTAAGGTGGCCAACGATACAAAGGGGAACGTACGCGAAGTCATAGTAGGCTCCGCTTACTTCCCATATGAGACGAAGAACCCTCCACGAAAGGTAGTTTAATTGATTGAGCACTGTGAGGAGTGGGGACTGCCCCTCCTCTTGGTTGCGATGCAAACTCTCACCACACACTGTAAGGGAACCAAGACGCGAACCCAAGAGGCAGGGCACTCCTCGAATTCCTGAGCTCCAGTAACCTGGAAATTCTCAATAGAGAACGTTATGTTCCTCGGAACTGACAGGGAGCAGCAGCAACTGGCATGTGTCGGAGGAAAAAACCTTAGCAGATCATCGACACATACTTTTCTCACTAGCAGGCAACAGCCTTGCAGACAAAAACAGGTGTAGGAATCCCAGAGCCACCCGATGGAACCTCTATGAGGAGGAACTAAAGGAAAGGCTCGGGATCATGCCTACACGCTACGGATCGGAGGCGAAAATCGAGACGTTTGCAGATTGTCTCAACTCCGCTATCCTATCATCATACGAAGCCAGCTATCCCTTGAAAAAGGTAGACAAGGCAGACAAGACCCCATGGAGGAACTCATCAATATAGACACACCGCAAAAGCGCCTCAATAAAGCCAAACGGACCAAACAACCCGCACACTGGGAAGACTACAAGTCGGCACAAAGGGAATACCAAAGAAGTATTGGAGTAGCACAGTGGGATACTTGGAGAAACTGCTGCCAAGGTATAAGCACTTCTTCATTCTGATCAGGTTTTTTAGTCTAGATATATTTTTTAAGGAAATATAGTTTGTGATGTTACAGAAATGCCCTACGTTTGTGACAATTATTATAATATACTTTTGTTCTTGATGTATTTTTTTGAAAAAGAATCACACTTTTGGTGACAAAAATTATGAAAAAATTATTATTTATGATAAATGGAAAAGCATACTCTCCTTTCGACTTTTTTCTCGATTTTTTTTCTTTTTACAGTTTTGTTCTCATTATTAAAAAATGGATTGCTTCCTGTACTCAACTGATATTCATATAAAATTTCATAAAATATCTCAAAGTTAGCGATGAAATTTCAGCCCAATTATTAATTAGGAACTTTAAGCATCCGTGATCAGTAGGTTCAACGAATTTTTAAATTCAGCCACTCAAACTGTCAGGAAGAAATTTCATCAAAGAGCAAGTTTGCTCCCAGTAAATTTCCATCGGGCAGATTAATCAAAGAGTTTCATTTCACAAACGCTTTTTAAAGGTGTCAGAAACACCTGGAATCAACTGTAATGAAATACGGGGTAATTCCCACTCAAAGAGTATTCCATTCACTTGAAATGGAGTTGAGTTTTACAATTTCTTGGTACAAATAGTAATACTTCATGCAGAGCAGTATTAGATATATTTTGATCGAAATTGAACTTGAATTAATTTTTATTCAACAGTTTTGAAACATGAATTGTCGGGGATCTCTATAGTCATCACGCGGCTACGGTAGACTAGGGTGTTGAAGACACCATCCTGGCAAGCCATTATGAATCCCTCGGTCTCCGACTCCAGCTCACTTGACCTGAGGAAAGCAAAGGTCAGGTTTTTGGATAAGCCAAGGTCTTCAATGTTCTTGAAGAAGACCCCATGCATTGGCTTATCCTTGTGCAGCTGCAGGAGGACCTCAGTCTCCGCAGCTTTTATGTGATCTTTTTGCTGAACGGGTTCCAACTCGGTGATAAAGTTTGGGTTCGCCCGTTCATTGTCGAATACGAGACGAAGTTCATTAGCTGCCCGGATTGCTGCCTTGAAAAGAAATGCTCCAATCCCTGCTTTTTGATGGTCGCGGACCATGCAGAGAAGGGGATCTGAACTCCTGATGACTTCACAGGCCCCATCCAGCACCATTCTGTTATGTAGACACTCCAAACTCCGGCCACCCTGTTGTCTGGGGAAGTATAACCGTCGAACGGACGATTTAGGATGCAAGCTCCTATGAAGATGCATAATTTTTCGAGTTTCAACGTCGGGTTGTCTTAGCTCTTCCCTAGCCCATTTTACTACTCCAAAGGAGTAGAGTAGAATCGGAACAGCAATCATATTGGTCGCAGTAACTTTGTTCTTTCCCAGCAGTTCTAATGACAAGATCTGTAGAAGTTTGTGCTGATACTTGCCGCGCAGAGAGTTTTCAACTGTGTTCACCTGTTGGGAGCGGCGTTGCTTCCCTCCCAAGTAGGTGTACGTCTCTCCGGCATCAAGATGAACATCCTCTCCGTATCCCTCGCATCGTCCTCTTTTGAGATGGACCATGGCACATTTGAACTCCATTCCGATAGCACGCATGTACTCTTGCACCACCCTTAAGACATAAAGTAGGCCCCTTTCTCCAGAGGCATATAGTTTGAGGTCATCCATATAAAATAAATGGGTGACCGTATGACTCCGGCTGCTGGGGATGCCGCAGTTGCATCCACGAGTTATCCTGAAAGCAACGGACAATGGCTGTAGTAAGATGCAGAAGAGAAGAGGGCTGTGGGGGTCTCCCTGAAATACGCCCCTTCTGAAGATTACCTGCTCTGTTTGGACTCTGACTTGACCAGATCTTATGGTGAAGCGAGTCCTTCAGGGCGGCATCAGTTGTTCAATGCATCTCACTATTCGATCGGGCAAATGCCTTGCAGTAATCGATCCAGGCCATCGGAAGGTTCCGCTTATACTGCACGGAGTCCTGCGTTATACATCTGTCGATGAGCAGGTTCTCCTTACAGCCAGCGACCCCCCTCTTTGACCCTCTTTACTCATATATCCGTTCATACACCGGATCAACTGCAAAGAGTATTCGTGCGTATAAAATGCGCCCAAACATCCTATAGAACGAATTCAATCGGCTATAGGATCTGCCTGCAATTCTTTGGATCAGACAAATCTCCGTTCTTGGGGATAAGCACGGTTCCCCCCCGACAAACCAATCCGGAATCTGCTGGTTGTGGGTACCGGGGAACTTTTCCCACCAATAGTTGTTTAAGCCATCAGGGCCTGGAGCAGCGAAGTTCTTCGAGCCTTTGAGGGTCCGTTGAACTTCTTCCGAGGTTTTTGGATTGCTCAGGGCATTGAGCTCAAGCTGTTGAAGCCTCTTGCAGAAAGCTTCAAACTACGCTAGGGCTGGAGTGTCTATGTTAAGTGGTTGCGGATACTCATATATGTTCTTTCAGAAAGTTTCACAACGCGTGGAGGCTCTCGGAATAAGCGAGAATGTTTATCGCGGAATTTCACGTTTTCCGCGATGCTTCTCGCCCGCCTTACTAGTGACTTTCTCGCAGCCACCAGCATTCGTATCCTATCAAGACAGTGCTGCTTGATGGTAAACAGCACGCCTTGATTCAGTGTGTGGTGAGCTCGTCTCAGTTTTGCGGCAATTCGCCACACTGGCCGTAAAAGGCCTATTGGCCGCCACGTAGTCCACCACACACTGGATACGAGACGCGTGTTGTCTCGCTGACTTGATCTTAGCTTCCATCTTGTGTATGCGTCTCTCATGCCTTCCAACCAGAGGGGCAGTATTCCTCCTCTACGTTTGGGATAGAGCATGAGCGGCGTCATACACGGCAGAGTTGATCTGCCAGATGTCAGCTTCCTCTGAAAAACTCCACGAATTCTCACATCCACATGTGCCACTTGTTGTGGCTTCAGGGGCTTGGTTCTGTGAAGCGTCCTGCGATTCTGATCCCCTTCATCGGTGGTATGATGTGAGCATCCTTTGCAGCCAATCTTACGAGTGGCCTATCTGCCACTTCTGCCACTAAGTTAACCGGTTGAGGAGGAGCTCTGACATAGCCTCGGACCCAAAGATGAGATACGTAATCCCTGAGATTTTGTGCGGAAAGGGTGGCATGCTCTGGGTATCTCTCACTCCATAGAGCATGCATTCTCGTTTTTTTTGTAATATTTTTGTGGATAAAGATTATTTCCATTATTATTATTTTTATTATTCATTTAGGATCAACAAGAATTTCTCAAACTATGACGGAGATAAAAACAAACATAGTCAGTTCAATATATTTATTTCAACTTCTTTTTTCTCGATTCTTCCACGTCCTTGGATTGTTTATTACCCAAGAAGCCCAAGCAAATGTAACCCATGGGACGTTCAATGATAAGATGCAGCACTAGACCAGCAATAAATGATTGGATTATGTCGGAAATAGCTGACTTGAACTGAAAAAAACAAAAAAATAATAAGTATATTCGAAGAATTTACTGATTCTCTCATTCAAATTCTTTAGAACTCTTTTCGAATTCTAACTTAACGAATTTCACCAATTATTGTAATAATGCCTGTTACCTGACTTGACACACTGAAGATGACAAAAGTAAAAGCGCTTTGCATTTTCTGTTAAGGACTATCTACTTTTTATACGAAATTTCCTCTTCATTTTACTCAAGCGTATTCAGCTTTCCACATTAATAACTGTTCAAAACATACAGGGGGTGGGGGCTTTTAGCACGTACTGTACTCCTTTGAAACGGGTAAAACAAGTATGATTCACTTTCAACAAGCAAGCTTTCACATCTTTCAATTCGATACAAAGATGCTGTTAGTGAGTTCCATAGAACCTGATCTTTACCCGAGCAATTGAATTCCCTCATGGTGAATAAGGTTTCATCCTCCAACCGTTACAAGCATGAATGGGAACGTGTGCATTGAAATTTTGTCTACACTGTATTTACTAATGCCATTAAACATAATTTGGCTCATTTTCCTCAAACGGTTGAAGTTATCGATGTTTCTGAATGAGGTGAGTTCTGCCATGTAATCGTTTCCACTAAGTTATGAAAAATACAGGGTGAAGTCGAACCTACTACATTCCCAATTATGACGGGCGTAGAATGTCATTTCATAACGAATAAAAGTGGTAAAAGTTTGAAACAAAAATTGGAGACCTAAGGCTACGGAACCTAAGCTACCTGAATCAGATCCGCGAAAAACTATTTTTGAATTATCAACCACTGTAATTAGTTATGAAACGACGTTTTATACTCGTCATTCTCAGAAGTGCAAAAAGTTAGATGACACCCTGTAAAGACGGGGAATGCTGGAAAGCCCTCAAGCGCGCATTATTCCACTTACCATAATATAATGGGAAATGTCTTCTATGCCTTCGTTGAAGAGATGTCGTCCGAAAACAACGGAAAAATGAATAAGATACGTGCTGTATGACCATCTAGCAATCAATTCCGCATATTTCCATTCACATATCCTTTTGATGATTCCTGAAATACAAGAATTATGTCATTATACATAGAAAGCTGGAGGCAGATGAATGTGATATCCAATGTGAGAGGGACAACCCTCAATCATTACTCAAATATTCACCAATCGAACTCAAGTAAGAGCAATGCTATTGAGTTATACAACTGATTATTCTGTTTCAATGTAGCCTACGGTCCATATTTTCATCGAATTGCCTGGAAGTGACGTCATTTTTATTAGTTAGTTTCGTGCAATTTGAAACAAACCAGTAAAAGTCTCTTTGATCAAACTATTTCAGTATGAGCCACGAGCTTTATGATTTTTGCATGAGTATACCGATTATGGTATGACCCAATATTATAGACTGATTCTAAGGACTCCAATACCGGTGGATGAACTCGTTAACAGACAATTCAAGTAAGATATGAACTTTTCACTGAATCGAATATTTTTCACAACATGATAATAATACTACATCATGCACACTCATTGAATGACCCTAAAGGCATGACCTATGAGGGTGGTGGATCGGGGTCAAAATTGGGAGAATAAGAAATCCCAAAAAGCCTGGGATACTCCAATGATCAATTCAACCTACAAACAACTTCTTGACTCAGTTGTAGACTCTCAATTTGAAAGGGCTCGTCTCAATGCAGTTAGTTCAAAAAAATCGGGTGCTTGGCTTGATGCTCTACCAGCAACTTTCTTAGGTACTTTATTAGATGATCAATCTTTCAGAATAGCAGTTGGCCTCCGTTTGGGTACATCAATCTGTGTAAGTCACAAATGTAGATGTGGATCCCTTGTAGAAGAAAATGGAACACATGGTTTGAGCTGCAGATTCAGTTCAGGTCGGTTTTCTAGACACCTTGCAGTAAATGATCTGATAAAAAGGGTTCTAGCATCTGTAGAAATTCCGTCGATATTGGAACCTCTTGGAATGAGTAGAAATGATGGACTATGGAAGTTTTGAAAACCCTTGATTTGGGATTTCACATGTGTTGATACAGTTGCAGTCTCCCACACCAACCCAACCTGTTGAACAAGAGGTTCAGCAGCTATTCAGGCAGAGAAATTGAAAAGTAGTAAATACTTTAAAATTGAAAAAATGTATTCCTTCTACCCAGTTGCAATAGAAACATACGGTGTTTTTGGACCACATGCACTAGAACTATTCGAAGAAATTGGAAGAAGAATGATGAATTCTACTGATGATTCTAGATCATACACCTTCCTCATTTAGCGAATCAGCATGGAAATCCAAAGAGGAAATGCTAAATCAGTCATTTTCTCGCACCCACTAATCCAATCCAGGCAACAGTTGATTTTCTTTGATAAACCCAAAAGTACTTCTTTTTCCAAAAACTTAGATGAAATTTTCTTTCGACCTCAAAATTCTGCTGAATTTCACGTCAACAAGGAAGTCGAACGGACGATAACGGTAGTTCAAACACCATCAGGCCCGGAGTGCATAGTACTCTCAAAACTCTCGGTCTCAAAGGGTTGAGAAACATTGGTAACACTTGCTTCATGAATTGTGCTATTCACTGTTTATCGAACACAAGATGGTTATTGGAGTATTTGAATAGAGACGCCTACACAAGGGATTTAAACACAAGCATATCTAGGAATGAAGCTTTAATCACATCATTTGCTGAGGTGATCAAGGAACTTTGGTCAGAAGATGTGTCAGATCGAGTTGTAAATACTGTCTCCTTGAAAATTCAAATCCAAAGATTGGCTCGTCGTTTCATCGGTTATGCTCAGGAAGATGCTCGGGAGTTATCAAGATGCCTTTCAGAGGGGTTTCATGAAGACGTGAATACAGTAACGAAGAAGCCAAAACCCATTATGACAGAGATAGATGAGAAATTAAGTGACGGGGAGAAGGCGCAAGAGTCATCGTCAAGATATTCAAAAACGGACAATTCCAAAATTGTAGATACCTTCATTGGTCTGTTAAAACCTACATTGATATTTATTCATTAATTTATTGGTGTTCGAAATAACAAATACATTGTCAATAAAATAAATAATAATGAATCTCTCATGGAATTCTGATCAAATAAGTTAAAAACTTGATCTGTACTCATTGTGGTCACTGTTCAATATCCTTGGATTCATTCTGGAACCTTCCCTCATCGATACCTCAAGGAACAGGCCAATTAGGACTTTCACATTGTTTGGATTCATTCATGAAGGAAGAAACTTTGGATGGGGAAATGGTTAATATTCAGAAATACAAAATAATACAGGAATATTTTTGGAGAATGATTTTCGGATAATGATGAAATTTATAAATATCAAATATTGTTTTGCTATTTCGTATCCATACATAATGATAACTTTGACTTGTTGTGTAAAGTTACTTCTAGACCATAAATTTTAAATAAAACCACCACATACAATTCATTGTTGAAGGAAGAAATTACTGACTGTCCAAAGAGTAAGATCTTCGTATTGAATGCACTAATTCTTTCAAGATATATACATCGTCGTTTCTTAAGAAAGTTTTGATTTCTTAACATGAAATAGTACTCACCTCCTAGTCCGTGAATCATGCCAAAAAGGCCTATTGCAACTCCTAGAGCAAAAAGTGGTTTCAGAGTAGGTCCTAGTATAGCAGAGGTAAATCTAGAATATTCAAAAAGTGTTCCATAGACAGCAATTGCAGGCAGACCAAAAAATAGTAGTAACCAAATACCCGAAACTTTCTGAAAGTCAGACAAGATATTAGAAAAGGACCACATAGTCTCAAAAAACTGAGAATATAGAAATAATTTTAATGTACATAACAACTAAAGTAAATAAGTAAGTAAATAATAATAATAATGATAACTTTATTGAAAAATGGTTATAATAAAGATTTAGATTTCAACAGTTTAAAGCAGAAAGAGCTCATGTGCAAGAACCTTCGGTTACTCATGTTAATTACTGAAATACTGTCAGGTGCGTGAGGAAACACGAGCATAGGAAACTATTTCAAGTTCATGTTCTTGATCCATATTAAGTGAGCACATACAAATATCTGGGACAAGATCCAATCATTCCAAAATATTTTGGAAGAACTAAGAACTATTATTGTTAGTTAGTTCAAATTCTCACCAAATAAAAATATAAAAAAAACTAACGCAATAATAATTATTGTTGAGTTGACTGAAGGAAGCTCTGCTTCATTATTGTTATAAAACTCGTCCCTGGTGACACATGTATAATTAGAGCCACTTCAATAATTGCATCATTGTCAGAAATCTCTACGATCCTACAGTTTCAGATCTCGTTTGTTCAATATGGAAAAAATTGATTCATTTAAGTAATACAAGAATATAAATACACAAGTTTTTCATTCCAGAATTTTTCACCTTATACTATTTAAAAATCAGCGAATTGATAATGGAGCTGTTCCGTCTCAGAATATATCCCCGGAAATATCAGAGAATGTACAACAGTTCACCAGCTTGCTATCAATTTTTTTTTGTCTTTTAACTATCGGGGGTAATACCACAAGTACTCGCAATAATTAGTATCGATGTTGTAATATTTTTACACTGGTGTAATTGTGTCTATCAGCAAATCAAAAGGAAATGGAGAATAGATAATTTTCGAAATTTGAATTGACGGTATGACAAATCATATGAAAATGATGGAATATTTTCAGACATAATTGTACTCACCATATCGAATTCAAAGGCATGATTTCTGTAACGATGAAGTAAGTATCCAAATATGAGTCCAACTCCATAACTCCCATAGTTGATATACAAGGAGGTGTACAAGACATACATTTCGTATGAGGCCATTGAGTACCCATACTGATAAGAGCTGAAAACGACAAAAACCATATTTTTTTATTGAATTTGATTCAATGACATTTACAATATATTCACGAATTTGCAACTCTGTACACGATCTGGAACTTCATGCAATTTTAAAAAACACAAATAATTTTTAAATTAAATTTTTGCAAATTGCATGCAGTTTGGGGTCGTGAACAAGGTTACAAATTCAAGACTGCATCAGAGAAGATGCTTTCAAAATTTGCAAAGAAGTTTAAAAACTGTTGTAATCATTTCGAGACCACTTTGATCAAAAAAATGACCACGAATTAAAAAAAATAAAAATATGTGTTCCGGTCAACGTAAAAGGTTGCAATATTTTTCCGATGTATCTGTCAAGTTTTGCAGAACTTCTGGAATTTTCTCTTATGCTATATCAAAGAAATACATAAGTTTTCGTTAAAAAAAAATGTTCCGTACCCTTGAATTGGTTGCAAACTTGATTTGTGATGTAAAATAATATATTCAATAATACTCCAAGTTTGCAGAATTTTTGGAATTTTCTCAATGAGTATGCAGCAAAATTCAAGTTAATTGCCATTTTGACAACATTGCGTACTACGGAAGAGGTTGCAAACTGGGATGTATAGCTTTCTCGATATACCCTGACATAGGACACGTCAGTATGAAATACTGAATGAAGCCCTCAAAGGTAAGTCTCTAGAATATATCCCATACAACATGGTGACAGCGGTGGGATATATTCGAGAGACGAGAGACTTACCTTCGAGGGCTTTAGGTATGAGAGTCTCATCTCTCAAGCGTCCTTCAAACTGACGTGTCCTATTGATTATAACGGAAACATGTGTACAGGAAGGAGTCAAACATGGAGAAATCGTTATTTGATAAGATCTGATAAGATAAGATAAGATAAGATCTTTATTTTCCAGTAGACAACACAACATTGTATAGGAATAGTCAATAACTTAAATCTAGGTAAATATAAAAACACGAAAAATTTAAAATTTCAGACATAATCAAAAATCTGAAACCACAGGTTTGAAATCAAAAATATCTATCCCAATGAGAATTGTCCTAAAAATATTCTAAAACAAACATGCCAACATGTCAGAATAAGAACTTACAAACAAGACGCTACGGTTCTACGACATAAACTCTTCAACACTATACAAACATTTTTCTAGTAGAAATTCTCGCATTTGTTTCTTAAATAGTTTAATACATTTATTGTCTTTTATATATTTTGGCAATTTATTAAATACCCTGGGCGCCATAGAGGAAGGAGAGTTGAATGATACGCTAAATTTATTAAAAGGTACATGAAGGTCATTTTTGGTTCGGGTATCAAATTGATGTCTGACTTTATTGGTACTGAATAAAGTTCCTCTGTTCTCGAATGAGTATACAGAGAGTTCAAAAATAAATAATGAAGGTAGTGTTAAAATTTTATAGTTTTTGAAGACATTCCTGCAACTTGTACGGCTCGATATACCAACGAGAGAACGCAAAACTCGCTTTTGGGAAATGAAAACATCGTGCGAGGATACAGATAAACCCCATAGGCATATACCATATCGCAATCTACTGTCAGCTTGTGCATAATAGAGTGCAAGTAGCTGATTTATTTCCAATACTTTCCTAGTGGTTCTGAATTGATATGATAATGAATTCATTTTGGATATCAGTGATTGACAGTGAATTTTCCAGTCCATACATGAATCAATTTGAAATCCTAGAAACGTTATAACGTTACTATTACTTGAGACATAATGCGTTGAAGCCTCATCTGAGCCGAATGTGATATCCTGACACAATTT
This sequence comes from Chrysolina haemoptera, assembly GCA_958298965.1. Lineage (NCBI taxonomy): Eukaryota > Metazoa > Arthropoda > Insecta > Coleoptera > Chrysomelidae > Chrysolina > Chrysolina haemoptera. Next base: position 49,527,732 of record OY282586.1, on the reverse strand, counting down.
TTGACGGTTATGAAACCTTATCGATTGTGTTTTTCCAACATTCAGAAACAGCTCATTTGCAGAATACCATTCGTGCAATCTGGAAAAAACTGTGTTGCATTTATCTGTCAAGGCTAGATCGGTTTTATCTGATATGATCACGGATGTATCATCTGCATATAAAGTTAATGATGCCGGTACTGATAAAATACTCAGATCATTGATGAGAAGGATGAACAATACCGGTCCCAAAACTGAGCCTTGAGGCACACCAAGATCAATATACTTCATATCAGAATTTTTATTATTCACGGTGACATATTGTTTTCTATACGTTAAATAATTCGATATCCATTCCAAAGGTAGCCCTCTGATACCATATTTATCCAATTTTTCGAGTAATATAGAATGATTGACGCAGTCGAATGCCCTGCTAAGATCACAAAAGATTCCCACAGGGCATATATGATAGAAGTTCATAAATTAGATCTGAATTACTATTTAAAAATCATTTGCTCAACGACAATTTCATAACATAAATGATCATAACTCCAAAGGTGTACTAGAGAGGCGTAGGAAAAGTATTAAAATTGAAGAAAATATCTCAACTTTTCGAATGCGAAATAATATATAGGGTTTTCTCTTAGAAAAAAAAATCTTTTTATGAATCTCCGACAGAAATTTAATTTTGAGCCACCCTGTCTGCTGAAACTTAAATCGGGTCGTCAACAAAATGCTTACTGGTCCTTTGCAGCTATAACCTAAATTATATAAATATCTCAAGAGAAGCAATCGTTAACGAGTGAGGATTTAAAAAAAATTAGTCCCATTCTAATTCGCATAACAAAGTTGATACATGTATTAGAAAGATAAATCATTATTCGCCGCGGACAAAAAAATAACACCAACGATTTTCAAGATACATCTAATGATTTATTCCAAAAAAAAAAAAAAATTACGGAATATTTTCTGTATTCGACTCACCTTGCGTAGTATGGGTAGGAAACTTCCATATTGTAGGAGTAGATCAAGCAAAATGTTATGAACCAGAAGAATGATATTACCCATATGATCATCTTTGCTCCGATATCAAACTTAAACATCACATAGAACATCAGAAGTGAAATTATGTACATCTGGAAATCATTCGTTAGATACCAGAGTCCCATGTTACACTGAAAAAGATGAAGTGTGAGGTTATATTTTCAGATATATTCAATATCCTTGAGTGGTTAACTACTGTATCTGAGATATCAGAAGAAAAAATCCGTAAGAGCCATTTTAATGCACTACTTTCAAGGATATCAAGGTTTTCAAGTTCTCTTAATATTTTACTCAACACCCTATGCAACTGATTCTACACTGAATTTTGTGAAATATGTGAAAGATGTATTTGAAGTCGATAAACTGCTGCCACAAATTAAAGTTTCTTTTATACACATCTATCTTCACTTATACTCAAAGAACAAATTATCAATACCAATACTTCAGATATATTTTGCACAAAACTGACTCTTTTGGAGAAAGAAATTTTCTTACATCTTACATCCTGTAGGGAAAATTTTATCCAAACGTAACAGTCATTATGAAAATTTATTTCATCAAATTCTCCCCCAATCTCTCAAAATTAGTGGTTATCGTACTATTCGTAGTTTGTTCTTTCCTTAGCCAAAGCAATTTTTTTCTGAAAAATTGTACCTTCATCACTATCACATATGTGGTCATAGTTAGTTTTCCATTTGAATTTTTCAACGGCTATCTTGCAGTTAATGCAACTAGGATTATTTTTGTTGTTGCACTGATAAGTGAAATGTTTTTCAGCACAAACAGAGCAGGACAGAATACTTTTACAGTCTTTGGTATATATGACCATAACCATTACATTTAGAACATGAAATTATATTGTAATTCTTCCTCATTCTGAATTTATACCTATATATTTGTTTACCAATTTATGGAATGTTTTTCCATTAGTTTCAACGTATGTAATAAATTTTTTTGAGAACTTTGATTGTTTAGAAAATTTTCCAGTATAATTTTCTCAATCAATGTAGTTGTAAACGGTTAGTTCTTTTTTGATTTCTTCAGTATTTTCGAACTTTTTTGGTCCAATAAAAACATTCCTAGGTGATTTCAGTTTGGTAGTTGTGATCTCATAGTCTTTTCCGATTTCCTTTTCAGTCACTTCTAATAAACGTTTGATTTCTCCTTCAGTAGTTGTTTTCAATAACACACCCCCTTTTCTAATATCCTGTATTTTAGTAAAACTTGCTTTTGCGAAAATTGCGTAACACCCAGACAATTCAACTCATGTACAAAAAAACCGCATATGCCACAGTGCAATTGTGACTTTGACAGCGGCAATAATGCACTAGTGTTTTTTTTTATTCATTCATTTGTTTATCGATTATCGCGGTGTTGGTTGCCAAAATAAATAGCAAGTTTGCGTTAATATGTACGAAGGCGTAGAAGGGCCTCAGTAATTATTTTTTATAATTCCGAATTACTATAGTAGGTCGGAATATAGTCTAGTATTATAGTGGTAAGTCGGAATTCCAAGATAGTCGGAATTATAAAAAATAATTACCGTTTCTCTTCTACGCCTTCGCAGCTTCTCTTTGTTAATGGAAAAATGAAAAAAAAAATACATCGGGGTTACAAAAACTAAAATGTTTTGGGAATTCAGACCAAGTAAAAAAAGGTACTTAGGTCCTACATCTCGTTCGAGTAACTTAGTATATTTAGAGTATGGATTATTTAATCCGTTTTTTCTCCTCTTTTTGGTCGAAGTTCATTCCGCCAGGAGCCGAAAACTCAATTACAAAAGTTTTCTTATTTTAATAGACCAAGAGAGCTACACCAGGCTTAATGGCTTGTATTCGACTGAGGCTGGAAAATACATACCGATATTTCGTCTATACCGTACGAGTGACGTAGATTATTTTAAAACACTCATAGCGTCGCGTTATGCCTTTGTATATAGACTGAGACCGCATGAGCTTGACAAGCGAAGCCCCCAACACCCTCTGCAATTGGTGTCCGGGAAGACACCATTCTGGAAGCCCACTTCACCTGAGGTCAAATTTTTCAATAAGCCAAACTTCAGTGTTATTGAAGACGTCATGCATTGGCTCATCCATGTAGCTGCAGAAGGAACTCAGTTTAGCTTCACTGATAGCTTTTTGCTAAACGGCTTTTAACTTGGTGACAGAGATTGGGTCACCCTATTCAGTGTGGAATACGAGACCAAGTTCAGCGGCTGTTTGGGGTGCTGTCTTGAGAAGGAAAGCTCTGATCTCTGATGTTTCATAGTCACGGACCATGCAGATATGGGGATTTAAACTCTCGGTGGCTTTGAAGGCTCCATACATTACCACTATGTTATGTAGACATATTATTACCGTAGAATTGGGAGACTTATTGGGACAATTTTGAGATTCAATTGACCGCAATTGAAAAACTTTTGAAAAAGCCACTATCATGGAAGATACAAAAATAAAAAACATGCTGTCCCAAGTCACCTGTTGATTTTGAACACTTGGTACACGTTATTAATTTGCATGCTTGTCGTCAAGAAACGGTGTCTTGAGACGCATTAAAGATTTTCTTTAAATTATCGATTAAATATATCGAGAACGGAAAAAAAATTGAATAATTTGTGTGGATTAGGCTAATTTTATCATTAATACCCAATAATGCAGCTGTGATTTTAATATCTCATAAAAATAAACAGATCAAAGACATTTGTAGAATGCAACAAAACAAAACAAACTCAAAGAACAAAAAATAAATAATAATAATCGAAAACAAATATTCTCATCGCCAAAAACCATGGCTCCTCCATTTTCTATAGCACAAGTGTTTCTTCTGATAAGTCGCGATATTTGCGACTTCCCAAAAGCCTTTTATATTTGGACGGCATGTCCCAAGTCACCCTAAAAAAGACAAAAAAAATAATTATAGCAATACCACAAAAAACATGCTAGAACACCCCAAAACATGCTAGAGAACCCCAAAAAAAAATCTAGACGTGCCAGTGTCAAATAGTCCATCGTGTGTCATAGGAAGTGAAACTGTCATAGAAAAATGTTATTTACTTACCTATGTTTGAAGTTGAATCACACCGGCACTCAACGAAAACAAATATAGTATCCTTCATGGATAACTACCCTGACATCTACCGAAGCCCTCTGGTATAACAATTCTGGTTTCACTTCCAACCGATAGATGGTAGAACATAATGTCTACTGTTGTGTAATTTGTCCCAAGCGACCAATTCTATGGTATCATTAAAAATTATTATATTTTCAAGTTTCGGGATATGAAGTTTATAATAGAAATTGACATAAAGAAAAATAAGGAAATTAATTTCGATCATAACAAAATAATCCATTGTTAACAAAAGCGCTGACGATTGTTTCAACAAAATTGGAACAAAAAAGTGGACTTTCCTTTCTCAAAATCATTGATCTTCTTCAAGAAATATAAATTCAATATAATTAAAAACATATCTGATTGAATATAATGCTTTTGAATTTCAAATATCCGAAAAATCTATGATGAGATGAATATGGTTTAAATAATGTTTTGTGTAATTCTTTTCATATAGGTACACAGTTTTTTTTGACTTTCCGAATCTACTTTGCTCACCAAATATTACATTACCATGTCAGTTGATATGAAGATATTGCTGATCAGCAGCAAAGAAGCCCACCAGTTCTTCTGACAGGCATCAAAATCCGTATCGAAAGATTCCAAGGGTGGTGGACCCACTAATACTCTCGTCCAGTTGCTCATTTCCAAACAAATGACGAACGCGAGGGTGGGAAACAACCTGAAAATCAAATTGATACTTTTTCTTTATTTTATCATTTGTATCAGACATTTAATGGATCCAGAAAGAGCCACTTCGCTAATTGAGATTTCAACAAAAAGGTCAACATTTTAGTTCAGTTTTCGAAAAAAAGTTTTTTAGTTTTCTTTTACTAGATATTTATTTGCTAAACTGGCTATTTGCAATATATATTAGTATTTTTTTTAAACATAGGTGTGAATAATTTAGGCTGCAAAGTTCTAAATTCCACTCCTAAAAACTTCAAGCTAATTAGAAAATCACTTTATTCTACGAAAACAGCACTACTGAGCTGTAAATGTTTTTTTTTTCCTCAAAAAATGGCCTCATATATTAAATTTTGGATTGAAGTGGCCATTACTCGATGGAAATCCATGGTTAGGTTAGGTTAGATTAGGTTAGGTGTTTTTTTTTTCTCAAAAAAATGGCCTCATATATTAAATTTTGGATTGAAGTGGCCGTTACTCGATGGAAATCCATGGTTATGACACTAAAGTAAAACACGATTAAATTTCTACAGATTCATTGGCTCCGCGACATGTTTCGATACACAGTATCTTTCTCAAGCGAATGTAGTACACTCATATTAAACTCTGTCGGCTATGAAAATTATTTTTATCTCTAATACTGCATCATGAATATTTTATAGATGTTCAGTAATCTGTTGCAAAGAGTTCCACGAACCTTACATATCTCATTAGTATTTTCTTGACTATGAACTGAAATGTCAGATTTCCGCTTCTTTCTACTTGGTTGTAAACCATTTTTGCATTCAACAAACCCGACAACATGAAGTTAGTTTGTACTAAAAGTAGTCCTCCATTGACAACGGCTTTGGTTGTAAGATCCACATAGAACTGAAACAGAAATAATGACTACAAAATTCAGTATAACACCCTTCTCAGAATATATCAAATGGGTGGAATATCTGAGTAACCTTGTCATGAAGAAGGTGGGCCTAAGTTGCATCAAATGATGGGAGCAAGTTCCTTTTTTTTTTTTGTGGTATGAGATGTGACTAAGATGCAAAATACAAGTTTTTAATCTCGGCAGCTCCCCGGATCACTTGATCCCAAAAACTGTTGAAATTCTCCGATTATTTTGGTCTTGTCCCATTTTGACCATGAAGGTGCATGTTTTTGGTGAAGACCCTCCTATACATTTTGGTCTGCCAGGAATTTTGGGAGAAATAACAAATTGTGAGTGAACTGAGAGTAATCGAAGGTACAAAAGTTGCACGTAGGTATTGGGATATCTGATACTAGTAAAACGGTCACATTTGAAGCCAAATACTTCGAATTTTTTCGGGCTGAAGAAGATGCGGAAACGCTAATCATCACTACAGCTATCAGAAGGCTTCTGATTTTCAGGTCGTGGTGATTGCAGTAGAGGACGTAGTAATTGTCATCCTCAACGGTTTCTGGGGTACTATTATACAGTGCGGCTTTTAATAGTCCCCCACCCTGTTTACTTTTGAACGGTTCGACGTGCAAACCTGGGAAAGAATTGTTTTGGGGGGTATCACCGATACTACTTATTGAAATCAAAGACTTAGTGATTGCGCGAAAGGAGGCGTGGGGGCACATCCCCTTAAAATTTTGAAATGGAGGGTCCAGTGCCGAATTGTTGAAAATATAATTCAATTTACTTAAAAAAATATATATAAATATTGTTGCGTATTCGGCTTCAAAAATAAGTGTACAATAGTGTGGCCTTTATTATTCAACTTGACAACACTGTAATACAATACTTGTCACCGTTACTAACGTCACTGTCAAAACAGTTCTGATACCAAAATACTTGTATCCAAGGTAACTAACTAACTAACTCCATCTCACAAATGCATTGCTTTTATATATAAATAAAGTTCTAGAAAAATTAAACACAATAAGAATGTTCGAAGATTGATCCAGAACAAAAATTAGTGCTTCTAAGTTTTTCCATCTAATTCATCGAAATCTCGAACAAGAGGAGAAGTCTTTCTCAATTTTCAGGTCTGTAACAATATTTTTAATTTCGTGAAGAGATTTTTTCACAATTTCGATTTTAATGCCTTTCGAAATTTTCAAGTTGATATGACCCCAGCGTCATCTGTAGGGTAATTGCAATTATTCTTTTATTACAAGAAAGTATCAGTAATACCCTTCAAAATATATTCGGTTCAATAATTCCACATCAAATCGTTCAATTTTATCGAGGTATGACTGTTAAGGGAATATGCCCCCGCACCCCCAAAAAGAAGAATTGGTGAAACCCTCCAAACTGTTTTTCTTTTCTTATGTTTGTACGTCGAACTGTTCGAAAGTTAACAGGAGGGGGGCTACAAAAAGCCGCACTGTAAATATCCAAAAGTGTGAAAGCATCATAACGCCAGATGTCCTCCACTCCACCACCTCAAAGTCTGCAGACAATCATCTCATCCCTTCCACCGACGCCTTCAGTGACTACGATTCCACCTCGTGCTTCTTCGGTCAAGGGAAACTCAAATCCAGCTGCGACACATGCGACACCTGTCCAAGTAGCTGGAAATAATCCTCATTGAGCTGTACGGTAAGGCCCAGTCAAACCCTCAATGACCTGCGCAACCAGCTCTTCCCAAAGGCTGCAGCCAAGACCGGTTTCAACCTAGCCAGACTTCCTGCCAGATGCTGCGAAGCCACTTTCATTCTACACATACCAAAAATCGTAGAAATTGTTAATAAAAACTGAATAGGGAAGTATAGTTTATCCAAGCTCAGTATAATATGACTTTCTTCAGCTCAATAATAAAACCTCAGTTAGAATGCAAAATCCATACAAAGAGGCTCGTGCAAATTTTGATGTAGAACGTTTAAGAAAACATGCAAGCAAATGTTTTCTTCATTCGCTAGGTAGTTCCACCCCGTACAATATCTATTTGACGGATTAGGCCATTGTAAGGCCATTGTTAAGGGATTTAAAATTCTGACCAGCCACCTTTCAGTGGCATATCTTGGGATATAATTTGTGTTTAAAAACATAATGGTAAATATTTTATGAAAATATTAGATTTAGGTCAAACATTGATATAGAATGTTATTCCTTAAAAATTAGTTAGTAATAAATAGGTAAATGTAGTTAATTATTGACAAACACTATTTGTTATCATAGAGTTATCCGAAAACAGGTATAAAACAGGTATAAAACTGTTCCCAAATTAATAATTTTGGCTGCTTTATAAAAGAAGAACATATAACTCAGTATACTTCTGCTTGAAGAATTCATTGTATTTGAAAAACATATGCCGCGGTTTTTTAAACTAAAAGTGTGAAAATCAACATTAAAGTTTTAGTATAAACGTTTGCGTATTTAGTGTTGCAACATGGCATTTTGGCGACCAACAAGAGCAACAAGACTAACAACCTGATGAACAATTCGAAAAACGTGAGGAACAAGATTCACAACCGGATGAACAATGGGATTTTAAAAACAAAGATCTTCATGTTCAGACCCAAAGACTTGTTCTAAATATATATAAAAATCTTAAAAAGGAAATGAACGACAAATGTGACAGTGAAATTTTCGGAAGGATGTCTAATCTCACCAGTTTGGATCATTATCGTAAAAGAAAACGAGAAGATCAGATATTAAACAAAGTTGATGAGGCCACAAAAGATTTTCTTCGAAGGCAAGTTTATGATTTCTATAAACGAAACGAAATACCTACCTTGAAATCAATCAAAAACAAATTATCTGATTATCCTGAGTATACATATAAGTCGCAGGAAACACTACGCCAAATTCTTTTAGACTGTGGTTACAAACACAAAAAACTAAATCAGCGAATGGCAATAATGGAATCACCCCGGGAGTACTTGCGACAAATAAAAGAACATCGGGAATCGAAGAGACATATAGTATATCTTGACGAGACTTGGTTCGATAGTCATGATGTGATTCGGTATGGATGGGTAGATAACTCCCAAAACTGTTGTCTCCAAGCACCATGTTCCAGGGGAAAACGTATAATTATTGTACACGCGGGTAGTGAAGATGGTTTTGTACCGAACGCGTTGCTGTTGTCAGCAAAACAAATAAAAAAATATTCAGCAGATTATCATGAGGTTATGACTGCAACTTTATTCGAAAAATGGTTCAGTGAACAATTATTACCAAATATACCACCAAATTCTGTTATTGTAATGGATAATGCGTCATAGCACTCGCGTCAAAAGATAAAAATACCGACGAAAGCAACAAAAAAAGGAGACATTTTGGAATTTATGGCTTATAAAAAATTGAATATTCTCCAAAAAGCCACGAAGGAGGTATTACTTCGTATAATTAAAAATGAAAATTTTGAGAAAGAATATATTATTGACGAACTTTGTAAACATTCTGGTCATACGCTTCTGAGGTTACCTCCGTATTATTGTGTTTTCAACCCCATTGAATTGGTTTGGGCATTTATAAAAAACAAATTGAGAAAATCCAATCAATGTCCAAATCTAAGCGGAGAAGTAGTAGAAAATGTTAGGAGAATCTTAGGAGAGGAATATAAAGATCTTTGGACAGAATGCATTTTACATGTGATTTCAAAAGAACGTGAATATTTACTTTTGCCATCCATTCAACCAGTAATCATAAACATGGGTGATTCGGAGGATTATGATGATTGAGTCTTGCTACGACTTTGATCTGTATATAAGATAGCCATGCCAGCAAATAAATTAACAATGTTTCCTGATGTTTTCTTATTCTATTTTTTTGAACGACTCGTTTTCGGTGTGTCAGATAACTTGTCAATAAGTTACGAGCAACGTTCCGTACCCATACACGCGCAATCTTTTAATTCTATTCATTATAAGAACAAGACACATTATATTCGCAAATTTCTATACAGCAAGCAATACGCAAAGTTATACCCAAGTAAGAGAAACCATAAAGTGTTAATCCGGTATTACAGTGAGATTGGATAAACTATACCTTGTAAAATTCATTGATAAATCCTTCAATAAGAAATTAGGATTATTATTATTAGTGACTCTGTATTTTTTATACATAATTTGATAGCACCTACGTATACTATGATCTTTCCCTCTTATCTAATATTAGTCAAATGTTCAAAATCGATGCATAGTTTAATTTGAAAAAAAAAACTCACGTTTTCTATGTATTTTTCATCCTTCACATACGAGAATAGTGCACTACTTATTGTATGTCCTGTAATAACCAACGCCATAGTGTATGTTCTAACTCCTTGTAGGCATTTCATTCTGTTATATTCAGGGTCACTCATTGGTTGTGTGAGGTTGTGCCACTGTCTTCGAATGGAAAAGTGAGTGAGAAAGGATTTACCTGAAAAAATTGTTGACTGAGTGAGCCGAAACTCGTTTTTTTGTTCTCAGGGGCGGCAATTTATTTATTCGTGGGTTAGGGCCGGTGTGGATGCAAAAAAAAATACTGTTGCTCGTTGCAGCTTGGTTTAATTATATTGGCGATGTTAGCTAAAAATATGAAGACTTGAACTATGTGCAAAATCAAGAGACAGAGATAATCCAAATTGATATTTTAACAGGAAAAAAAAACTTGGAAGCTTCAGACATTATCAATAAAACATCTTTCATTAATTATAGTTGTTTTACTTACCTAAAAATATGAAGACCAACAATAACTTGGAAACATTTATAATGAATTTGCGTTAAGTCGCTAGGGTTCTATCAAGTTTAGCTTGCCAAAGTTGACTCAAAAGTGTCGGTTTCACGATAATAATGTTAAAGAAAGAAAAAGCATTAATTTAAAAAATGTCATAAAAACATCCTGTGTATTATTTCCAGTTTGAAAATACTCAAATCAGATAAGTGGCGCCATCTCATAATAAGAGGCGAAAGTTACAGACGTACTTAATATTATTAAGTAGAAAACTAGAGTGACTTTATATGAATAATCGGTTGCCTAAATATGTTTTGTCATATGAGGAAGATATCTGATTATAGCCCGGGAGGTACTGTCACTTTGGAATACGTCATAGTACGCACGCTGATTTTTTTTTTAGTAGATTTTCATCACGAAATCAGCCCCATGAGTTGCGGTGGGTTACACAGATACAGTGTGTTGAAAATGAAAAATTAAATCTTTTTTTTATTCATAACTCCCACAGTTTCGGAAATTTTACAGTTTAATTCGGAGAATAGTAATTAACGTAAAACGTCCGGAAAACACTGTTTTTTTGGACGAGTGGACAAGTTTCTAGGACGAGCGTAGCGAGTCCAGGAAGTCTCCGAGTACAACAAAAATGTTTTCGGACATGTTGCGTACACAATTTTTTCGGTAACCGTGTAGAATAACAAATCGAGACACATTTATTTTTTATATTTCTTTGTAGAAGAAAATTTCGAACATTTTAATTCTTATTTGTATTAAATATCGAAATGCGAACAGAAGATAGGTACTAACAGAAACATTCTAACCATTACCAGTGGCATAAAAAATAGGGGAGGAAAGGAACCAATATACCTTTTTTGTACGCCACTGGTGGTAACTGAAAATAAAGCTCTTATTAAACAAAAATATTTCTTCGAATCGAACTGTAAAATTTCCAAAACTGGAAGTTATGAATAAAAAATATATTTAATTTTTCATATTCAACATCCTGTATCTGTGCAACTCACCGCTACTCAAGGGTCTGAAGACCGAATTCGTGATGGGTATTACATGATCTACCAACGACAAAAAATTCAGCGTGCATAGTATCACTTTTTTTTCAATTTTTTTGACAAGTTGCACAGCCTCCCACGACTCCGGTAGCGAGGTCTGAATCTTAGTTTAGTAATAAATGGTATGTGTACTATAATAACAATCAAATTTAATCGTGCATACTATGACGCATTCCAAAGTGCCACTATCTCCCGGACTATTATAGAAAAAAATTCCAATCCATTTAGCCAAATGTCACTTTTAAAGCTGAGAATGTTAGGCTACTCACATTCCCATTTTCAGGAGCAATTTTTTCAAAATTAAATTGGTGAATTCCATATGAGAGTTTATTTGCATTTTTGGAAATGAATGAAGAGTAAATGAAAAAAGTCGATATGATTTACTACCATATCTTTCTCCTCTTGAAAAACATTGATAAAAAATAATCAATGATTTTTCCTCACTTTCAGAAATTTGAAACAACTCTTACTCAAAGTATAAATTGGGTATTTCAGATTCTTGAAACGATATCCTTATCAGTAAAATTAACATTATTTGATTACCTATTTAAATTCTTCAAATATATGTTTTTAAAAATTCCTCGGCCACCGCAAGATTAAAATTTGTTATTAGTCAACTGTCAATTCATAAATTCTCCATTTTTTATAAAATATTTGCAGTTATATTTAAAACGTATCCCAGATAACCTACCTTTTCGCTCTTTCTCTTCAAGTAGGCTGAGAAAATCAGACGTTGTTGCGAAAGCTATTGTAGTCAAATAACCCATCAGTGCTAACCTGAAACGGAATTAAGGATTTTGGAAAAAATCGTGAATTGTATAGTTTTGCTACTTTCATTTAATAACAATAATACTAATGATAAATTAGCTAAGGCTTTCGCGGCCGAAATTTTCACTATCACTATTTTGAATCGGGTTTGAAGGTCGTCGTGGTTTGGAATACTTTCCTAACGTTTCGCTAGCTGGGTCATCGGTCATCGGAAACGTTAGGAAAGTATTCCAAACCACGACGGCCTTCAAACCCGATTCAAAATAGTGATAGTGAATAATACTAATGATAATAACACATTCTGCGAATCTATTGAAAGATGTCTTCGCTAAACTCTGCAGACTCTATTCATACCATTTTGTTGGAATAGTGATTCTGACCATTGGGGTTCTTGGTGAAATGAGGGACACGTTGCTCTCGAATCTCAAAACTATACCAGTTTGCCGTAAGATGGCTGAAATCTTATCCGGTCAATGCATGAAGCAATAATCCTTGGACCCGTCAGTCACTTAATCCACAAGCGTGGTGATTAATGTCAGTGTTTGACTGGGATATTTCTCACATCTTCCACATGGGACTCATGAACTACATTGGGTTCATAATGAAGTGGGAAACCAGATGTCCTGCACTACCAGGACGACGCTTATAATTGCCATAATCCTATACAATAGGAATAATTGAGTCGAAAATCCATCAGAAAACAACTACTTTCCTGGCTAATACCACGGCGAACGTTGAACGGTTTATCACAATTTCCGGCAAAAACCACGAATCCTATCAAAAAAAGTTGAACGGCAAAGATGTAGGTAGTAAAAAGATTCACAACTTTTGTACAGCTACTAATAAAACTGTCATATTTGTGAGTCAAGATATCGATCTCCTGCTTCTTGTGAATAAATTGAATTCTGATATTTATTATATTTATTTTCTCAAGCCAGGTTCTGGAAATGTAAAATATCTGTTTTTTACGTCCAATAGTTTCAAATATGAAGCCTTCAAAAATATTGTTGCATTTCCGCATTGTTTTTCTGGTTGCGATACAAAATCTGGAATCACTGGAAAAGAAATGAAAACCATAGTTGACTAATTATTAGACAATAAATTTGTTTTGGTTCCTTTCATTACCGGTTCTGAACCAGTTCTGAATAGTCGCACAATCAAGTTTGGCCAATATTTTTTATAAAAAAGATGCAAACAAAGAAGATATTGAAGGCATCAAAGAATTAAATCATCTTTCATATTGGCAAATCTGCCATCAAAATATTGGGGCTGGAAGCAACATCAACGTGATATTATGCCCAAATTGACAGATAAAGATTTAATTCCGTCTAAAATGTGGCTGCCGAAAACATGGTTTGGAATTTACTAATTTATGTTCAGAACGCCTGCAAGGAAGTTAATGAGTCAGTTGAAATCGTAGGTGAAGAACCATGCAGACTGGAAAATTATTGGAGACGAAGACGATGATGGTCTTGAAGATTTCGAAGATCTACTAGAATCTGCCGAATCTAACGATGAAGAAATGCCATGAAAGAAGCAAAAACTGATGAATAAGTGAGAATTCAAAATGAAGTATTTATAAATATAAAATCCCCTTCAAATTCTATCCTTAATTCTTAGGAAATTAACAATTTTCTGATGTTTTTGCAATGTATTTTTCATGGATTTGCAATTCTTCAGTTTATCAATGTAAAATGTAAATTTACATTTTTTTTAATTAATGTGTAAATTTCAATAAATAAATCAAAATTTCACATAATTATAAATTTTTTTTATCGATTTCGAATTTTTTCGGTTTTTTGCATTTTCTGAGAAAATTTGCCATGGTAATGTATATTTTTGTTATACCATCAGAAAGTAGATATTTCAACGAAAGAAAAGCACGGCATTTTTTCGATTGAAAATTAGGATGCTTTTTCGATATTGAATGAATCAAAATAAGGGGAAACACTAAATATTTTGAATCCAAAAAATTACAGTATTTTTGGGACATAAAAAGGTAAGTTTTCATCATATTTCGTTTATTCGTAGTCGTTTATTTTTTATTTTTCAGTTATTTTGAGGTTATGTGAAAAAAGTGTAGATATAAAAGTTGTGAATCTTTATATTATCTACATCTATGCCGTTTAACTGTTTTTGATAGGACTCGTAGTTTTGCCTCAAATCGTGACAAATCGTTTTCCACCTTTAAAATCTCCCCCCTGTCACCTTCCGATTTTTATAAATGTTTCCTATTGACAAAACTGACTTATTTTCAACTTTAGGAAAAAAAGTCATGGGAGCTTTGTTATTGAGAATGTAGTTACGAGCATGATAAAATATAAAGTGTTCCATTTAAAAAAATATCATTTTATGAAATATTTCGAAAACGCGACTGTCAATTTTTTTTTTGTTTTCGGCGTCGAGAAGGCCATTAAAAATGCTACTAGTTTGCCCATTTAACCGAATTCGTAGCATCAATAATAACGGAAATGGTGCCGACTTAATTTGAAACACCCTGTATAGAATGAAAAGAATGGGACCAAAAATCGTTCCCTGTAGCACTCCACAACGTGAATGTTTTTTGGTGCTGATGATATTGTCAGTTTTCATACAGTGCTTATGATCGGTATTGAGAAGTCAATACTATAATTTCTATGACGATATGATATAAACAACTACTTCTGCTTTCCTAGCCTTGGGTTCGAACATTTATTATTGATAAATAAACATATTCCTTCATTATTGTGTTCATATATTCATGACATCACCCATTTTCTCCATTGATGTCAATGTTACTATTTCTGATAAATAAACTGATATCATAATTATTTTTTTTTATTTCTAAGAAACTGTTTACTTCATTATTTAATTACTGAACACATGTTGAAGGAGGCCTTGTATATTGGCAAAATGTTGGAAGTATTTTGTTTACTTTCAATTCAATGTCAAGTTCATTGATGTTATTGATTGTTATGAAACGGTGAAGGAATTTTAAACTGAAATTTATGAAAATAATTGTGCCGTCGCATTTAAACCAGCTAATTATTGAATGAATTGTGATGTAATTTTACATAAGATTAATAAGTCTATATCCTAAACAATTAAATATTATGTCAGCATAACTATATTGAACGAACCGTTGAAACCGTCTGAAAAACTGTAACTCACGATAGTTGTGTAGATACCTCTGATGTTAAAAAATGTGTAAATTTTCTCATGTATTTTTATTCGGCAAAGCATCACAGTCTGCAGTTTTATCAGTTGTGGCTGTTTGAATCCCTGCAGTTTCATAATTTCTCATACAGTGTATCTCAATTCTAATGGAACCCAATCTCACTCACTATCTTATATTATATGCGACAATCTACGTTCATAATAGGTTGGGCCAATATTTCACCAAAATCAATATAATATTATTTGTTCCTCAATGTTAATTTTACTTTTATAAATTTTCTATATTGGACAGAAGATTCAGCCAATTTGAGCAACCAGGAATCCATAAATCTAAACGAATGAAAAATCACAACAGTCGTTAATTCCCGCAACCGTATTAATTTTTGAACCGGATTAAATATGAGGTGAAAAAACTAATAATTCGTGAGATGACGAAATTATAAAGGATTATTTTCCTCATCTGTCACAATTTATTCGCTGAAAAACCCGCTTCGTTCCTTTTTGCGAATAAACTGCATGGTCCTTCTTGACAGTTGCTTGAATGTATGCAACACATTTTACAAGTCGTGTGAAATATTGCCGTAAATAATAATGTTCATTAATTTAATAATAGTTATTTATGGTACTAGTGTGTTATGTTGAAAATAAGTCACGCGAGAAAGATTTATACCGCGAGGCCGTCAGTTATGACCCATTATTAATGTCATTTTAGACAAGTAAACTATTAAATATATAATATTATATAATCCATAACTCACTAGTGACTTATGGATTATAACTCACTAGTGTGTTATTTGATAGTTAACTTGTCTAAAATGACTTTAATAATGACAGTCATAACTGTCATGTGTTGGATAAAAATAATTATGTACGTTGTGGAATAAATGTTGTTGGTCAATTGACATATTTGGAAAATAATCTGATCAAATATAATCAATCAATCAATAACATTTATTGTATATAAAAGAATAATAATTCTTATTACAAGAGTTTTTGATTACAAGCTAGCAAAATTTAATGTAGATCAAATATAACTCGACCGTCGAATAAATTTTGGAATTTTCACTCAAATATTTTTGTTTTAGAAAATTCATCTCGTTAAATTCGAAGATTTATGTCCCTCGAGCTTAAAAGCTCTCGGGTATTATTCAGAACATTAATCTTCGAATTCAACTCAATAAATTTTCAAACAAAATCGTTTTCGTTGAAATTGAAAAATGCGTATTTGCTTATAAGCGAGGTCTTGTTATATTACTCCCAATAAATCGACTCCTGTAGAAATAAACTTATTTAAAGATGACGTCTGAGTCAGTTTGACAGCGATAAAAAAGGTGCTGCCTCTTCCTCAAAAACAGACTTCATCTAGTAAGCGAAAGTCCCTTCAATTTCTGTCATGACAGCAATGATTGTTCAGTATTGTTGACAAAATATGAATAAATTTGGGAAAGGAAACCAGTGCCGGATTCAGGATAGGGGGGGGGGTAATGAACACTCAAATTACGATATTTTGAAACATACTGCGTTCATCTTGAGACCATAGGACGGCGGTATAAGTAATCTGGAAGGATTGGGGGGTAATTACCCCTTTACCCCCCCTGGATCCGCCACTGAAGGAAACAGATTACGAAAAGAATTATTAAAATTGTGTTTTAATAACTGCTTCTTCAAATAACCGTTTCAATCAAGGTGATTATTATTGTTGGGTTAAAATTTGTTCATCAGAAATTTCACTCGAAAAACTGATATTAGGCAAAATTGCTCGACCTACGGTCTCGCAGTTTTTTATGTCAATTTTTGAAATTACTGATTGGCAAAAATGATTTCGTTGGAGAAAAAAATGTATCCGATATAAAAAACTCTGTGCTTTTACTGTTGAAAAAATACTTACATCAAGATGTAGTCAAAAGCAGTCAAATAGTCCATTCTTGAATAATCGAAGCATTTCAGTATATCCAGATGACCTTTCAGCGAGAAATCTCTCAGTAGTTTATTTTCAATTTGCGTAGCATTCAGTTGCAGTTTTCCTCCATCTTCGATATTATTCGGTAGACAACGAAAGCGATACACAACATCTCGATTGAAGCAGTGTCTGTGATTTATGGATTTCTATAGTAGAAAAAATTTGAATCCCGCTAACATTGGTTCGAAAAAATGTTCAGTGCTCACCTCAATTATTCGCCAGCTATCAGTATTATTATTGGCAGGTCGCAAAGTGAATTGCATCCTGCAAAATAGATTCCCCTCATGTTTGCATGGTGAAAAAGCGTCCGCTGCAAAAACAGGTGGGACGTGTTTCCTTTCATAATCTGAAAAAATTATAAAAAAGTTAATGAAATAGGAAACTAGAGGACCCGACGTTGTCCTGTCCTGTCCAGTATGTACCATTCATACCCCGTCTAGTCTGCCGGGTATGAATGGTACCCGGTGAAACCGGGTTTAACCGGTTTTTTGTCTATATGGCCAAGTACCCGGCATACCGGGTACTGACCGGGTACCTGGATCATGCCTACTACAGTCTGCCCATGAAGTAACCCCCATGTTAACTTTTCAACGGATTGAAATATTTCTTTGTAATTCTCGCAGGTGAAATGGTAGTTCTTAAGCTACTTTTTTACAAAAAAATCAACTACCTTTTAAAATGGCGTCGTGTCGCCATTTTCAAAGATTTTTTGAAATCGCGTTGGGGTCGAGTGATTCCTCATTTGAATCGTCTTTCAATTTTCTATACGATACTGAAATTTCAGACAAAAATTCTCATCCAAAACAAAATGTTGGTACATAATGTTAGAGGTCTGCTATCAGAATCCATTTATTATTCAGTTTGCTTTGTTATTTGTCTGCTGATGATAAGTCAATTTCAGGCACAGAAAACTTTTGTAGAAGGGTACCCTGGAAGATTTCATGATTTTACTGGAATCGAAAGGATCCTCACAGCAGAGCTATAACGTTATGTAACGCCATTTTGTTTTATATAGAAATATTTTTTCGAAATTTGTCATCGTATAGAAAATTGAAAGACGATTCAAATGAGGTGTCATTCGAGTCCTAACGCGATTTCAAAAAAAAAATCAAAATAGCGATCTGACGCCATTTTGAGATATTGAAATTCCTTCTTGTCAAAAAGTAGATCATGAACTATAATCCACATAATAAAATTTCGAAGAAAAATTCAAATCCGTTCAAAAGTTAACAGGGGTCAATAAGAGTTCTAATATTATGTACTGCCATTTTGTTTTGGATGACATATAGAGAATTCAAAGACGTTTCGAATGGTCACTCGACCCACCATGCCGTTTGAAATAATCATTCAAAATGGTGGCCAGACGCCATTTTGGAATATGGATGATTCATTTTGGTGCTGAAAAGTAGCTTATGAACAATCATTTCACCAAAAAAAATTCCCAAGAAAAATATCAATCCGTCCAAAAGTTAACAGTGGGGGGTAACTTTATAGACACACTGTATATAAATAGATAGCCTCAGCACCCGTCGTTGCCAGTGTAAGAATATATGATCTCAGATAAGTTCACTGTCTTTTCAGTACATTCTAGAACCTTCCGGATGCCCTGTTCTAGTTTGTACCAAGATTTTCTCGAATTTTCCAGAACTTTGAGGAACATGCAAGAGTTTCCTATCTGATATTCAAGAAATTCCACGTCACCTCCCTGCTGGATATATTTTAGGGAACTTCACAAGAGTGTATTTTCGATAAGTTCTTCAACCTTCAGGAGCCTCTCTTTTGGTTGGTTCTACGGGGATCTCGAATCTTCTAGAACTCTACAGAAGATTCGAGAACATTCTTGAGTTTTCTTTATTATATTCTTTTTCCAGAAAGTTCCACTACCACATCTCTATTTTTAGTGACCGACCCCCAGTGGGATATTATAAAGAAAATTACTTTGTGTATTTTTTTAAATATCTCCTTAGGTAATGAAGTCTTTTCAACGAAAATATTCAAAATTTCATTTTGCATAAAACTTCCAACCAATGAAAAATCAAAAATTATTAATTTTTTATTCGATTTTTTACTATGATATTTCAATGTGTGAGTTCTTATTTTTTATTATTATCAAAACTTCAACATTTCTTTAGTGAGTAATATTTTTTGGGTTAGTTCCTTTTCGCAAAATTGGTATCTTTTAGTAAACTTTATACCGGACCTAATGCAATGACTTCATAAATGCAAAAAAGACAATGGAAGTAAGTACTTTCACTAACTACAATACAAATGTTTTCATTTGTCACGTCTAATTTCTCTTTACCACAAGCGAAGAGTCAAAAACTCACCTGATAAAACGCAATAACCTCGGACAAGCTCAACACTTACACAAATAGCAACTAGAATGGTGATATAACCCATTTTAAATGAATACTTGCAATACTCCGTCTTTTATTGATATTTATAATATAATTACCTACAATGACAATAGTTCAACTGACGTGAATGATATAAACAGCAAAATTGCTTTAATAATCAAGGTATAAGTAACTTCAGGGCGACAGTTCCAAAACGTTTACTGCTGTTTTTCCAATCAATTAACATGTAATGCTAATCAAATTGTGTATCATTATAATCATTTCTACGATGCACTTACTGGGATTTTTAATCACATCAGTATAATAATAATAATAAAACATTTTTTGAGCAGTACTACAAAAAATATACCCAGATATACAGTGAACCATTTGAAAGCGGGCCACCTCTCTAAAACTGTTATTTATTATCCGATTCGGAAGCTTTTTTTTCAATAGATAGAGCATCAATAATAATTCTAGTTGAGTGCTTTACAGTTGAAATGAAAATAAAAATTTCAATGCCCACATAATTCAAAAAACAAAGAAGAGATTTTTTCAAGTAGAATTTGACGACGCCACTGGATTCCCGACATTTTCACGAAGGAATGCGTCCATCAATAAAAAAGTTATATGGGAATACATTTTTGGAAATATTGTCAATAAATCAACCCACCACTTCAATTTCGGAAATTTTATCAAAATTCTGACTACACCACTGGATTCAGAATATTTTGAACTATATTTGGTCGGAACTTTATCGAATATATCATATATATCAATGTAGTTTGTTAATGAATTTTTTAAGAAAATCACCCTCGTCGCTGCGCGTCGGGTAATTTTCAAAAAATTCATGTACTCGAAAAATTTCCGGCAATAATTCAAGCACTAGGGAGATTATAAGTGAAAATTCATACTTGGCAACTTTTGATTATTAAAATACTTGCAAGATTGAGAGTGAAATTCTTGTAATGTCGTCAGTCTTTGATATGTTTGTCAAATTTCAGATTATCCGGATGTTTGGAAATAGGTGAAAACAGAATTTGAAAATCCACATCATCATTATTATAAGTAAAATCGCGTTTTTTTTTCAGGAAAGATGACTATACAGTATCGGAAACTTTCCATCTGAGGTATAGACAGTAATCTACGCGAGCAACAAGGAACGCAATGAAATGATAATATCACATGAATAAGAGAGACGCACTACTGCGCGCCTCTCCTGTTGCCTCGCCCGAAGAATTAACAGCTCAGTTAATATCCCTTCCTCGATCGAGTAGAGGAGAAATTGTAATTTGATTACTTGTGCTTCGGACTTCCATCGTCTTAATGGTTGAAAGATTTCTACTTCTTTCAATTTTTCACTACGTTTCAATTGCTTGAATCTGCAATCGTCTTCAGGTGAATACTGACAAATTTTGAATCTACACGATGTTTTATAGGTCTGCCGGTAATTACGTTGTAAATTACGCGCGGTCTTGTGGCGCGCGTGTTTTCGCGCTAATTCTCCCTCCAAAACGGTTCATTAGCGGCCTCCATACGTTTTTGATTTCCACGCTCGGTTGACTGAAAGCACCATTAACCTGGATATAAGCGGTTTCAGTAAAAAATTGAAAGAAGTAGAAATCTTTCAACCATTAAGACGATGGAAGTCCGAAGCACAAGTAATCAAGTTACTACATCGTCTACAACCTTCAAAACAAGAAATTGTAATGCTCTCTCAACATTATAGCAAGCTATTCTTTACGCTCTCATGAAACCATCATACCCCAGATGAAAACGTTCCGATACTGTAGATATGGACTCAAGAAGCAAATGCTCATCTAAATTCGTAATTTGATTCAAATCGTTAGAGCCGTTTTCGAGATAAAAAATTAACATTATTTTTAGTGAAACCGCGTTTCCACACCACATGTTCATGAATTGTCATCCACTTCTGAGGTATGGTCCAAATTTCAAGTATCTATACAGGGTGTTCCTAAACATCATGTACATCCGAAAGGGGGACATCCCTTGGCTTATTTTACGACTAAACGTTCATATAAACATAGGTCCGCAAAAAATTCATTACCGATATACGGGGTGTTGAAATTTCAATTTTTTTTTGTTTTTTTCTTTATAGTTCCTGCAGTTTTTGAGATATCGCAAATATTTGAGATGTACATCAATGTGAGCCCTATATAACGTAACATATGTTTGGAATTTGAGCCCGATATCTCAAAAACTACAGGATCTATAAAGAAAAAACAAAAAAAATCTTGAAATCTCAACACCGCGTATATCGTTAACGAATCGTTTGCGGACCTATGTTTATATGAACTTTTAGTCGTAAAATAAGCCAGGTAATGTCCTCCTTTCGTATGTACATGACGTTTAGGAACACCCTGTATAGTAAGTTCAAAATCAATTAGAAAGACCCGGACGAGAAAGCGAGTTAATAAAAACAAGGTTATAATACACTAAAATACCTTTCTCAGTGCAAATTATAGGACATTTATCATTTATTATGACATTATCTAGTCATAATAACAAATCGTGTTTTTTTTGCTTCCCCCCAAATTCTACAAGGTTGGATAAATGGGGCGGAGCACTACTGTACCATACCGAACCATCATCCAAAGTGTCATCAACTTGGCATATATTTCAAGGGAGCTCTGAAGTGCACTGAAAGTATATACAGGGTTAGTCAGAATTTGAATACACATTTTACTTTACTTTAGTTTACTACAGATAATTTAGGTATAATGGTTATATATGAGAAAAGTTTTCAAATTCCCAATGAAAACAGCTATTACATAGCAATGTGATCGAATACATAAACACCATTTGCTTTCATTCACAAAACTTTTGAAAACCACAATTTATTTTTCATCCATCTCCGAATATGTAAAAAAAATATCATTTTTGGAAAAACCACCTTCAATTATCGACAAGTTCAGCACCTTAAAACTTTTCCACTTGTTTGGAAACACCCTGTATACATATAAGATAAGTATGCAAAATCTTATGACCGGGATTATTGTATCGTCATCGGTTTTTAATACGTGCTTGAACTAGTGGCAGGATAAAAGATATACGAACAGAGTGAGTTAAATAAAAGCTTGTAATAAAATGAAGCTGCATTACCTGAATGCAGATCCTGCATTTTTCAATTCATATTGTTTTCAAACACCCCAATATACATATGAGGTACATAGAAAGTACATATACTGAAATGAAATAAACAATCAATTGTTTAAACTATATATTTTTATCAAAGTCACGATACACAATATTGAAATAAATAATAATTAATAGTAAGAGATATCCCCAATTTCGATTTGTTTCCCGTTCTGGAAACTATGTTGAAGAAACTATAGTTTTGCCAATAAGGATGACGTGACGTGTGATGCTGTTTGTCAATTTTCATTAAATATACAGAGCATATATTATATCAGGTACATAACTTGTGTTAATTAAAAAAATTCTTAAGTTTCGCACCAACAATTGACATTTAGAAAGCTTCCACAATGTCCTCCCCTGTATCTTCGTCTTTTGCACTCAGCGTTGCAATTTGAAGTGTAGTCAACTCCACCCCATACGCAGCTGCCGATGAGTTTATCCGCTTGGGCGCCATTTTGCGGGGATGAAATTATCACCAAAAATGTGATACAGACCAACAGCAATAATGAGCAAGAACTTTTCACCATTTTTACGACTCTGTTACCGTTGAACTAATACTGAAGCTTCTATTAGGAGACAAACTTGAACTGTTTACGATGTCAATGATCTTCGTATTTATACTTTCGGATACAATCTAATCCATTACCCAAATGTGAATTACTCAATAATGAGGAAAATTCGAGTTCGAAATAATCGATAAAAGTTGTTTGTTTGGTTTAACCCAGCATCATCAGCGATTAAGAATTTGTTATTTAGTTATTTCAAATTATTATGAATTGTTAATGTCATCATTTATATTGTCCTTCAAAGGGAAAAACTTTTGATGATAATTTATTTCGAAACTCGAATTTGGCGCTAAGTTTTACTTTAAAAAAATTAAAAATCGCCTATTCGGATCTTCGCTACTGACCTGTAAAAAATAAAATGAAATTCTAATATATTTATAGTTTTTTTTGTATTCTTCGCAAGAATGTTTGAACGCGAGAACACTAGTTAAAGAAATAGCTAGTTATATAACAATCTGCCATATCAGGGTATTCCAAAGAAGTGAGAGTACTTATGAGCGAAGTATCACCGATGAGTCCAATGGCTCTCTTTGGACCGAATCTAAAAGTTTCAATGTGTGTTTGGGTGCTGCACTCCATATACAGGGTGTCCCAGAATAACGGGGACAAACTCTGAGGCTAGAATTCTCACTTCATTTTAAGGCTCAAAGTTCCAATACACATATATTCTGAAATGAGTTACAGGGTGTTGAATGTGACACAAAAAAATATATTTTTCAGAATAACTCCATAACGGGTTAACTTTTCTTAATGAAATTTAGTATGTCACTTAACAGCATTCAGTTTTATATTTCAATGCAAATCATGTGTTTGTAACTCTAAACAGGGGCGTACGGCAGGTGTAGTATTTTATTCAAGTAATCACTTACAATACAAAAATGACGTTTTATTTGTAACAAACGATCTTATCTGTATATACAATGCATGTAAAACCACACCACAAACCTATTAATCTATTTCATATCGCCTACAATTCACTTCAAAACTATTCCAAATTGAGATTCAAACGCCATATTTTCGCGGGCTGACGTCATCAGTATTGTTCTACAAACGTTTGTCCTTGAGTCCTCTGAGAATGTTTCCTGCACGAGAGAGAGTTGATCTCAGTTTAAATCACAGTGTATACCCGATTAAACTTCTTTCGAAACTGTTCAGTTGAATTTAATGGGAAGGAACACTTTGTTTTGATTCCAGACGTGCAATATATGGAGACTTTGACGTCATCTATATTCGTCCAATTAAGGTATTAGTTCGCGCGAAAATAGCTAGTGTTTGAATTCTCCTTCAAATCTTTATTTTTTTCTGGATAAAATAAAATAGAAAAAAATCAGAAAATATTTTTTTTACTCAGTTTGTCTTGTAAATATATCAGAAAATAAAAAATTACTAGTGTAATTACATTGGGTCTCCTTGAAGGAACGTTGCTCGGATATTTGTCAGATGTAGTTCAATATCTGTCATAGTATCAGCCAGAGAAATTTATATTTTTCACTTGGGCGGATTGTTAGCAGATATTTCGAAATTGTCGATTTTATTCGTTTTATTTAACTAATAGTCACCGGCAAAAAACATTCTAAACTTTGTTCAAATTCTAGATATTCGAAGCTAATTTTAATGAGGATCTGGAAGCTACAGTACAGTCGGTGGAGACATTTCCTACACAATTATACGTCATGGAAGTTCTTTCATAAACTGTTGTAGGCCAAGAGCCAGATCCAAATTTTTTTTTCAGGGATAATTAAAGCTGGTTTTTCGTTGATTAGTTATAGACGATGTCTACACAAATATACTATGGTCAGTCAAGCGTATCGTAGAACAGGTGACTGAGGAACGACATCATAGACGTAGCATTAACCGGGTAACAAAATTGATTCAGCGAAGATGGAAATTGTTATACAGCTTCTATAACGCATATCAATGAAAGTTATGTAGGTCGGTCACTCATGTATTAGAACAGACTTGGTCAGTCAGCCCAAATAAACATGGTGTTTCATAGTTGAATGCTGATGTCAAAGGGATAATCCTTAAGTGATTTTAAGAAAAAATCTTCATAGGTCCGCAACCGCTTTACTTATGAGATACAGGATGCTGAAATGTACTAAAAAAATCAGTTCTTTCCCAACATCTCTAAAACCGATTTGGAGTTCTCTTTCAATTTTGGTACATGCAAAGTACGCTTGAATTTTTTTCCAATCATTTATTTTTTTTTGTTTTCATCAGTGGCGTCACTGTTAACATGCCCTGCCATTTTTCTCATCAGAGTAATGATACGCCACTGTTTTTTTTTCAATAAATATTATATTTATTTTGTAGTTGTCTATCTTCCCATAACAATGATCGGGTGTCTTTCTTTCATCCGGCGAACAATTTTCGATTTAAAAACAAAATAGAGACTTACAAAAACTGGCATTGGTACAAGCAAATTAAGGCATTTTATTTTTCAGGTCGAAAACTGTTCGAGGGACGAAAAAAAACATGTGACCATTTTTATAGAAAAGATAGAGGAAAATTACGAAAATAATATTAATTTGGAAATAAACAGTGGCGCATCATTATTTCCATGAAAAATATGGCAGGGAATGTTAACAGGGACGCCAACGCTGAAAATTAAGAAAACCTTCATCATGGGAAAAATATATTGAGAACAATATGCGAAGTGACCCTTCTTTTCCATTTTTCTTCGTTACCATAACACCGTGTACGAAGTAGTGTGCGAAATATATATTTCGCACACTGCATGTAAACTACATAGGACTTTGTATTTTAACCTTTATGGTCCTCAATCAGGCAAAAATATAGGATATCATTTATTTCTTAATGTTCAACAATAATTAAGGTTTTTTTCCTACAAACTTCGACACCCTGTATCTTGAAAACGAAGCAAGTTCGGACACATGCTTGTATGAAGAAAAACTCTTATTTTCACCTAAAAACCCGATACTGAACGTTTGGCGGGTTTAACCCTGGGTCACCCTGTATACTATCAATCTATTTCATGTACCTATAGGAAAGGATGCCTAATGAATTCTCGCTATTTTTATGTTTTTTTTTTTTTTTCGAATTTTTAGTAAAAAATAAACAACTCGCGTGAATTTGGCAAATTTCAAGATGCTGGTAGTTTTTTTTAATGGAATATTTTCACATTTTACTGAATGATGATTGAAGACATTTACGTATTATATTGAAGCCCTCAATTTGTCGTACGACAGTAATATGAACATAAAATATCATTGGATAATTGAACTTATTATCTACTTTCTATGACCATCAGAAATTACACAGACTACGAGTATTATTGTCACTTTCGAAACCCTATAATATTTTTCATCGCAGCTTGCGTGGTTTTCGAGTGATTAATTTTTGTCGATAGGCTGCGCGAGAAGTAAATAAAGAAATTCGCACGCAAGTTCAAATTGGGAATCTTGACAAAATTTCAACATCGACTTTCTCTGGCTTATAGATGAACGTTACTGAAGAAATGATAACTTTTTCGAAATTTTCAACGGTTAACGAATTATATGCGAAAACAGTATTGTTTGACCAAACAGGTGTTTTTTTAGAGGTGAAGCCATGTTCCTCCAACACGGATTATTGTGATTTTATGATATATGCTACCTCTACTAATAGTTTATGCAGGAAAATTTTCATGCCGATTTATTTGGTAAATATAATGTATATTTTACTTGAGCGACTGTACTACTAACCTAGTTATAAAAATATAGTGTAGAAAAGTAAAAAACTCCTAACCTGCTACAAGTGCTAGTTGAGTCCGAATACCAACACACAATATATTCTTACAACCGTAGAATGTGAATGAGTTAAATGAAAATGCGAAATGCAACTATCTGGCAAATTGGGTGCAATAACACCTAGTTATTTATTGCATGAGTTTTAAATATGCTAATAAAATATGAAAAGCAATTATAAAATTGTATCCACATACAATACGAAAACTTTTAATAATTTGAGTGCTTTTTTGAAGTTTATGACAGTTGCCGAGAAGGTTATGATGAAATAGTATATTAAAGTAGGATTGGATAAAAAAAACTTTCAAACACGCGCGAATTTTCGACGGGGCAGCCGGAGTCCTCGAAATAGAGCAAGTGGATCAGGTATCCACGAACACTTTACGTTATTTTTTTCAATTGGTGCACTTTGAAATCATATATACTGGTTTCATTATTACAAGTGATGGAAATAAGAACTTATAATGTAAAATGGTTAAATTCGTGATGTGACATCAGTATACCTTTCGTTAATGTTCGAATAAAAGTTTTGCATTCGTTTGTAATATTTCATTTGACATTACAAGGTACTCCTGTCAGATAAGAATCATAACATTGTCATTCAGACTTCACTGTTTTCGAGTTGTTGATGTATCCATAGTAACTTTAAAAAACGCGCGATTTGAAAGTTCGATTTGCACACGCTGTGGCGTGCTTTAAATAGGTGAAAAGGGGCATCAATTGAAAAAAATATAAATAAATAATATTGAGTGGAATATGCGTATTTAGTATCTCACTTAGTTAGTGTTACTGATATTCATGTTCGGAAAACTATATTCAATTTGTGCTGAAACGCAACGAACCAGAATTTTTAATGATTCATTCCATTCACGTATATATGGGGGCGATTTGGAAAAATTTATTACGAATGAGAAAAATTGGGGTTATTTGTAAAGATAGCAAACAAAGTTATTGGAATAAGATGTTTATAATTCAATTTTAGGCACGCATGCGAAATTAGAAAAATTGCATTTTTTTCAAAATATTTTTTTATTGATTGAATAAACGCTGTTTTTTGGTTTTTTATTATTAAAATGGAACTTTTCAGGTTTGTTCTCAAAAACTATCTAGTTTTCACCATGACTCTTGCTGCTGCAATGGTTGATATCTTCCAAATTCCTTTGATTTTTTCATACATTTTTAAATTTGAAGAGTCCACATAGAACAGTTTTCTCAACCACAATCAAGTTTTGTGGAAAAAGAAGAAAAACAATATGTATTCCACAGTACGACGAGGAATAATTGAGATTTTCTACATTAACTACTTCATTTTCATTATTTTCCCAAAAAACACATATTGTTTTCCTTCTCTTTTCACAAAACTTGATTGCGTTCGAAAAAAGTGTTCTCTATGGACTCTTCAAATTTAGAAAGGTATGAAAAAATCAGACAAATTTGGAAGATATGAACCATTATAATAGCAAGAGTCATAGTGAAAACTAGTTTTTTAAATTTCACTCTACCATTTTGGAATAAACCTGAGAAGCTGCATTTTATTAATTTCAAAAGGCGTTTTTCAATCAGTGAAATATCTTTTGAATTTTTCAAATAGATTTTTATATTTCCCCATATGAGCCTTAAATTAAATTAAATTATAAACAACTATCTCTAATAACTTCTTTTGCTATGTTCACAAATAACCCCAATTTTGTCAATTCATCATCAATTTTTTCAAATTGCCGCCGTATTGGTAGTCACGTAGCGTATGTCAAAAGCAACTATTAGATTTTCGTACACGCAGATAGGATCCATATACATATTTTTTATAATTCTGATAATAAAAGTTTTTCCATATGTTGCAAAAGTTATGGCCCACACTGTAAAAAAAAACTCGAATGTGGATCAACATTTTGTATCCAATTTAGAGAAACTATATACCTACCTACACCATTGCAACCAACTTTAAACAAGAAGGTTATAGAACTGCTTCAAAAGATATTTCAAAGCATTGTTTTTCAAGAAAACTAGATCTGAGAGAGGCATATTTTCTTTTTTTAATTGGTGAAAATTACAGAAATCATTGTAATTGAAAAAAAATTGCTTTCAAATAAAACACAGATATATTCATAAAAATTATAATTGCCGAAATAAAAGAAAACGATTGAATATTTAGACAGTACATTTTCATTACAGATCATCATACAAGACTAAAATAAAATAAAGTTCTGAATACAGTGAAAACTATGGATCTATCCATAATGTGTCAATTCGAAATGTCATTAATCTTAGTTAATTGTCAGTTAATTTGTAATGGATATACAGAGCATATATTTCGTCTACACCTTAACTTAAGTTTCGCACCAACAATTGACAT
Organism: Chrysolina haemoptera; assembly: GCA_958298965.1. Lineage (NCBI taxonomy): Eukaryota > Metazoa > Arthropoda > Insecta > Coleoptera > Chrysomelidae > Chrysolina > Chrysolina haemoptera. Next base: position 49,498,183 of record OY282586.1, on the reverse strand, counting down.
TCCAGAAGCTTCCACAATGGCCTCCCCTGTACCTTCGTCTTTTGCACTCGGCATTGCAATTTGAAACGTAGTTAACACCGCTCCATACACAGCTGCCAATAAGTTTGTCCGCTTGGGCACCATTTTGCGGAAATGAAACGATAACCAAAAATGTGACCATGGCCAACAGCAATAATGAGTGGCAACTTTTCACCATTTTCACGACTAAGAAGTTCAGATTTATATCGTTGAACGTTAGTTCTGCTACTATAACTACTAAAGGCACTAAAAGACAGCGGCTCCAACTGTTTCCGTTTTTATTTTAAAAATTGGAAAGTTTTATATGTTTGATACTTGGAATTATTTCACTCGCTGGTATCGAGCTTCTACAAAGAGTGAACTATTTAGTTTTATTGGCATTCAGTACGTGTAAATTCAGTTTGTCTGATATAGAGTGGCAATAAAAACGTCCAATATTTTTTTGTGTGAATTGGAAGTTTTTATGTCTATGTTCTCTCTATTTATCATTATACAAGGGGAAATTTCAAATAATTGGATCACTATATTGCATGTTTTATTATAAATATAATCCGGCTGTGCCGTCGTGCTCGAAAATTCACGCGTGTTTGAAAGATCTTTTTATCCACTTATACTTTAATATACTATTATGATTTTTATTATTTGGGATTCATTTATTTCGCCACCTCTTACAATGGTTTCAGATATTTCATCATAAATTTGTTGTAGGCTTTGGATTCTCCGTTATTAACACAATCTCCCCATTTTTTTTTTTAATGAGTTTTTCGAGTTCAATGATATAGGTGCTTTTTTTCTGGTCCTTTCTGGGAAGCTCGATAGATACTAGATACTAACAACATTTCATGATATTCTAAGTTTATATTGAATTCAGAAGAGTTAATAAATATAATTTTCTTTTGACACTTCTATTGGACATTTTTACGGAGATATGATCAATCAAAGTCGAGGATGATGAACCCTGGAAAAATTATATTTGTTTAAATATTTTGGGTTTCTAAACATAAAACGAGTGTGTGGTAGGCTTAACAATTAATGAAGGTGTGAATTTTTCAAAAGAAATTTAAAAGGCATAACTATTTCCTTCTTTCTATTGGTCGACATTACATAAATTATTGTTATCAAAAATAATATGGTTTTCAAATGAAACATAGTAATATGCCTAGGAAATATATAGACAGGAATAAAATAAAGCACTAGACTATAGTACATTTTTATTTATACACAAAATACAAGATTGCAATAAAGGATAATTCTGGATACGGTGATTGAAAAACTATGGATCCTTCCATAATCTGTCAATTTGGATGACGTTCAATAAGCTTGACGTGTGATGTTAATTGACAGTGAATTATTATCAAGTACATAGAGCATATATTTTGGGTATGTTACTGTGTATAGTAAAAAGACTTCATTTAGGTTCGCACCAACAATTGACATTCCAAAAGCTTCCACAATGTCCTCCCTTGTACCCACGTCTTTTGCACTCGGCATTGCAATTTGAAACGTAGTTAACACCGCTCCATACACAGCTGCCGATAAGCGTGTCCGCTTGGGCGCCATTTGGCGGAGATGAAACTATCACTAAAAATGTGACGCAGGCCAACAGCAACATTGAGCGACAACTTTTCACCATTTTATGATAATGAAGAGATTTCCACCGTTGACGTAGTACTATTGATGCTTCTGTTAAGGGACACAACCTTCAACTGTTTTCGATGTCGTCTTTCTCCGTATTTATTTTGAAAATTGAAACATTTCATATATTTCATACTTTTGAAATATTTCATTTCGTTTGCTGATATCAAGCTTCTACAAAAGAATCTCAAGGAATAAAAAAAACGGATAACTTCGAATACTTCGAACAATTTTGTTATTTATAATATTTAAAACACTGCTCCGTTATGGTAAAAATCTGGTAAAGTATAATATACCAATAATTATTGGTCGTCCTTATCATCACTGGCATGTTTCATGATAATTATATCATTACTTATGTTTTTGGAAACACTCGAATCGATTAGGAACACAGTCATGTCATTCAACATAAGGCAATTAAAGGGAAAAATAATCATACTTGCATAATACTAATTTTTGAAAGCAGGACTCCAAGTAGAAATATTCATCAGCGTCATATCACTATGATTTATAGGCGACATATAAACTTGAAAATGGTCTTGTGTCAGATATCACCTACAACTCAAACAACTTTACAACTCTGGCCTAATGCGCCTTTTGGGAAGCAAGGGCCTAGTATATGTACAGAGTGGTCGAACGAAAAGTATGCACCTAGCTTTTATCCTTTTTGTGGAATTGCAAGCAAAAATGCTCGGACACGTGGAGTTTGTTTTTGAGGAGGACACATTTCAGATATATTTTGCAACTTGTGCCTTCAACCCCCCCAGCGACGGGGTGTCAAAACCCTAAAATTTTAAATGGAACGTGGGGTCGACTGATATATCATTTGAACGGGAACAAAATTATCTTCCCAATGATACCCTATTTGTTGAAATTTACTGAAGCTGTTAATGCGAAAACGGCTTTAAGAACATGAGCCTGATAATGTTGTTATTAATGAAAAATACAAATAAGTTTTGGTTGCTAGGAATTAAAACATGTACAAGTAGTACTTAGTACGTTTCAATATTTGTTACTTGTAATAGTGCTTTGTAAAAAAAACAAGCTGTTAAATTGATTTATTGAAATGTTACTTCAACAAGTGTTCAAATTGTGGCCCATTTGCTTCCATACAATAATACAGATTTTGTTCAAATCTATGTCTAACATTTTGTAGCATATCAGGTGTTATGCTTCTGCACTCTGCTATAATCCGTTGGCGAATATCTTCTATGGACTCGGGCTTCGTAGCAAAACATTCATTTTTCAAGTGTCCCCATAGAAAAAAGTCCAGAGGCGATAAATCAGGTGACCTGGCAGGCCATTCCACTGTCCGGGGAACCGGTTATCTAAAAATTCTCGTACAGGAACAAAATAGTGCGGAGGTGCTCCATCTTGCTGGAAATGAAGCCGATCGGTATTATGATTTTGGTCATCTTCTATTATTTGTGTGATGAAAGGATCAATTGCGTCTTCAAGCATGTTTAGGTAGATTTCACCATTTAAATTTCCAGGAATGAAAAGTGGTCCTATGATATGCCCCACCAGACGTTTATTTTTTGAGGGGCCTGGGAATGAACCTCACGGAATAAATATGGGTTACTGTCATCCCAGTAACGGCAATTATGCCTATTCAAAGCTCCATTCAAATAAAATGTACACTCATCTGTAAAACAAATGTTACACATATCTGCAGTTTTTTTCTTACACTTATCTTACACTTATCACGCAAACGATAAATGGGGAATTTAGTTGTGATAACAAAAAATTATTATTGAAATGTTGCTTTCGGCAAAATGAAGTAATTTAGAAATGATTGTCGTTATCCTGATTCCTAGTAACCAAAACTGATTTGAATTTTTCATTAATACCAAAATTATCGGGTTAATGTTCTTAAAGCCGTTTTCGCGTTAACTGTTTCAGTAAATTTCAACAAATAGGGTATCATTAGAAAGATAATTTTATGCCCGTTCAAATGTTATTTCACTCGAACCCACGTTCTATTTAAAATTTTAGGGTTGTAACACCCCCTCGCTAGGGGGTTGAAGACACAAGTTGCAAAATATATCTGAAATGTGTCCCCATCAAAGGCACACTTCACGTGTCCGAGTATATTTGCTATGAATTCCAAAAAAAGGAGAAAAGCTAGGTGCATACTTTTTGTTGGACCACTCTGTATATATAGAGAGAGAGAACACAACAACGCTACTTTCAGAGAGGTCCGTTGTGGTACTGGTGTTTTACTGGTTTTTGTTGTTAGTATTTGCAACATTGAAAATAAAAATGGAAGGTTAAATAGATGGCTCAAAAAAATATTGAATATATGGTATATTCGAAATGACACTTATTTACTTATAAATAATAAGGATGAGGTCCAAATACCGTCGGCGCTCGTTATCTTGAACGTCACTCCTTCATTGGAAAAATATTGATGTAGCTCAGTAGAAAATGTACCTAGTGTTACAAACTTAAAATAACCAAGTACCTATACATACAATGTCGTGTATTTTTGAATATGATGTTTCAGAGTAAAGTGCTGAGGTGGTGTAATTTTCAGTATTTTCGTGTGAAAACGTGTAATTTGACACATGAAAAGGTGTAATCAGTATATTCTTGACAACACTGGTTAGTAGTTGTAAGTGGACGTGTTACATCGTGAGCCGTAATTATACTGTTGAGAGTTGTGTGAATAGTGATAGTGGACCATGGCTCATTTTCCAAATTTTTTCAGTTCGATATAATTTTGTATTTTACTTGTTGGTGTGGATTTGACCTAACATTTCTATACTAGTATTGATATTTTATGTATGAGAGGATCAGAGAATTTTACAAAAAAAAATAACAACAGTTTTGTTTCAATAAAAATATCAAATATTCATAATTTCTTCATTTCCTTTTTTCATTAGCTTTTTCCCAATTTTGAGAACGTTCTACCTAATTCTACTTTATGTTATACATAACTTGGATTTTTATGATCATAATGAGAAAAGACATTAGTTTTCTTGCTTGTTCATTTATTCAAACTAAATTTTATTTGTCATAATTTTGCTAAAAATTATAGTAGAAGGATAAGAAAAAGTGTATATTGTTCCTGAAGACTTCTGCTTCCTCATGCAAATATAACATGTGAGTATCTGAGTACCCAAAATGTGTTTTATCCCACTTCACATAACCCTTCTACAATATTTACGGAGGATACAAAAGTCATAGATATTTTAGTTGATATGAAATAATTATGATGAAGCAGGAATCAGTACCCTCTCTGGACCATATGCAACGATTTTAGACTAGTGAGACAAGTCTCACTTATACATGCCAAATAAGAAAAAAACTGGGTTTTACTCCTGCCTCAGTTTTCAACTCACCCGTAATCCTGTCAATTTCTTTAGTAAATGTTGAAAATAGTCTCTCATACACATCCTAAATAAAAAATGAAGTATGTGATTCCAAGCTTGAGGTTTGCACACCGGTTTTATGGGTAAGTTAAAAATGAGGCAGAAGTAAAACAAAGTTTTTTTTTGGGCATGTATAAGTGGGACTTGTTGCACTACTCTAAAATTGTTGCATACAGTGCAAAGAGGGTATGGATTGCTGCTTTAGTATAATAATTCCATATTTACTAAATGATTCATGATTTTAGGATCATCCGCAAATATCTCCGTGAAGTGCGACAAAACACATTTTGTGTACTCAAATACTCGCATATTATATTGGCATGAGAAGGTAGGAGTCTTCAGAAATGATTTGAACTTTTTCTTTTTCTTCTCCGATCATTTTTAGCAGAGTTATGACCAATCAAATATTGAAAGAAGAAAAAGGAGATATTCATATCGTTTCTGAAGACTCCTACCTTCTCATGCAAATATAATATGCGAGTGTAATCCGAAAATCATGAATAATTTAGTAAATATGGAATTATTATACTGAAGCAGCAACCCATACCCTCGTTGGACTATATGCAACAATTTTAAAGTAGTGTGACAGGTCCCACTTATACATGGCAAAAAAAAACTTTGTTTTACTTCTGCCTCATTTTCAACTTACCCATAAAATCGGCATTCTCTTCACTAAATGTTGAAAATAATCGCTTATTCTCATTCTGCATTTATATATTTAATAACACTTTCGTGAAGTGCAAACCTCAAGCTTGAAATCACATACTTAATTTTTTATGTAGGATGTGTATGAGCGATTATTTTCAACATTTACTGAAGAAATTGCCGGTATTATGGGTGAGCTAAGGCAGGAGTAAAACAGAGTGCTGTCGTTACTGTATTATATTGGAAAACATACTGTTTCCAAATAAAATAAATGAAACAGCATAATAATATAAGAAGAAAATATATCGTCTGAATAGATGTAGCTTTTTATGGAATTAGTAACAAGGTGGGGATTGGCGTAGTGATAACGCCTAGGCTTCGTGATCGAAAGGTCGCGGGCTCGATCCCCAGGCAGGGCAAGTTTTTTTTCAGTTTCAGATATAAATCTGAGTGATCGAATCTTGTTGCTGGCTGGGGATAATCCTCCAATATTCACTGTTGAGTTAGTAATTAACGGTGATGTTCCTAAAGTGGCGTATCGAGTAAGTAACAAGGCCTACCCAGAACAGATTATATCCATAGCAATTAGACCATCAGGTCTGTTTGGATATAAATAAATATAAATAAATAAATATAACACGTGGCTAATGACCAAAGCAGTCGATGCCAACACACCAAGGAGGAAAAAATAAAAATTAACTTTCAATTTTGACTTTCACAATTTTTGGTTTACAAAACCGTGAAATCTGTTTCGCCACGCACGTTTTTTAAAAAAATTGTGAAATTCACCATTGAAAATTTATTATAAACGTGACAATATATTTCCTTGCTTAACAACCAATCAGTGGATTTCAAATTTTAAAATTCAGCCAATAGAATCGGAACTACAGTGAAAATATAGCTTGTCTCTGTATTTTCACGGTGATAAACCTGCTTAGTTTTTGTTTCACTATCTGTCAAGTGAAAATAATGATTTAAATTATAAACGTCAAATTTATGTGTTTTGACTAGTTCTTTATTAATCAATATGAGCGATCGTTGGGGACAAATGTCCATTGGTATCATAGATGAGGCCGTGGAAAAGAGTATTCCGTTGAATACGGCTAGAAGTAAAGCATCAATTACCAGGTGACACGATTTTTCTTTATTTTAAATCGATATATTGTCGTCCTAAATATAATTCGTGGTATGATTAAAAACCTATAATTTTTTGGAATATCCATTCATTGGCAATCCCAATGCAAGAAAATACAAATCGTCCTGCGGACTCGGTGTATTTTCAGCTTTGGGATTGCAATTCATTAATATTCCAAAAAATTATCGGTAATAATCATACCACTTATTATATTACCCCTGAAAATATATAGACTGAATTGGAATGAAGTAAATGAATATTCAGACAGTACATTTTTATTAAAATTATATCATACAAAATTGAATAAAATATAATCAACAATCCAAAATATCACCAATTTCGATTTGTTTTCGGATCTGGATACGTTGACTAAGAAACTAAGAATCCTCCCATACTCTGCCAATTCGGTTGATGTTCAATTATCTTGACGTGTGATGTTGATTGCCAATTTTTATCAAATTTACTGAGCATGTATTTCGGGTGGGTAAATTGGTATCTTTTATTCAGTGAAAAACTTCAAGTTTCGCACCAACAATTGACATTTAAAAAGCTTCCACAATGTCCTCCCCTGTATCTTCGTCTTTTGCACTCAGCGTTGCAATTTGAAGTGTAGTCAACTCCACCCCATACGCAGCTGCCGATGAGTTTATCCGCTTGGGCGCCATTTTGTGGTGATGAAACTATAACCAAAAATGTGACACAGACCAACAACAATACTGAGCAGCAACTTTTCACCATTTTTACGAATTTGAAGAGCAGATTTTTGCAATGGAACTTTTAATACTGATGCTTCTGTTAAGAGACACAAACTTCAACTATTTTCGATGTAGTCGTTCTTCGTATTTATATTTATTGCAACAATCGAAAAGACTCGCTTTATGACCGCGATATGAATTACTTAGCAGTAAGGAAAACCCAAGTTCCATATTCAATGAAAGTGGTTTAACCCAACATCATGAGCGATTAAGCAGCAATTGTTATTTCTGCATTTCAAATTATTGATCATTATACAAGCAGTTATTGTCTTTGAAACGAATTGTCATAATTATTGTTTGTCATTATACTTCAGAGAGTTGGATCATATGGAAAAAACAATTGATAATAATTTATTTGCTTAAAAAAAATAAAAATGGCCTACTCGGACAGAATCACGTGATTGAAAAAATTAAATATATTTCTTCTATTCCGATTTTAAATACTTGTCTCAGTTTCGAACATTCTAGTGCAACTTTTATTTTCTGCTATTTTTTTAATGGATTCCAGAAGCCAATCCAGTTCTTGTGAAAACTTCACAAGTGCGAAAATAGTAAGTACAAAATACGTAAAATTCTTCTTAGTACGAACATGGAAACTTAGTCGGAGCCCGATGAGTATTTATTTTTTCTACTAGCGTGCGGAAAAATCCACTTTTGCGAACTCATTTTAGTTTTGAAAGATTCACAAAAACTGATATTTAAATATTGCATCGCAGAAGGTTAAAATAGAAAGCTTACCAAGTATGGTTGTATAGTTTAATATATATTTAATAATAAATGTTCTTTATGTTAAGTTTTGGGTGTTTTTTCCGCTAGTAGAAAAAATAGTGTACCCAACACGAGCGTAAATTGTCTTTTCCGCACGCGATTGCAGCGTCGTTCGGACAGAAATCGCGAAAAGTATCACTCTCCGCACTTGTTAGGTAAACTACTATTTCGGTTTTTTTTTTTTCGAGAGGTTGAATACTTCTAGTTCAACTAAGAGATCGAGAAAGAGGGAACCACCCAGTTATTTCTTATTTGCCAATAAGATTCGTAACAGGAATCACAAGTGTGAATCCTGCGAGATATATAGCCCTTCAAATATATGATTTTTTCTTATGAATGAAGTATCAAAAAGGTATAGCAGAAAACACTTTTGAAAAGTTCAGGATGTTGACTAAATTCTTGACAATAACTTATTGTCAAAATGTTGTCAACAGAAAAAACTGTATATATGGGTTGATGCACAATGAACAAAGAAAAAGTGAGAGTTGACACAGATTTCGTACCCAGCTTTGCGTTGTTGTAAGGAAAAGTGAGGAAAAGTGAACTTTAATATTTTGAAGGAACTATACAGAAAATCCAAGCAGTATCTCATTCAGTTCCTTATCAGTTTTGAAGATTATACTATGTAATTTGATTTCTGCTAAGGAAACTTTGTCCTACTAATCTCGTTTTTGAAAACTCGGTCTCTGACATTTACTAAGTAAAGACGCTTTTTGAGGTTAAAAATTTTCTACTTCTCGAGGTTTTTTAGAAGTGAAAGATGCTCGCGAAAATTTTGAAATAACTCCAGTATGATCCGAAATCCGTCAAGTGCCATTTGTAATTTTCACCATGCGCATTTATAGCAGGAAAAAATCGAATAATCAATTCATTTGAACATTCAGCCAAAAAATCCATATTTTGACTTTTTCTCCTAGTTAATTTTGTATACAACACTTCTGAAAACGTTCTCGGTGGAAAATGAAAACTGAAGTCTCCCTTTTCAAATCCCTTGTAGTGATATTTTCGTTCACTGGTTTTGAATGGCAAGGTGTTTCTTTTGTTTGGTTCAGGGAGTACTGGGGCCATTTTGAATAGCACGGAATGACGCGTTCTGCGTATGTCCCTCGTGGTCACGCAGTTGTCTAATATAATAATGATAAAATAATATTAAAGTAAAACCTATCATCATGCGATTTTAATGCTACGAATATGTCGAATTCTGTATTTCTTTGTTTATTCGGCAAAAATATTTTACAATACGGAATCTGTTGTGCCGGGGTGGAATGGAATTATGGGGTCGCTAATTAGCGACCTACTCTTCGAAATAAGCCAAGTTATTGACTTACCATTTGTGAATTCTCGGCAGATTTATCGTTACACTATACAGTATCGGAAACTTTTCATCTGGGGTATAGACAGTAATCTACGCGAGCAACAAGGATCCCTTCCTCGAGTAGAGGAGAAATAGCAAGCTATTCTTCACGCTTTCATAATAACACCATACCCCAGACGAAAACTTTCCAATACTGTTTAATATACCTAAAATATGCAGCTGAACACAATGAAGAGATAGGCATGGAAAGTTACTAAAAATTTTGACAAGAAAGCAATTGATATTGTGAAATATATAAATATAAACCTCTCTTTTGAATTTTCTTATTGAAACCATCAAAATGTAAAGAAAAAAAACAAAGTTTCATCTTTTACCTTGAGATTTTCGATCAAGAGTCGGAGTAGATGCATTTTTTCCTTCTCTTTAGGTTTTTGATCAAACATAAGGTTTTCCGGAAAAAATGTAAAGTAGTTTTTTTTGTTTCAAATTTTTTCAGCTTTATTTTTGTTCTATTGATATTTTTTCAATATTCAAGTTTTTTCCGAATTGTAACTTTTGCCCTATGCTCGTATTCAGTGTTTATCATATATAAATGAAGGTTCCTACGAAATTAAAAACAGAGTTTCAATAGCACAGCTGGTGCAAAAAACAAGCTCATTTTGCAACTTGTTATGTGAATAGCTAATATATAACTATTTATTGATACCAGTATATGAAGTTTTGTATGTAGTTCGGATCATAAATGATCATTATGGTGCACGCCGTGTTATAGAGCTTGGCAATCGCCTCGCTCGATAATATTCACGACTTCTACCATAATGATCTCCATTATGATCCTTATAACATAAATATCTATTATCTGCCGTTATGAAAATGTTTTATAGTGACATAATCAAGTTCATTATGGGCAAGGACCATAATGAAATAAAAATTTTAGACAATTTGATTCAGAATACATAACTTCTTCCGTCGAATTGGAAGATATATAAACTTTCATCAGAATCGCTATTATTCAAAGATTCTTCTTCTTCTTCTATAATTATGGCTATTTTTCGTCGGAGAAATTAGCCACACCACACAAGTAATTCAATTCCTAGATAACATTTCGATAGCATTTCGATAACAAAATTATCTTCATCAGTAGGGATTACTAAACCAGTTTAGTTTAGATGAAGATGAAGAAAGGAATGCGCATAGTAATTGAATTGAAGGGGTAAAATACTTTTTGTTCTCATATATCCATTGATTGGAATCCATTGAACCCTTCACCTTGTGAGTACAAATATCAGACTCAGAATCGGTGACTCAAGCCAATGGCCAATATCACACACATCCCCCTCTATATCTTTGAAACTATCCATAGAATCACTTTGGGCCAATGGACACTTTTGATCAGAATGTCGAGAACTATAACATATCAATAATACATTTTTTCCCATATTATTATGTAGTCAACTTTATGACGGACACTGTATTGTGTTCAAACACGATTTTTCAGGCAATTTGCAAGAAATGCCTCCTTTTTTTTTCAACTTTTTTCAGGTGCTAATGGAACTCGTACACAATTGCATGCACAAAAAACAGCAGTTTTACACTTTCTTGTAGCCATAAACATAACCTACCTTGTTACATGTGTAAAGTAAAACAGGTATTATTGATCGATATTACAGAAAATATTGTTAGAAAAATTATATTCTCAAATGAAAAACCCCAATATACATATGAAATACCTTCATAAAGAATACGTAGACTAGAATGAAAAAATGCAATTGAATAACAAGGCAGTACAATTTATTGTAAGTCACTTCATACACAATTAAATAACAGATACTCAACAATTTACAATTTCACCAATTTCCATTTGTTTCCGTTTCTGGATACGTAGTTATAGGAACAATGGATCTTTCCATAATCTGCCAATTCGGATAATGTCAATAATCTTCGATAAGTATTTTAGGTATATACTATTATGTAATTAATGGAAGAAAGATTAGGTTTCGCACCAACAGTTGACATTTAAGAAGCTTCCACAGTGTCCTCCTCTGTAGCCACGTCTTTTGCACTCAGCATTGCAATTTGAGGTGTAGTTAACACCGCCCCATACGCAGCTACCGATAAGCTTGTCCGCTTGGGCTCCATTTTGAGGGGATGATACGATCACCAAAAATGTGACGCAGACCAACAGCAACATTGAGCGACAACTTTTCACCATTTTTACGACTTTGAAGAGAAGATTCTTGACTTTAAACGTTAGTTAGTAAGTACTACTAATTGTTCTGTTAAGAGACACAAACTTCGACTGTTTTCGTTGTTGTCGTTCTCCATATTTATATTGTTGGAATCAGTCGATGGCGCTCGAGTTTTGTCCACAATATGAATTACAAAACAGTTAGGAAAATCCGAGTTCCATGTAATCAATAAATTGGTTTAACCCGACCTCATGTGCGATTAAGCAGAATTTGTTAGTACTATTTCAAATTATTTCGTACGTTCTATGAATATAAATGATTTTGTTGAAAAGAAGTATTACAATCATTATTATCCTTCAAAAATTTGTCATCGTTTGGAAAAAAAATCAATAATAATATGCAGTGTGTCCCACTTTGAGCAGCCACACCCTCGTATTTTCTTGGCAGTACAGTGATATCAAAAGTTATTTTTCATAACATAAAGTACCCAAAAATATCTAACTTGAGGTTGATGAAATATTCATATATCCATTTTCCACGGCTACCTACGACCAACTGAAAAGTGAAAAATATACTAAGCATTTTTTTATCGCAAAAATAACACCAGATTCTGTTTCAGAACACCCCAAAACCCCTAGATCTAAGTGCTTCATTCATTAAAAAATACAGGGTGGCAACTGTTACTAGCAACATTATTAATTTTTATTCATCCGAAATGATCGGTTACTTTCGATTTTTTTTGTCACAAAGGGCCTGAACGTGTTCAATTGATGCTGAGTATAAGAAATACCCAAATTTTACTTTTTCATGGCTTGCTATGACCAGTTGAAAAGTGAAAAACTGGGAAAACTATACTAAAAGATTTTTTACTTCGAAACCAACATCAGATTCTAGTTCAGAACATGCTTAAACCCCCAGATCTCATTAAAATATACAGGGTGTCTTACAGACTAGCAACATTTTCAATTTGTTTTCATCCGTAATCTTTGGTTGTTTTTGATTTTTTTTTCTATAGTAACAAAGTACCTAAAATGTTCAATTACTGCTATAGAAAATAACCAAATATTACTTTTTCATGGCTTGGTATGACGAGTTGAGAGACGAAAAAATCGGGAAAATACATTAAGGATACTTTAAGCACAAACATTTCTGGATCAGAACACCCTGAAAACTCCACCTCAATACTTAAATCTGAAAATATACAGGGAATCATCTGTAGCTAGCAAATTTGATAACTTTTATATATCCGTAATGTTGAATTGTTTCTGAATATTTATTTTCCAATCAAGAAGCACCCAAAATATTTAATTGATACAGTGTAAATAAATTAAATATTATACTTCCATGGCTATATATGACCAGTTGAAAATTGAAAAATTGTGGTAAACATCCTTCTATTACCGAGACAATATATCCTGGTTCAGAATATACCGCAAAGCATCCAGAATTCGTTGCCCGGGTGATGAAATTATACAGTATATCATCCTGTAAATGGTAACATATCCCACTTTTTATTCAAAAATCTTGTTAAGCTTGTTGAGAACGAGAATCCGGTGTTAGTTTTGTGAAAGAAATGATTATACTCGTGATTATATTTTTATTTATAATATTCAGAAATAGGAAAACTGGGAAACGTTTCAGAGCTTGTTTTTATCACAAAACCAAATTGTGGTTCGAAACAATCGAAATCACTCAGATCTAATTACTCAAATCATTAAAATATACAAGGTGTCATCTGTAAAACTAGCAACAAAATTTATTTAATAAAAAGTTAGACATGTTTCCATTTACAGATGACTTCCTATGTAATTTCATGATTCGAACAACAGGATCCGGGACCTTTATGGTGTTCTAAACCAGAATTTGGTGTTAGCTCGGAGACAAAAGAATCTTCAGTATGTTTTCCTTTATAATTCAACTTTCAACTGATCATATCTAGGCATCAAAAAGTAATATTTGATATTTTGTACAGCATCAATTGAACGTTTTTGGGTACTTTATGACTCGAGAAGAAATTTTGTAAATCAACTAAACGCTACGAATAAATAAGGGTTATCAATTCTGCCAGCTATAGATGACACCCTGTGAATTTTTATGATTCAAGAATTGGGGTGTTGAAATTTTGGGTTTCTGAGTGTTCTGGGATAGAACTTGGTGTTATTTTTGCGATAAGAAAATCCCTGGTATATTTTTCCCAATTTTTCACTTTTCAATTGGTCGTAGATAGCCGTGGAAAATGGACATACGAATATTTCATCAACCTGAAGGTAGATATTTCTGGGTACTATATGTAATAGAAAACAAATTTTGAAATCACTTTACTGTCAAGAAAATACGAGGGTGTGGCTGCTCAAAGTGGGACACACTGTATTTTGAACGGCGACTTTGGCGACTTAAGTTAAATAAAAAAAATGAAAAACGACCTATACACGTGACATTCCGATTTCACATAATTTTCCCAAATTTTAACGTCCTATGTCAACTTTTAGATTGTGTAATTTTTTTAATACTTAACATTTTCTGATAAATGAAATGAAATGTAGATTCCGCAAAACATGACCTTGTTTCATCATGCCACTAAGTTTTAATAATTGAGTATAAACAAAATATGATTTTCTCCAAGAAAGTAATCCGTTTCGGTTTTCTGTTCTGGTTATTTCAAAGTTGATGTATCGTTGAGCATTTAGGATAGAAAGGACAGGGCACAAAACCCTATGAAAATGGCTTTCAGCAAAATTTGATCATATTTTGATATTTTATTTGGTCCAAGACCCTAGATTAGGAGAGCCGCTAGAGGGCGCCAAATTTGAATACCTATGGTATTTTTCGAGAAAAATCTTGATTCATTTGATTGTGGTACGATTTAATGGAAAAATATCATCAAATTAAGACTCAATAATATTCGCAACTGTATATGGAACACTAAAACTCAATAGATTGGGAAATTAGGTACAAGTAGTAGAGGAGATGAAAAAAAATAGGAATCGAAACACACGAATCAAACCGAATGAGTTAGATTGTGTAATAACACAAATCAAAATAATACAGACTGGTAACTCGTTCACAAAGATTTTCCGAAACATAATATCGCTGATAATTAGAAAATCGTCGGAAAATCGAAAAGTCGTTGAAGAAAGTTCAAGAAAGTGAATCTACTCATTCCGAAAATATGTGCATTTGTTCTCAAAATTGACAAGATTTTAAATTGAGAAATGGAGGAAAATGTTTTCATCAGGATCGTGCTCCTACCAACAGGAATATCTGAATAACTATATGGCCAGCTCCTATGACGTACCAACCCCAGATGTAAAAATATCTCACAAAATTATTTGTAAAAACAAGCTTGTATTTATCAATTATTGAACTGAATAGTTAAAAATATTATTTGTAGTATGAAAACAAAAAACTATGAATGTGATAATTTTCTCAAAAGTTTTAAGCTTCATTCCATCTCTAATTGACATTTCATGCCTCATGATTTTGGGAAAATATTTGAATTTTGGGTGTTTTGTTTTTATGCAATGAATATTATTTTTCGTTGGTATTCGCCCATTTTTAAGGGGGTCCGACTTCTCTAACCGATATTTTTTTTCCGTAATTTTACGTGTCTGAAACAATCAGAAATTTGTGGCAGTTTTTTAAAAATATAACATTATTTGATGATCTTATGTATTTTGCAATATTTTTTTTTTGAGAAGGAAAGAATGCAAGTTCACATACAGAGAGTAATAATTTTTTTATCAAATTATATTATTCGAGAAGAAAGGAAGTTCCCAGTTCCCCAACCGACATTTATTTCTCTCCGTAGTTTTCGATGTATGGAACCGTAAGAATTTTTCTCGAATTTCTACCAGTTCCCTCTTTAGCCTGCGGGGTATGGGAGGGTAACTTTTTTATTAATTTTTGTATTGTCATCGGCTCAAGTGTGTAAAATTGCAGCTCAGCGGGAAACCAACAAGTGCTTGAAAATGGATTACAAGTTTTGAACCGGAAAGTCAGACAGACAGACAGAGTAAGTTAAATAAAAGCTTGTAAATTGAATCAGAATAGAAATTCGCCCAATATACTATCGAAAGTTTTGTGAAGAATACATTATGAATTTTACTCTCGGTTATGTTTTTTACCAAGAAGTTACTGATTCACATCTTGAACAATTGTTCTTGACCTCAAACTACTAACAGTGCTTTTTTCAAACCTAAATTACCGTTATCTAACAAATTTACGACTGTACTGATCAATTAAATTATTTTTTCGCCATGAGAGTCTTTCATTTCAAGAAAGAAATTCGGAATTTTATTATTTTCCGACTTCGAAGTCGAAATTTCATTATTTCCTGACTTCAAAGTCGGAAATTAGTAAAAAATATTTAAAAAAAATTATATGGCTCTTCTATGCCTTCGTAGGTATTATCCCATTAAATAAACAAATTAAAGCGGTGACTAATAACCCCTTCAAAGATGTTCGTGTAACAAACTATTTTTTTCTTATGAATTAGAAGCCCTAGAAGTGGAATTTCCCCCCTTGCGCTGATGAGTGGATATAGTGGACCAATGGGGCCTAATATTCAATGCTTGATTACAATTTGCACGTGCAATTGTGTCATCCTGGAGGAACATTGCAGGGATGGATGACGAATGTAATTCAATGTTCGTAGGGGAAAGTAGTTGTTTTCTGACAAATATTTGCCTAAAATTTTTCACATTGTGAGAGAGTGTAAAGAGAAAGGGATTTCGACTTCTTCGAAATTATTCCTTCTGAAAACTGGGTTGGATCCAGTTTTTTTTTAAGTTACAAGTAAGCTAGTTCATTTCAATCTCTCTATATTAATGAGCTATTTTTGATGTATTAAGAAAGTAAAAGTATTTGTAATTCCTACACCTGAACAAATAAAATGAACACATTCAGTCTCCACCAGTCCATAATTTCTGAACCTCAAATATATCTCCCTTGAGACGTTCTGCTTCACCATTGAAAATTTTGCATTTACATATATTGCGTGCCTGGATATATGTATTACGGACTATAGTCCGTTGCTTGACGAGTGCGCAGCATGTTTTCAGTTTTCAGCTAGGTGAGTAGAACTGTACGTGTTATAGCATTTTGCCAAATATGTTTCTCTCTGCTTAATTCTAACGATTTTATTCCAGTTCCAGTTCCCACCCTGTATAAACCTCAATAGACAAAGAACTACTTCAATCGCGATGTTACATATTTTTTTCATAGTAAACACGCGTAATACTCTAATCACTTCAAAAGAATTGTTTACCCAGTACGAACAGGGAAATTTTGTTAGTAATGTAAGACATAAATTAGTGGGGATTTCGAAACATGGAATTATAAGAGTTCGAAGAAATGAGTTATCGGCAAATTCGACAACACTATCTAGTTTTAATATTGTGCTCTAGTTAGTAGCACCATAATTATTCAATTAATTTTGATCCGAATAGATGTCTGTGTTACAGCTGGTTCACTTCTTTGCGATAACCCATACATACCATTAGCGATCAATTTGAATCTTTTTTCGGAAAAATGTTCATCGGTTGATAAAATGCATACGGGGGTTTTGCTGAAAATTCACCATCAAATGGTTGGGATTTTTCATTTATACTATTCATTCAGTACGATTGGGTTTCGAGACGAGAATCGATTATAGCACACCAAACTTGGTGTGAATAAATAGATTTTTGTTGTAATCTTGGAAAAACAACTCAACAAGATGAAAGACAATTCAATTCTCCACAAAAATGATTCTCAGTAATTTTTTCTCAGGAAACGTGCTTGAACGCCGACATCAAATTTCAGGTTTCCGCGTAGCCGCCGCTGAAAGGTCTGGCGGACCCGAATATTTGATTGGCCATAACTCTGCTAAAAATGATCAGAGAAGGAAAAGCTGATATTGTTTCTCTTTCTCATACAAATATAATATGCGAGTAGTTGAGTACATAAAATGTGTTTTTGTACAACTGACATTAAAAATGACGTTTTTAATTCATTGACACATGAACTAAAAACTGACGTTTTCACAAAATCACTTTTAACACTAGTGTTAAAAGTACTTTTAACACTAGTGTTAAAAGTAAAATGACAGATGAGATGATGGATACTCAGTAATATAGATCTCTCTAATAGAAACACTTCAATCAGATATTATAAACAGAGCACCTACTCAAGAGGAATCGTTTATAAAAGTTCACACATGTATTTGGCCGTTTGCGCAATTGATAATACTAATTCCTTTTGAAGTTACAAACGAAGTAGTATTTAGTCTAACTGTGGAATGTCCTTCATCACTGACAAATAATGACATTCATAAATAAAGTGCGTTGGGGTTTATTATATTTGAAGTATCTGTCAGTCAGCCTTGTAATCCAAAGATCGTGTGTTCGAATCCTTATGGATCTTATTTTTTTTTGTTTTTTTCTTACTAGCAGTAACTGTTGAACAAAAAATTTTGTATGATACATTTGTTAAAAGTGATTTTATTTTGCTCGTGGGGTTGCTCCACTCGCTAACGCTCGTTTCGCAATATTCCCCACTCACAAAATAAAATGCCACTTTTAACACTTGTATCATAAATAACTATTTATTGCACTTCACGGAGACTCTTGCGGATGATCCGAAAATCATGAATAATTTAGTAAATATGGCATTATTATACCAAAGCAGCAACACATGCCCTCTTTGGACTATATGCAACAATTTTAGTGTAGTGTGACAGGTCCCACTTATTCTCTTCAGTAAATGTTGAAAATAATCGCTTATTCATATCCAGCATATTTGTTTAATAACACTATTGAAGTGCAAACCCCAAGCTTGAAATGACATACTCATTTTTTATGTAGGATGTGTATGAGCGATTATTTTCAACATTTACTGAAGAAATTGCTGGGATTATGGGTGGGTAGAAAACTGCGGCAGGAGTAAAACCCAGTTTTTTTTTGGCATGTATAAGTGAGACTTGTCTCACTAGTTTAAAATCGTTGCATATGGTCTTTAAAAGATACTGATTCCTGCTCCAGTTTAGTTATTTGATTTCAACCAAAATATCCATGACTTTCCCATCCTCCGTAAATATCGAAGAAGGGTTATGTGAAGTGGGATAAAACACATTTTGGGTACTCAGATACTCACATGTTATGTTTTCATGAGAAGTCTTCAGAAACGATATAGGTACACTTTCCTTCTTTTCCACCTACTATAATTTTTAGCAAAGTTATGACAAATCTAATTTTCAGACCTGCCGAAAATGGCAGTGGCGTGTTAACGCGAGCCTAAAATTTGATATCGAAATTCAATCAGGTTTTGTGAGAGAACGAACGCATTTTGTGAGAAATTACTAGGTACAGTTGAATTATTTTATGTTTACCCGTGCGTCATCAATTTATGATCTAAGAAATAACACACCCTCTATGTAACATCTCTGTCTATCAACCGCTATGAGCGAATCAAAATTCGTTGACATTTGTCTTCTAAGCAAAGAATTATGGTATTGTGATGATCCATTAAAATTCAAAACAGTGAAAAGAGATAGCCATAAAGCTGACAGTGTTTTTACATTTCAACTAAACTTGCCAAATACTCCAAATGGTGTATTGACTAGAGCAGTACCATCAACCACGTCATTATTTTCTGTCATTGGGGTATTGTTTGTCAACGATTTTACTTCGTTCTGCAGTCAGATACATTATAAAAACAGTTTTTTGCAAAACTGAACGTATCTTACAATCATTAATTTCAAAGTAAGTACAATACAATGTGTTTTTTTCACAAATAATCTTTGAAATTTCTAACCCCACAATTGACAGATGTGACTATAATTCCGTATTACCGGGATATTCACACAAGAATTATTCAGAGTGGAACCCCTATTGAGAAAAAAACCTTACCTAATTCTATAAATAAAGACCAAAAGCATTCACAATATATTTTAACTCTTTTTTAGATTACTTATGCCTGGACCTATTCTCCATTCACAAGCACAACAATTTGTGTTGAATTTGTGCGAGTATTTTGAAAGGGAGAGAGCGCATGGTGGACCTTTTTTACCACTTTCATCTGTTCAAGAGGTAAAAATTAAAACCACAAGAGAAATGTTATAAATTTCCTTTATAGTGATTAAATATATTAAGTTTGGTTTTTATTTCATCAATGGTACATAGTTCTACATGCTCACAATACATAATAGAATATGTTTCAACAAGAGATGAATATCCTGTTTTTTTCGTGAGGTGAGAGTTTGTCCACGAGCAAAGCGGAGCGGAGCGAGTGTGGCAATCTCACGAACGAAAAAAACGTACTTCATCTCGAGTAGAAAATGCTATTTTTTCTACGATAAATGTTTATAAAACACTGGATTACAATTTTTAGAACTTTAAAATATAAAACGAAGTGACGTTCGTTTTCTGATTCAATTGCCAATTAGTGAGATTAACTGTCAGTGTCCAAAACCCATCAATTTGTTAGCAGTATATTCCCATCGGGTCGCATGGTACTATTCATTTTTTTCATTTTCACTTCAAGAGGGAAAAAATATCACTTTCATGTAGGGTATCCGGTTGAAAAATGATCAATTTCATATACATTAGTGGAAAAATAAATGTATGAATAAATTTTTATGTCATCATGTGTTGAGTATTAATATATTTCAACTGGTGTTTTTTTTACCTTTTGCATATTCATTTATTTATCATTATACAGTGTGTCCTTGCATCCATGCATGAATAGGTAATTGAAAAAGTTTAAATACCTAAGTCTAGAAACTTCGTTTTCTGAGTTTTGGTCATGTTTGAATATTTTTCATATCAAAGTATGCAAAGGTTTTGGAAATATTGAACTTCAACCTATTGTTCTGAATAACTTTTTCCGTTATCTGTTACATACGAAATTGCATTATTGTGGATAAAATAACTTCTGAGGTTATTAATGGATTTAATATGGATTTACGACTGCTAAGGTATGGATAAAACAACTTCCTTATATGAATGTGCATGACTGAAATTAGATTATAGTAGGTAGGTCAAAAGTTTCTAGCAAACTCACTGGCCAAAAGAGGAAATTTTATCAACATATCTTTGCCCCCATGTTTCATTATCCTATCAAACTTGATGTTACCGGACTCGTAATAATTGAAATATATACTGTGTTCAGTTGAAATTAAAAAAAAAAACTCTCATTGTCTGGAGGTTCGCCATTTCCATGAATTTGAAAATGTTAATTCAGTTAATTTAATAATTCATTATCTTATCTCATTATCTACACGTTGTAATTTTTATCGGGATATCAGCCACGTCGTTTTACATTTAGACGTTGTTTTGACTAAAATTTCTCGACTTATTTCATATGCATTATAATGATGACGCACGGGTAAAGATAAAATAATTGAACTGTATATTTCTTGTGGAGAATGGAATTATCTTTCGCCTTGTTGAAATTGTTTCTTGATAAATCTTATACTTTCCGAAACAACAGCAAAAAAATATTATAATTTTTTTAAATAAAATTCCACCACTGAGTTTTTGGTAAACAATTTTTTTCTAACAATACATGATGTCAAGAAGTCATGTACCGAGCTTCAAAGTGCTACGATTCATTCTTTACTTGTGTCTTACATTTGTCTGTGGTTTCTTACTATATGAACACTTGAACACTTGAAAGTTGCGTTGAAGTTTTTTCACGATAATTGAATACAATGGAGTATTCAAGTGCAAGTCTCCGAATAAGAGAAAACGTTCCATATCAAGAGATCTTCGTGAGAAGAAAGCTTCAGGTTTTCTTTTGCATTATCCAAAGCTTTGCACTTCTTGAAACTGTCTCATTTAAGATAATCACTTCATATATGATATTTAAATTATGTAAAAAACAGAATGATTGGAAAATCAACAGCTTTTAACTTCCTCAAAAATTTATAAATGATGCTCAGAATTATAAGCTGAAGTTTACTATCTCAATTTTTTTTTTCAAATTGCAACCCTATTTTTCGCAAGTGAATGGATTCTATGCTGAAAGGTAATGAGACTTTGCGATTACATTATTATATATAATTCTTCACAATGAGCTTCTAATTGATGAAAAAATCAAGATATCCAGCCAATAGGAATAATTGTGTCAAAAATCCATCAGGACACAATTACTTTTCTGGCTACTACTATATGATGAACGATGAATTACATCTGATGAATTTCCTACAAGGTTTTCTCTGCAATTGCTAGTTGCATGGAAATGTTCATTGAAACATTTGGACCACATATAGTTCGATTCCGTGGTTTTCCCCCTCGAAAGTATAGAGAAGGTCTATGCAGACAGTAACTAATGGTTCAATGCAACGTTCGTCGTGGTATTAGCTAGGAAAGTAGTTGTTTTCTGAAGGATTTTCTACCCAATTATTCCTATTGTATAGGATTTTTGCAATAAGCAGTTCTGGCAGGACATATTGATTCTTTCATAACGGTTTTTGTTGGAAAATGTGAAATATCCGAAGTCATTAAATAAATTCAACTTGTACCGTTTAGGAGTCAACAATAAAGGTTGTTTTCAAATTATTAGTGATACATGGGAGTGACAAGGTAATTGAAAGAACCTGCAATAATTGCGAT
Organism: Chrysolina haemoptera; assembly: GCA_958298965.1. NCBI lineage: Eukaryota > Metazoa > Arthropoda > Insecta > Coleoptera > Chrysomelidae > Chrysolina > Chrysolina haemoptera. The sequence goes on along the minus strand of OY282586.1, from coordinate 49,475,757 downwards.
CGAAAAACTAATTCACGCATTTTCAACTTGCAAGCTAGGTTAGGTTTGAGTGTCAATCGCGAGCTCTTTCGTAATAAGGTATACCGGTCTCGAGCATCCGTTTCATACATGATTAGTGCACCTGGTTGCGCTAGCCCTATAGGAAACGGAAAAATGCAAGCATGCGCGAGACCTGTATTCCGTACCCTAACTGGCTAACGCACCTTATGCAACTATTAAAAAACTTAACAATACAATAAACGAAAACAGACAAGCTAGTTTATCTTGCTCAGATTAGATTTGAGTGTCAATCACGAGCTTTTTTGGAATAAGATATACCGGTCTTGCGCATCCGTTTCATACATGATTAATGCAACTGGTTGCGCTAGCCCTATAGGAAACTGAAAAATGCAAGCATGCGCGAGACCTGTATTCTGTACCCTAAGTGGCTAACGCACCTTATGCAACTATTAAAAAACTTAACAATACAATAAATGAAAACAGGCAAGCTAGGTTATCTTGCTCAGGTTAGATTCGAGTGTCAATCGCGAGCTCTTTCGGAATAAGGTATACCGGTCTCGCGCATCCGTTTCATACATGATTAATGCAACTGGTTGCGCTAGGCCCTATAGCAAACGTAAAAATGCAAGCATGCGCGAGACATGTGTACCGTACCCTAAGTGGTTAGCGCACCTTATACAACTATAAAAAAACTTAACAATACAATAAATGAAAACAGGCAAGCTAGGTCATCTTGCTCAGGTTAGGTTTGAGTGTCAATCGCGAGCTTTTTCGGAATAAGTTATACCGGTCTTACGCATCCGTTTCATACATGATTAATGCAACTGGTTGCGCTAGGCCCTATAGCAAACGGAAAAATGCAAGCATGCGCGAGACATGTATACCGTACCCTAAGTGGTTAGCGCACCTTATACAATTATAAAAAAACTTAACAATACAATAAATAAAAACAGGCAAGCTAGGTCATCTTGCTCAGGTTAGGTTTGAGTGTCAATCGCGAGCTTTTTCGGAATAAGTTATACTGGTTTTACGCATCCGTTTCATACATGATTAATGCAACTGGTTGCGCTAGCCCTATAGGAAACGGAAAAAAGCAAGCATGCGCGATACTTGTATTCTGTACCCTAAGTGGCTAACGCACCTTATGCAACTATTAAAAAACTTAACAATACAATAAATGAAAACAGGCAAGCTAGGTTATCTTGCTCAGGTAAGGTTTGAGTGTCAATCGCGAGCTCTTTCGGAATAAGTTATACCGGTCTCGCGCATCCGTTTCATACATGATTAATGCAACTGGTTGCGCTAGGCCCTATAGCAAACGGAAAAATGCAAGCATGCGCGAGACATGTATACCGTACCCTAAGTGGTTAGCGCACCTTATACAACTATAAAAAAACTTAACAATACAATAAATGAAAACAGGCAAGCTAGGTTATCTTGCTCAGGTTAGGTTCGAGTGTCAATCGCGAGCTCTTTCGGAATAAGGTATACCGGTCTCGCGCATCCGTTTCATACATGATTAATGCAACTGGTTGCGCTAGCCCTATAGGAAACGGAAAAATGCAAGCATGCGCGATACTTGTATTCTGTACCCTAAGTGGCTAACGCACCTTATGCAACTATAAAAAAACTTAACAATACAATAAATGAAAACAGGCAAGCTAGGTCATCTTGCTCAGGTTAGGCTTGAGTGTCAATCGCGAGCTTTTTCGGAATAAGTTATACCGGTCTTACGCATCCGTTTCATACATGATTAATGCAACTGGTTGCGCTAGGCCCTATAGCAAACGGAAAAATGCAAGCATGCGCGAGACATGTATACCGTACCCTAAGTGGTTAGCGCACCTTATACAACTATAAAAAAAGTTAACAATACAATAAATGAAAACAGGCAAGCTAGGTCATCTTGCTCAGGTTAGGTTTGAGTGTCAATCGCGAGCTTTTTCGGAATAAGTTATACCGGTCTTACGCATCCGTTTCAAACATGATTAATGCAACTGGTTGCGCTAGCCCTATAGGAAACGGAAAAATGCAAGCATGCGCGATACTTGTATTCTGTACCCTAAGTGGCTAACGCACCTTATGCAACTATTAAAAAACTCAACAATACAATAAATGAAAACAGGCAAGCTAGGTTATCTTGCTCAGGTTAGGTTTGAGTGTCAATCGCGAGCTCTTTCGGAATAAGGTATACCGGTCTCGCGCATCCGTTTCATACATGATTAATGCAACTGGTTGCGCTAGGCCCTATAGCAAACGGAAAAATGCAAGCATGCGCGAGACATGTATATCGTACCCTAAGTGGTTAGCGCACCTTATACAACTATTAAAAAACTTAACAATACAATAAATGAAAACAGGCAAGCTGGGTCATCTTGCTCAGGTTAGGTTTGAGTGTCAATCGCGTGCTTTTTCGGTGTAAGTTATACCGGTCTTACGCATCCGTTTCATACATGATTAATGCAACTGGTTGCGCTAGCCCTATAGGAAACGGAAAAATGCAAGCATGCGCGAGACCTGTATTCTGTACCCTAAGTGGCTAACGCACCTTATGCAACTATTAAAAAACACAACAATACAATAAATGAAAACAGGCAAGCTAGGTTATCTTGCTCAGGTTAGGTTTGAGTGTCAATCGCGAGCTCATTCGGAATAAGGTATACCGGTCTCGAGCATCCTTTTCATACATGATTAGTGCACCCTGGTTGCGCTAGCAGAGGAAACGGAAAAATGCAAGCATGCGCGAGACCTGTATTCCGTACCCCAAGTGGTTAGCGCACCTTGTGCAACTATTAACAAACTTAGCAATACAATAAATGAAAACAGGCAAGCTAGGTTATCTTACTCAGATTAGGTTTGAGTGTCAATCGCGTGCTGTTTCGAAATACGGAATACAGTTCTCGCGAATCAGTTTCCTACATGACTAGCGCACCTAGTTGCTCTATTCCTATAGGAAACAGAAAAATGCAATCATGTGCGAGACCTGTATTCCATTCCCTAAAAGTGGTTAGGTTAAAACAATACAATAAATGAAAACAGGCAAGCTAGGTTATCTCGATCAGGTTAGATTTGTATGTAAATTGAGAGCAAAAAAATAATCCAAGCAATTTCGACTCGCAAGCTAGGTTAGCTTGCTCAGGTGTGGTTTGTGTGTTACTGCACGAGGGCTGTCATAGTTGCATAAGGTGCGTTAACGGAATGCAGGTCTCGGGTATCCATTTTCTACATGATTAATGCACCTGGTTGCGCTAGCCCAATAGGAAACAGAAAAATGCATCCCTTACAGCCTGCCGAAATTCAGGAAGAACGCCAATTCCTCCATACTTTCCCTCGGTTTCCACGATGTTTTCTAAACATTACAGGATTTTCTTTTTCGTGTAAGCCAGATCATGAAAAATAAGCAGAGAATAATTTGCAGGCATTTCGAGCTAGTCGACTTTTCGGTATATTCACTGATCAACTCTATGATGTATCTGAAGAAGTCGGTTGAGTGAACTTTCTTCTTGAATCCCTTCAACAATAATTCCAATGATGATAACTGAAGTACAACTAACCAATTAAAATTTCGTGAATTAATTTCAAGTTAAATGAATATCAATAAATGTCTGCTTCGGTGACATTGGCAATGAACAAACATGTTTTTTGGAATAACAGATACAAAGTACAGAAACATTCTATTAGCTACAGGTGCGTGACATTAAATTATATCTTCATTAGAACTGGCACGTCAAGATCAGTGTTTACCTACAAAATGTGACGACTTCAACTAGATATTCGAACTTGCAATAAACTATTTGGAACTTTTGGTGTAGTAATGAATATACTGAAGTTTTCTCTCAACACCAAACTGACATTTTCGCACTACGCCACGTGTTTCAATCACCAAGTGATTGTCTTCGGTAGGAGAGTTCCTCTGGAAAAGACTTTATGTTTCCCCATAAAACCGGCATTCTCTTCAGTAAATGTTGAAAATAATCGCTTTTTCATATCCAGCATATAACACTATTGTGAAGTGCAAACCTCAAGCTTGAAATCACATACTTCATTTTTTATGTAGAATGTGTATATATGAGCGATTATTTTCAACATTTACTGAAGAAATTTCCGGGATTATGGGTGTGTTGAAAACTGAGACAGGAGTAAAACCCGGTATTTTCTTTGGCATGTATAAGTAAGACTTGTCTCACTAGTTTAAAATCGTTGCTGCTCCAGTATAATTATTTGATTTCAACTAAAATATCCATGACTTTCGGATCCTCCGTAAATATCGAAGAAGGGTTATGTGAAGTGGGATAAAACACATGTTGGGTACTCAGATACTTACATGTGATATTTGCATGAGGAAGTAGAAGTCTTCAGAAACGATAAACACTTTTTCTTTTTCTTCTTCTATAATTTTTAGCAAAGTTATGACAAATCTAATTTTCGGCCCTGCCGGAAATGGCGACCCTGAAATTTGATATCGGAATTCAATCAGGTTTTCTCAGAAAACGAACGCATTTTGTGAGAAATTACTAGGTGTATTTCTTGTGGAGAGTGGAATTATATTTCGCCTTGTTGAAATTGTTTCTTGATAAATCTCATACTTTCCGAAACAACAGCAAAAATAAATCATAATTTTTTTAAATAAATATCCACCACTGAGTTTTTGGTAAACAATTTTTTTTTAACAAAACATGATGTCAAGAAGTCATGTACCGAACTTCAAAGTGCTACGATTCATTCTTTACTTGTGGCTTACATTTGTCTGTGGTTTCTGTACTATATCAGCACTTGAACACTTGAAAGTTGCATTGAAGTTTTTCCACTGTTGTTAACTAAAATTGAATACAATGAAGTATTCAGGTGCTGCCCAATTTCAAAATGAGTTGATTTTATAATAATAATAATAATAATAATAATAAATCGACTTTATTCACATGCCAAGAAATGGGTATGGTGAATGGGCGGAGTGTCAGCAGGAGCTGTTTTTCAACTCAACCCTAAACCCTAACGTGTACATATATACATATATACCAACATATATACACATATATATATACATGTGCATACATATACATATACATACACGCTAAACCACCTTTATATATACACAAAAATCTACATACATATTTCAGCTAGTATAATACATATACAATCAATGTAAATGAATATTATGAAATGATCATAAATCTATAGTAAAGAAAAGCAGTAATTTAAATTCTAAACATAATTATTCAAATCCTTAATGAGTGAGCTGCTAGTTATTCAAAATAAGACACATTATATTCCCGTCAATTCCTGATTAGGTATAATTTCAATCTTTTTTTGAAATTGAGCAGATTGTAAGATCTGAATTCACTAGGTAGTGAGTTATAATGTTTAGGTGCATTATAGGAGAAACTTCGTGTAAATATGAAAGAACGGTGTTTAGGAATGACAAGGACTTTACTGTTGCGTGTCACAAATGTGTTGACGTTGGAGAATGATACCAATCGTTGAAAGAGATAGTCAGGTTTGCGGGAAGTTATAACCTTATGTACATTCGTTAATAAGTGCAAATTTCTTAGCTGTTCTAGTCTCAACCATCCAGATTTATTCATAGCTGTCGATATGTGATCAAACTTACGGATTCCATAACAGAGTCGCAGATAAGAGTTTTGTATGCGCTGGAGACGATGAGCATCAGATTGTAGCAAGGCGGGACCATAGAGAGAATCACAGTAGGAAAGTTTCGAAAATATCAGCGATTCACAAAGTTTCATTTTGAGCTGTGTAGACATTATGTCTCTGCTTGGGTATAACTGCCGTAAAATGTTGTAAGAGCTTTGACATAGGTAGCTAACATGTCTGGTGAATCTCAATTCTGGATCGAAATATATCCCTAAATTCTTACTCTCTTTAACAATCGGTAGTGTATCGTTTCCGATACTTAATTCAAATGAAGTCAGAGCAGATTCCCTAATTTTTTGAGGCCCTAATAACATAACTACCGATTTTTTTGGGTTCAGTTTCAGTCTCTGAGCGGATGAGATATCGAATATTGACTGTAGATCGTTATTTACAGTATTCTGGGCTACTTGATGGTTGCAATAAGGAAATGAAAAATATATTTGGGTGTCATCTGCGTAGTGGTGTACAGCACATTTGGTGCTAAAGCGGTGGAAGTCCGAAATATATATACTAAAAAGTAGAGGATAGTGAGAAGAAAGTTTCAGGGGTTTTCTTTTATGTTAAAAACATAATTATTAGAAAATCAACAGCATTCAAAATCCTCAAAAATGTATAAATGATGCTCAGAATTTTAAGCTGAATTTTGCTATCTACAATTTTTTTTTTTTTTTTCAAATTGCAACCCTATTTTTTCACCAGTGGATTCTACGCTAAAAGATAATGAGACTTTGTGATTACCATTATATAATTGTTCACAATGATCTTCTAATTGATGAAAAAATCGAGATATCTTGCCAGGACTGCCAATGCAATAATACCATTCAATAGGAATAATTGCGTCAAAAATCCATCAGAATACAATTACTTTTCTGGCTACTACTATACGACGAACGATGAATTACATCTGATGAATTTCCTACAAGTTTTTCTCTACAATTGCTAGTTGCATGGAAATGTTCATTGAAACATTTGGTTCACATATAGTTCGATTTCGGGGTTTTCCCCCTCAAGGTTAGCTAGGATAGCTTGCTCCGGTGAGGTTTGTGTGTTACTGCATGAGGGCTGTCAAAGACTTTATGTTTCCTCCAGAAGATAATCAATCGGCGATTGAAACTCGTGTTGATGTGTTGAAAATAGAGGTTGCGCTTTGGAATAAAACTTCTATAATAATGGGAAAAAGTGATATTTTATGAAAAATTCAATCCTATAGTAGAATCAATCAATATATAGAAGGTAATTGAGTAAGTAAAGACGTAATTTTCTTCACTGCTTTGCTACCCTCTGTCACCAACTCGGGGTTATAGTGGTGAAATGCCCTTGATCTCCTGCTGTTGGTAAGGGTGTTCAGTAGCGGTAGGATGAAGAAGGGAGTGTCAGTGGCAAAAATGTGAATGAGATGTATCAATTTTTTTCTTACACAATGTGTTTATGAATAGAGATTTAGGTTTTCAAAAAAGATCTAGGGTGTTCAAAAATAATCTAAAACGTTCTTAGTCGATATAAATTGTTATTATAGATTGTAGGCGGGTCGTACAGGCTGTGCAGCCTAACAAGCATTTCCCTATAAGTTCTTTTGTGCGTGACCCTTGATCTATTCGAGGCCTGGGATTCTGAGACTTCTTGTGAAGTTTATCAGTTTCCGGGAGCTAAGTTCCTGATGTCGATGGGCTTTAAGAAGGCCCCTTTCAGGAACTTAAGCCTCTTGCAGAAAATCGCTGGGCATTCGCAAAGCAAATGTTCTGGAGTTTCCGAGATGTTCACTCTCAGATTTGTCCATCTTTTTGAGGTGGAACCCCAAAGTGCAGTGTCCAGTGAGTAGCACTCTCACATTTGCCCATCTTCTTGAGGTGGTACCCCAGAGGACAGTGTCCATTAAAGAGTCCCGTTACCATCTTCAAGTCTTTCCAACGAAGACGATATACATAGAATGATCTATAATATGCCAGAAGAATATAACACACTCTGCGAAAAGCAAGAGTACTCTAGAATGTTTTAAAATAATCTGGAATTATTATAGAATGATCTAGATAATTTAATCTTCAAGAATGTTCAAAAATACTGTAGAATGTGAGGTATGCTGGAAAATTCTAGAAAACCGTGAAGTAGACCAGAACAGAGGCTCCAATATAACTCTGGAAAGTGATGTAAATCACAGAAGTAAAGCTTTCGAAAGTTCATTTGTCATAGAGTAAGGCGTAAGGTATGAAACTCCTGTGAATTTCTAAGAGTAGTTGACGTTCACGTTGTGTGCATGATGTGTTTTTGTGTACTTTCGTTGAAATCTTCATTCTCATATTATAACGGAAAACACTACATTTATATTGAATAGCACGAGTCTCGAATGATGGTTGTGATTATGTTGCCGGGTAGTCGGTAGCGGAGACACTGCCAAGATCTAACCTTCAAATGACAAGTTTTTTTTGAAGTTCTGATGATCCAGAAAAGGGCACCAAACCAAAATTATAATTTTTGTAATGGAATACTGGAGCGCAGTATACAGCCAATATTCAGCCGTCAAAATATTAGTTCCAGTAATTTTCGGTTAGAAAATTAAGTCATTGAATAATAGCAAAGATAATACCAAATCTCGCGTTGTGTTCAATCTTGACCTTCAACAAAAAAATAAATGTCAGTAGCAATATAAACAAACAATTATTATTGTATTGACAACAGTGAAAAAATATGTCAAATTTTGCGTGAAAAACACACTAATTCATATTTTTTCACGAAAAAATGTGATAAACCCACTAATTCATATTTTTTCACGAAAAAATGTGAAAAACCTACTAATTCATATTTTTTCACAAAAAAATCTCATGGCATAAGTGCATTTGTCATGAAAATAAACGGTCATATTTTCAAATGACCATTCAACCCATATCCCTCTTCAGTACTCATATCATATATTTTGTTGAGTGTAAACTGTTTTGATAACTCACCTGATAATAAGCAATAGCTTTTCACGAACTCAAAACAAATGCAAGTAACAACGAAAATCCTTGAGAAAATCATATCGATTGATGCATTAATTTCACTCACGAACAGTAAAATACACAGGAGCGCACTACATGTTTGTCAAGAACAGCAAAGTGCCTTAGTGGCAATATCAGATGGAATTGGTATCGTTTGTAAGGAGTTTCCTGTTATAGTATAATAATTTGGTTCTCCAGAAATACAGCAGGATGAACACTTGACTGACAACTAAAAATCGAATCATTAAATTTTTCGATAAATGATAAATTCTTCGGTCTCGACTTCAAACTGGTCGCTCTTCCTCTTTTTTTATACATTTGTATCGTACTAACAAGACAGGGTATCGGGCTTAGGTAGAACATTCGAAATACGAACGAGTTTCTTAACCTTTCCTTGGTCTGCTTGCGCACAGCTGAGTGATACAGTTCTGCATTTCATCTCAACAACAAACAACATGGACATTCCGGTAGTTTCCTGAGTCCTGATGAGAATATTCGTCCAGGAATATTCTTGGACTTTTGAATATGTTGCTAAATGTTTGTTGCAATACGTTACGTACGTGTCAGTTGGAAAATGATATCATTGTTGTATCTTATTCATGAGTATTTTCTACATATATGTGTACTTTTTTCATTTCTGTACTGTGGGATTATCAAATTGGTAAGTACGCTGCACCAAGTCAGGACCTTCAAAAAAATATCAAGTCCTAACAATACATTTTCTTCAAGTTTGAACAACAAAGTGTTTGAAGTCAGAGTTGATAAGATTATCAACAAGTTTAAATTCAAAGCATAAATTATAAAATTGTCTTTTTTAAAAAATCAAGATTATCTTCATAATCGAAATAGTGTCTGTGACGAAAGAAACTGTAAATCAGATTATTTACTGAGATAGGGTGACCTGGGTTAATGTTTGATTTATATAATTCTGGATTTCTATATAAACAGGGAGTAGGGAAGTACTAAGCAAATATAGGTAAAGTGTACATGGCTCTACACTGAACATACTTGTAGAAAAAGGAAGGGCCTAGCAGACTTATTTTCGTGATAGAACAAAAGGATAGAACTCTGTACACGTTCATGTTTATCACCACCCCAAAATGAAAGAGGTTCGTTTTCAGAACAAGAAGCAGGAGTTGACTACTCGGTATACTGTTGATACAGCAGGTCAACTTTACAGTTACGTGGGTCATTTATGATTAGCTTGGCAACAAATGACTTTTCTCACAAACTGACACTATTATCAATCACTCTTCTGGGCAAAAGGGGCTACACAGGGACTTTTCCCAATACTTGTCCTGAAGCGTCAGCTGTCAACAACCCGTGAGTTTCCAACTTTCTGGGGGCTTTGTGCGAAAATTATATAGTTATTTTAGCACCTCTTTCTGTGAGTTTCAGATTCCTAGATCACGTGAATTCAAAGCAAAGTTAAATTTTCCGGCAAAAGACATTGATTTCCACACGACAGCGGTAGCAATGGAAACATCCATTTCTCCTATTTAAATCTGGCTGGAGAGTTCATCTGGGAATGTCAACCAGACCACAACTCGAATTGGACCTGAATTCTTCCCTGAAACCAGAACTGATGGATGGAGTCACCTATAAGATCGGACGAAACGTCACTTAGAGCAAGGAGGCATATCAGGACCGTAAGAATTTGAAACCAAGTATGTGTGGATTTATGCAGCACCAATTAACAATTGACAATTATCAAATTAACACTCAGTAACACTCAGTAAAAATGCCATGATTTATGCAGAAACAATTATACATTAGGAGAAAATAGTAAGCATGCGCACAAGTCCAAAATCCCCATTTAAAATAACCTTAAATAGTTTTTTTTGATTTTCATAATGTAGAGCGAAATGGAAAAAGCTGAATACTTTTATTTATTGTTAATGATGTTGACAGCAAGTTTTTTCGCATTGAAAAAAGGGAGGAAAAGGCGATGGGCTGTCAAGCCTATTGATATGCAAAGAAAACAAAAGGGGATGTTTCAGAACCTACTTAAATTCATGGTTCTGCATGATCAAGAGGGATTTTTTCGATATACTTGAATGACCCCAAAACTTTTTGAAGTTTTTCTGATGCAAGTGGGACCAGCACTTCAAAAGGATGCATCAAAAAATCCTTTACCGCTTCCTTTTGAAAAAAATCAGGTTAAGTTTATCATCGGACGGACCAATCCCCGATCATCCTGTACAATTGAATTAAGGAATTTGAAAGTTGGCCAACTTTGTAATTGTTAACTGATGACCGATAATTGTTAATTGATAATTGTTCATTGTTCATTGATAATTGGTGCTGCATAAATCCACACTATCCTGAAGTCCCACATTATCCCTATTGCAGGAAAATCTTATTCGATTTGTCTTTCCTATCTGTTGCTGAATTGTGAATTGTTGAACTAAGCATATTTACATCAACTGCAATGTTACTCTCATACAATTGATATGGATCCTTCCTCATACTTGGAAATAAATTTTAGCGAACCAGACTCAAAAGATAGTTCAAACAAGGAAAACCATAATTTCTGATCAACAAAAATATCTGACGAATTATAATTGATGACTCGATGAAAAACTTATTTTTTTTCCAGTGGGAAAGAGGTAAGGGAAATAATACTTAATCTTGAAAACTTTCCAGGAATAGAAGGAATAAAATTGGAATTATTGATAGAATTTGTTTATTGTTTGAAAACGCCATTAACATAAATAATGAACAATGCAATGAACTCAAGTATTTTTCCGGCCATTCTAAAAATTCTATAAACAAACCTATCTTCAATGCAAGTCACTAATAACCGACCAATTTCGCTAATAAATTGTCATCATTCGGCAAAGTAAATACTTGAAATCAGGATGGAAAAGTACCCAAAAAAATACTAAATACTTTTTGATAAACAGTTCGGATTTCTTCATGCTGAATCTACTCAGGACGCAATGATTTTCCTGACAAAAGAAATATACGATGCAATGGATTAAATCGATCTAACTGAAGAGCTGTATATTCTCTCCCATAAAATACTATTGAGTGATGGAAAACATTGACTCCAGTAGTGGCACTGAAACTCGTGACGAGCTTTCTGTCGGAAAGAAAACAGTGCGTGTAGGTCAGAAATTTCATCAGCTCAACTGATTATGTGACATGTGGAGTACCACAAGGCAGGGTTCCTGGACCTCTCGTTTCCAATATTTCTATGAATGACCTTTACAACTTTGATACCAACGGCACCATAGTAAGCTCAACTTTAATTTATTTTAGTTTGATTTAAACACTACTCGAAAGAGTTTTTTTATTTTATTTTATTTTGTTATTCACAACTTAAAGTTCAAAATCACGCAATCACTAACAATTATAATTCTGAGTCAATCGAAAATGGCACAAGACAATATAATGAACAAAGCATTTCTCTCAACATGTGAGTCATAACATGATATGTTATGGTTAGTGGCATTGGCGCAGCCGGGGGGGGGGTCTTTGGGGCCACAGCTCCCCCAAGCCACCAAATTAGAACGTTATTCATAACAATCGGCTGACGAATAAAAAAGAAGCTCTGGTAACTGATAAATTGTATGTTCAGCCCCTCTCCCAAACTGAAATCCTGGCTGCACCACTGGTTACTGGGTGATTAAAAGTTTTGGAATATGAGTGAAAAATAATGCTTGTTGAAGAAATCCTCCAACTCCAACTTTTCATTAATTTTTTTTTCTGTTCAGTTTTTTCGCTTCCTCTGTTTTGTTGAGTTTGTCGAACAGAAATCGGGAGCAAATGCTGGCCATAGGTCGCTCTATGATGAGGTGCACCACCAATCCAGCAATGAATGATTGAATAACGTCCAACACAGCTGATTTGATCTGAAACAAATGAAGGTTAGGATCAATTAGAAGATCAATAGAGTACGTGAAAAAAGGCTGTGATGCTGCTCGTATCAGCTCAAAAATGGTTTTGAATTATCAAGAAAAACCCCACGAACGAATCAGATAAATCAAGGATAGTTTCCAGAGTTTTCAGGGCATGCTGAACATGAGGCAAATGAAATGGCAGACACACTTGCAAAAAATAACTGAAATGCTTTTGTTTTGAGCTGAAATCACCTTCACCTTCAGCACTATTACGATATTAGAAAAGTCCCGAGTATCTCACTTAAAATGGGACAATATTCGTACAATATCGTGAAAATATTGGCAAAATGTACAGTTCTACTCACATGGCTGAAACTTGAAAAAGATGCATGACCAATGATGCGCATTCGTCGTGCAATATACTATAGTCCTTTATATATCTGTAAGGCACTCAACATGAACGTTCGCGCAAGAAATGAGAATTCCACATGTTCAACTAAGTGGTGCAAACTGTAATATTGCGTAAAAAAATATCTGAAAATTGGTTCAATAATTGGAAAATATATCGGTACAATATTATTTGAATATATTGGTAAAATATAAATATAAAAGTCGAAAATGGGAACATTCTCTATGAAAATTCTAACAGAAAACAGCCCAGCAGATGATTCCACAACAGATTTTATGAATATTCTATTCTTATTTTTGAACAAAAATCAATAAAATGTCGAATAACTCTGAATACAATCAATACATTTCTCCTTCATTTAACCACTGAATATTTCGCTGACGTTCCATATGTGGAGCCATCTAGCGGTTTCTTATTCAGGTTTGATTTTAATTCATTTCAATATCCATTGAATATTCGGCCAACATAAAAATTTCAATAATGGTAATAAATTCAATGCACCATATGCATTAAGGAATAAACAATGTACATTCAGAACAGTTTGAGCAAATATCAATATTGTCAATGTCATATTGTTTTTCCAATATTTACACATATTGTATCAATATTATTTATACGTTTACAATATATCTATATTGTCACAATATGAAAACAAGATACCCGGTCCACTGTTAAACGATGCAGAGCAATATTTGCATCCATTACTATATTGACCATCAAGAACCTGAATCATGGACTCAAGTTAGTCATAATCTGGCTAAAGGACAGAGTCAGGCCCAAACAGACAGGCAAATGAAAATTATGCTCTCGAAAATTTCACACTTACACTTTTTAACCAAAAAACTGCATTTTTTCTAGCGCTACCATGGCAATCCTGGTTTTTCATTTTTTTATATTTCTGCGGGAGTACCCTGTATGTTTTTGACATGATCATTATTTATGTCTTCAACAAATGGTAGTATGATGTATTTCCACATCAGATAATTTCTTTCACAAAGTATATATAACGAGCTTTTCAAAATAAATCATTTTAGAAAATTTTAAATTCCGGAAACGTAATATACTCTTTGTGGACGTTTGGGCTGTCAATATTTTCATGGCTTCCTATTTGAAAACCATCATTTCATAACATAATTGAATATTTGAGTTCGTGTTCGTGGTCGTGGTCGTGTCGTGGTCGTGGTCGTGGTCGTGGTCGTGGTCGTGGTCGTGGTCGTGGTCGTGGTCGTGGTCGTGGTCGTGGTCGTCGTGGTCGTGGTCGTGGTCGTGGTCGTCGTGGTCGTGGTCGTGGTCGTGGTCGTGGTCGTGGTCGTGGTCGTGGTCGTGGTCGTGGTCGTTGTCGTGGTCGTGGTCGTGGTCGTGGTCGTGGTCGTGGTCGTTGTCGTGGTCGTGGTCGTGGTCGTGGTCGTGGTCGTGGTCGTTGTCGTGGTCGTGGTCGTGGTCGTGGTCGTGGTCGTGGTCGTGGTCGTGGTCGTGGTCGTGGTCGTGGTCGTGGTCGTGGTCGTGGTCGTGGTCGTGGTCGTGGTCGTGGTCGTGGTCGTGGTCGTGGTCGTGGTCGTGGTCGTGGTCGTGGTCGTGGTCGTGGTCGTGGTCGTGGTCGTGGTCGTGGTCGTGGTCGTGGTCGTGGTCGTGGTCGTGGTCGTGGTCGTGGTCGTGGTCGTGGTAATGGTCTTGGTCTTGACACGACCAAGCCTAATCTCTTGGTTTCGTAAAGTTCTACCTCAGTATAACCATCTATAAGCATCAAAAGTGCGTTTCAATAACTTAGTTTTCTGTGTCAAATGTTTTAATGTTCTTCGTAACGTGATATGTATGTATGTTCGCATCCACAGCATTTTGATCTGAAAAATTGTGTCGGCGCATCGCGTTGGTTGTCCTAAAGAGAAACACACTCTTTTCGATTGGAATGCTAAAAAAATGTCAATGGTGTGGAAAAAAAAATGGAGATGAGGTCGAGGTCGGAGTTCCCAAGTGGGTCAAAAACTTCTATACTGTATGGATCAGGATTTGTGCTGAGAAAGATCAAGTGTATCGGCATACTGGTTGTTGACATCAAAAATGCGTGTGATTAGCTCAACCAATTGCTCTACACTATACGTGGTAGCGAAGGCCTCAGCCTGCCTCGTCTGTTGGAAATATTTTGTCGCATGCGAGAAAAGATAGAAGACATTTGAAAATAGTGCCCATGGTCTGTGATACCCACCAAAATCGAAGATCAAGAATGATACTCACTAGAATCTCATGAGAAATATCTTCCACGGGGTCTTCGAGGAGGTGACGTCCAAAAACAACGAAAAAGTGGATGACATAAGTGCTATATGACCATCTAGCTACGAATTCAGCGAATTCCCATTCGCATATGGTTTTGATGATTCCTGAAACACAACATATTCGAGCATTGAGTATTCAATTCATTACTGGGTTTCTTTTACGGTTGTTTTCACAATACGTCATGAACTATGTAATTCTTTTTTTTTTTAGGGAAAACCAGTATGTACTTTAACAATATATAAAAGTTAATTACCGTTTGTGGAGGATCAATAGACATTACTTTAGAATATACGGAATGGGTTAAGTATAATTGTCTTGTCGAAGATGCAGTTTTTCAAATTTACTTTAAGGATTTCCTCATAAATCTACAGATGCAAGGTCCATACCCCGTAAGACACGGTCTCTGTGCAACAAACGGTTTGATTTTACGAACTGTGGACTTCAATAAATGTCTATCAATTTAAACTGGAAGAAAAGACTATTTTGGTTTCTACAGGTTAAAAAAAAAATTCGAGACATTTCAAATATGTGTTTCTTTAAATAGAACAAAGTTTCGACTTTTGAGGGATGCCGCTCGTAAAGGAACAATAGCTGGTTATTAATTAATTATTAATTTTAACAAAAAAAAAAACAAATGAAAATATTACCTCCCAATCCGTGAATCATTCCTAATAAGCCCACTGCGATTCCCAGTGAGAAAAGTAATTTCAGAGAAGGACCCAGTAAGGCACTTGTCAGTCGAGCGTATTCAAAAAGTGAGCTGTAGATAACAAGTACCGGCAGGCCAAGGAATAATAGTAACCATAAACCCAACACTACCTGTAAATAAGACATTTTTCAATCAATATACAACTATTTTAAAGAAGTAAGGAACATTTGAGAGAAAAAAGTTGTTTATTTTGATTGAGAAGAGCACTTCAGCCGTAGCCACATAGTCTTCAAAACTATCAGTCGAAGTTGTCAAAGATTCTAGAAGCTACCAGGGCTTGCTTGAAGATTTTCTAGAGTTTTCCATACTAGCCAAGCATCGAATCAGAATTTTGTAGATGTGACAAGCCAAGTGATGTTTCCTCCTCATTTCGATTTTCAACCATCTCAAAGACTTGATCTTCACGGAAACGTGATCTCTTCTTGACTCGTTGAAAATGAACCTGATGCAGCAATTCTGCACCTTCTGAATCTTTTTACTATAGGTCTGGTCCAAGCAAAGTCCGTAGACATCACCGTAATCAAAATGGGATAAAACTAATGAGTCACAAAGGAGAATTCTGAGCTCTGTACTCAAAATATCTCGAATTAGAAATAGTCTTTTCAGTGCACAATAAGTTTTCTTCAAAAAATTGTTCACATGTAAGCTGGAATTAAGTTTTTGATCCAAAACAAAACCAAGGCTTTTTACTTTGCTTTGGAGTTCTAGGCTTTGTCCCTGGACCACCATTGGCGAGGTGCCCCTGACCGTTTGCCTATTATTGCCACTCCCAAAAATGACGGCACTTGATTTGGTGGATTAACACTCAAACGATTTTTTTGCGAAAATGAGACAAGATTTGCAATATCAGTGTTAAATGTTAGTTATAGAATTTTAGGATTCGTTAGCATCAAAACTCAGATACAGTTGCGTACCGTCGGCATAAAAATGTGATTTATAAGATGTCAGTTCGTATTTTAATTGTGCCGAGTATAAAATGAAGAGAAGGGGTCCCAAAATGTACCCTTGCGGTACACCAGAATCCACGGTACACGGTTCAGAAAAATTACCTTTCATTGCAACCCCTTGTTGACGGTTTGCAAAATGTGATGACATTAACTTGAGCGACAGTGTAAACAGGCCATAATATTTAATTTTTGCCAACATCAGTTTGTGACTAATTTTGTCAAACGCCTTAGAGTAGTCCAGCATAACGAGTGCAATGGCTTTGTCTTTGTCAAAGGAGGCTATTAAGTATGTCATTGATTATTTTCGTCATTACACTCGCAGTGCTGTAGCCCACTCTGAAGCCTGATTAATTGGGTGGGAGGATTTCGTTACAGTTGAGGTAGTCAGAAAGTTGACGATGCAACAATCTTTCCATTATTTTATAGCGATTTGTCAAAATCATATTCGTAAATTTCAGTGAAGATGAAGTTGGAAAACAATTAAATTTTACTCCCCAATCAGCCCCTATGTCTTGCTAAGTTCAATCATAGATACTGTAAATTAAAAAAAGTTGTCTCACCTTGTTGAAATGGAATGTGTGATTTTTGTAACGATGATTCAAGTAACCAAATAGAAGTCCAACTCCATAACTTCCAAAGTTGATATATAGGGAATTATACAGAACGTACAATTGATATGATGACATAGAGTACCATAGCGGCAAATAGCTGAAAGAAGAAAAAAAGCACTTTGTGAAAGTCGATAGCTGTTTACACGTCTGGTTCTTGCATAATATAGAGAATTACAGTGTGGTTCTGAGGCGCCGTTCGGGTAAAAAAGGTTTTTGCAAATATATTTAATTTTGTGTCAATATATTTATTAGTTGTAGAAAATATTTTCATTTTGCTTTCCGATACATTTATTTTCGACAAAACACAATATATTTACTTTCCAAGCATTACAAATATATAAATACGTTAATTCCCATATTTATGAATTCGATCTGTTTCATGTCGTCAAGAGATGGCGCAACCGACGTGATTTGTCCAAGCTCGAGCTTGTGACAACATGGCAACTAGGCAGTCATTAGTACATAAAGTGGCTAACAGATAGCAGTAGCACAGGCGGTTTTGTTATTGTTTATAGTTTTCTACTTTGTAATTGGGCAGTTAATTGGGCAGAGATATGTGATTCCGACATTCAGACTTGCTATTTGCTCAAATGTGTACTTGAAAGTTGTAAGTTTGTTTTCACTTGAATTTACGTATTTTTTCTTAGAAATTAATCAATTAAAAATAGTTTTTCAATAATTGAAATATAATTATTCATCCGAGAGTGCTAATCTTTTTGATTTTCAAATTTTAACCACAGCTGCATTACTTATAAGAAGGTAACGTACTTATTAATTTGTCTATTCATCGAGAGGATTTCGTGGGAATATTTCTCAAAAATTGACTTCAATGCTCAAGATTGTAGGTAGTTATCTGTTTCTTGATAGTATCTAGCTGATAGATACATTTTGAAACATTTCATTTATATTCAGTGACCCTATGTGTGGGCCAAACGAAGGCCCTCTAGGATTAAATGACCCAATCTGAAATATTATACTGCCGCCAACTATTCGGCAATTTCTGTACTAATAACTTTGCTTCGTTCACATGTTGCTATATGTTCGAACGTGTCACAAATCGCGCCGTTTGCGCCATCTCTTGACGACATAAAATAGATCAAATTTATTAATATATGAGGCTTCACGTTTTTCTATATTAGTAACACTTGAAATGTAAATATATTATGTTTGATCGAAAATAAATATATCGGCACGCAAAATAATATATATATATGTATATTGCTACAATTAATAAATATATTGACAGAAATTATTTATGTTTGAAAAAATACTTTTTACCCGGACGCCGCCTCATATGGTTCTGAGTCTTTCGACTAAACGACGATGAAAAAAATAATCCTACGATTTTCATAAGCATAACTTCATGAATACCAGCCAGTACTAGAGAGAATTATTGAACTGAGTTTTACTCACTCTGCGTAGTATGGGTACATCACAGCAAAATTGTGGTAATATATCAAGCAGGCTGTTACCAACCAAAAAACTGCCATTACCCACGCAATCATCTTCATTCCAATCCTGAACTTAAACATCAGGTAGTAGATCACTAGGGAAATTATGTACATTTGAAAGTCAATCGTCAGGTACCAGAGCCCTAGGTTACACTGAAAATAATAGATGAGCATCATTGGAAATTTTCAAGGTATTTTTTCATTGTCTAAATAATTCAGTACGATTGGGTTTTGATACGACGATCGATTGTAGCACCACCAAACTTAGTGTTCTAAATGTTTGAACCATTATCAACACGAAAAAAAATTGTTTACCAAAATTCCAGGGGTGAAACATTTTTTTTTTTTTTTTCGTTTAAAAATAAATAAAGAGGTTTTTGCTGTAATCTTGGAAATAATATGATTTATCGAAAAAACAACTCAACAAGGCGAAAGACAATTCCATTCTCCACAAAAATGATTCCTAGTAATTTTTTATGAAATGTGCTAAACAAATTTCAGGTTCACCATTATCCGCCGCTGAAAGTTCTGGCGGGGCCGAATATTTGATTAGTCATAGCTCTGCTAAAAATGATCGGAGAAGGAAAAGGAAAAGTTCATATAGTTTCTGAGCACTCCTACCTTCTCATGCAAATATAATATGCGAGTATTTGAGTACCTGAAATATGTTTTGTCGCACTTCACGGAGCAGCAACCTATACCATCTTTGGACTATATGCAACAATTTTAGAGTAGTGTGACAGGTCCCACTTACACACGCCAAAAAAAAACTTTGTCTTACTTCTGCCCCATTTTCCACTTACCCGGCATTCTTTTCGGTAAATTTTGAAAATAATCGCTTATTCATATCGTGCATATATGTTTAATAACACTATTTTGGAGCGCAAACACCAAGCTTGAAATCACATACTTAATTTTCCATGTAGGATGTGTATGAGCGATTATTTCCAACATTTACTGAAGAAATTGATGTAAAAGAAAGTGTAAAACTGAAGCAGGAGTTAAACCCAATTTTTTCTTTGGCATGTTATAAGTGAGACTTGTCTCACTAATCTAAAATCGTTGCATATGGTTGGTTCAAAGAGGGTACTGATTCCTGCTTCAGTATGATTATTTCATATCAACTGAAATATCCATGACTTTCGGATCCTCCGTAAATATTGAAGCAGGGTTATGTGGAGTGGGATAAATCACATTTTGGGTATTCAGACACTCACATATTATATTTGCATGAGAAAGTAGAAGTCTTCAGGAACGATATACACTTTTTCTTTTCCTTCTACTATAATTTTTAGCAAAGTTATGGCAAATCTAATTTTTGGCACTGCCGGAAATGGCAGTGGCGGGTTAAAGCGATCCCGAAATTTGATATCGGAATTCAATCAGGTTTTCTGAGAAAAAGTATATTTCTTGTGGAGAATTGAATTACCTTTCACCTTGTTGAAATTGTTTCTTGATAAATCTCATACTTTCCGGAACAACAGCAAATAAAATTATATTTTTTTTAATTAATTTTTTTTTGTTTGATAAACTATTTTTTTTCTAACAATACATTGCAAAAAAATAAAATGGATATTTCAGTTGATATGAAATAATTCTATTGAAGCAGGAATCAGTACCCTCTTTCGATCATATACAACGATTTAAGACTAGTAAGACAAGTCTCACTTATACATGCCAAAAAAAAACTGGGTTTTACTCCTGCCGCAGTTTTCAACTCACTCATAATCCCGGCAATTCGGTAAATGTTGAAAATAATCGCTCATACACATCTTACATCAACATTTATAAATAGAGTGTTGTATGAAACTCCATCAAGACTTCCTGGTGCCAACGCGATCAAACGCCTTGGAGATATCTGATGCAAGTAGATCACCAGTGGTTTTGTGATGACGAAAATCATTTTGTCAATCATCAAAAATTTTTCCATATGACTATCGAGACAACAGATAACAATGCGATTGTCGGGGGTAATACCACGAGTGGTCGCAATACTATCGATAATTCTGTCAGAAATCTTTAACTCGATCAAATTGCTTTGAGGTAACACCACTCGTCCCTCTCGTTGATTGCTTTGAGGTAACAAGCAATTTGATCTCGTTAATTTCTTTGAGGTAACAAGCAATTTGATCTCGTTAATTTCTGACAGAATTATCGATTGTATTGTGAGCACGTGTCGTATTTATTGAGATAATTTCACGAACCAACCAAGTTATTATTTGAAATTTGATCGAGTAAACAAAGTGAATTCTTCAATAGTTGCAACTAATGAATAATAAACATGAAGTCTGTCAACCTGACGTTTATGTCATATCAGATTACAAGATGTATCATTGCTGTTTATATTTGTGGTTGACTTGACGACGTGGTCTTTCCGGATCGGAAAGAAAGGAAGCGAAAGGAAGCGTGCACTTTCGCGAAATCCCATTCTGATTGGTCCTCATATCGCAGGAGACGCGACTTTCATATAGTAGTGAAATTGTCTATAGTAGTTGCTAGGTAGGATTATTTTTTCCCTTTTTTGGGACTGGTTGTATCCTTGAAATATACCAGTTTCCCCAAATCATGAGAGAGGATGTATAACTTGCAGAAAACTTATTCTGCTTACCTTTGATTGGGGTAATGATATTTCATATTACTTTTGGTTCATTATTCGACTATTCTTTAAATTTACCGTACTGTATTTTTTTGTTGCCTGTTCCTGAACTTCTTTAGTCATCTGTTTATAGCGGATTTTTTGAAAAGGTTAAAAGTTGCACAGCCAACTCATTGGACCATATTTCGAAATAGACAAAAAAAACATATTTCAAAAACATCGGTTAAAATATTGTCATTCCTAGTAATTACTCTCAATAAAACATGCTGAAAAGGGAAACATTCTTCTTGAAAATTGAAAAATGAAAAATTATTTGTTTTGAGGTTACCTTGAACGATGGAAAATAACGACTAACGACTAACGACACAACAGATTTTATGAATACCCTATTCATATTTTTGAACTAAAATCATAATGTTTACAGTTCCGTCCAATTCGAGTGACCGACTCATATTCAAGTATAAATAATTCATATTGTTACATTGACATAACGTTAGTTTGATGTTTTAGCAGATATTGAAAATATTCATCATGAAAAATGTTTGTTTTCGATGAATATTTTGATTACTCTGAGTCAGTTTGTGTAGGGCATGCCAGATTTAATATTTTCATTGCATTTTTTATTACATTTGAATTTTTCTTCCATTAGGTGTTAGATGATAAATTGATTACGGCATTCGAGCCACAAAATAGTTTGTTCGCCATCAACGACCAAATATTTTGGTTAAAAAGTAATTCCACATAATATTTGGTTACATAATCGCTTTCAAACTCAATAACTGAAGAAGCATGAATGGTATATTAAAATCATACGGTGTTTTGGTAAGGAAAAATATACAGTAGTTTCGATTCTTTCTGACCCGTTCTATATGCTCTTTCCTGAATCCTAATTTCAACTTTGCTACTTCCCACTGATATGGCTTCACAACCAAAATCGCAAAAAATCTCTAAATATTCGATATTTCTTCAGGTTTTTGCCAAAAAGTCCAAAAACTATGCACTTTCTGGCGTAGACTTTTTATACAAAAATAAAGTACATTAAATCATCTACAAAAATCATCCCCCACATGTATTTTTTGGTTGAACGGTTTGGCCTCTAGAGCTTGCTGGAAAAACACCAAAATGAACTACTTTGTGAAAACCTCAGTTTTTTCATTAGGTATTCGCTTGCAACTCTTAAACTATGCTTATAATTACAGTAAAGCTTGGGTTTCACCCAAACTACATCAAGTTCCTAATTTATTATAAATGTAATTATTTCTTAAATATACATCAATTCAATCAGGTACCAACTATTTATTATTATCTTTGTATGAATTGAACCGTTGTTGTAGACGCTGGTTCGTGATTTTCAAGGGAATGTTCTTCTTTAAATTTGGACCAGGTAAGTCCCCTACAGTCATACCCTGTCTTGCTGGAATATAAAGATTCAAGATATTGGTGAGATTTTTTTTAGTAGCATGAACTGTTGTTGTTCCTTCTATACCAGATTTACTGTGGATTTATGGAATACATAAACACCTACCAGGTATTGGAGTTTATGATGAAAATCAGTTCTGTGTAACCAGGGCACAATGGAGTTTTGAAGGAGAAGCCCGAATTTGGACCTTAATATTTTCAAAGGGGCAGTTGTGAGTGGGGAAGAAACATTTTTTATCCTTGCTTTCTAATGGTTCGGAAAACATATGACCTCCTTGAACAAGACTACATAGACTATTCATAAAATCTGCGTTCTATGAGGCATCTAACATTCCTTACCCAACTGAGTCCGCAGCATGGCAGTACTCATTGAAAGTCTACTTCCAAGAACAGGCATGGCTTCGTGAAAGATCCCACATATTTTTTTTTAAGTTCTGGTTCCCACGAAAATGAAAATCCTCGATTGTTCAAAGAACATCGTAAGAGCCGAGGGAAAGTAGGTAGGAATTGGTGTTCTCGAATTTCTGAAGGCTGTATGCCTCAGGGAACACCTCCCGAAGTAGCGAATTCCCAAGGCTTTGCCGTTCTGTGGAAAAACAAGCCCTGGGATGCAGATGTGCGGCATGTCTCCAAAGTGACGGCATATGGATATGAGGACTGAGCTCGACGGGTCAATCTCGATGAGACCGCTAACGGTGGAACGATTGATGATATTTCGGAAGAGCATCGTCCATGAACATGAATATGAACAGAGACAGATCGTCAACTTTTCTGCGATGTTCCAGGGAAGTAAGCGAGCTTGTGAGCGTAGTATCACCGACGAGACGATTGGCTCTCTTTTGGACCGAATCTAAAAGTTTTAGTGTGTGTTTGGGTGCTGCAATCCATATATGGGAACAGTATTCCAAAACAGGTCAAATCTGTGCCTTATAAATCATAATTAGTTGACGAGAAGTAAAGTAAATCTTGGCACGAAACAGAAACCCGAGTTTTTGAGAGGCACTCTTGGCAATGTTCTCCCATGAGAGGGTACTGCTGATGGAAATACCGAGTATTGAAATCGAAGATTTCATTGGTATAGATACTCCTGACACAGTTACGCCCACTGTGAGATCGGCCTTTCTAGAGAAAAGATATGCCAAATTGTTGAATCTCCATTCTAGAATTTTGGCTAAGTCCGTATGTATTCTATTCACGATTCTTTCCCGTTCATTTCTGCACACACTGGCTCTTACCAGAGCTTTGGAACAGTCAGCGGTATGAAGGATACTATCGTCTGCAAAGCTCTCAACAAATCATTGATGTGAAGAAGGAACAGTGTTGGTGCTAGAATGGATTTCTGCGGAACACAGCATTTATTGGAAGAGTATCAGATGATATTCCATCGATCAGCACGTGGAGGGATCGGTCAGAGAGTAAGCTAGATAGCAATGAACATAACTGGGAAGGCAAGCCATACGATGGAAGTTTGGCTGTGAGTCCTTGGAGAAATCTAGTGCAAAGGCCAGAGTTTCACCATATTTTTGGGGTGGATGAAGGATAAATATGGTCCCCAATCCATCATCACCCTCTAAATGAAATATAGACTTGATGATGGTATATAGGATGTAATAAGGCTGGTTCATATTACTCCCAGCTCTGCCAAAGATGTGGAAGACATTCCAGTAATATGGAAATACATTTCGCTGATGATGACCTGGATTTGGTCGAAGTGGAAATCAATCAAGATATACTTTATTATCGAAAGACGGAGATCTCATTGACAAAGCCATGTTGAATTAATAAAATTAGATTTATATAAATAATGAATAATATATCAGCGAACAAAACTACAATACAATTAACAATTGAGATAAGAAACTAAATAAATAAATAGAAAAAAAATTGTTAAACACACACACACACAGAACACACACAAAATACACACAAATCACACACAGAACACATTTTCATGTACGAAGCTCTTCCGAAATATCATCAATCGTTCCACCGATAGCAGTCCCATTGAGACCTACCCGTCGAGCTCAGTTCTCAAATCTGAATTCCGCCACTATGGAGACATGCCAAACATCTCTTTCCTAGGGCGCGTTCTTCCAACGTTCGGCAAAGCTGTAGAGCTCACTGCCTCGGGAAGTGTTCCCTGAGGCACACATCCTTCAGAAATTCAAGAAGAACACGAATTTCTTACCTATTCGGCTCTCACAATCTTCTCTGAACGAGTACTGCACCCAACCACACATTGAAACTTTTAGATTCTGTCCAAAAAGAGCCATTCGTCTCGTCGGTGATAGTTCGCTCACAAGCCTGCTCACTTCTCTGGAACACCGCAGAAAGGTTGGCGATCTCTTTGTTTTATAGATATTTTCATGAACGAAACTCTTCCGAAATATCATCAATCCACCGATAGTAGTCCCATCGAGACTGACCCGTCGAGCACAGTCCTCACATCTAAATACCGTCACTATGGACACATGCCAAACAGCTGTAGAACTCGCTGCCTCGAGAGATGTTCCCTGAGGCACACAGCACACAGAAATCCAAGAAGAACACGAACTCCTACCTACTCGGCTCTCACGCTGTTCGATTAACAATAAAGGAGTTTCCTTTTCGTAAAAACCGGAATTAAAAAAAAAGCAAAACACTATTGGTACAATTCTTCAATTGAAATACCTTTCTTTTATATACGGAAAATTAAATTTGAACTATACCTCATAGTCACACTGTAGATGAATTTATTTTCCTGTAAACAAACTATTTTCAAAAATATTTATTCATTTCAGTCTGCACTATTCTCCATATCATGAATAAATTTGAATTCGCCCGCCGATTATTTTCGAGCTACGAACGAAGAATCCCGAATAGCGTCGAGAGAATGAGTGGGGATGTTGTCACACCGATGACACACAGTTTCTCTCGGCGTGAAAGTGGATTAGTCAGTTCGTTTGCGACCGGCGGAGAGAGAGCATCTTGATTTTTATTCGGGTGCTCCGTGAATATTTCGAGTAGAAGTGAATTTTTTCGTGTGTTTATATACTGAGTGAATACAATAATTAGAGTGAAGTGAAGTGAATTTTAATGTTATTGTGGGTGCATATCTTCAGTGGATAAAAAAAAGTGAAGTGGATGTTGTGTTGATATAGTGGGTGTACACCCCCACTGGATATACAATGAAGCTACAGGTAAGTAAATGATTTTCGATATTATTAGAATTTTTTAACTCTCCGGTAATATGTGTTGTATTTAAATTTTCTATTCGGCATTCTCTGTTGTTTTGCGAAGCAGGCCTAAATTCGATTCGATTCGAAATTGGTATATGGGAGTCGAAGATTATGAATTTTTCCATAAATTAAATAGGGCGGCTCCAAGATAGCGGGATTTTGAGTTTCGGGTAAATTTGATACAGTTCTGGAGTTCCTGATACAAAATTCGAAAAATCTACATTTCGAAAGAACACAGAAAGGAATCTCAAACAGTTCTGATGGGAGTTCTGAGTGGAACTCGGCGTGTTTGAAAAATATATTCATTAAGTTTGACCGAAATACAAAAACTTTTTTATTAATTAGCGATTAATTAGCATAATAATCAAATTCCGAAAAACTATCATTTCGAATGGGGACGAATAAAGGAATCTCATCGCAGTTCTGATGGAAGAGCTGAGTAGAACTCGGCGTGTTTGAAAAAAAAATATTTTTGTCTCGTCGGTGATAGTTCGCTCACATGCTCGCTCACTTCTCCGGAACATCGCAGAAATGTTGGCGATCTGTCTCTGTTTTATAAATATTTTCAATTCTCAAATTGAAATACCTTTCTTTTATTTACGGAAAAAGAAATTTTAATCATACTTCACAGTCACACTGTAGATGAATTTATTTTCCTGAAATCGAAACATTTTTCAAAAACATTATTTCATTCTTCACTCATGATGATTAATTCGTCTCAAACATAAAACAACTACTCTCCCCTACGACCATAGAACTATTTCAAATGAATATTTTTCCATTTCACTTTGAATTCAAAGAGTCTTCTCTCCAAATTTTCCTTCGGATGTCAGTAAAAGATTGTCGTTCAGTAATAAATAAAAAAAAATAAAAACTTCCTGTCGATATTTTATGATCGCACCAATAGCCCGGGAGACAGCGACAGAAAATTTGCACATATTCCTACAAAGCTAGATTTTTATCAGTTTGTTTTTTCAATGTAACAAGTAAACAAAATGAGATTCTACCAACCCAATGATTGCTGCGTTCATATACAGTGAGTTTCAAAAAGTTTGCATTTTATTCTTCATAAAAATTGGTGCATTGCGATATATTTTTATTTGAGTTAATTCTGAATTTCTAAACGGTGTACAGGGAAAAACAAGAAATAGAATTTTCTAAGCTACCCTGGCTGTTACTCCAAATCTGAATATTGTACAGCTTCTTTAAATAAACTCTTTTGATAATGTCAAAAAAAAGATCGAAATTATTATTTTGTTCTCCCCTGTACACCGTTCAGAAATTTATAATTTGGTTACTCAAATAGAAATATCCCGCAATGCACCAATTTTTATGAAGGATCAAATTTTCTGGCAAATAGACTCTCGTTATGTTAACTTGTTACATCGAAACAACAAACTGACAAAAAATTAGCTTTGTACGAATATGTGTAAATTTTCTGTCGCTTTCTCCCGGGCTATAAATATGCAGTTCAAGAAAACTTTGAAACAAGGTAAGTTCAGAAATGAATATCGACTTGGTCACGAATTCTTCCTAAAACTGACTTTTTAACAAAAGAGTTATTTCAATAAATAATATTCGGTTAGAATGTGCCATCGAATTTCTAAAAAAAATTGTGGAACTTATTTTGGTTTCCTAAACAAAATAAATTTTTTGGCGGTCTCAAGTAATTAATTAAGTTGGTGCTCATCGAGAAACGCATTACTCCTTATCAAAAAGTTATGTTAGGTTCTTGGTTTCTGATCATTTTTTTCGAAATTTCATCTTCGATATCTGCGATTCAATTTTTGTTGCACATTTATCTTTGTTTTATGGTACACCGTGTATCCGAACATATTCAAATCATACATTTTCGGAATCAGCATAAAATTTTGAGTATATCGGTGGTACTTTCGAGTGAATCTGATGACTTTGGATTTTTGGCAATTTTTAAGGCTGAAAATTCATTTTATGCCGGTCGACTCGAAAATCACAGCATATATTAATTTCGGCATGCTGAATCGATTGGTTTTCGTAGAATTGCTCTATCTCGATTCGGTCGTCGAATGAAAATGCTATCTAGAGGTTGCAGGTGCCATTTTCCCGCCAAAAATTGTTCAAATTTGTTTCTGTTATATTCGTTAAATTCAATTTTTTTTTCTATACGCTGACCGAATTTGAAATCGATTTCAAGTCAAACATAGATTTGGTGGGCGTTTTTACGAACGTGTGCACTTTGAGTTGGACGGATTTTTAAATTTATCATTTTTATTTTTCAAATACTGTATCATGTTGAATTGATGGCGTAGAATACGGAAAGAATATTGAAAAAATCTAGAACTTTTGGTAGTATTTTTATTTTTAGCGGTTTTACGTGCTAGGATAGGATCCCAGCGCACCTTTTATATTTATCGCATTTTGCCACCATAACGAGACACATTCGTTGAATACATAAGTATATAGAAAGAAAGCTAAGAAAATTTCCTAGAAGAAGATGTAATTGCTTGCTGGCCTAACAGTTTGCTTATAGGTGTTATAGGTGGTTTTGTGTGCTAGGATGCCGGATTCGTGCGATACAATTTTTTTTGCACATTTATCTTTGTTTTATGGTACACCGTGTATCCGAACATATTCAAATCATACATTTTCGGAATCAGCATAAAATTTTGAGTATATCGGTGGTAATTTCGAGTGAATCTGATGACTTTGGATTTTTGGCCATTTTTAAGGTATAAACAAACCCTTTGATGTTTTTTCGACTGAAAATTCATTTTGTGCCGATCGACTCGAAAATCACAGCTCATACTAATTTCGACATGCTGAATCGATTGGCGTTCGCAGAATTGCTCTATCTCGATTCGGTCCTCGGTTGAAAATGTTATCTAGAAGTTGCAGTTACCATTTTCCCGCCAAAAATTTTTCTAATTTTTTTTCATATTATATTCATTAAATTCAATCTTTTTTTTATACGCTCACCGAATTTGAAATCGACTGCAAGTCGAACATACATTTGGTGGGCGTTTTTACGAACGTGTGCACTTTGAGTTGGACCGATTTTTAAATTTATCATTTTTAATTTTGCAAATACTGTGTCGAGTTGAATTGATAGCGTAGAATACGGAAAAAATACTGAAAAAATTCTAGAACTTCTGGAAGTATTTTTATTTTTGGCGGTTTTATGTGCTAGGATAGGATCCTAGCACACCTTTTATATTTATCGCATTTTGCGACCATAACGAGACATTTTCGTTAAATACATAGGTATATAGAAAGGAAGCTAAGAAAATTTCCTACAAAACGATGTTATTGTTTGCTGGCCTAACAGTTCGCATGTAGGTGTTACAGGTGATTTTTTGTGCTAGGATGACTGATATCTGCGATACAATTTTTGTTGCACATTTATCTTTGTTTTATGGTACACCGTGTATCCGAACATATTCAAATCATACATTTTCGGAATCAGCATAAAATTTTGAGTATATCGGTAGTAATTTCGAGTGAATCTGATGACTTTGGATTTTTGGGCATTTTTGAACCCTTTGATGTTTTTTCGACTGAAAATTCATTTTGTGCCGATCAACTTAAAAATCACAGCATATACTAAGTTCGGCATGCTGAATCGATTTCGGTTGAAAATGTTATCTAGAGGTTTCAGCTGCCGTTTTCCCGCCAAAAATTTTACTAATATTTTTCTGTATTATACTCGTGAAATTCAATATTTTTTCTATACGATGACCAAATTTTAAATCGATTGCTGGTCAAATAAAGATTTGGTAGGCTTTTTTACGAACGTTTGCACTTTGAGTTGGACCGATTTTTAAAGGACGCCGCACGGAATACATGGGATTTTGGTTTATTGCGAAATTCAATGAAACTCTAGTATGTTGTAGATCAAGATCTGTAGGTAACACTTTAAACGGACCATAATCAAATCGTATGATTAGTTTCTGCGAAACAGGGTGATTTTAAAAGTAGTTACACAAACAGAAAATAAATTTAATTTATCATAAATTGAGAATATTTCTGGTTCATTCTCGTGATTTGGCTAAAATATGATATGTCTTTAGAAATGCACTATTTTTAGGATACAAAATAGTGTTTAATTTACGGGGGTCATCACAAACGTTCTCAAAGATATCCCGTTTCGACGTTGTTTACCTTACTTAGTAGAATTGAGATATTTTCTAGTTTAATTTCGATATTTTCCTGAGTAATAATGATAGTTTGAAAAAGCGATACTGTTTTATTACAACCACAGTATTTCTACCATGTCGTGTCATCAAAAAAGTACCTAAAAGTATCCTATTCCGAAGTTTTTTAATTACTTCATTCTTTCAACAGGAACTTTCCCTATGTTTTCAATGCTTAACTTCAATATGTGAAAATCCTCAAGCTATAATACATAAAAAACCTTGAGCCAAACCAACATTGTTGAAATACGAGGGTACTACTCTACATCTTTCTACTTTCTTTACTAAAGATTCGCATGTGGCGCAATTTTAATAGGTTTATTATTTTACTACGTGATAGGTTTATTTAAAGATATAGGTTGGATAGAAAAATCAAAAATTAAGAGAGGTGTTTATCCAAAACGTGTGTGCTTTTGTGACATTTCTCGTAAATGAATATCGGGAAAAAATAGCGTCGCTGGCAAACATTATGAAAAAAGTGACAGAAAAGTAATTAAACAAAAAAAATATCAAGATTATCCAGAAGAGGGGTTCCAAGAGAGGGAGTAATTAGTAATTACCCCCAGAGCTCCTTTATATATCTTTGAGGTTTTGATAAAAATTCGCCTGAGGCAGAGCTTTTATCTTTTCACTTTTTTCACAATATTTGCCAGCAACGCTATTTTTATCCGATATTTATTAACGAAAAATGTGACAGAAGTACACACATTTTGAGCAAACACTTATCTCCAGTTTAATTTTTTTTTTCCAACCCATCTTCAAATATACCTATTACCTATAAATAGTAATATAATAAACCTATAGAAATTGCGCCAAATGCGAATTTTTAGTCCAAAGATAGAGTGTCACCAACAAACATTTTTTGTAGTACCTTCGTATTTCAAAAATCTAAATTTGGCTCAAAGTTTTTCACGTATTATAGCTTGAGGGTTTTCAAATATCAACGTTTAACGTTGAAAATATAGGTTTCTTCAAAGGTCCTATTGAAAGAATGAAGTGAGTAAATAACTTCAAAATAGGATTTTTACGTACTTTTCTGATGACCCCGACATAGTAAAAATAACATGTTTGTAATAAAATAGTATTGCTTTTTCAAACTATCATTTTTATTCAGAAAAATCTCGAAATTAAACTAAAAAATCTCTTAATTTTAATAAGTAAATGGTACATTTTTGAGAACGTTTTTGACGACCCCGGTAAATTGAATTTTTGTATTATAAAAGTGGTGCATTTCCAAAGGTATGACATATTTTATCCGAATCACTAGACAAAACCAGAAATATTCTAAATTTATGATAAATTAAATTTATTTTCTGTTTGTGTAACTACTTCTAAAATCACCCTGTTTCTCAGAAACTAATCATACAATTTGATTATAGTCCATTTAAAGTATTACCTACAGATCATAACCTACAACATACCAAAGTTTCATTGAATTCCGCAATAAACCAAAATCCCATTTATTCCGTGCAGGGTCCTTTGTTATTTTTGAATACTGTGTCATGTCGAATTGAAATGTGAAGTTCTCTTTTTTTCTTTACACGAACCGTTGGTTTTTTTTGAAAATCATACCTTGTGACAGCTGATAAATAAATAAGCTTTGTTATTTTGATAAAACTGAGTAACCATATTTTGTAAAACATGCCGAGTGCTATTGAGAACACCCATCAGAACTGTTTTGAGATGTATTTTTGTTCGATTTTTGTCTTCGACCTGCGCGCCCTCTGGATGTATCGAGGCTCCGGAGACAGGGCCCGACTAGCATATTTCTATAATAATAATAATAATAGTGATAATAATATTCAGGCTGTCATACTTGGTTCACTCCGTCTACTCAGGGTACATGATTCTCGGACCCAGTAGTCGCTCACCCCGTGGACGTGGGGAGTGACTATCTGGGTAAATGGCACCAGCGTGCCCTCCGGATATGCCGGAGCTCCGGAGACAGGGCCTGTCTGGAATATTCATGACAAAATAATAATACTTACTCACTCGTAGATTGTACCCAAGAGCATAGCTTGAGCAGGTAGATGACTACTATTATCATCATTTGCCGTGGCGCTCTGGAGCGACTTACAAAACCCGGAAATCCTACAGCACCATCTCGGGTGGTCGGTGCGCACTCCAAGCCAGCACTAGACTTCGGGAATGTCATCTAGGCAACTTACAACACTCTTACTCTTCAACAAGGCATGTGGTCCACGTTACAAAATATTTAGAAAATACCGTATTAGGTAGCGAGACGTGTTCTACCAAAAGGTGATATGTAATTTCTGGAAACATTCCGCAGATTCTGAAGTACTAGTTGCCTTGAAACAGTATCATTTTGTATAGGTGTTCCTTCAAAGGGGCATACCCAGGGAGGAACCCTGTAATGATCCTCAACTGGTTTCGGCATAGAGCAACCAACCACTTTCTTCCATTTCCTGCACTGTCCTTCAATGAATTTCTTGTTGGTCCGTTGTTGTTACTTCTGGCCCATTTGTTCACTATCATTCTGGTGTAATGAGTACTAGTTCAAGGCTCAGAAAAAAATTATCCAGATCAAGACGTCTGTACTTCCTTATAACGGAAGTGATAAGGGGAGAGCTAGAGAATAGCTCCGTGAGGAAGCTGATCCAAGAAAATATATAGATAGAGAGAGATAGAGAGCTATGAGTTAAATACTTCCTATCCAGGGAACAAAGCAACTATCATTGCTGGTACATTCTACCTGAAACATTATCTGACTTGTCTTCAGCGTGGCCGGGGGTCCACCATGTGCCCTCGGCGTCGGGCGGGGAGTGCTCACGGCGATTCCAAGATTGCTTGGTTGAAAGCCATGGGTCTTCGTCCAGTGAACATGGTAGCGGCTGTTCGCAGCCACGAACGGTTACCCATCAAACGGGGCTGGAGAAATCCAGCCAACATGGGTATGCAGTACTGTGTAAAAATGACTGCAGACAATTTCAGTCTTCTGGAGCTGTATATATAACAAGATCTATGATAGAACTGATATATTTTCAGGAAACACATGACGAAGGCCCTATCAGTGAACACTTTCAGCCAGAAGTCAAACGATGCCAATCGAAACTATCGCTGAATATTGAAACAAAAAGTGAGTGGTCATTTCCTTTATTCCATTAGTTTGAGATAATTAATTTTTCAATAGAGAGAAGAAAAGAAGGGTGGATCTTCCACAGGTTCATGCTGATGCAATTCCCAAGCTGAGTTGGCCGAGGCAGTATGACAAATATGTCTGGAGCACTCCTGAGATATGTAATTTTCCAGGTGAGTTGGATGAGGCAGTTGGAACATTGGAATATATATATATATATTTATATATATATATATATATATATATATATATATATATATATATACTGATTGATCTGCTATTGAGACCTCCACGACCAATGAGCAAGAGTCTTCCGGTGAAATTGTCAAGCTGTGTGCACGCTTCAATATACTTGAAGGAAGAAACTTTGTATTTCGTGCAAAATATTTTTATTTTAAAAATTGTAGCAAAGCGCTTTCGACTGTTAAGTCATCATCAGTGCGTACCTGCAAGTAAGTAATGATTGAAAATGAATTTGATAAAATTGAAAATTTTTGAAATTTGAAAGTTATGAAAAGTGAGGTTACTTACTCGTCAGGTGTACAAGAAGCCATATAAAAACATCATGTCCATGGACCAAATTAAAATGTTACAAAATATAAAACATATTTAAAATTGAATAATTTTCATCCTGTTTAAGGATTATTAAAGATAAAGATATGGGATACTACATCATATCTGTCTGAATGTTGAAGCGGAAGTGGAAAAGAAATTTAAATTGACAATGTATGCCAATGACACTATTGACAAGTGACAGTGACCATTGACATTTGTGTAAGTGATTCAAAGAACTCAATTCAAGAGTTCAATTTCTATTTGAGTTCTTTGAATCTATGTCACAAATGTCAATGGTCACTGTCACTTGTCAATAGTGTCATTGGCATACATTGTCAATTTAAATTTCTTTTCCACTTCCGCTTCAACATTCAGGCAGATATGATGTAGTATCCCATATCTTTATCTTTAATAATCCTTAAACAGGATGAAAATTATTCAATTTTAAATATGTTTTATATTTTGTAACATTTTAATTTGGTCCATGGACATGATGTTTTTATATGGCTTCTTGTACACCTGACGAGTAAGTAACCTCACTTTTCATAACTTTCAAATTTCAAAAATTTTCAATTTTATCAAATTCATTTTCAATCATTACTTACTTGCAGGTACGCACTGATGATGACTTAACAGTCGAAAGCGCTTTGCTACAATTTTTAACATAAAAATATTTTGCACGAAATACAAAGTTTCTTCCTTCAAGAGTCTTCCGGAGCTGTATATATAACGAGATCTCTGATAGGACTTACGTCTTTCCAGAAAACATGTGACGGAGGACCTGTCAGCGAACAATTTTAGCCAGAAGGCAAACAATGCCATTGAGGACTATCGCTGAATATTGAAACGACAAGTGAGTTGAGACTTTCTCTATTCCATCACTTTGAGATAATTTGGTTTGGCAGTTTTTCAACTGGAAGAAGAACAGGAGAGTGGATCCTCCACAGAGGTTCATGCTGATGCAATTCCCCAGCTGAGTCGGCCGAGGCAGTTGCAACATCCGTACTCACCCTTAAAACCGCTGCTAAGGCCTCCATGACCAGTGAGCAGGGTCCGCAGATGCCGTTTAACGAGTTCCCTGATAGGACTATTTTATTCGGGGGACCTAAGATGTTACGACGGATCTATCAGCGGACACTGTTCCCTGGAAACAGGGTAAGAGCCAGCCGAAAGGCTCATAGAGTTGAACGGATTATCGTTGATTGTTGAAACGATAAGTGGGCTAAAGCTCTCTAGAGTCTTGAACCTGGAGACAGTAAGCTTCGGCAAATTGTCAAAGGGAGAAAGAACGAGAGAGTGGTTCTCCCACTGATTGTTGGTGAGAGCGGAGTTTGTAACTCCTTAGTCGACAATGAGATGGTCTTCGCAGACACGATGGATCAGCAACTGGATGTTTATGACAAATATGTCTGGATCACTCCTGAGATATGTAATTTTCCAGGTTAGTTGAACGAGGCAGTTGAAACATTCGAATTATATACTAATTAATCTGCTTTTAAGACTTCCACGACGAAGGAGCAAGAGTCTTTTGGAACTAATTATATAACTAGGTCTCTGATAGAACTGACATCTTTCCAGGGAACATGTGACGGAGAACCTATCAGTGAACAATTTTATCAAGACGGCAAACTGGCTTCGTCAGCCAGAGCAAGACGTCTGTACTTCCCGGACGAAGCCTTTATAACGGAAGTGATAAGGGGAGAGCTAGAGAATAGCGCCGTGAGGAAGCTGATCCAAGAAAATATATAGATGGAGAGAGAGAAAGAGAGAGAGCTCTGAGTTTAATACTTCTCATCCAGGGAAAGAAGCAACTATCATTTCTGGTAAATTCTACCTGAAACATTATCTGACTTGTCTTCAGCGTGGCCGGGGGTCCACCATGTGCCCTCGGCGTCGGGCGGGGAGTGCTCACGGTGATTCCAAGATTGCTTGGTTGAAAGCCATGGGTCTTCGTCCAGTGAACATGGTAGCGGCTGTTCGCAGCCACGAACGGTTACCCATCAAACGGGGCTGGAGAAATCCAGCCAACAAGGGTATGCAGTACTGTGTAAAAATGACTGCAGACAATTTCAGTCTTCTGGAGCTGTATATATAACAAGATCTATGATATAACTGATATATTTTCAGGAAACACATGACGAAGGCCCTATCAGTAAACAGTTTCAGCCAGAAGTCAAACGATGCCAATCGGAACTATCGCTGAATATTGAAACAAAAAGTGAGTTGTCATTTCCTTTATTCCATTAGTTTGAGATAATTAATTTTTCAATAGAGAGAAGAAAAGAAGGGTGGATCTTCCACAGGTTCATGCTGATGCAATTCCCAAGCTGAGTTGGCCGAGGCAGTATGACAAATATGTCTGGAGCAATCCTGAGATATGTAATTTTCCAGGTGAGTTGGATGAGGCAGTTGGAACATTCGAATATATATATATATATATATTATATATATATATATATACTGATTGATCTGCTATTGAGACCTACACGACCAATGAGCAAGAGTCTTCCGGAGCTGTATATATAACGAGATCTCTGATAGGACTTACGTCTTTCCAGAAAACATGTGACGGAGGACCTGTCAGCGAACAATTTTAGCCAGAAGGCAAACAATGCCATTGAGGACTATCGCTGAATATTGAAGCGACAAGTGAGTTGAGACTTTCTCTATTCCATCACTTTGAGATAATTTGGTTTGGCAGTTTTTCATCTGGAAGAAGAACAGGAGAGTGGATCCTCCACAGAGGTTCATGCTGATGCAATTCCCCAGCTGAGTCGGCCGAGGCAGTTGCAACATCCGTACTCACCCTTGAAACCGCTGCTAAGGCCTCCATGACCAGTGAGCAGGGTCCGCAGATGCTGTTTAACGAGTTCCCTGATAGGACTATTTTATTCGGGGGACCTAAGATGTTACGACGGATCTATCAGCGGACACTGTTCCCTGGAAACAGGGTAAGAGCCAGCCGAAAGGCTCATAGAATTGAACGGATTATCGTTGATTGTTGAAACGATAAGTGGGCTAAAGCTCTCTAGAGTCTTGAACCTGGAGACAGTAAGCTTCGGCAAATTGTCAAAGGGAGAAAGAACGAGAGAGTGGTTCTCCCACTGATTGCTGGTGAGAGCGGAGTTTGTAACTCCTCTGTCGACAATGAGATGGTCTTCGCAGACACGATGGATCAGCAACTGGATGTTTATGACAAATATGTCTGGATCACTCCTGAGATATGTAATTTTCTAGGTGATATATATAACGACATCTCTGATAGAACTGACATCTTTCCAGGAAACATGTGACGAAGGACCTATTAGTGAACAATTTAAGCAAGAAGGCAAACGATGTCAATGAGGACTATCGCTGAATATTGAAACGACAATTGAGTTGAGACTTTCTCTATTCCATCAGTTTGAAATAATTAGGTTTGGCAATTTTTCAACAGGAAGAAGAACAGGAGGGTGGATCCTCGACAGAGGTTCATGCTGATGCAATTCTCCAGCTGAGTTGGCCGAGGCAGTTGCAACATCCGTACTTACCGTTAAGACCGCTGCTAAGGCCTCCATGACCAGTGAGCAGGGTCCGCGGATGCCGTTTAACGAGTTCCCTTATAGGACTATCTTATTCGGGGGACCTAACATGTTACGACGGATCTATCAGCGGACACTGTTCCCTGGAAACAGGGTAAGAGCCAGCCGAAAGGCTCATAGAATTGAACGGATTATCGTTGATTGTTAAAACGATAAGTGGGCTAAAGCTCTCTAGAGTCTTGAACCTGGAGACAGTCAGCTTCGGCAAATTGTCCAAGGGAGAAAGACCGAGAGAGTGGTTCTCCCACTGATTGTTGGTGAGAGCGGAGTTTGTAACTCCTCAGTCGACAATGAGATGGTCTCCGCAGACACGATGGATCAGCAACTGGACGTTTATGACAAATATGTCTGGAGCACTCCAGGTGAGTTGAACGAGGCAGTTGAAACATTCGAATTATATACTTATTAATCTGCTCTTAAGACTTCCACAACAAATGAGCAAGAGTCTTTTGGAACTGTATAAATAACGAGATTAGAACTGACATATGTCTAGGGAACATTTGACAGAGGACCTATTAGTAACCATTTCTAGCAAGAAGGCAAACGATGTCAATGAGGACTATCGCTGAATATTGAAAAGGCAAGTGAGTTGAGACATTCTCTATTTCATCAGTTTCAAATAATTAGATTTAGCAATTTTTCAACAGGAAGAAGAATAGGAGGGCGGATCCTCATGCTGTTGCAATTCTCGAGCTGAGTTGGACGAGGCAGTTGCAAAATTCGAATCCACAATTGAATCTGCTCTTGAGACTTCCATGACCAATGAGCAGTGTCTTCTGGAGCTGTATAATAACGAGATTTTTGATAGGACGGACATCTTCCAGAAAACTTGTTACGAAGGACGTATCAGCGAACAATTTCAGCCAAAAGGCAAACGATCTCAATTTAAACTATTGCTGAATACTGAATCAAAAAGTGAGTTGGCACTTTCTCCATTCCATCAGTTTGAGATAATTAGATTTGCAATTTTTTCAAAGAAAGAAGAACAAGAGGGTTGATATTCCACTGGTTCCACAGCTGGGTTGGACGAGGCAGTTGTAACATTCAAAATTACTATTGAATCTGATCTTGAGACCCCCACGACTAATGAGCAAGAGTCTTCCGGAGCTGTATATATAACGAGATCTCTGATAGATATCTTTTCAGGAAACATGATTCGAAGGACCTATCAGCGAACACTTTTAGCCAAAAGGCAAACGATGCCAATGGTAACTATCGCTGATTGTTGAAACGACAAGTGAGTTGACACTTTCTCTATATCAGTTTTGAGATAATTGGGTTTGGTAATTTGGAAGAAAAAGAAAATAAGGAAGGATCTTCCACAGGTTCGTGCTGATGGAATTTCCCAAGCTGAATTGGTAACATTCTTATCCACTATCAAATCTGCTCTTGAGACGTCCACGACCAATGAGAAGGGTCTTCTGGAGCTGTATCTATAACGAGATCTCTAATAGGACTGACATCTTTTCAGGAAACATGTAACGAAGTACCTATCAGCGAACACTTTTAGCCAGAAGGCAGACGATGAGGAGTATCGCTGACTATCAATGCCCATTGAAATGACAAGTGAGTTAAGACATTCTCTATTCCATCAGTTTGAGATAATAAGGTTCGGCTAATTTTCAACAGGAAGGACAGGAGGGTGGATCCTCCACAGAGGTTCAGGCAGTCCAGGGGACCACTTATCAGAACACACTGTTTTCTGGAAACAGGGTGAGAGCCAGTCGAAAGGCTCATGTTGTGGGTATGAAATAACTTACTTCATTTTTCTACCCATATATAATAGTACATAGCCCAACAGTGTGAGTAACAGAGTATCATATTTAGGTTGATATTACAGTCAGTTTTCTTTTTATACTCCTTCCAGATTTAAGGGCCCAGAAGGTACAGTGCAAGTTCTTCCACATTGTTAAAAGTATATATCAGTTTTGGATCGCAACCAGCTGAGAACCGTAATGTGGTGGGTATCGAACTGAAGTAGTTCAATAGGGTGAGTGTCACGATATCATTATTAAGTTAAATCCACATACTTTTTTCAGATTAAACGTGTCAGAAAGTTCAGAACAAGGTTTCTCAAGTTGTTGGCAGAGCAAATTATTTCAGAGTGTTGAAAGTGTGAAATTGGTTTGGATCGCATGCAGCTAAGACCGTTATGCCCATAAGGATTTCATAATCAGGTCAGTTTTCTCTTTCTTTCAGATTGACGGTTTCAGAAAGTGCAGTGCAAGTTATTTCAGAGTGTTAAAAATGTGCAATTGGTTTGTATCACATTCAGCTAAGACCGTAATGTGGTGAGTATCAAAATAAGGTGAGTAGCCCATAAGAATTTTATAATCAGGTTGATGTTACGGTTAGTTTTCTCTTTCTTTCAGATCGACGTTTTCAGAACGTGCCGTGCAAATTATTTTAGAGTGTTGCAACCGGTTTGGATCGCATCAAGCTAAGAACCGTAATGAGGTGGGTATCAAAATAAGGTAAGTAGCCCATGGAAATTTCATAAATAGGTTGATAATACGGTTAGTTTTCTCTTTCTTTCAGATTGACGGTTTCAGAAAGTGCAGTGCAAGTTATTTCAGAGTGTTAAAAATGTGCAATTGGTTTGTATCACATTCAGCTAAGACCGTAATGTGGTGAGTATCAAAATAAGGTGAGTAGCCCATAAGAATTTTATAATCAGGTTGATGTTACGATTAGTTTTCTCTTTCTTTCAGATCGACGTTTTCAGAACGTGCCGTGCAAATTATTTTAGAGTGTTGCAACCGGTTTGGATCGCATCAAGCTAAGAACCGTAATGAGGTGGGTATCAAAATAAGGTAAGTAGCCATAAGAATTTTATAATCAGGTTGACGTTACGATTAGTTTTCTCTTTCTTTCAGATCGACGTTTTCAGAACGTGCCGTGCAAGTTATTTTAGAGTGTTGCAACCGGTTTGGATCGCCTCAAGCTAAGAATCGTAATGTGGTAGGTATCAAAATGAGGTAAGTAGCCCATAAAAATTTCATAATCAGGTTGATGTTACGATTAGTTTTCTCTTTCTTTCAGATTGACGGTTTCAGAAAGTGCAGTGCAAGTTATTTCAGAGTGTTAAAAATGTGCAATTGGTTTGTATCACATTCAGCTAAGACCGTAATGTGGTGAGTATCAAAATAAGGTGAGTAGCCCATAAGAATTTTATAATCAGGTTGATGTTACGGTTAGTTTTCTCTTTCTTTCAGATCGACGTTTTCAGAACGTGCCGTGCAAATTATTTTAGAGTGTTGCAACCGGTTTGGATCGCATCAAGCTAAGAACCGTAATGAGGTGGGTATCAAAATAAGGTAAGTAGCCCATGGAAATTTCATAAATAGGTTGATAATACGGTTAGTTTTCTCTTTCTTTCAGATTGACGGTTTCAGAAAGTGCAGTGCAAGTTATTTCAGAGTGTTAAAAATGTGCAATTGGTTTGTATCACATTCAGCTAAGACCGTAATGTGGTGAGTATCAAAATAAGGTGAGTAGCCCATAAGAATTTTATAATCAGGTTGATGTTACGATTAGTTTTCTCTTTCTTTCAGATCGACGTTTTCAGAACGTGCCGTGCAAATTATTTTAGAGTGTTGCAACCGGTTTGGATCGCATCAAGCTAAGAACCGTAATGAGGTGGGAATCAAAATAAGGTAAGTAGCCATAAGAATTTTATAATCAGGTTGACGTTACGATTAGTTTTCTCTTTCTTTCAGATCGACGTTTTCAGAACGTGCCGTGCAAGTTATTTTAGAGTGTTGCAACCGGTTTGGATCGCATCAAGCTAAGAATCGTAATGTGGTAGGTATCAAAATGAGGTAAGTAGCCCATAAAAATTTCATAATCAGGTTGATGTTACGATTAGTTTTCTCTTTCTTTCAGATTGACGGTTTCAGAAAGTGCAGTGCAAGTTATTTCAGAGGGTTAAAAGTGTGCAATGGGTTTGGATCACATCCAGCTAAGACTGTAATGTGGTGAGTATCAAAGTAAGGTTAGTAGCCCATAAGAATTTCCAAATCAGGTTGATGTTACGATTAGTTTTCTCTTTCTTTCAGATCGACGTTTTCAGAACGTGCCGTGCAAGTTATTTTAGAGTGTTGCAACCGGTTTGTATCGCATCAAGCTGAGAATCGTAATGTGGTGGGTATCACAATGAG
The DNA here is from genome assembly GCA_958298965.1 of Chrysolina haemoptera. NCBI lineage: Eukaryota > Metazoa > Arthropoda > Insecta > Coleoptera > Chrysomelidae > Chrysolina > Chrysolina haemoptera. The sequence continues at coordinate 49,434,095 of OY282586.1, read as the reverse complement.
GTGAGTAGCCCATAAGAATTTCATAATCAGGTTGATGTTACTGTTAGTTTTCTCTTTCTTTCAGATTGACGGTTTCGGAAAGTCCAGTGCAAGTTATTTCAAAGGGTTAAAAGTGTGCAATGGGTTTGGCTCACATCCATCTAAGCCCGTAATGTGGTGGGTATCAAATTAAAGTAAGTAGCTCAATAGGATGAGTATCAGAATTTCATAATTAGGTTGATATTACGGTTAGTTTTCTCTTTTTTTCAGATTGGCGGTTTCAGAACGTGCAGTGCAAGTTATTTCAGAGTGTTAAAAGTGTGCAATGGGTTTGGATCACAACCAGCTAAGACCGTAATGTGGTGGGTATCAAACTGAAGTGAGTAGCTGAATAGGATGAGTATCAGAATTTCATAATTATGTTGATATTACGGTTAGTTTTCTCTTTCTTTCAGATTTACGGTTTCAGAACGTGCAGTGCAAGTTATTTCACAGCGTTGAAAGTGTGCAATCGGAATGTATCACATTCAGCTAAGACCGTAATGTAGTAGGTATCAAAATAAGGTAAGTAGCCCATAAGAATTTCATAATCAGGTTGATGTTACGGTTAGTTTTCTCTTTCTTTCAGATCGACGTTTTCAGAACGTGCCGTGCAAATTATTTTAGAGTGTTGCAACCGGTTTGGATCGCATCAAGCTAAGAACCGTAATGAGGTGGGTATCAAAATAAGGTAAGTAGCCCATGGAAATTTCATAAATAGGTTGATAATACGGTTAGTTTTCTCTTTCTTTCAGATTGACAGTTTCAGAAAGTGCAGTGCAAGTTATTTCAGAGTGTTGCAACCGGTTTGGATCGCATCCAGCTAAGAATCGTAATGAAGTGGGTATCAAAATAAGGTAAGTAGCCCATAAGAATTTCATAAATAGGTTGATGTTACGGTTAGTTTTCTCTTTCTTTCAGATTGACGGTTTCGGAAAGTGCAGTGCAAGTTATTTCAGAGGGTTAAAACTGTGCAATTGGTTTGTATCACATTCAGCTAAGACCGTAATGTGGTGAGTATCAAAATAAGGTAAGTAGCCCATAAGAATTTTATAATCAGGTTGATGTTACGGTTAGTTTTCTCTTTCTTTCAGATTGACGGTTTCGGAAAGTGCAGTGCAAGTTATTTCAGAGGGTTAAAGTGTGCAATGGGTTTGGATCACATCCAGCTAAGACTGTAATGTGGTGAGTATCAAAATAAGGTGAGTAGCCCATAAGAATTTTATAATCAGGTTGACGTTACGATTAGTTCTCTCTTTCTTTCAGATCGACGTTTTCAGAACGTGCCGTGCAAGTTATTTTAGAGTGTTGCAACCGGTTTGGATCGCATCAAGCTAAGAATCGTAATATGATAGGTATCAAAATGAGGCAAGTACCCCATAAAAATTTCATAATCAGGTTGATGTTACGGTTAGTTTTCTCTTTCTTTCAGATCGACGTTTTCAGAACGTGCCGTGCAAGTTATTTCAGAGTGTTGCAACTGGTTTGGATCGCATCAAGCTAAGAACCGTAATGAGGTCGGTATCAAAATAAGGTAAGTAGCCCATAAGAATTTCATAATCAGGTTGATGTTACGGTTAGTTTTCTCTTTCTTTCAGATTGACGGTTTCGGAAAGTGCAGTGCAGGTTATTTCAGAGGTTTAAAACTGTGCAATGGGTTTGGATCACATCCAGCTAAGACCGTTATGTGGTGAGTATCAATATAAGGTAAGTAGCTCAAAAGAATTTTATAATCAGGTTGATGTTACGATTAGTTTTCTCTTTCTTTCAGATTGACGGTTTCGGAAAGTGCAGTGCAAGTTATTTCAGAGGGTTAAAACTGTGCAATGGGTTTGGATCACATCCAGCTAAGACTGTAATGTGGTGAGTATCAAAATAAGGTAAGTAGCCATAAGAATTTTATAATCAGGTTGACGTTACGATTAGTTCTCTCTTTCTTTCAGATCGACGTTTTCAGAACGTGCCGTGCAAGTTATTTTAGAGTGTTGCAACCGGTTTGGATCGCATCAAGCTAAGAATCGTAATATGATAGGTATCAAAATGAGGCAAGTACCCCATAAAAATTTCATAATCAGGTTGATGTTACGGTTAGTTTTCTCTTTCTTTCAGATCGACGTTTTCAGAACGTGCCGTGCAAGTTATTTCAGAGTGTTGCAACTGGTTTGGATCGCATCAAGCTAAGAACCGTAATGAGGTCGGTATCAAAATAAGGTAAGTAGCCCATAAGAATTTCATAATCAGGTTGATGTTACGGTTAGTTTTCTCTTTCTTTCAGATTTACGGTTTCGGAAAGTGCACTGCAAGTTATTTCAGAGGGTTAAAAGTGTGCAATGGGTTTGGATCACATCCAGCTAAGACCGTAATGTGGTGAGTATCAAAATGAGGTAAGTAGCCCATAAGACTTTCATAATCTGGTTGATGTTACGGTTAGTTTTCTCTTTCTTTCAGATCGACGTTTTCAGAACGTGCCGTGCAAGTTATTTCAGAGTGTTGCAACTGGTTTGGATCGCATCAAGCTAAGAATCGTAATGTGGTGGGTATCAAAATGAGGTAAGTAGCCCATAAAAATTTCATAATCAGGTTGATGTTACGGTTAGTTTTCTCTTTCTTTCAGATTGACGGTTTCGGAAAGTGCAGTGCAAGTTATTTCAGACGGTTAAAAGTGTGCAATAGGTTTGGATCACATCCAGCTAACACCGTAATGTGGTGAGTATTAAAATGAGGTAAGTAGCCCATAAGAATTTCATATTCTGGTTGATGTTACGGTTAGTTTTCTCTTTCTTTCAGATCGACGTTTTCAGAACGTGCCGTGCAAGTTATTTCAGAGTGTTGCAACTGGTTTGGATCGCATCAAGCTAAGAACCGTAATGAGGTGGGTATCAAAATAAGGTAAGTAGCCCATAAGAATTTCATAATCAGGTTGACGTTACGGTTAGTTTTCTCTTTCTTTCAGATTGACTGTTTCGGAAAGTGCAGTGCAAGTTATTTCAGACGGTTAAAAGTGTGCAATAGGTTTGGATCACATCCAGCTAAGACCGTAATGTGGTGAGTATCAAAATGAGGTAAGTAGCCCATAAAAATTTCATAATCAGGGTAGGTTTACGGTTGGTTTTCTCTTTCTTTCAGATTGACGGTTTCAGAAAGTGCAGTGCAAGTTATTTCAGAGGGTTAAAGTGTGCAATGGGTTTGGATCACATCCAGCTAAGACCGTTATGTGGTGAGTATCAAAATAAGGTGAGTAGCCCATAAGAATTTCATAATCAGGTTGATGTTACGGTTAGCTTTCTCTTTCTTTCAGATTGACGGTTTCGGAAAGTGCAGTGCAAGTTATTTCAGACGGTTAAAAGTGTGCAATAGGTTAGGATCACATCCAGCTAAGACCGTAATGTGGTGAGTATCAAAATGAGGTAGTAGCCCATAAAAATTTCATAATCAGGGTAAGTTTACGGTTGGTTTTCTCTTTCTTTCAGATTGACGGTTTCAGAAAGTGCAGTGCAAGTTATTTCAGAGGGTTAAAAGTGTGCAATGGGTTTGGATCACATCCAGCTAAGACCGTTATGTGGTGAGTATCAAAATAAGGTGAGTAGCCCATAAGAATTTCATAATCAGGTTGATGTTACGGTTAGTTTTCTCTTTCTTTCAGATTGACGGTTTCGGAAAGTGCAGTGCAAGTTATTTCAGACGGTTAAAAGTGTGCAATAGGTTTGGATCACATCCAGCTAAGACCGTTATGTGGTGAGTATCAAAATAAGGTGAGTAGCCCATAAGAATTTCATAATCAGGTTGATGTTACGGTTAGTTTTCTCTTTCTTTCAGATTGACGGTTTCGGAAAGTGCAGTGCAAGTTATTTCAGACGGTTAAAAGTGTGCAATAGGTTTGGATCACATCCAGCTAAGACCGTAATGTGGTGAGTATCAAAATGAGGTAAGTAGCCCATAATAATTTCATAATCTGGTTGATGTTACGGTTAGTTTTCTCTTTCTTTCAGATCGACGTTTTTAGAACGTGCCGTGCAAGTTATTTCAGAGTGTTCCAACCGGTTTGGATCGCATCAAGCTAAGAATCGTAATGAGGTGGGTATCAAAATAAGGTAAGTAGCCCATAAGAATTTCATAATCAGGTTGATGTTACGGTTAGTTTTCTCTTTCTTTCAGATTGACGGTTTCAGAAAGTGCGGTGCAAGTTATTTCAGAGTGTTGCAACCGGTTTGGATCGCATCCAGCTTAGAACCGTAATGTGGTTGGTATCAAAATAAGGTAAGTAGCTCAATATGGTGAGTATCGGAATTTTATGATTAAGTTTGTATTACGGTTATTTTTCTACTTCTTTAACTGACATAGGTACTGAGATACTGAGGTAGGTAGTGAGATACTGAGGTAGGTACTCTACTTCTTCATTTTCAGATACATATTGATATTGTTGAACATCATCTAGAATTATGAAACCACTCAAGCTAATCGGCACTAACTGAGTTGAGATTCTTGCTCGCTGAATGTAGGTTATACATCTATATTGTTAATTGAAATTCATGTCAATAATATAGCTAACATTCTGTTCCTTGACTAAAAGCACCTTTCCTAATCCCATCCCGACAGGGGCGCTCACACCTTCTCGTTGGTCCTTGTCGAGCGATAACAGTTCGAATCTAAGAAATTCAAACCATTTGTGTTTATTGTTCTCATTAAGATTAGATGGAACTATTATCGGCCAAGTGAGCACCAATGTATTGAAGATTAAAATATTTTGCAATGCACTAACTTAATCACTATTACTGCACTTTCAAACAAATCGCGAAAAACTCTAAAGAAGTTGTTATGTTTGAATATAATCCTGATAAAATGGTCTTGAGCTTAGTTTTCACAACGGCGTAAAGCGGAGACAGAAGACGATTTGATATTCACAAACTTTCATTTAACCATGACTAGTTTCGCTATCACAATAAAGCCCGTGACTGACGGTCAAATAGCAGTTTGATCAAACTGCTCTGAAATGACGTAATTTTTATTGCTTTTCCTGCCAACACAAACATACACAAAACACACAAACAACACACACAAAACACACGAACACAAAAAACATACACAACACACACAACACACACAAAACACACGAACACACAAAACATACAACACACACAAAACACACACAAAAACACCCACACACACATAAAACACACACAAAAATACACCTACCAATTCATTTAAATTCTGATACAGCTTTAGTAACACCACGTGCATCCAATAGGAAAAACAATATTGAATTCACTGCATTCGTACTGAAAAATTGCAAAAATTCATTCTACTTCAGACTTGTAGCTTTCTATCACTTGTTATATTCACCTACCTATATTACATAATGATGATAATTTATAATAAAATTAGTGAGTAGGTTATGTGCTGGCTTGCTAGTCGATTCACCGGTCTCATGCATGGCATCACCAGGTTATAACGTAAGGGCGGTGTCTTCCCTAGCTCGCACAAGTCTCTTGAGGACTTCCGAAGGATAATTTAACAATTTTGTTACCAATAAAAATTAAGTATTTTACTTTCGAAAAATCCAGTTGGTATTTATAAGTAGTGATTATAAGGACCAGAAAAATGATTTTATCCAACACATGACAGTTATGACTGTCATTATCAATGTCATTTCAGACAAGTAAACTATCAAATTACACACTAGTGTATTATAATCCATAACTCACTAGTGCCTTATGGATTATAACTCACGATCATATTTGAAACTTATTAATTATTATCTTTTGAAAAAACGATTTCTTCCACTTGTTGGATAAGACATTGTATGCCACTCGTGTGTTTTGTTTCCTGACGGCCTCGAGGTATAAATCTTTCTCGCGTGATTTATTTTTAACATAGCACACTAGTACCATTAATAACTATTTATGGAGTAAGTAGTAATAATATAGGTCTCGAATGAATTTTGGTTGTAAGGCTATAGCTTTAAAATAAAATATCAACGCGCTTTAGCGGCTACATAATCCATAATAAGTGATAAAGGTGTGAAGTTTGTAGGGAATTCAATGTATAGTCTATATAGCTCCAGGTCAAGCCGCATCAAAACAAATGCACGCTGTTACTTCGTGATCATCGATGTCGGATTGGTGAAATAGGCAGGGCGTGTTTCCCACTCAAACCTTCCTGAGAAACATGGACCAATAGCGGCCCGCCTTTCCTCGATCACGAGCAAAGCAGGCGTTGATCACGTCTTTACCACTATTGTTTACTGGCTTGAGTTTAACTTGAATTTACTGTAGTTTATTTTAGAATCTGAGCGTTTTTAACCTACCAAGTATAGTTTTTAAGTTTCAAGAAAAAAACTAATGAGAAAACTGGGTTTTCCACGATATCGGCAATTTTTTCAGCACGCTTTAGTGGCCAAACCATTCAGCCAAAAATACATTTGAATGGTGCGTTTTGTAGAAAATTCAATGTTCCTAATTTTTGTATGGGTAGGTCTACCTTGAAAATTGCGTAGTTTTATGAATTTTTGGCTAAAATTTTGAGGTTTTTTGAGATTTTTTTTGTGAATCCATATCCGTGGGCAGAAGCAAAGATGATATCCGAATTCAGCACTCCAAAAAACATATAGAACCATAGAACCATAGAGAAAACAACTACTATATTTTTTCCTGAAACAGGCACCCCGAAGATGATTTGACTGGATCCTAATATAAAAAACAGATCATTACCATCTCCGATGACAAGAACATATTGCTCAGTAGCAATAAAGAAGCCCACCAGTTCTTTTGGCAGCCATCATAATCCATATCGAATGACTCCAGAGGGGGTGGGTCAAACAAAACTCTAGCCCAGTTGCTCCTTTCCAAACTGATTACGAAGGCTAAAGGAAAAAATAACCTGAAAAATATAGCGTTTGTGAATTACTCATTCAAAATTTTGGACGGTTGACGGATATAACAATTTTAGTAAAGAACCAGAAAACAACATATTTAAGGGTACCATCGCATAATCAAACCCTAATTATTTATACTTCTACAGAAGAATCCATTGTAGCTATTGCAAAACATCAGTTCAGTAAACCAAAAATTTGTTAAAATTAAAATTGAAATTTTACCATAAACGTTAACAAGGATTTTCAATAAGCATACAAATTTTTGTATAGACAAGAGACGATTCGATCTTCACAAACTTTTATTCATGGTATTTTTGGTTCTTGTTCTAAGGTATATATTGGTCAAACTGGTAGAACATTTAGAAATCTCGCACATGAACATCATATGGGTTATTTGAATAAGAAAACAAATTCAACATATTCAAATCATCTGTTAGAATAAAATCACACTTTTGATGAATAATTTGAGATTTTACACATAGAAAATAAAGGTTTAAAGCTAAATCATTTGGAATCATTAAAAATAAATAGACCCAAAAATTAAAACCTTCTATTCCATTACCACATTGATTTGAAAAATTCACCATTGTTGAATTAATTTTATTAGAAAGAACTAATGTCTATATATTCTTATTCAATCTGCATATTTATATTATTTTTAAAGTAGAACTTTATAATTACCATTTAACCTTAATCCTCCATATTATTGTTACTTTAGGAGTAGAGTTTTTACCTTTGTTATCTTGGATACAATTTTATTAATACAGGTAGGTTAGGTATATTCTTGTTAATTGTAATTATTAACAGTCTGTTTAGGGGTGTTTCTAGTTGTAATTAATGTTATGGGTATATGGATGTATGTAGCTTATTGTATAGTCACTTGAGGAAGCTACTGTGATAGCGAATCATGTCGTGATTAAATGAAAATTTGTGAAGATCAAATCGTTTCTTGTATATACAAATACTATGGATCTTCATCAAGTAACGGCCGAATCAATCAGAAATTCTGCTGACTCAGACAGACACCCTGCACACCAAACGATTTTGATGATTCAATATAAGCTATAACGTACCTTACATATCTCATGAACATTCTTTTGAATACGAACTTAATTGAAACTTGTCCACCCTTATCAACGTGGTTGAACACCATTTTTGTAGCTAACCAGCCCGACATCAGAAAATTCGTCTGTACTAAGAGAAATCCTAGATTAACCAACATCTTGTATGTTGTTTCCACATAGAGCTAAAACATATCATAGTTAGTCTTTGCATACATTCTTTAATAGATTCAAGTTATTTTTCTAGGAATTCTTTGTTTTCATTACGATTTCTTCATTATATCATATCCTTTATTGGATATAATAATAATTGCAAGCGTGAAATATTCACAAGATTCTACAACGATGAAAAAATCTTTCTTGTAATATACTTCTGGAGAATAAAAGATCGATTCTGAATGCTTCTAGCTGCATTCCCGAAATTTGACGATGTTACAGAAATTGTTTTTTTTTATTTTAGATTTGTAACGATATGTTTTATGATCAATCAGATGGACCCAAGTAATGATAATCATGCAGCAATGTTTATTACATTTTCAAAAGATGTAATGCACAAAAGAATCAGTAACGTTTATCGATAATATCAAGTGAAAAAAACTCACGTTTTCTACAAATTTTTCATCCTTTACATATGAAAATGCTCTACTGGATATTGTATGTGAAGAAACAACTAAAGCCATGGTATACGTTCTCACTCCTTGCAGGCATTTCATCTTGTTATATTCAGGGTCATTTATTGGTTTTTTGAGGCTCTTCCACTGACTTAGAATCGAAAAGTTTGTGAGGAAATCCGGACCTGTGGGACAAATCAATTATTGGGTGACCCATTGGTTTTTGATTTATTCCTTTCACTAATGAGTATACAAGCATGAGTGGCCTGAAATTAGTTCGTAAAGTAAGACTTTTTTGTATGAGCGTGAAGTTTGTTGGATGAGGTGCAGCCGAGTTGAACAGACACGCGAGTACAAACGTAGCAAACCCCCTGATAGTACGCCCGTGCATGTACCCTTAAGGCAGGACTTCACCAAACTGGGCTAGCCCGGCGGCATTTGCGGCCTTGCCGCCTGCACAAAATGCCACGGCTTGCGGGGGCTTTGCCGCGGACTCAAATTCGACTTCGCCAAACTGGGCTAGCCTAGCGGCATTTGCGACCTTGCCGCCGGCACATAATGCCACGGCTTGCGGCGGCTTTGCCGCGGACTCAAATTCGACTCCGCCAAACTGGGCTAGCCTGGCGGCATTTGCGGCCTTGCCGCCGGCACAAAATGCCACGGCTTACTATAGCTTTGCCGCGGACTCAAATTCGACTTCTCCAAACTGGGCTAGCCCAGCGGCATTTGCGGCCTTGCCGCCGGCACAAAATGCCACGGCTTGCGACGGCTTTGCCGCGGATTCAAATTCGACTCCTCCAAACTGGGCTTGCCCAGCGGCATTTGCGGCCTTGCCGCCGGCACAAAATGCCACGGCTTGCGATGGCTTTGCCGCGGACTCAAATTCGACTCCTCCAAACTGGGCTAGCCCAGCGGCATTTGCGGCCTTGCCGCCGGCACAAAATGCCACGGCTTGCGACGGCTTTGCCGCGGACTCAAATTAGACTCCGCCAAACTGCCGCCGGCACAAAATACCACGGCTTGCGGCGGCTTTGCCGTGGACTGAAATTCGACTCTGCCAAACTGGGCTAGCCCGGCGGCATTTGCGGCCTTGCCGCCGGCACAATATGCCACGGCTTGCGGCGGCTTTGCCGCGGACTCAAATTCGACTCCGCGAAACTGGGTTAGCCCGGCGGCCTTGCCGCCGGCATAAAATACCACGGCTTGCAGCGGCTTTGCCGCAGACTTACATTCGACTCCACCAAACTGGGCATATGTGTCGACTTGCAGAGAGGTCATGTTCGTCATTTGGAAATGTTTGACAACGACGACATTTTGTACAGCACAGCTTTTGGGTACGACCTAGTTCAAACAAAAATCTTCACAAAACTGAAAGTGAACTATTAAGTGATTTAAGAAATGATGATTGTGGTTTAGGGCCTGCCCATACTATCAGAGGCTCATTTGAGAATTTTGTTAGAATCAGTACGTAAACAACGTACCGTTTGATAAAAATATTAATTTTTCTTCGCCGCCGGGCAAGCCCAATTTGGTAAAGTGCCGGCATTAAACAGCCGGTCGGAGAGAAAACGGACGTCATCTAATTGCAGCCTATGAACCAGGCACTTTTTAGTACCCTTATTACACTATGCCTTTTTTCGTGTCTATTTCTGGGCCTATTTTGACACATTTTTGTTGGCTTAATTTCCCCAAATAACTGGCACCATGCCTTTTTAAATGATTGTTTGAGGCAGTCATTTCAGAGCTGCAAACGTGGTAAAATTATTGACATATACCCTAAGTGATTTCTGAGGTCAGACCGATTGTTTGTATATTTTTGAGACATTTTATTTGTCGCGAATAGAAGATAAAATAGATTTACAGAAAAGAATTAGTTATTCTTGTATTGGCCAGTGTTATACTTATTGTATCATCATTTATTTGTTAGTTATGTCCAGTCAGACAGATAATTAATGTGTTGGCACACCTGACATTTTCACAAACGTCTTTGAAATCCACTCGATTCAGGGGGAAAAATAGAACATGTCCTATTTATTTTATATATACAGTCTACAAAATAGCCTCGCGCGCATGCGTATACGTTTTAAATTTCAACCATCGGCAATCAGGCAGATGAATAGGCACGAAAAAAGCATAGTGTAATAAGGGTTTAACAAATCAAGGAAGACATTTCTAGAAGCAAGCATGAAAGATTTTTTAGAAAGGTATGATTGACCCTCGCCAAATGAAGTATTTGTCGAAAGCTCGGTTTCCTAGGTCTTGAAAATATATTTGTTAATTTTCACGAGTTGTTATATTCGTACGATTGGTTTATGACTTCGTCAACGGCGGGAAAAATCCTGAACGCCCTTTGTACTCATTGTACAATATACTATCACGCACTGTTGATGATTTTACGCACTGTCGTAGAAAAAAGTACTTAATTTGTACAAACAACTATCAAGGAGTTGAGGAGTACAATAGTAAGGCAAGTTAAACAAAATTTGCTCCAAACTGGTTTACGAGTGAACAAATCCTCAGCAAGTGAATGAAATAGTTACCTACTAATCTAGATGAGACAAGTGTAGTCTTTATATTCTGAAGATAAGAGTTTTAGACCTCGGGCCCGATACAGGAAAAAAATTTGATCTACTCACCGTTCATACTTCGTATATATGTTCATCATGTCAAGATGAACAACATACAATTCGCGGCAATTCTCGGTAGCGGGGACGTTTTTTTTTAGGGCCACCGCAAACTTTTGGGACTGTTGGATTACTAGAATGCCCCAAATAATTTGTTCGGCAATATTATCACTGAATTTTCCATATTTTTATTAACCGATTCTTTAAAAATGAGATGTAAGGTAATATATTTTATGACGTTACAAACATGGTCGATCAACTCAATCAAATTTAATTAATTAATTTCAAAAATTTGTTTTCAACTACTATTCTAAGGAATCTTTGAATAATATTTTTTCTCCGTAACCTGAAGTTCTACCAACTTTTGACGTTTCCTGTTCGAAAATCGAAGGATAAAATTACTTCTGATTTTCCCTTTTACCAAAAACTTTCAAAGCAACTGAATTTCTCTTGGAATGAATCCCACATATTATTATGAAATGTTCGAGTCTGAGAGTACAAGTTCAGTTTGTAGCTTTCTTGCCCAAATGAGGCAATAATGATTTGGGAAAAATTGGCAATAAAAACAAATGTGTTTTATTGGTAAATTACGAAGGCATAGAAGATCCACACCGGATTTATTTTTCAAATTTCATCTTGGTTACCCGGAGTTTCATATTTCCTACTTTGTTACTCAGAATTTCGACTTGGTAACTCAGAATTCCATAATTCCGAATAAGTCTCTCGGTTTTTCGACTCATCGGCGCTAATGATCATAATTACTACTTGGAATCCTGGAATTTCAATTCATCATCTCTAAATTTTAAAATTCTGACTGGGTAACTTCGGATATCGGAATTCCCTGACTCGGCTACTGGGAATTTCACATTCCTAGTTGATGACTCGGAAATTCGACCTACTAACGCGAAATTTCATAATTATGACTTGGAATCTTGGAATTCCGACTTAACGTCTTGAGATCATACAAATCCAACTCGGTTTCTCGGTTTTTTTTTAGGCCATGGTCTCTTTTAGTCAGTTAGTGTATTAGTGAATGAATAATATACTGTTGGATTATGTAATAATCTTAAAACTTACTTAAAAAAATTAATTCTTCATTATTATTTATTATTATTTTCTCGGAATTCTACAATTCTGACTTGGTATCTTGGAATTACGACTAACTCGGAATTCTATGATTTCGAGTTACATATCAAAAAACTCTCCAGAAGCAGAGCAGGGAGTTCTTGCAAAGTTATTGCTTCAAACTTAGGATTTTTCACATATGTTTGACACATATAATGTTCAATATTCGTCGAGGTATCCACCCAGGAAAGCAGCTGTTTTCTGTTGGTGTGGTTCTAGGCCGAGATGTATCGGATTTTGAGTTGATGAAATCAGGAGTGATCCAGGGCTCTGTATTGGGTCCCCTGCTTTTCATAATATACATTAACGATTTTTTCTATCATATTCTTCCCAATAAATGCGTAATTTTTGCCGATGACAGCACACTCATATGCTCAAACCAAAATTGTCAAAATCTCATTGCAAGTATGAAGCTCATGGAGAGTCAAGCTGAGCAATGGTTTACTGGCAACCTTTTGAAGTTGAACAAAGCTAAAACACAACGCTTGATTTTTCCTGTGGATAATAAATGAGAAAAGGCGATAAAGTGAAACTGATAGGAATCACACTAGACGATACTCTAAACTGGTCTCACCATGTTGATGAACTTTGTTCTAAACTATCATTATATATATTTCTCCTAAGACAATTGAAGACCATAGTTAGTAAATCAACTCTATTAACAGCGTATTATGCTTTGTTCAACTCTCATGCCAGCTACGAGATTGTTCTTTGGAGAAACTCTACCTCCTCAGACAAAGTTTTCAAGCTGTTAGAATTGTGGCGAATGAAGATTTCAGGGACACTTGCGCCCGATATTCAAAAAACTGGGAATAATGCCCTTTCCTACAATATTCATTTACAAATATCTCCTTGACATTCATGAAAGTAAGAATGATTTAACCACCAACTCACAATTTCATGATTACAATACACGTTCAGCTGGTCTCATAAGGCCTGCAAGAAATAAATCAATGAAGTCTTCCTCTAATTCCCTGGATGTACAACTGTACAACATTCTACCATCAACAATTAAAACGTTACCTTTTCAAACGTTCAAAACAACTATCAGAGCTCAACTGACATCAAAATGTTACTACAGTCTGAATATAGGGCGGACTCCTTATGTTAAACTGGATCCTGAATTCTAAACATGTGGATTGCTAGCCAAGTGTGGGTTTGTGTGTATATGTACTTGCATATATTGTATATGTATATATGTGTAAATATTGTATGTGTTTATTATCGCTCTTTTTCTTTAGGTTTTATTGCACATTATTTTAACTAATAATACCAATGTATTCACTGCTTTATATTTTTACCTGACTTGCTACAAATGTAACCCTACATAACGTGGTCAAATAAAAGCTATCTATCTATCTATCTATCTATCTATGCTTAATGCTCTTTGATGGTGTACTCTCTCAACCCTTCGTATCTGCTATTATACTCTGCCAATGTATTTGTACATGCTTATAAAACTGAATACCTTATTAATGATATTATATGCTATAGTTATAAGTTATTCCTGAAAAACATGTTATTAGGCTTAACGTTCCTTTCTTCGAATTAAATAATATAAAACAAGACATTTCTGAGAGTTATGAACCGCACATCTGAAAAATCATAATATTGTATATATAGATTAAACCACATAAACATAAAGAATGGGTAAAAATACGTAAACGAAAACCACGAAAATATAACAAATAATAGAGAAATACAAATGAAAACATTTGTACAAATATAATAAAAAAGAAGTTGATTGAATGTGCAGATGTATATGTGAATATGGTACAAAAGAAATCGACAAAAACATTCCAATTCATACCTCTTTCTATTTTTCCTTCCTTTGATTTTAGTAAATCAATCACTGTTGCAGTACCGACTGTCACCAAGTAGCCCATCAGTACTAACCTAGAAAGAATCATGAAATATTATCATTCTCGATTTTGTCATCCTCACTTCTGTGTAAAACTGAGTAAAAAAAATTAAAATAATTTTTTCATTTGATTGGTGGGCTAATTCTAGACTACGAAATATAAAATTCATCAACTAAACTGGAAAACTAGTTTACATTATTTCAAAAGTTGTTCCAACATCCTATGTTTTCCTTCTGTATAATAAATTATTTTTTTTTCAATGACACACAGGCAGAAACCCATATCATGCAGAATGCTTTTTGGAATTACAGGGTCGTTCGATCCTCATCGACACAGTGAAAGGTGAAAGTGAAAGGAAATTACAAATGGGATTGTGTGAGAATATGCCCAAGGTATGCAGATGTTTTTGAGTCTGCAGTTAGTTATTTTATGTCACGAGACTGCTTTTCCAAAATTTTACAACTTGCAAGTCTTCCCTTTCCTCTACCCGCACCGACTATGCCTTTGGGTACACTCCACTAGTATTTATGAGAGAAAATAAATTTTATTTATATAATTTTTCCAAATTTGTTACAGTTATATTGGTCCAATGTGAAATTGGCATTCTGCATTCTAGAATGGGTTAACTTCAAATTCCCAAAAATATCATTTATGAGAATCGAAATAAGTGTTGAGCTCAGGAATTACCCCTGCGTGATACAGTTTTCTCAATTATTTCTAGAATATAACAATAATGTTGTTTCTGATAGGAAATCAGATAAAATCCAGGGAGATTGAATAAGTATTAGCATTACGTCGATTCAAAATAATTTGTTTATACTTACATCAAAATATAGTCATAAGTCGTCAAATAGTCCATTCTTGAATGATATTTATTGCATTTTAAAGTATCCAGACCAGCTTTCATTGAAAAATTCGTGAGTAATCTGTTCTCATTTTGGATAGCGTTAAGTTGTATTTCCCTTTCATCTTCGAGTATTTTCGGCAAACATCGAAAGCGGTACACAACATCGCGACTGAAACACTCTTTGTAAATTCTGGACTTCTGAAAAGAGAATCAAGAGTTGAAATGTTTTGCTCCATAATCCCAGAAATAGCTATTTGATATTTTTGGTGACAATGGGTTATTTGTGCGATCAAGATTTTTGTGAACCTCCAGCACCATTTTATAATTTTGATATTAAAAATTAAAGGTAACAATTCATGACTTACTTATTTATAAAAAACTATCAATAGCCTCGACATAATCGCTTTACTTGAAACGTAAATTGTTTTTATTTTGATTTGCCAACTTCATCATGTCGGAAATCTAAAAAAATTATTATTTTCAAAAAATAATAATAGTTGGCCCGAAAAATGAAGGCTCCTTCACGAAATTTGAGGTCCTAGTGGACTTTTTGAATACCTACCTGAAGAAAATATATCTATTCCAGTAGTCTCAAAAACTTCAGTACCTATATTAAGGGCGTTTTCATTTTAAATGGATTACACTGTATATCATCCAATATTTGCAAAGACATTTTTATTGAGACAAAAATAAGATTATCATATGAAGGAATATTGTCAATGGTCCAGCTTTTCGCAAATTATCTACACTATAGTAATTTCGTCAGTGATAATCGAACAGAAAATAATCCAGCATTCCCTTATAACTGCAAAATCATCTCTGCACAATGTTTGATGAAGTTTCTACAAGAACACACTAATGCTTCCTGTGCAATAAGAAACACTATGTTGTACACTATTGCATATCGAAACAATCACTGATACTCGGACTTGCACTCAGAAAAATGACTAAAGTACTAAAATCAGCCTGGCTCAAACCCTACATTGAATCAAATACGAAATAACGCGCAGAAGTAAAAACTACTTTCGGCATAAATAACTATAAATGGTCTAAGTAATGCCGTATTTGGAAACACCATGGAAAACATGAGGAAAGACCATGAAGTGGGATTGGTTCCCAAATGAACATCACATAAACTGCTAATCCATTACTTTCCGGATAAGAATCAATTGAGATTGTCATTTTTTCCTCGTTCTATAATACTTCTGAGAATGAAAATTCAAACGAGTAGTATTTGGTATTGGTATTGGTTCGCATTGTACCGTATATAAAGATTTGTAACATTTTCTCGGGAAGGTAAACTCAAGTACAAAGTTTCATTCCAGTCGCTTTTCCAAATATTATTTCAATCGTTTGTCGAGATTGAAATCTTTTGATTCAATAGTTATCAAAATTATCTATTTTTTATTTGAGGTAAGCAGGTTTTTCTTACTACTTTCGTTTTGAACGAAAAGATACATTCTTTTAAGGAAAGCAATGTTTTCAATATAAAATTATTTATGTTTCGAATTGGCGCCCCGCAGATTAGCAATACATACCTCAGTTACTCGCCAGCTCTCAGTATCATTATTCTCAGACCGCAAAGTGAATTTGAGCCTGCAGTATCTGTTACCTTCATTCTTGCATTCTGGAAAACTGTCTGAAGCGAATAAAGGTGGAACTTGAAGTCGTTCATAATCTGAAATTATCATCATTTAAAAACAATAAAGCCGCCATCTTATACTATGGAAACATTTTATTCTTATCAAAATGTGCCATCACCATATGCTCTGTAAAAAATACATAGAATATCTGTGCCACGACCCCCTTCGCATCGGTAAATGTAAGGTTTCCATTTGAAAAACACTTATAGATTCAATTAAAGAGTTCTCGAACTGAAATAGTATATTGTAAAGAAAATATGGACAGGCGAGGCGCAGCCGAGCCTGGCTACTTCTTGAGCCCTGAAAAAGCACTTTTTGTCGTGGTTAACAAAAACATTTTTAATCCTGCAAAATAATTGTTGGTAATATTTTTTCTACAAAAATTTTATTTATTGAAAAACGGCTATTTAACTTCAAACAAACATTAAATAATATATGAAAACTAGTTCATGTAAACGCAAGGTGAGGTAACGCAGGAAAGTGAGAAATTTAAGTATTGGAATCGTGTAGACACGTTCATAATAAATCGTAAGGTAAGGTACACGATTCCAATAATTTAAACTTCTTATGTTCTTGCGTAACCTTACCTTACATTTACATGAACTCGGCTTTAATGAATTTGCAGACATTGACAACTACTAACAATTCATTTTTATACTGACGTTTAATGCCATCGCCACCTAGCCAGAAAGTGAAATATTTATTTTTTCGGCTAGCTGTAGGTAAGGTATAACTTTCTCTTTTCCGTAAAGCCGGTAAAATTCAACTTTCTTACAGTGAGGGATAAAAATAAATTTTTAGCAACCCTGTTTAATTTTAGTGTATATAAATCAAAACCATTGACTGCTGGTCGGCCAGGTTCAAATCCTGGCGACTACAGATTTTTATCTGATGGCCCGAAAAAGTGCTAGGTATCGCACGTTAAAAGGTTATATATCTCGATAATCCTTGGCCGGAAAAAACAATTTTAACAATTTTTAATAAATGTATCAGAAATATCACACATTTGTTTATCAAATGATAGAATTATTTATGGCTCTCAGCTAATAAAGTCAATAAGCTAGGAAACTAAATTTTGAAAAAATCAATATTGTAATGTTCCATTTATTTATGTTATTGTTACAAGAGATTAAATTTATGTTAATATCTGTCAAATAAATAAAAACTGCAACAAAAATGCATTTTTGACCAATTCCATCAAACTTAGAAAACTGATGGAATGAATAAAAATGGAAATGATGTAGGGGCCCAGCTGCATATTTCGCACCAGGCCCACTGCTGGCCCTCTCCGGACCTGCGGATCGCCCTATACAGTGCGGCTTTTAATAATCCCCTCCTGTCAACTTTTGAACGGTTCGACGTAGAAACATGAATAAAAAACCATTTCGAGGGTTTCACCAATACTGCTTTTTGAAATAAAAAATATGGTGATTGTTCAATAGAGGGCGCAGGGTGGCACATCGACTCAAAGTTTTTAAATGGCGTGGGGCGTTAAGTGGCACATCGTTGGAACGAGAATTGAATTCTCTTTACAACCATTTAAATATTTTTGAAATTTGTCTATAATTTTTTTCTCAATTTCGATTTTTATGCCTTTCGAAATTTTTAAGTTCATGTGCCCCCAGCGCCATCTGTAGTAATCAGATCCGCATTTCTATTTGATATTTCGAATTTAAACTGCAAAAAAAATATTAACGAAATTCAAAAAAAGTGAGATGGTTGAAAAGAGAATGAAATTTCCTTTTTGATGATGTGCCACTTGACCCCCCATGCCATTTAAAAATTTTGAGTTGATGCCCCCCCCGCGCCCCCTATTGAGCAATCACCATATTTTTTATTTCAAATAGTAGTATTGCTGAATCCAAACGGTTTTTCATTCATGTTTTTATGTCGAACCGTTCGAAAATTAACAGGGGGGTAGTATTAAAAGCCGCACTGGATATTCGGCAATACATTCTAGTTATAGAGTCTATATTGTCTAGTTCACTTTTGATTTCGAATTATCTTCCTAGCTATCGGTCTCTGACGCATTATGGGCCCACCCTGTATATTACAATATATTAATATAAATTTAACTCACCTGATAGCGGGCAATAGCTCTCAACAAACTCAAAACAAATACAAATAGCAACCATAATCCCGGAGAAACACATATTGAACGATGCAGTAGGTCCACTCGCAGATTATTATAGAATTACATTTGGACTATTATTTTTCAACAAGAATGTATAGGAGATAGCGAAGGTGCGTCAAAAATTTCAGTGGTAAAACCTCACCAAATCGTTAGTGAATTGTTTCTCATTCACATTATGCTGTTAGTCATACTTCATTCAACAAAACCAGAATTTGACTGAATCACAAAGGAAACTTGTTTCAAAATAATACATGTTACTCTTCATCTTCACGTTTTTACCAGACCGTCTTATAAATTCTTACTGACCTCGTTCAACTATGAAGATTTTGAATTGGGAAATACTTACAAGTGTTCATTGGTAAACATCTCTTCATGTTTTAGTATTCATGCCTTGCATTTTTATAGTTACGTCGTGAATATTAATCAATAGACCAACCAATATAATTTTTTTGTGGAAATTAATTCTAATAGTAAGCGACTTGCGCCATGACTTCGGGGATACTTTATAAATAACTAAAATCCAAATTGCAACTCAAAAATTTTTTTGTGCAATTATTTAAACAATGATTATTGAAAAAAAAGGGTCCTTTTCTTGGTTTTTTGAAAATATCTCAAAAGGTACTGGACGAATGGCTTTACTCATAAAAGACCGTTTGTAGAGAATGAAAAAACCTACAAAATGGTAGTTGGAAAATCCCGATACGACCATTTTTCGCCGAGAAAAGCCGGAAAAACTCTTGAAAAAAGGCCTTTTTTAAAAAATTCGTATCTCCCTCAATTTTTAATATTAAGAAATAATTTTTCGGGAAATGGTAGCTAATATCATGTACGTTGAGCTCCCTGAAGGTGGAAATTGTCGCTTCAATAGTTTTCCTACAATCGAGTTTTAAAAAAATTACAGCCATATTTTGCATGATGCGTCATATTACGGGAAATGGTCCGATTTGAATTTTTAAAGCGGCATTTTGAAGTTGAGGTCAAAAACTACAATTTGTCTATCTCACATTTTCCCATAAGTTTGGAGAACATTGTTAAAAATGCTTCTGAACACAGCGCTTCGAGTGAAAATTCGTCGCCGAGTCGTGCTAAGGTAGTAGTGGAGGGGGCGCCGAGAAGCGGAGGAGAAGTGAGATACCGGTTGCGCGCACAAGGCGCTTTTTTCTATACAGCGAAGACGTCGCTTCTCGGCGCCCCCTCCACTACTACCTTAGCACGACTCGGCGACGAATTATCACTCGAAGCGCTGTGTTCAGAAGCATTTTTAACAATGTTCTCCAAACTTATGGGAAAATGTGAGATAGACAAATTGTAGTTTTTAACCTCAACTTCAAAATGCCGCTTTAAAAATTCAAATCGGACCATTTCCCGTAATATGACGCATCATGCAAAATATGGCTGTAATTTTTTTAAAACCCGATTGTAGAAAAACTATTAAAGCGACAATTTCCACCTTTCGGGAGCTCAACGTACATGATATTCCCGAAAAATTAATTCCTAATATTGAAAATTGAGGGAGATACGAATTTTTGAAAAAAGGCCTTTTTTCAAGAGTTTTTCCGGCTTTTCTCGGCAAAAAATGGCCCTATCGAGATTTTCCAAAAACTATTTTGTAGGTTTTTTCATTTTCTACAAACGGTCTTTTATGAGTAAAGCCATTCGTCTAGTACCTTTTGAGATATTTACAAAAAACCAAAAAAAGGACCCTTTTTTTTAATAATTATTGTTTAAACAATTGCACAAAAAAAATTTTGAGTTGCAATTTGGATTTTAGTTATTTATAAAGTATCCCCGAAGTCATGGCGCAAGTCGCTTACTATTAGAATTAATTTGCAAAACAGGCTTTATTTTTGTTATATTGGTTGGTCTACAAGTGTTTGGTACACTTACAATTGGATTTTTTTTTATTTTGTTTGAAAATATGAACAGGATGTTCATAAAATCACTTGTTTATGTCAAAAAATAACTTTCAAAGTGAAGAAATATTTCCATCATTTCCATCATTGCTCTATGTGATAGGCGAGGACACGAAAAAATATTTTTGCTCCAAATGTGTTGTAAATGTACCTAGAAAATATTGTTTGAGTCAAATTTCATTTGCAGCTGGTCTAATTTCGTTCTTAAAAAAAGCAAATTTTGAGTCTACTAATATTGGCGCTGGTGACGCACGTGCCCAAACAGCCAATAGGCGTAATCTGGTTGATTCTAACGTTCAACGGCAACGTTGGAAAGCTTCTAATACTATAAACCAGAGGACATAAAACCATAGAGAAGTGATAGAAGACACTATTCCCAATGTCAAACGACTATGGCGAATTTGAAAGGTGTGAAAACCACCGTGAAAACATTATTGGATCTGTCATAAAACAATGTTTGAATATAAACAAAGAACTCGATACCTTTAATATTGTGAATTATTGTGGTCCATAAAAATCGTGTTCGAGAGAGAAAGCTAGTCTATTTTTGTTTCGCCTCAATTGTATTATAAGAAATTTCATGTTTATATGCTTTCTCTCTATTATGTATTTATTTTTGTTTTTTTTTTGTTTTTGTGCGGTAAAAGAGTAGGAATGGTTTATACCAATCTTGTAACCTATTGACAGGTTTTTCATTTTTCTTCTCCCCCAAATGTATTTAGGTATTATATTCTGTCAATAAATATATATATATATATATATACAGTGACCGCCAAAAAGTATGTACCATATGGGAAAAAAGTTTATTATTAGAGTATTGGAAAAAAGATTCTTGGGAAAAGTGTGTGCATGTCCGATAACCTAAAAATCGATTTTGACACATGTCACGTGATCGCTGGTATGGCGGCAAATTGAAAAAAATACTATGAATAGGCAAAAAGTCGGGTAAAATGGCAAGATATCGAAAAAAGTTATTTGAAAAAGTTGCTTAGAATTCAATTTTATGGACATATACAAAATTCGAGAAAATAATGTGAGAATATTGAAAATAGCATTTTTTTTTTATATTTTTATAGCTGTAGAAAAATATCAAATTATTTTCTTATGAATAGCTTGACCATACTGAAATATTTGTATTCCGATTATGATAACAAAACTTTCTCATTTTCTCTACACCAGAGGGCACTAAATTAAAAAAATTTAATTTTGTCAGAACCCTTGCTGTTACATTGGTTCGTATCTAACAGTTATATCACAATTACACTATTATTGCGATAATAGAAAAATCAAAAACATCGTGTTTTTTCGATTAAAATCAATTTTCGATGATAATCGTGCACGAACGTTTCACTTCGCACATAATCTTAAAAATAGTGTGTCAGATTAAAAGAGGCTAGAGTATTCAACATTGCATGCGAAGTGAAACGCTCTGGCACGATTATCATCGAAACTAGATTATAATCTGGAAAACACTATGTTTCTGGAGTGTCATGTCATTACAATGGTCGTGGAAATCTGATATAACTGTTAGATACGAACCAATGTAAGAGCCAGGGTTTTTACAAAATCCAATTTTTTAAATGTAGTGCTCACTAGTGTAGAGAAAATGAGAAAGTTTTGTGATTATCATTGAAATACAAATGTTTCAGTATGGTCAATCTATTCATAGGATAATAATTTGATATTATTATCTTCTCAAACTTTGTATATGTGAATTTAATTTAATTTTAGTTAGGTGGAAGAACAGACGTGCAGTTTCACGACTGCATGAATTGAACCTCGCCCTACTATCTGATTATTTGTCTTGAAACTTGTTAATCTCATTAATAAAGACCTTTATTATTATTATTATTATTATTATTAAGCAACTTTTTCAAATAACTTTTTTTGATATCTTGCCATTTTACTCCACTTTTTGCCTTTTCATAGTAATTTTTTTCAATTTGCCGCCATACCAGCGATCACGTGACATGTGTCAAAATCGATTTTTAGGTTATCGGACATGCACAAACTTTTCCCAAGAATCTTTTTTCTAATACTCTAATCATAAACTTTTTTCCCATATGGCACATAATTTTTGGCGGTCACTGTATATATGTATTATATTATAAAACATTTGTTTATTCAAATTATTATTTTCTGTTCTACGGTTTCGGCGTTCAATGTGTGTAAATTCATTTTAAATGAATGGGTAGAGTGAAAGTAATACTTCACAAAGATTTTTTACACAATACTAACATTTAATGCTAACAGCTGTTTCGACATACTGTGTCATCTTCTGAGCCAGTTTATAACTGGCTGTGTCATCTTCTGAGCCAGTGACACACTGTGTCGAAACAGCTGTTAGCATTAAATGTTAGTATTGTGTAAAAAACCTTTGTGAAGTATTACTTTCACTCTACCCATTCATTTATTATTTTCTGCTTTTAAGTTTTTTATTGAGATAGAATGATAGATACTCTCTCCAAACTTTCTGTATGGCTTCATTGGACCTTTTTCACCAGTGACTTTTTTTGTTTCCCCTACTATCTCCAAAGCAGGTGTTCATGATATGCAATAATGCGGTGAAGTAAAATTAATTTTTTTTCCCTTTTTAAATGTCAGTCTATTTAATGGAAAATGATAACAAGAACTAATTTTTTATAAATTTGAGTATCTATCCCGGGATTTATCAGGTAATAAGGTGTGAATTTTTTAATTTGTAGCGGATTCTATATCTGAATCTATTCTCTAATGGTCTGAACTAATGTCGATGAAATTTTCAGTGGCGGTCTTCGGCGTTGGCGTCTATCAGTACGACCTATCCAAGTGTCCTCAAAGTAATTTATGGTAGGTACCAACAAATCTTCATTCTGCACATAAAAGTCGCTATCGAGAACTTCTTTAAAAGCAGTTATTAAATCGTTTGGTGGAACAAAGGCTAGAGCTGGCAGTAAGCGCATGTGTAAAGCAAACTCTGGATCTTTGCTGTATTTCTCTTGCAAGCCTGCCTGCTGTGTATGCCACCATATGCACTGGCCTAAATGGAAAAAGCATCCACGTATTGAGGCATCAGGAAATTCATCTTGTAGAGAATTTCAAATCCACCATAATTGAAGCCGGTCGAAGGCCCGATTTAAGCGCTTTTAGAGCTTGAAAAAGTCGGGCGTATGTGGCTTGATTTTTATTTGGAAAAAGGGCACAAACCGTTGGTATAACGTTGCTATATTGAACACCATGTATGGTGTACAATTGGCAAAATAAAATAGGCGATGAAGAAAACGTTCCGTCAGCATACCAATGGTCACAATGTTGCATAAACTCCAAATTTCGTTTTGTTGTGAACATAATAATTCGGTCATTTCCAAGGCCACTGTTAAAATGTAAAAATTGTTCACCTTCAGTTTGTGTGTACTCTTCAGAAATATCAAGCCCCAGTAGATTTCTAGGATTTGCCGGAACATGGTCTGCCCTCTGTCGTACACGCTGTATGGTTCTATTTAAGGAAATGACTGAAGGCACTCTTCCTGGGCAGCGATTCTTATTGTAATCAGCACATTTCCAGATTGTTTTTTCTGGGACAATACTCTCCTTTTTGTGTAAGAAACCATCGTATAATAGCATTGGGTTATCCCTTTCACTTTTGACAAAGTCAAGAACCATGCTAACACTAAAACAGTCTTATCACTTATGAAAATTGAAGTATTAGATCTTTAAATATATAGGCCCCAAGTAATTCTGTAAAATGTATTAATTCTAATTATACCTAATCCCTTTATTACCTGGTGGTCCTTATTACCTATAATACATAATGGTCCCCCCTTGGATTTTGGAATGGTTTCTATTTATTGCTGAAATAAGTTATCCCTTTGTACCTACACGTATTTGTAATTATACCTCATTATAGATATAAGCCCTGTATTCCATATTATATACAATAAATTTCATTGGAATTATAAAATTATTTTTATTTTTGCATGCGCCCAATTGTCGCCGCGTCCAACTGACGCCACGTCCAATTGTCACATGCGTCCAAATGTCGCGCGTCCAATTGACTGCGACCAATAGTCGTGCGTCCAATTTTCATGTCCAATTGAGGCGACACCGATTCTAATATCATTAATTTAAGTAGTATTGACTAATTTTGAGTAAATAATTAACATTATTGATAGTAGGTAAAATATTGTACAATATTTGTGTCGTGAATTCATATTACGATAATCGATGGGTTCCATCTCATATCGTAATATGAATCTTTACGACACTTATATCGTAAACATCTAATACGTAATGCTGAAAGCAACTTTTTTATTTTCACTATTTTCTAATTTGCATTTTTCTGTTTCCACCCTATGCATCGCATTCATAAATCGACTGAAAGATAATCACCTTCCACTTCCGAAACAATGAACCTTCAATTATGCACACGTTGTACCGGAAAACTGTATATTTTGTAGATTATCTCTTTGTAGTCCATTCTAGAAATCTGGCTATGTGATCTCATTTTCACTCTGACGTAACTAGAAAACAGGAACACCTCGTCTGCAGATAAACTGCGCGAACGTTCTTCGATAGAAACTAGGACGAGACAAGTACACTTCAGACATTTGTCCCGAGGGCACAGAAACATACACGGGTGAGACTTGATCTACTAAAGACGTCATTGTCCTCTCCGATTAATTTCAGAAAGTAATCCAGTACGATTGGGTTTTGAGACGAGGATCGATTGTAACACCACCAAACTTGGTATGCTAGTAGTTGGAACTATGATAAACACGAAAAAAAATTGTTTACCAAAAATTCCAGGGGTGCAACATTTTTTTTCTTTTGACAATAAATAAATATATATTTGCTATAATCTTGGAAAGTATATGATTTATCGTATAAACAGTCAATAAGGTGAAAGACAATTCGATTCTCCACAAAAATTATTCCAAGTATTTTCTTACGAAATGCGCTCGTTTTCCCAGAAAACGTGATTGAACGCCGACATCAACTTTCAGGTTCACCCTTACCCACTGCTGAAAATTCTGGCGGAGCCGAATATTTTATTGGTCATAACTCTACTAAAAATGATCGGAGAAAAAAAAGGAAAAGTTCATATCGTTTCTGAAGACTCCTACCTTCTAATGAAATTATCATATGCGAGTATTTGTGTACCTAAAATGTGTTTTGTTGCTCTTCACAGAAATGTTTGCGGATGATCCAAAAATCATGAATAATTTAGTAAATATGGAATTATTATACCAAACAAGCAACCCATACACTCTTTGGACTCCATGCAACAATTTGAGAGTAGTGTGACAGGTCCTAATTATATCATGCCAAAATAAAAACTTTCTTTTACTTCCGCCTCATTTTCAGCATTTCCTTCAGTAAATGTTGAAAATAATCGCTTATTCATATACTCCATAAATATACAGTGTCTTTCAAAAGTCTGGGAACGGTCTCATATTTCAGAATCGGCTGGAAGAAAATTCATGAAAATTTCTACTGAATGGTTTTTGATGATGCCCGATTCATTGGTGATATTGGCAATGTTGCTAAATCAATAGTTTTTCAGATACTGAGGGTAACTCAATTTTTTCAAATGGAACATCCTAATTATTTTCATTGCAATCAATTCAGCGCCCACCCGCTACTTATGTCTCCAAATATCAGATTTTAATTTAATGTGGTTTTTGAAATATGGCATTTTCTTTCAAAAGTCTGGGAACGTTTCAATATTTTCGAAACGGTTCGGGAAAAATTCATGAAAATCCATCTGTTTGGGAATGTATGGTCCAAAAAAGTATGCACCATTCTTCTATAATGAGGTGGCGCCCCATCTTGTTGAAACCATATTTCTTGTATATCAATATTTAATTCTCTCAATCTGAGTAGAATCTGATGTTGCAGGGGATGTAAATATTTCGTACCATTCAAGTTGCCGTCAATAAAAAAAGGTCCAATAATATCGCTTCCCAAGATTCCAGCCCACACATTTAATTTCTGGGGATGTTGGGATCCAGTGTGGGTTATTTCTGCTCCAGAACCTACAATTCTCCCGGTTGACATGTCCGTTGAGGCAAAATGTTGATTCGTCGCTAAACAAAATGTTCCTTGCAAAATTTGGATGCATATTGATTAATTTCATCATCGTCTCGCAAAACTCCATGCGACGATCTGGATCATCTTCTAATAGTTCTTGCGTATACACCATTTGTATGGTTCTTCTTCTTTAAAATTCTGTAGATAGATGCTCCACTTACTCCATCCAAGTTCAAGGTTTGCTGGGCTACACTTACTTGGGGATTTTCCTCTAATTGTAGTAGCAGATTTAATTTATTTTCATCATTGGTTGCTGTTTTTGGTCGCCCTGATCTCGCTGAACTTTTAACTGTACTTGTTTGTTCATATCTTTGTATAGTACGAAACACTGTGGACTTTTTTATTTATCTGTCAGGATACCGTTCATTAAAAATGTCGCAAACTTCCTGATAGGACCTACTCTTGTCACCAAAACCTCTAAAACGCAAAATATCAATACGTTGAGACTCACTCAATTCGAAGTTCATTTTGACAAATAGGTACCTAACTGTCATACCTACTTAATTATTATTTGCCTAGCAACATAAAAAAATATATTTTTTCGACAACCGCATAACAAAGTAGCCTTTGGCGCGTTCAAATCCCAACAAAAAATTAACGTTTTCTGAGGAATGACATTAATGGAGAGCTTTTTCGATCTAAAGCGAGAAATTGAGAAAACGCTCGCTTATTAATTATTCAGATGTTTTCGATTTGCAGGCGTGTATACGTATATATTCAATAACACTCTTGTGAAGTGCAAACCTCAAGCTTGAAATCGCCTTCTTCATTTTTCATGTAGGATGTGTATGAGGGATTATTTTCAACATTTACTGAAGAAATTACCGGGATTATGGGTGAGTTGAAAACTACGGCAAGAGTAAAACCCAGTTTTTTCTTTGGCATGTCTAAGTGAGACGTGTCTCACTAGTCTAAAATCGTTGCATATGGTCGTGCTTCCTGCTTCAGTATAATTATTTCATAGCAACTAAAATATCCATCAGTTTCGGATCCTCCGTAAATATCGTAGAAGGGTTATGTGAAGTGGGACAAAACACGGTTTGGGTACTCAGATACTCACGTGTTATATTTGCATGAAGAAGTACAAGTCTTCAGGAACGATATAGACTTTTTCTTTTCCTTCTACTATAATTTTTAGCAAAGTTATGACAAATCTAATTTGCGGCCCTGTCGAAAATTGTAGTGGCGGATTAACGGAAATTTGGTGTCCCAGATTCCAATCGGTTGGAAAATGTAGACTTTATAAGGGTGCTCCGGTCTTAAGTGGGTCACACTTTATTTTGCGGAAAGTAATTATTTAGTATAATCGAACCAGAACAAACTAACGTTACGTAGACATCTGAGTGCGTGGAAATGGAATACACACATTTTGCGAAAAGTAATTATTTAGTATAATTGAACCAGAATGAACTAACCTTACGAAGACATTTGAGTGCGTGGAAATTGATCACACACATTTTGATTAACTGATTCATAGTGCAGGGAAAGGTGTCGGATCAGAAAGACCCTTTTGTCGAAATTGTCCATTGAAGTAGAGTTATCGATAGATGAATCTTTAATTTTTTTATATTTATAGTATCCTGTATTGCAATTATGGTCATGTTCACTTGAAGTTTATTCCATCAAATATTCCATTACAGTCTTGTAATATAAAATTCTATATCAACAAATATACAGGGTGTCCCAGAATAAAGGGAACAAACTCCGAGGGTAGAATCCTCACTTCATTTTAAGGCTGAAAGTTCCAATAAACATATATCCTAAAATGAGTATTACCCGAGTTACAGGGTGTTGAAAGTGACACAAAAAATATATTTTCCACTTGACAGCATTCAAAAGTGACTTAGTGACATTCCAAATTTCATTAAGAAAAGTTAAGCCGTTATGGAGTTATTCTGGAAAATTTATTTTTTTGTTTCTCTTTCAACTACCTATAACTCGGTTAATACTCATTTTAGGGTATACGTTTATTGGAACTTTCAGCCTTAAAATGAAGTGAGGATTCTATCCTCGGAGTTTGGGACACCCTGTATATTATGCGAATGAATTGTGATGCTATATTTTTATTGAAAGGTCATGAAAACATTCACCATCATTGACGGCACCCCAAATAGAAAAACGTAAGAGATTTAGGAAGCCACAATGTGCGCTTTGGTAAAAAGTGGTTGACCTTCACCTTTTTGGTCTTTGTGTAGTTCAGGTAATGTTTTCAAATTTAAAAAAAATTCTTGAAACTATGTAGTGACGTCTTTGGGTAAAATTATGTTGATATATTCCTGAAAAATATTATTTATCCCTAAAGCTATTTGAATAATAATTGCATGATTGAATAATCTGATATTGAAGTTTATATAAAAATGTTTTCGAATTAAAAGAAAATCTTTGGGTCAAATTTGTTGACATACTTGTGAATAATCTGAAATTAAAGTTTATATAAAAACAGGTTTCTAG
This sequence comes from Chrysolina haemoptera, assembly GCA_958298965.1. NCBI lineage: Eukaryota > Metazoa > Arthropoda > Insecta > Coleoptera > Chrysomelidae > Chrysolina > Chrysolina haemoptera. The sequence continues at coordinate 49,404,866 of OY282586.1, read as the reverse complement.
GATTCAATATTCAACAAATTATTTGGGTGTATTGACGACGAATCAAGAAAAAAAACAGAAAATGAAACCCGGAAAAGAAACTGGAAAGAAACCCTGAAAAAAAACGAAGGAAACGGCTAGGAAGAAGGAGACATTATTTCATAGGGTATTTTTTCCGTTTTTTTTACCTGGATATTTTTTCTTGGGGGTTTTTTTCCGATTTTTTTTCGGGAGTATTTCTACCGTTTGCAATCGAAGATAGTTGCTGAAAGTGTCATTATCAAATTGAAGTAAAATTTGTAATTTTCACATGTAATGGCCTAGGTGGCGCGTGGTTAATGTGCACGCTGCTAATAGACCGTCAGCTAGTGACAGATTTAGGTGCCCCATTTTCGCATACAAGCCTCGAATAGGGTTGAAAAGTATATCGATTTGGAGTAAAATGAAGATATTTTTACGAGTGGCTCCTGGGGATAACATACCGAGAATTCGATTTTTCAGAACAGTGCTTATTTGTTTCCCTCGTGTTTCTATTTACGGTACGAAACTACAGAGGGTGATTCGTTAAGTCGCCTTAAGGAAAAAAGTTCCCATGAACATATGTCCGGAGTTGCTTTGTTTCTGAGATGCAAAGGCGTTTGAAAAAAAAAATCAATGCCCTGTATCTCAGAAAAGAAGCAACTCCGAATATATGTTCATAAAAACTTTTTTTTTTCAAAACGACTTAACGAATCACCCTCTGTAGTTTCGTACCGTAAATAGAAACACGAGGGAAACAAATAAGCACTGTTCTGAAAAATCGAATTCTCGGTATGTTATTCCCAGGAGCCACTCGTAAAAATATCTTCATTTCACTCCAAATCGATATATCTTTCAACCCTATGCGAGGCTTGTATGCGAAAATGGGGCACCTAAATCTGTCACTAGCTGACGGTCTATAATCCAAGGTACGTGGGTTCATAGTACATTATACACCCAGGGACTAAATTGGTATTTTAAATCCCGATACAAAAAGTTTATAGCCCGACCAACGTTAAAGAAAAAATAACGAAAAAAAAATGTAATGCCACTAGTTAAACTCTATTCCTAAAACGTCATCGAAGGGGCTGATTGTTATCATATCAACGACCTCATTATTTCACTATGATGATCCAGATCACATAAATGTTAATATTAATAGAAATTAAGTTGTTTTTATAGTTTAATATTGTTTTTCTACATTCATGCAAAAAGCAAAACTTTAATGAACTATATTTAGTGGAAAAAGAAGTTCTTTATTGCACTAGTGCAATAAACTTTTTATTGCACTCATCTGTCATTCTACTTCAACGTGCTGTCATCGTGACAAACATAAACATTCAAACACACTACATATATAGCAGATATTCTGTGAGATTATCAATACATTTTAAACAGTTACATATTTTATTTTATTTTGTATTGTTAGCAGCCAGAGTTAAACAAACATTGGTTTCCCGAGAAATACTCCATAATCAGAACTGATCCGCTTTGTTCTGAACCGTCTACCTGCATAGATCAAACTGTCTGTACTATGACCACACCTCCTGATAACATACGCGCTCACGGCTTCTATGATTTTTATTTTCATAATGCAACTGTGGTTATAGAAACGTCAGTCAAAAATTATTTCTGACAATTACAGAATTGAAAGTTTTAAAATGAGTTACGATACACCTAGTGCCGAATCTTAATGAACCATTTTTTTATTTTTGCATGAACGTAGAAAAAATATTGTATGCAACTCGTGCAAAAATTGTTTATTGAACTCAACGTGTTGTCCAACTCGGCCTTACTTACTTTTTGCACTTGTTGCATAAATAACTATCTAAACACGTAAGACTTTTGTTGCATCCATATAATATTATATTTCTAATAAAATTATTGAAAATACATTTTTGAATTCATCGTTTATTGCAAAGAAGTGTACTTCAAATCCCATTTTAAATCGCTAGGGATTTGAAGTACATTTTGAAACGCTGGGGATTTAAACTACCACTTTTTTCCCCGAAAATTAAGATGCGCCCAACACACAGCACTGCCTTGATAGGATGCGAATGCTGATGGCTGCAAAGAAGTAATTAATGAGGCAAGATAGGGAGCAGCAGATTCCGGATTGGTTTATCGAGGGGCGAACCGTGCTCATCCCCAAAAACGGAGATTTGTGTAAATAAAAGAATTACAGACCGATAACAAGCTTGAACGCATGTTATAAGATGTTTACCCGCATCTCATACATGCGAATACTCTCCGCAGATGATCCGGTATATGAACGGATATATAGGTAGAGAGGGCCAAAGAAGGGGTCGATGGCTGCAAGGAGGACCTGTTTATCGACAGATGTATCCGTACAGTATAAGCGTAACCTTTCGATGTCCTGGATCGATTTCCCAAGGCATTTGAAAGAACTTCGTATGAGCTCATCATGCATTTGCTCAGATTCCTTGCTGTACCCGATAGTGAGATGCATCGGACAACTAAGCCGCTCTGAAGGAGCCGCTTCACCATAAGATCTGGTCAAGTCAGAGTCCAAACAGAGCAGGTAATCTTCAGAAGGGGTGTATTTCAGGGAGATTCCCTTAGCCCTCTTATTTTGTGCATCTCACTACTGCCATTTTCCGTTGCACTCAGAAACACCCGTCACAATTGTGGCACCCCTAGCAACCGGAGGCACAAGTTCGCCCATTTATTTTACATGGATTAAGTAAATACTTTTGAGGAAATTGTGTACACCAATTTCCAAAAAGTAATGACTCTAATAGGATGTTTATGAACGATTATTATCAAGATTTACTGAAGAAATCGTCGGGATTATGAGTGAGTTTAAAACTGAGGCAGGAGTAAAACCCAGTTTTTTCTTCTCACTAGTCTAAAATCGTTGCGTATAGTCCTAAGAGGGTACTGATTCCTGCTTCAGTATAATCATTTCATAACAACTAAAATATCCATGACTTTTGGATCCTCCGTAAATATTGTAGAAGGGTTATGTGAAGTGGAATAAAACACATTTTGAGTACTCAGTTTCTCACATTTATATTTGCATGAGGAAGTAGAAGTCTTCAGGAACGATACACACTTTTTCTTTTCCTTCTACTATAATTTTTAGCAAAGTTATGACAAATCTAATTTTTGGCCCTGCCGGAAATGGCAGTGACGGATTATCGCGAGCCTGTAATTTGATATCGGAATTCAATCAGGTTTTCTGAGAAAACGAACGCATTTTATGAGAAATTAAGTATATTTCTTGTAGAGAATTGAATTATCTTCCACCTTGTTGAAATTGTTTCTTGATAAATCTTATATTTTACGAAACAACAGCAAAAAAAATATAAAGGATACCGCACACTTTCATAGGAAAAGTGGCGCCCTGTCGAATCGGCTGAATTTTTGATATTTATTTATTTATTTATTTGATCCATACAAACTTATTGAGTTTTATTACATGGATTCTTATTAATAAGATTATATATTATGTAAGTGTAACTTAACAAAAAAATATATTTTGTTTCTACAAATACTATCATAACTGTTGGGTCACTGATTTAGGTAGATATATTATCACTTATATTCAATATAGTATTCAGTATTGTATTATAAAATTTGGAATGTGGTAAAGTCCAATCAATATCTGTTATTTCATTAAATTCATTAGCTAATATCAACATGGTTGCAAGAGGTGCTCTAGTTGTAGATATCGACACAGAAATATTAAACATAGTTGTATGTCGAGTGCGGCGTGAAGGAACATGAAACGGAATCATGTGTAGGATTTCGGGAGAATTAATTCGATTATTGATTATTTTATAAATGAATAGTAGGGATGTCAAATTGCGTCTTTGTTCTAATGTTAATATTTTGAATTCATTTCTTAATCGAGATGTTCGAATTAAATTGTAATCAGGCCATTTATGATACTTTTTAAAATAAAGATATCGAAGAAATTTGTTTTGCACCTTTTCGATTTCTTTCAAAGTAGTTTTGTATTCTCCTATCCAAATTACTGAAGCAAATTCCAGTTTCGGTCTAACTAGAGTATAATAAAGTAATTTGATTGTATTTATATCATTGAATTCACGCGTTTGTCTCATTAAATATCCCAACATACGATTTGCAGATTTTACTAACGACATTATATGATTAGTGAAGGAAAAAGTACTATTATATGTAATACCTAAGTCCTTCACCTCAGTTTTTCTACCTAGGACCTCTCCATCCATATGATATTCAAAATTAATTACGTCTTTCAAGCGAGATATTGTTAACGTATAACATTTTTTTATATTGAAAAATAACTTATTAGTGTAACTCCAATTCACAATGTTGTTGATGTCTTTTTGCAGTGATACGCAGTCTCTAACAGTTTGAATACGTTTAAAAATTTTGAGATCATCTGCAAAGAGCAGACAATGTGAATGATGTAAGACCAAAGGCAAATCATTAATGAATAATAAGAATAAGAGAGGTCCTAGATTCGATCCCTGAGGAACACCGGAATTAGCAAGGAATTTTCCCGAAGTGTTTCCATTATGTTTAACGATGAAATATCTATTTTTTAAGTAGTTTTTGATTAATTCAAGAAAATTCGTCGCTAAACCAAATTTACAAATTTTTTCCAAAAGCTTATCATGATTCACTTGATCAAAGGCTTTACGGAAGTCCGTGAATACTGTATCCAATTGTGATTTATTTTGTAAAGTTTCGAAAGCATGATTGCTAAAAATAAATAAATTAGTATTTACTGACTTCTGGATCATAAAGCCATGCTGTTCAGGTGCTACGTATTTATTAGCGAATTTATACAATTTGGAATATATAATTTGCTCCAATAGTTTAGAAGGAGCGCACATAATTGAAACACCTCTATAATTTTCAATTTCCATTTCATTCCCCGATTTGAATATAGGTATGGTAATAGATGTTTTCCAAAATTCAGGAAAAATATTTGACCTTACTATTAAATTAAAAATATGAAGTAGAGGACCTCTTAACCATTCATAACATCCTTTCAAGATATAAGGAGACATGCCATCTATTCCTGCAGCTTTTTTTGGTTTTAGATTTTTGACAGCTTCATTATAGTCAGATTCAGATATTGTATGTATTTGAAAAGAATCATTTGTCGTACTAGAAGTATTCAAATTTAAATTGTATGAGGCCTTTTCTTCACAGAAAACAGATGAGAAGAAATTTGCAAACGATTCTGCGGTAACCTCATCTGCCACCATTTCGCCATTATAAGTAAAGTTGCCCAAGCATTTTTTATTTGTTTTTTTACTATTCACATAATTCCAAAATTGATTTATATCTTTATTAACATTCGATTGTAAATTTTTTATGTATTGCTTTTCCTCCTTCCTAATTAAATTTTTAACCTTTTTGCGTAGTTCTTTATATTTCTCATTATTCAAATCAGAGTTCATTTTAATTTTTCTATAGTAATTCTTTTCTTTCAGTAAAGTTTTAACTTCATTTGTGAACCAAACCGGATATTTGTTCGTGTTTGTATAAATTCTATATTTAGGAACAGTTTTTGCTATTATGTTGTTCCAAACGGTATAAAATTTATCTAAAGCCCCATTTACTTCTATTTCATCAAGAACGGGATTCCAGTCGGCATCTCTTGCATCTATACTTAGCTGATGAAAGTTGGCTTTTTTAAAATTATACCAGGAAAGGTTGATATGTAGTAGTCGTAGTCATTCCAAACAAAAAGTCCAATGGGCACAACTTTTTCTTTAGGCTAGTTTTGGAGCTAGAGGCCCATGAAAACCTTCATTTGTTCTACATTGTTTTACAATACAAAACGTTATCCTTGATAATCATCAGTATTCTGATTAATCAATATGTAAACATTCATTAATATGAGATACTTCTTCAAGTACTGTTCTTTGGAGTTGTTACATTTGGTCAATTATACAGTGTGTTCCAGCTACTTACAATTTCTAAAGTTCAGTAATTCGAAAATGGTTACAAATCGCCTTAGGGATCTACAATCAAAAACTTTTTATGAATCTTCAAAGTATTGAAAATATTTTTCGACAATCCTGTATAATTTGAAGGCATGAGAAAGAACAAGAAATATTAAAAATATGTCAATGAATCTGAATCTATCATTGTAACGTCAGGGATTTTTACATTTACGAATGGACTTATTTCGACCAAAAATCAGGGACAAATAATATTAGTAGAGAGGTGAGTGAAGGTAAGGCAGGTGTTATAACTAATATTTCATTTTAATTTAATGCATTCCACCATCCAACCCTAGTTTTTCCGTATTGCCCTGTATATGAGGCAATAAATTCTTGTTCTGGATCCTGCTGTCTGGTTAACTTTCGTTTTTATTTCGATATCACAACAGTATTCGGGAAATTGAACTTTGACGCATTATGAAAATATTATAGTTTAGATTCGTTTTGAAAACTGTTCAATCATTTTCAAGAACGGGGTACTGGATAATATGAAAACATTGCATCCCTTCACTACAGAAAAAAAAATTTGTTTCCATTGAGCAATGTTTTGATTGTTTGTGACTTCATGTCAATGTAAAGTTGAATATGGCGTATAATTTTGCAGTGAGATTCAAATGTTATGAGTGTAAAATACAATGGAGGACGAAGAAACCGATGAAATTAGTAAACCCCAATCTCATGAACAAGATAAATGGCAGGATTTGAGGAACATTTCATTAGAATTTGACGAAATTTCGCCATCGAAATACTATTAAATAACAACTGTGAATCAACTGCAATGTCAGTTTCTTTGATCGTATCGATATGTTCCAAAATGAAACACCCTGTAAACTATTATTAAGGTCAATTCGACGGTGCTTCATTAGGGTCAACGATACTAGGTTCGAAAGGTACGTTAAATGTAACATATACTTAATATATTGAGTTATAGCCCATCATTGTCTCCATATTATACTTATGCTAAATGTGTGAACGGAGGCTCAGTTGACCCGCCAGGAGGAGTTTCTCCATCATACTCCTTGAGCATCAATAAAATAATCGAATATAAATTTATTAGACCTCTTTTTATAACATCCTCATTGAGTTTCATCATCAACTCGAACTATTAGTTTGTTCATACTAGATGGAACACACTGTATAATTGACCATCTGTAATGACACCAACGAAAAATACTTCTAATACTATCTTATATTGATGAATGTTTAGATCTTGATTACTCAGAATAGTGAAAATTATTTAGGGTAACTTTTTTTGTTGTTTAACAATAGAGAAAAGAGTGGAATTTTCAACGCCCTCTAGCGTCAAAACTAGCCTATAGAAAAACGTATGCCCATTGGACTTTTTGTTTGGAATGACTTGGACTACAACATATCAAAAATTCAGCCGATTCGACAAAGGGCCACTTTCCCTATAAAAGTGTGCGGTGTCCTTTTTTAAATAATTTTTTTTTTTTGGGTTCCATCCCTGTATTTTTTTTTCTAACAATACATGATGTCAAGAAGTCGTGTACCGAGTTTCAAAGTGCTACGATTCATTCTTCACTCGTGTCTTACATTTGTCTGTCGTTACAGTTCTATTGAGAATCGAAACGTATAATATTTCTGAACTACTCATCTCTACTCTTCAACCTGTCTCGTGCTAAATGACTTTATTTTTGTATTATACAATTAAAATTCATGGAAAATCCATTTTGAGTGTTTACCGTATTGCTACCAAAATTAAAATTATTACGTCTCAAATAAAATTTTATTGTACAATTGCAATTATCATCTTCATTTTCATTATGGGCGGCATAATTAATCAAACTGAAGTGTTTATTTTTGCAAACAGTCACTGAGTGTGGGCGAATATTGTTTAAAGATGTTTCAGTAAATATTTTTTACGAGTCAAATCATAAAAAAGTTTATTACCCATAATTATAATGTTACCTACTTGTTGATTTTTCCAAAGCAGAATTACCTATAAGAAGTGCTATAAACCTTTAATAGATACAAACTGAACAACCTTCAAATATCCTTAAAATGCCACATATTTCGTTTTTGGCTACCCAACTTCCTGTTAGTTATGTTTATGGTCTTTTGAGTTTTTATTTTGGACTATCACACAAAAAAGAATTCCTTCGATCAAAAGAATTAAACTTTGGCTCAATGGCTTCAACCATTTGAAATATCTATATCTGTAGCTCAAAAGTCATAAATCTAATCTACAATAATAATATGCACTTCATATTCACCTGAAATATGCTTCGGCTTTCCTTTTCATTTACAAATATCTCTTTTGTCATTAAAGAAATCAAAAAGTATATCAATAAATCTTACAAGTAAAAATAGGGCCGCGCACAGTACAATGAAATAGATAAAAGCAATCAATAAAACTATCACGATACCTAACCACAGGGTAGGGTAACGGAGGGAGTTTAGGATTATTTTCCCCAGAGCAAGGTTCCTTCCTGCCCTTCTGGATTCCAGCGGGCGGCTGGAACCGTGGCTCGCCTGCCCTAAGGCAGACCCCACGGTGTATGTGGGCCATTTCGACATCATGCTCGGGTGTCCCCGCCTCTTGCAAGTTATGCGGGGGAATAGTGAATCTATGTGATAGACATCGGGCGATTAGGATCATCATATGTTGAAAGTTTGATTAAGTCCCGGAAAAACAACGAAAAAACCGGTATAGTGCTTTGTGTCCTCGGTTATGAGTTACTGCTCACCCTCTGGGATCTCATGGAAAATATCCAACGTCTGGTATATATAGCCCCCATGCTTCCACGGCATGTTATGGTGCTCCCTCTCCGCTGTTATACCTCTGGTTAACGGGCTCTGCCGGATGAAGTGCCGTTAAAACTTATCGGCTTGTCTTTTGATGTAAGTTTCAATGGTTTCGATATTGGCTATTCCACGCAAATCAGTCAGCCAAATGTACCGATCACTGTCCGTGACGATACGAAGTGCCTTGTTCTGCATCACCTCCAATCTACACAATTGGGTTCTGGAGATACTGTAGAACACTGGGCAGGCGTAAGTCATTGCTGGCCATATAACTTGTTTGTATAGGAGTACCTTGTTCTCCGTACTCAGCCTTGAGCACGGCCGCCAATCACTGAACCGCCAGGCTGATATTCTTGTGAAAGAACAGACGCCTGTCTAGCTACACCCCCAGGTACCGCACGGTGTCGGACTCGTCTATCCGGTTTCCCAGAACCCTGAACTCCCCGGGGAAATTGATGTTCTTATTCAATTTCCTCCTCGAGAAGACCATAAGCTCTGTTTTTTCCGGATTTAGCTCGATTTTGTTTCTCGCCATATACAATACGACCGCCCTTTCCAGGTGTACTTTCAACCTGGACGTGGCCATTGCGCTATACTTTGAATGCGTATACAACGCTGTGACGTCTGCTTAGATGGCCGTGTCCACTAGGTTGGACATGGGAAAGTCGTACGTATCTAGCGAGTACAAGATTGGAGACAAGCTCGACCCCTGCGATAGTCTCGCTCCGATTGGCCTCATCGATGAGCCAGTATTATTGACCCTCACCCGGAAGGACCAATCGACCAGGTAGGAGTCCAACAATCTTACCAAGTGGACCGGCATGCCTGCCCTTGACATCTTCATGACCATGCCCTCTGTCCATGCCTTCTTAATGTCCAGCAGGACCATAAGCGTAAGATCCAAAAATATCTTCAGTAGGATCCTATCCACCAACTTCGCGACCGTACTCAGTAGCGAGGTCGGTAGCTCTCGACCCTCGAATCTGGCTGGTTTCAGGATCGGGATAATATCTGCCTGCTTTAGGCATTCCGGGTAGTGCTGCCATTTAATGATGGCATTGATAATATATCAGTTGCACCAGAAACTTCCTCGTAAGATTCCTCAGTAGACTCGCATCGATGCTTTTGTCATTAAAGGAATCATTCAGTTTCAAAAAACTGTTAGTTGTATTGTAATATGGTAATCTAAAAGTGGTTCTGTCGACAGACCACCCTAAGAATCATTTTTGTATATAATTAGAAAAGTAATAATGAAGAGACTATCATCGTTGGCAGTAAAATAATAGAGCAGAGTATAGTTTTGAATCCGCTTTAAATCGTAGACTTTGTATGAGGGGGTTGAAGGGGTGAATAATAGTCAGCGCAGTTCCAGGAACTGCTTTATCTACCAAAGCAAAAATAGTGGAAAATATTTGAACGATAACTAGAATAAAGGCGTAAAATATCTGCAACATAAAAATAACTAAATTCGAAAGAAAAATCAACTATAATATTAAATCCGTCGAAAGAATTCATACAATCAGTATTTGCAATGAAGCGAAAAATTAGAAGTCAAAATGAAAATGGACAAATGAAATGGTCTTCCTTTCAAAACCACTAGTACAAAAACCACTAGTTTTATTTATATTAAAATAAAAAATATTTTCAAGTTTGTATCAAAATGATCATTATTATCAACTCATATACAAATTATATGTTCCCTCATTCTCACAAATTACAAACCCTCCTCAAATCATGATCAAATTATATTTATTATTATTATTATTTTTGAACTAAGAAAACTACCTAAAACCCATATTCCTATCCGAACTATCACCGATTTGAAACAGACAAAACTCCAATTTTATATTCATTAGTTATTATTATTATTGATATTGAAAAAAACTACTTTAAATAGTATTGAGACTAGATTCCGTCATCCCCACGACCGGGGGTGGTTTCCGAGACCACCCTTGTTAAACCGGCGTTTTTCACACGACCCGATATCTAACTATCTCCAACGTCAACGAAAACTAACTGTCCCCAACTTTTCAATTCTTGCCCAAAACGGCTGAGAGATTGAACAAAAATTATTATTAGGCCAAGCTGTAGATGAAATTCAGAGGCTTTTTTCACACAAAATGAAAGACGCAAATGGCCTATACTACATTTTATGGGATAGTTCGTAAATGAAAACCCCGGATTGCGCCTCAGCAAAATTGCTTTGCGGAATTTTTCAAACAAGAGTGAAAAAAATTTAAACTTTTTTGGTATTTTGCAAATATCCCTAAAAGTATTGAAGGAATCGTTTTACAGTCATGAGAACCTTTGTAGAGGATTATAAAACCTAGAGAGAAATTGCGGGAAAACTTCGAAAGAGACCATTTTTCAAAAATTCATAATTTGTACAAATCTGAATCTGAAGAATAAACAATATTGTGGAAACTGATAGATAATAAAATGTGGTTCAACTACGCGCAAGATGTTTTCTGACCGAAGTGTACTTTTTGTACAATCGCGTTAAAAAAATGTAAGGGTACATCTTGGAAGATATGCCGATTTGAGGGAAATCGTCATTGTCAAATTGTGTTGAAGGTATGTGGAAGAAGATATCAATATCTACAATTTGTATATTTTAGATTTCCACCTTAGAAGTCGGAAATGTGTTGAAAATGTCACTGAAAGTTGCTTCAAACGCATGAAAGTGTGTTTCTGGCAAAATCAAGGAGCGGTAGTAGGGGAATTGCATTGTTCAAATCGTCGCGCGGTTATACTTTCCTCTCCTCAATATTCCCCCACTACTGCTACTCGACTATGCCATGACCACACTTTCAAGCGTTTAGAGCAACTCTCAGTGGCATTTTCAACACATTTCCCACCTCTCAAATGAAAGTTCAAAATATAAAAATTGTAGTGTTTGATCTTTACTTTCAGATGCCGTTCACAGAATTTGAATATGATGATTCTCCTCAAATCTACGCATGTTGCAAGATAATTTTCTCGGAGTTTCTTAGACGAAAATGCACCGATCCGGTCGTACAAAAAAACATTTTGTAGGTTTAATAATTCTACAAAAGTTTTACCGACTGTAAAACGATTCTTCCAATAGTTTTGGGAATATTTGGAAAAAAACAAAAAAGTTGTAATTTTTTTTTACTGTTTCTTGTTTAAAAAAATCCACAAAGAGACTTTGCTGGGCCGAAAACTGTGGTTTTCATTATCGAACTATCTTATAACAATAAGCATAGGTCACTTGCGTCTTTTATTTTGTGAGTGAAAAAACTTGGTCTATAATATGTACTCAATAAGTTAAGCTTTCTACAATGTTGCATACAAAGACCATTCATAAGATTGTTTTAGTTCAGTCGACAGGTTGAAAAAAGTGGGGTTACGTGGAAAAAGGTGGGAAGTTAATGAAACTTCAGGAGGTTCTTCAGGGATGGCCTATCAGTATTTTCAAGTTTTGGACCTCGAGGACCCTGTGCGAAAAAAGTAGGGGGGGGACTGCAAAATTTTTGACCTCTCTCCGGTTTTTCCTTGATTACTGTTTTCTCTGACGTCCTACGGAAAAAACATATCAATACTTTTTTGTGGAGCGTAAAATTTTATACAAATTTTGGTTGGAAAAACATGTTTGTATGTGAATTCGCTACCGAGATATGGCACGTCAAAAAAAAGGTCATGTTTCAAAATTTGCAAAGAAATGACAAAAAATGCAAAATTACAGCTTATTTCATCTGTTATACCCGAATTATGATGAAATGTTGTAGTAATTATGGTTCTTAGTTGAAGTCACCAACTTTGGACACCCCACTCCTCCTTCCCCCACCCACCCCAATTCTAAAAAGCTTACTTTCTAATGTTAGCCAACCATACCTATTCTATTCTATTTGTATTGATATCAATTACTTTTTGGATCGATATCCCCCCGTTCCCCTACATAATTATCCCAGGACAGGAAAAAAAAAAGACGTAGTAGTGCTTTCGTGAAAAAAATTAATGTAATTAACAATATTGAGTTATTCTCAGGGCATATATTATATTGAGGAATAAAGATATTATAGCTTATCATAGTGGGTAGGTACTCATTTGTACTCATTACATTTCCTGCCGTCGTTCTCCTGAGCGATAAGGCTGTCAATGATGTCGCTGTCGTCGTTTTCGTCCAATATTTCTGGTGAGTCTTCCTCGATCAAATCAGTTGCGGGTGCGTTTTCGAAGGAGTGGCCTGTGCAGTGCGTGTACATTGCAGAGCATCGGAGACCTGCTTTCTTGCAGCCGCAAGCTCCGCTGCTACAGCCTTTGCTGCACCTGCAGGAAACAATATGGAGGATGTCATCCAGCACAGCATTTCTGGTTGTGGGGATTGGTAGTACCCCTCGTGTGGTTAGGCTCCAGCCCCATACTGATGGGAGGAGATCATTGCCCAACCATGCCTGTACTTGCTGGTAAGTGCAGAGGGAGTGGTACTTGGCAGCGTCCCTTGTTGGTGGTAGGCGGGCTAGTTGTAATTTAGGCTTCGTCACTGATAGTGTGAATAATTGGTACCTTAGGTCGTCGAGATTGTCAATGTTGCCTCCATAAACTGATACCAGGACCTTTTCTCCAGCGTCGCTGAGTAGCGTTTGGTGTGAGAAACGGGGCCACTACTACAGAGAGGGATGTATTCTTCATGTAGGTACTGCAAATATTCTTCTTCCCCAATCCAAACGGTGCTGAAGTGGTATCACAACCACTCACTGCGTGAAGGAAAAGTATGTCCTTGGGAGGAAAGGAACAGGAAATTGGCGAGTACAGGACACTGGCACCACTGCCTCTTTTTTGTGGACGTAGCTAATGCTGTCAACAGAATAAGTATGTTCACATCTTCAGCAGTAATTATGACGCTGTCGAATTCGCTGGCCTTGGATATGGCTGTGTTGACGAACATCAAGTCGGCGTCCTCATATGCCTGCTTCTCGATGCTAGCATCCCTCATTCGTGTCATCAACATCGAAATGAATGCGCTCTTATTATGATCGTTTGCCAAGAACTTTTCCTGTGCTATGGTCACCATGGTAGATGAGGAAAAAACGACTTTAGTTGCTGATTGTAATGCAGAACGACGAGGTCGTTATCTAAAGTTGGTGATTTCAAGTAGGAATTATAATAGTAACTACATTTCATCATAATTCTTGTATAACAGAAGAAATAGGGTGCAATTCTGCATTTTGTGGCGAAATTTGAAAAATTACCTATTCTTCGAAACGCCATATCTCGGTAACAAATTGACACACAAACATGTTTGAGGCAACAAATTCGTAGGGAATTTGACGATCTACAAAAAAGTAAAATAACGTTTTTGCTGTAGAACGTAAGGCAAAAAAGTTATTGAGGCATCGAAAAATTTGCAGTTTCCCCCCCCCTACTTTTTTAGCACAGGGTCCTCGAGGTCCAAAACTTGAGAAAATGTTAATCAACCATCCTTGAACAACATCTTAAAGTTTCATTAACTTCCGACCTTTTTCTATCTGAAACTACCTGTCGACTGAACTATTTGTCTCGCTGTTATAAACACACGGTCAGTATCAAGTTAGAAGATTGTATGAATTCTGTCAAATGGATATGCTAGCAATCGCACAAAATATTTCATCAAATAATAGATATTTACGATGTAAGTGTCGTAAAGATTCTTATAACGATATGAGATGGAACATTTGTCAAACGAGGCCTTTAGGCCCAGTTTGGTAACCCATCGATTATCGTAATATGAATTTACGACACAAATATTGTACAATGTCTTACCTACTACCAATAATGTTAATTATTTACTCAAAATTAGTCAATATTCCTTAAATCAATAATATTAGAATCATGCAACAAGTAAGCGTTGCGCCCATTGTTGATTTATTTTGCGAACTGTCAACTTTGACACGTTCATTCCAATTTAGTAAGATTTCATCGACATTAGTTCAGACCATTAGAGAATAGATTCAGATATAGAATCCGCTACAAATTAAAACATTCAAACCTTATTACCTGATTAATCCCGGGACAGATACTAAAATTTATAATAAATTAGTTCTTGTGATCATTTTCCATTAAATAGACTGACATTTAAAAAGAGAAACAAATGAATTTCACTTTACCGCACTAGTGTGGTAAAGTATCTCATTACGAAACTCATATCAGTATCGTAATGTTTGATATTACATATTGGTAGTAGGTAAATCAAATTACAGTATCCCTAGTGAGAACCGAAATTATGCAGGGTACACCGGCATTACATAACAGTACTTACTGTTATAGTATTGTTACACAGGGTACTTAATCTGTGCCACAGGAATAATTGTATTTATTTCAGTTAGAACAAATGGTATACTTCCCTCAACAAGTGTTTACCTCCAAGTTGTTGTCATCAGTAATACAAAACTATTTTTAAGTATTGATTGAGTAATAAATTATTATAATCAATAGATAATTATCTAGTTATCGATATCAACTCGAGTAACTACTGATATACTCATTACATTTTATAAATAGCAAAATTTTCAAAACAATCGGATTCTCTGTAATCATCGATAATTAGTTTATTATGCAGAATAGAAACAAGCCGTTTGAGTTGCTTTTACTTGTTTCTCTCATTCATAGTTAGTTGATTGACAATAGGGTAGGGTTATAGACTGGGAGATGATGACAGATTTTAGGTGACGATTTTCTCGTTTATGCCTTAGAGAGGACTGAAAGATATAAAAGTGCTAATGAAAATGATGGTCCCTTCGTGGCTTTTATATGGAGAATTCAATTCTCATTATTGAAAAAATCCTAACTTCACTTCGGTATTCCCATACTCTATGCCATTTTTTTATGAATATTTCACGATAAAAACTTTCATATTTTCAATTGACAGCAACGAGAAAATAACCGGAAATTTCCATTTTTCGTTACAAGTTTACCCCATCATTTCAACCCTTTGGCCTTTGGCAACCATTATTCCAACTGAAAATATGAAGGTTTCCATCATCAATGTTTGTAAAAAATCGGCATAAGATATGCGAATGCCGAAGTGAGGTTAGGTTTTTTTTAAATGAAAACTGAATTTTCTATATAAAAGCAACGCGGGGACCGCTTAAATTTTCATCGGCACTTTTATATCGTTCATTACTCTCAAGGGCATAAACGAGAAAATCATCTCCCGGTCTATTAGGTAATATATTGTAGATTCGATCTTTTTTGCAACGAAGGTTCTGGCTCCTAACAAAATAACATGCTGAAACTATTCATTCTAAAAGTTGTGGATTGGTTTCTTTTTACAAAAAGAGTACTACTTTTCTCTCACTGTATTTGGCAACAGATAGTTTATATTGGGTTTAGCTACATAGGTTCAACCCTTATGAAATACAGCCGGAAGTGAGTATAGTCTTTTAATTCAGAATTATGAAGATGATTGATGATGAAGAATCAGACTTCATTTCGATTAGGGTTACCTACCACCAAAAGTTTAGTTGAAATAGTTATTTATGCAACAAGTGCAAAAAGTAGGTGTTTGTTGTCCAACTCGGCCTGATGGCCTCGTCGGACAATTTCACGTCGAGTGCAATAAACTCTTTTTGCACGAGTTTCATACAATATTTTTTCTACGTTCATGCAAAAACCAGAAAATGTTTCATTTAGGTGGCACTAAACTGCAAGGAAGACATTGTTTGTTTAAATCTATCTGCTAAAAGTAATTCAAAAACATTTTGTGTAATTCAATTGATATTCGAAGGAAATAATTTTATTTTTAACAAATTGCATTTTCTAGTAATTTCATAGTCCATTATGTAAGGAATATGATGAAACATGCAACTATTTAAAATGTAATACAATATCACAGAAAATGGGCTAAATTTGGCGTCAATTTGAAAGTTTATGTCTGTCATGATGACAGAACGCTATAGTAGGATGACATATGAGTGCAATAAAGAGTTTATTGCACTCAGTGCAATAAAGTACCAGTTTTTCCACCAAATATAGTTCAATAAAGTTTTGTTTTTTGCATGAACGTAGAAAAATATGTTAATCTTTACAAAGTGTGACCAAAACATTTCAATCTTTTTTAATTTTAAAATATTTCAATTTCTTAAGAATAATAATTTTTGTGACGATGATTCTTACATATCATTTTTCGCACCTGAGAGCAAGTTTTAATTTTTATCCATAGTTTTTTTAAAGAAATTCTGGAATTTTACAGGGTGTAATCTACTTTCACTTCCGTGAAGGACGGGTGTATAAAGTAATTTTATAACGAATGGCAGGTGTGAAAAATTCGAAAGAAATTTGTGGAAAGTTAAAATTGAGTTGGAAAATTCGTCGAAATTTCAGCTGACCGGAGCAGAGACGAAATAATATTGGAACTGCCGGATGGAAGAAACTGTGTAATTTCAACAGCAGTTTCCAAAATTTTCCGAATTTTTCAACAAAGTTTAAAATTTCCACAATTTTTTTTTCGAGTTGCAACTTGAAATTAAAGCTGATCCATGAAAATAGACCGTATTGAGCTTTGGTGTTCAATAATTTTTGACGGAGAGTATTAAATAAATGATATATCAAAATCAACAATGTCGAAGTACCGTTTTCTCCAAATATTTCTGCCATGTGGAAAATATGAGGCGAACATCTGATAGAAAACAACCATTTTCTTGGCTGATACCACGAAGGACATCGAATTACATCTGACAGATATTTGTGCCACCGTCTTCGAAGAAGACCCAATTGCAAATGCTTATTGTAATTAAATAGTAGATTATCATTGATTTGGCTGGGCAAGACCACCTGCTGACGTGTTTTGAGGTTCTTGCCGCTCGTCAGTGACAGGGTAGGTCGGGCAACATTGGACTCGCCCTGCCCCAGCCCAATGAATTAAAATCCACTGTATAACTACTATTTAATAACAATAATAGATTTTATCGTTCAAGAGTGCCTGAACATACTGTGGTACAGTTTTTCATTGCTCTAGAAGATTATTTCTTCAAAAATGAATAAGCACCGACTTACAGTAAATTCAGTCGCATCGCCACCCGCGGGTGAAAACAATAGTAATTAACGTAACAAGTTCGG
Source organism: Chrysolina haemoptera (assembly GCA_958298965.1). Lineage (NCBI taxonomy): Eukaryota > Metazoa > Arthropoda > Insecta > Coleoptera > Chrysomelidae > Chrysolina > Chrysolina haemoptera. Next base: position 49,387,077 of record OY282586.1, on the reverse strand, counting down.
AAAACACTGTTTTTTTGGACGAGTGGACAAGATTCTAGGACGAGCGTAGCAAGTCCTGGAAGTCTGCGAGTCCAAAAAAACTGTTTTCGGACGTGTTGCGTACACAATTTTTTCGGTAACCGCGTGTAGAATAACAAATCGAGACAAATTTATTTTTTATATTTCTTTGTAGAAGAAAATTTCGAATATTTTAATTCTTATTTGTATTAAATATCGAAATGCGAACAGAAGATAGGTACTAACAGAAACATTCTAATTCTTATTTATATAAATATTTATATTGAAATTCGGGAATTTCCCGGACTAGTCCGGAAAGTACGTACTTCCCGGACGGTTGCCGAATAAAAACATTTCTCGGTAGCAAAGACTCCAGGAAGTGAACAGAGTTCAAGGATTTTTGCTGGAGAGTATCAAATAAATGAAAGAGTTAAATTGACAATGTCGAAGTACCCTTATCTCCAAATATTTGCTCCATGCGGAAAATATGGGGCAAACATCTAACAAAAAACAACTACTTGCCTGGCCAATACCACGACGGACATTGAACTACATCTGACAGATATTTGTGCAACGTTCTTTCAAGAAGACGCAATTGTGAATGCTTATTGTAACCAAACAGTGGATTATCCTTCATTTGGCTGGGGAAGACGACTCGCAGACGCATTTCGACTGTTTCGGGGTTCTTGCCTCTCGTCAGTGACAGAGTAGGTCGGACAACATCATAAAGCCGTTCTGCCCCAGCCCAGTGATATATAATCCAACGTATAGCCATTATTTCCTCACAAATGAAGCAGCGACTTACAGTAAAAGTCAGTCGCAGCGCCCCCCGCGGGGAAAACGCTCTCCTGAAAAATATTGCCAAAGTGACTCAGCTCGTTTTTTCCCTGAGGTCTTAAAATGAAATATTTCCATACTTCTGGAAAATTAGAGGCAAACATCTGACAAAAAACAATATCTGTCAAATGTAGTTCAGTGTCCGTCGTGGTATTAAAAAGGCAAGTCGTTGTTTTCTGTCAGATGTTCGCCTCATATTCTCCAAATGGTGGAAATATTTGGGGAGAAGGGTACTATCATTTATTTGATACCCTCCGGCAAAACTTATTGATTAGCTTGATTTCGACTCGAAATTAACACTAATTTCGAGTTACAACTCGAAATTAACATTAAGTTCGCGTTTAAACTCAAAATTAAGAAAAAAAAAATAATGCATGTCCGCTCTACGCCTTCGTAGTATATATAGCCGTTCCAAGTCTCAAGTTCTTTTCTTTATTTTTCCCTGTTGTCATGGATGCAGGTGATAAGTCAGCTCCGGAATACAATTATGGCTTCCGGACAATTGCCCGAAAACAGTTGCCCGAATGGCCAATTTCCCGAAACACAATTGATCGAATGTACAATTGCCCGAATAGACAATTTCGCGAAGAACAATTGCCCGAAAGGACAAATGACCGGAAAATGTATTTTAGCGCTACTTTATAAATTTGTAACCAATATTTTCGGAAAATTCTGTATACTATTATTTTTTTCTCTAATTTACAATAACACCCTTAATACCTAATATAATAATTAAGGTTACTCATTGAACGTCTCCAGGTACACTAACTAAAACTATAACTGCAAAAATCCTTCTTAATAAATAATAACATCCTGATATCCTAACATCCTAATAACACCCTTAATACCTACTATAATAATTAAGGTTAGAATAAGTTAGACTCGTTAATTAGTCATTATTTACTTTTATTTAAAAACTGCACTAAAGGTTTCTTATTCATTTATTGTCCAAAATCTGAGCAAGAGTCACGACGCAAAATGGCTTTGGAGTTTGTACTTAGTGAAAAGAGGAAGAGGAAATTATTGATCGTAAAAAATACAGAGATTGAGCAGAGCGGATTGCAAGTAATTGGTAAATAATTACTATCCTGCGAACACTTATGACACTTATAAAAAATAAATAAATTCTCTAAAAAAAAAAAAGCAAATTGAATGTTTTATTCCAAGTTCTAAACACGCCTAGCGATAGACGTGAAAACGTGCTGTGCACTTATCGAACAACGGATTATATTCCGTAATATATCCAGTGATAAGGCACTCAACATGATGTACGCGCAATTAAAAATCTATTGGTTTCACTATTAAATACATTTTTCGGTCAATTTTCCTTTCGGGCAATTGTCTATTCGGGCAATTGTACATTCGATCAATTGTGTTTCGGGAAATTGTCAATTCGGGCAATTTTCCATTCGGGGAACTGCTTTCGGGCAATTGTCCTAGATCCCAATTATCAATAGATGACCATCCTCCATGTAGCAAAATCTCGAATGGCAACCAGATTGCTAGCGACGGCACTGCAAGAAATTCACCGGTACCGGTGCGTATGTGGAAAACCCTATAATTCCGCCAGAACCTGCATCTCCTGGGTGCATCGTACTCCTCATCGTCTTTTTCTTTTTTATTCAAAATGGTTGACTCAAATCAACTCCGCTTTAACTACTAACCGTCGTATAAGAGTGTACAGACTTGATCCCGGCCACAGTTATTTCAGTGTTCGAACCAATTCTACTATGAAAGTGATACTGTGGGGTGTACTTTTGTGCCTTTTTGGAAATAGTAGCAGTCAAGTTCCATGTGAGTTATACGATTACCAGTTATAATAATAATTATTTTTTATGCTAGATTGCTAAAAGCCATTTTGGCATCCCATTTTTTTTTTGTTCGAGAATGCAAAAGAATTTCGCAATCGAATAACAAACAAGAATTTTTTCGAAAAATATATCCCACAGTTCAAATATTACTGAATTTTTTTTTTTGACACATTCATTTTTTTTCATCAAACATGTATCTATGCCATCTACAATTTACTGCAAATATCTTGCTATATAATATTCTTTAGCGCATCGGCAAAGCAACAAACTAGCTTTAGTAAACAATCAACAATTCTATTAAGAACATTAAACGAAAAGTCAACTATTAGTAATGGTTTTCACAAAAAAGATTTTTCTAAGTCTAGTTGGTTTTCAGGGTTACCCATCTGTGGAATGCAGACTTCGAATTTCAGGTTTAACAACAAAACCTTATATTATTATGTTCCTTCTTTTGTAAACTGGAGGTACCTATTTCGTATTCTACCTGCAAGATTCACTGAAGAGGTTAGGTATCTGAAATTGCCAAACTGTTACAATAGATTCCTGGCAAGCTGATTTGCCAATTTGCTTTTTGAAGCAATTTGAAACTACATTATTTTCAAAAAATCCTTAAACCCTTATTACACTATGCCTTTTATGTGTCTGTTTTCACGGCTATTGCCATGCCTTTTTGAATGAGTGTTTGAGACAGTAATTTAAGAGCTGCAAAAGTGGTAAAATTATTGACATTTGCCCTAAGTAATTTTTTGAGATTAGATTGATTGTTGTGTATTTTTCTACAACTGTCAAAAAGAGTCCATTTTTTTGTGTGGTTTGTGTGCGTAAAGTATTACAATATTTCACCATCAACATACGATTTCATTATTAAACGAAAAAGCGTTGAAAAAGTGCACTTTTTTAACGGCAGTTGCTAGGCAACCGACAGTTTCATACAACAACAGTGACAGATCCAAATAATAACGAAATACTGTCATAAAGCCAGTTCTCATTTTCTTTGGCAACTAATAACCTATAAATATCTGATATACAAATGTTTCACCAATAATATTCTCAGCATTCTTACTATTAAATAAGTATTATCAATATTCCAAACTATCGCGGCGAATATATTCAGGGGTAATATAATAAGTATGATTATTACCGATAATTTTTTGGAATATTGATGAATTGCAATCCCAAAGCTGAAAATACAACGAGTCCGCAGGCATAGGAAATTTACAAGCATATATTTTTGACCCTTGTGCCTGTAAACTGAAAGACAGTTCACGTACGTTCCTTTTACTTGCGTCATTATCAAAAAGTCATATTTTCTTTGGTTCAGAAGTATTAATATTGTTAATACTGGAGGAATTTATCATGCGGGGTCAAAAACCCTGGGTGGGCACCCATTTATCTGAATCGGCTGCAAGGGGTGGATATTTAGGAGTGAAGCCATTCCCTCCAAATGGATTATTGTGGTTTTATGATATATGGAGACTCTACTAAGAGCTTATGAAGATAAATTTCCATGCCGATTCACTGGGTAAATACAGGGTGTTTTCGAAACTGGAGCAATTAAGAAAATGGGTTGTTATATGGATCATAATGTAGCATTCAATGGCAAAAATTTCCGTTTTTGAAGCAATCAAAAATTTCCGTTTTTGAAGCAATCAAAAATTTTATTTTAATGAAATTTTATGAAATCGCTTTCAGTTACCTTTGTTTGGGAGACACTGGTTTGATTCTCCAGGCCACAGCGTGTCTGCGCGCTGGCAGTGTTTCTGCACGGTTTGCACAGGCTAGAGACCTCTGAAAATATTTGAAAACTTTAAAATTCAGTCTCCCAAAATAACTTTTTTTTCGACAAAAATGTATTGTCTTATTTTGTTTTGTAATATTCCAGTTATCACTTCATTTATCACTTCATTTATCCCTTCAATTTCGCAAATACCCTGTATAGTGTACATTTTACTTCAGTGACTGTACCAATTCCACAGTGGCAGTGGTGCAAACAGGGGATGAAGCGAGCAGGGTGATGTGACAGTTGTTATTGTTTACCTGTTTCGGCGATTTTCTGAGAACCGTCTACTCAGCGAGATATTGCAGGTGGGAAGTTTTCAAATGAACACACGGTATATTGACAAATCAATGTAATTATGGAACTAATTTATGGATAATGGTGTAGAAGCCGAAACAGATCGTGTCGTCGAATCAAATTAACCAAGATTAAGTGGAAACTAGACAAAAGCTGTAGTTTTTTGTATTCAATAATTGTACATAAATTTACATAAATTAAATAAATCATCACTCGAACAAATTTGAACCCTAATTAATGAATGGTAGGTATTCAATACTACGAAATATGACATAGTTTTATAAATACGTCCACTGAAAAAAAACTGTAACTGTTCTGTGATACAAAAGTGAATGAATTTGAAATGCGATTTGTTGGTCATGGAACTATGGACCCGAAATTCAAGTTTCATTAGGTAAAATGGTAGGCCAAAATTAGTCATCCACTTACCTTTGATGAAACTTATCAGTGGTTTGAAATACTTGTAAAGAGAAAATGAAAATAAAGTTTTTGAAAACTGCTCTTTTTGTTTATTAAAAACAACTACAACAACATATTATATTTTCATCAACATGGATACTTAAAAACAAATTCCATAGCCATATATAATAAAAAATGATTTCATTTCAACACTCCCCTAAATCATTGTTTTCTTCTATCTCCATTTTTGAACTCCAACACCAATCCTAAACTTGATCTTAACTCGATAAATTTTGAAGTGGGAAGACATTTCGTTAAAATGTCAGCTTTTTGATTATTACTCTCAACATGACATATATTTATTTCATGACCAAGTTTTTCACGAATGAAATGATATTTTATGTCGATATGCTTTGTTCGTCTCAAACTTCTACCATCGTCATTTCTTGCCATATGAATAGCACTTCTGTTATCAATGTACAAGGGAACTGGTCTGCTGAGTTCATTCAACTCCATTGCTAGTTGTCGAATCCATAGTATTTCCTTTGCTGCTTCGCTCGCTGACACATAAGTCAACAGTTGCTGTTTCCACAGCTGAGGCGGAGTATGTGTCAGCGAGCGAAGCAGCAAAGGAAATACTATGGATTCAGGAATCGATCGTCCCAAAGATTTGAGATCATGGACAAGCTGCTCCAACTTAGTAATATTTGTACACATGCTTTCTGATTCATCATACTTGAAGGAGTAGAATTTCTGCTGTATCACATGCAAAGATACATCGGTCTTCTGAGCATATAGGAACTGGAGCTTAGAGAACATCTCAGCTGATGAATGGCAATGGCTGATCAAGGACAATATTTGTTCGGATACGCTGGTTACGACAATTTTCTGGGCATTGATATCGTCTTTCAACCATGCAGCGAAGGTATCTTCTTTCTCATCTGGCTTGATAGTCTTTCCAACGGCAACATCATAAATTTCAGCACTTATGTCGACCTGGAATCTCCATATTTCATAATTCCTCGAACTTTCCAGCTTGATTATTTTCAAAGCAGTATAATCACCCATTTTGCAAATTATCAAATTGACAATTTGACAGACCTGCTTCAAGCTGTATTTTTTTTAACTGCACAAGTATTTCAGTAGCGATTTCTAAGGACTCTATAAGAGGGAATCTGGGCCCATAACCTGATGAAACTTATCAGTGGTTTGAAATACTTGTAAAGAGAAAATGAAAATAAAGTTTTTGAAAACTGCTCTTTTTGTTTATTAAAAACAACTACAACAACATATTATATTTTCATCAACATGGATAATTAAAAACAAATTCCATAGCCATATATAATAAAAAAATGATTTCATTTCAACAACCTTGCTTGGTGGGTAATACCATTTATATTTTGGTATTACGTGGGGAAAATAGTAAATTATTGAACGAACGTTTAATGATGGACGAAAATTGAGTTTGCGTCGTGAGCCTTAGGCGAGGTCGTAAAAAATTCGAATAAGTAACAGCCACTACAATCAAGAGGAATACAGTAAAACAAAGATAGCTGAAAATGTGAAATTCCCACTCCAATGCGCAAAGAATAACGTCAGAAGTCAATCGGAATAAAAAGGATAGACTGTATGGTCTGGTTAGTGAGCCAAAAACAGGTACAATCAGACACACAAATAGAGAAACCATTATGTATGTGGAAGAATTTATAGAATTTTTTTTTTTTACAAAATGGTTCATTGTTTTTCGCCTCCTTTCCATAAAATGAGTAACATCAGCTATCACTTCACGTGTCTGATCATTTGAAACTTTGTCATTAAGATTATATTGGAAATCCATTTTTATTGTGTATTAATTTTTCACATACTGTATCAATTTGTTTAACTACATATACGTACATATACAGCCTTATGCCTTATGACTAGGTACTACGTCGTACGACTACTGCGCATCGTGGGCGTGAATATTTTCAAATTTTCATCTATATGTACACTACTATAATATTTTTTTCTTCTATGATTATAACCATTGCTCACCATTCAGTTTCAATAGACGGTGTGTTTCTTCTTGTAGACAAAATAAAAAATTTTACGCAGCAATAAATGAAGAAAAAATCGTACCACATTGATATAAAGAAAAAACCCACTTGAAAAATGGAGTTATTGAACTAAATGTGTGAATATTGTAGAGCGTACGTTAGAGAACATCCATACTAATATTATAAATGCGAAAATAATTGTGTCTGTCTATCTATAACTTTTTCACGCCTAAACTGAGATGATTTGAGACCGTGGAAAGGGTATAGGATAGTTTTTATCCCAGAAGTTCTCCCTTAGGGGGTGAAATGTGGTTGAAATATTTGTATATGAGTTCTGCTATTTTTGAAGCTATTACCGTAAGGACAGGCAGACAGACAGGGAGACAGGGAGACATATGACCGGACGAACATACGAATAGACGGGCAGGCGCACAGACGGACAGGCGGTCATAAGGACAAACGGACATACGAGAGACGGGCAAACGGACAGACGATCAGACGGACAAAAGGACAGACTGGCAGGCGGACAGGCGGACAGACGTACAGACGTAAAGAAGGACATGCGGACAGGCGGACAGACGGACAGGCGGAGAGACGGACAGGCGAACAGACGAACAGACGGACGTACGGACAAGCGGAAGGCGGACAAACGGACGCACGGGCAGATGGACATACGGACAGACATAAGAACAACAAACCAAGTCAAATAAAAGCTTGTAATAGAAACGTAACGTTTCAAGTTTTTGAGTTGATTCCATTGATTGTAATTTTGTAGTTTTCTGGGTTCACGGTACTGGTTTGTTTCATCAGTGGAAAAAAATAAAATACGATGTAGATGAATATTTTTTTTCATCCCGAGATTCTCGCACTGTGCGTGGCTCCCAACGACAAAATATACTTGAAATGAGTATTGTGGATATTTTGTGTCTATCAGTAATATTTCTCCAATTCGTTGAATTACGTAAAGGTAGACAGTAACCGATAATTTTTTTATTAACGACAATTATCATCCAGGTTGCAAATGTAGAGCACGTATGATATAACTTCATCAAAAATATCGTTTAATATATGAATTATTCCATTCCATTGTTTTTTGGACCTATAATTTGTAGGAACGTTCTTGTGAAATAGCCATGAAACATGGGTTTTTCATCGAAACCAATTATGAAAAGCGAGTAAGAATGATTGCAAGGACGTGAGCGGCACATAATGTCTCTGATAATGTAATTCGTCTTACAATACCGACAAATTTTTTCTTGCCATGGTTGTTCAATATTCTACAGAAATATCCCAGGTGTCACAGAAATTGAAACTATTCATGTTTTTAGTCATTTGGGAATTTCGAAGACCGCAGAACGTGAATTCCATTCAAATTGGATTTAAACTATTTTTTGTTCGTTCAAGAGGAAAAAATATGACGAGAGGTCTCTTTATTTTTTCAATTGCAAAACATACTTAACTATTCACGTATTTAACTCAAAAACCCATGGAAGTAGGACGAATTTTATTTGTCATAGACTTTTTGGCCTCTGGCCAAACGAACATCGTCCGAGAAGAGGGTAAACGAACTTACTAACGAGTTCTACTCTTTGAACCTTGAGGAAAATAATAGATATTTTAATGATTTTTTATTCATAGAATTTTACCTTCATATATCCATACGACCGTGTACTCCTCCTAAACGGCTGAACTGTGTGTGTTCAAGTGGATTCGGGAAGGCTTCGAAGTCACAATTCGGTCCAGTACAAAATATTTTTTTGAATAATTTTTCATTTATAAGTTGAAAGCTAGTGCCAGCGCCTTCGCCACCGACTTCGCCATAATTTTAGTAGTGGATTAGTCGGCGAGCAGGAGAAAGTCTGCTGTGACCGCTAGTAGTTTTATAATAACTCAAATACATATACACATTTCGTTAGTGAATAGTAAGTTATCACGAACATTTAGTATATCAGGTTATACAGGGTGTTTCAAAATTCAGTATCAAGATTTCAGGGGCGTATTTCTTAGGTCAAAATGAGACTTTTTTTCTTATAAACATGTGTCCACAACCGCTTCATTTCTGAGATACAGGATGTTGAAATTTAACAAAAAAATCAGTTCTTTTTCAATATCTCTAAAACCACTTTGGCTTCTCTTTTTAATTTTGGAACATGCAAAGTACACATAAAAATACACTTTTTCCATGGTGAACGTTTTCTTAATTTCCATCAGTGGCGTCCCTGTACACATGACCTGTAATAATTTTGATCAAAATAATGATACGCTACTGTTTTTTTGTCAAATAAGTATTATTTTTATAATTGTCTTCTATCTTCACACAAACATGGTCTTTTGATTTTTTTCCGTCCGACCGACGGTTTTCGATTTAAAAAATAAAAGGTAGTCATTTGCACTTGTACCTAGGCGAATTTTTGTTTGTCTCATTTTGTTATTTGAATCGAAAACTGTTCTTCGTACGAAAAAAAGTCAAAGGACCATTTTTATGAGTAGATAGGGGACATTCATAAAAAATATAATATTCATTAAAAAATAAACATTGGCGTATCATTATCATTTTTGTTGAATTTAAACACCCTGTATCTTAGAAATTAAGCAGTTGCGGACACATGTTTATGGAAAAAAAATTATTTTGACCTGAAAAATATGCCCCTGAAATCTTGATACTGAATTTTGAAACACCCTGTATATGAGATACAATGCAATATTCAGATTATATGTCATATTCTAGTTGTTGTCAGCTTTACTTACATGTTATACTAATAATTGCTATTTTTATTTTCATCACCTTATGAAATTTTCGTAAAGGAAATCATGGCGATTGGTTTAATTTCGAATTATATTGCCACTATCATCAACACATTCTCGATGTAACTTTTTGCTGTTTCCATGAGATTGATCCCTGTATAAATTGATTTTCAAATTTTCTCAATAATTTTATGTGGAAATCACTTTTTTCCTTGATGGATTCATACAAAGCAAGCAAAATCCAATTTTTTCGACAATTGGAGACATTTTTCCTCGATTTGACCTCGCGAGTATTATGTCATATCAGAGAATTCAAATTTGAAATTCAATATCTTGCAATTTTATCTCTGACTGTTAACTTGTCTGATTCTGATTTCTTATTTTTAATAATAAGTAGGAAGTCCCCTTTATATTGTAATATTTCCGAAAAAACGCGACTCAAACCTAATGTGATCATTTCCAACTCATTTTGCACGGAAACCTCATTCTAATTGTCCTGAAGAAGTCAAATTTCCAAAAAAATCCTCACTATATCAATTATTATTTATTGAATCATAATTATAATTATCATATATAGTTTTAATTATCTTTTATAAGAAATCTACTTTGAACCAATATGCGTGGAACACCCGATATAAGTTCATATTTCTGCCCCACACGAAAATTATTATTTATTCACGAGTTGAACAACTTTTTCAATTAACGTCTTTTAAAATTGTTTCTTTGACCTTTTATGGAATGAATGACTGAATAATTAAATAAACCTGGGAAATTATTTTCGATGACCAATAAAAAAAATTGCATTGATCCAATCTTTCTTGTACCAGACACATTCTCATTGTTTATTTCTCCCGAATACCTTGCTTTCACAAATCATTATGTTTCATCAGGGTCAAGTTTATTAAGATCATCATAATGTGTCGTGAATCATAACTTTTGCATAATTTATTCCATACGACACGGTAGTACCCAGTTTTACGCATATTGATTGTTATTTGGATTTCCCGTAGCACCTCAGAATTGTAAATTATTATGTTACAGTATATGCGCGTTTACACCAAAGTTGACAACAGATTGTTTATAGAAGCTGAGTTCGGCTTGCTGACTCTTTTGACTCTATTCACTCGGTAAGCACCATATGCGTTCGGGTATAATGAAAAGCGTCCAAGGAGTGCGAATTTCAGCGTTCGGGTTTTGTGACGGGAGTGGATAGAAGTGACTCCAAAAGTACCACCTCGACCTATGAGGGCACAAGCTAGAGCAGCCTTTTTTTCTCTCTGGGTCTCTGGTTTTAACCTAAAAATGTTATGCAGTTCGAGCAAGGTCAAGTCGAAGCACCGATAAATCATTATTTGAAAATAGGTGATCAATTGTGTTAGTAGATATACACTTTGAAATACAGGTTCTCTTCATTATCAAAAAAGTCGTTCGGGAACTTCGGACACAGAAAACCGCGGTGCTTCAAAATTTGCCACCTGTCTTTATCCACTTTAGCTCCACTCTCACTCAGCTCCAACTCCTTAGAACCAATCCGAACTCACCTAGAGAATATTCGAAGTGGACGAAGCCTCTATTCAACCCAAAGTAATAGAGGGAGAGCTGGACAAGTGCGTCTATGGGAAGCAAGGTAAAAAAAAAACAGAGAGAGAGATTGTTTATAGAAAACTGAAAGTTGTCAACTAAAAGTTGCTCTCCTTAAATTAGAGCAACAAGTTGAAGATTCCTTGTGAAAAACTAAAAGTTGCTCTTCTCAAATTTAGAGCAACAAGTGGAAAACTTGTTTCCAAAGAATTATCGCGAAAGGTTTAGGCAGTGAAGTAGTATCAAGGATATCGGACGAAGAAGACGCAATGATTCCGCGGCTGCCTGTGTCATCATAGCCAGCCACTGTACAAGGAATCCTCGAATATATTGGGCAAGACCCTTTAGGGTCTTTTGGGTTTCAGATAACATCTCCGCTCCGGTAAAGTTCAATCAGGTCACTGGTTTTAGTTCTGGTCCATTCATTCTCACTACAGCCTTCCATCTTGACACAAATACAACGAAAACACACACGAAATCACCAAACACACCTGCAGCTGAAGTACACACGTGCACTGACGATCGTGAGTTGAGTAGGGCGGGGAGATGCTAGCTCCCGATGTCACGACCGGGTAGCATATAAGCAGAACGTACCACGTTTCAGTCAGCATCAGATGTACTGGCTCTCTGATTGGTTGTGACCAAACACAGGTGCATTTTTTCCATCCAGACTGAAACGTGGTGCATTTTGCTCTAGCGTGAATTAGTTTTTTGCTCGCAATAGGCCGCGGGCATGTGACGTCACATGACAACTGTCAATCAGCCTGCTGGACAAACAAACCGTATTTCAATTAACAACAATGGTAATTTAATGAGATTATAGTTGCAATTCTGAGGAGATTATGGGTTTACCCTTAGTATATACCTGTAAGAGGGATTCCCCTCTTTTTGTAATTTGATATTGTAATCATTATTCTTCCTGTTTGCAATGGATTGTTTGTGAGATGGCTGATAAAAGTGATTATTTAAACACCATGTCTATGGATGTTCAGAAGAGATATTTTGTTAGGGGTCGTTGGGGTTTATTCTCAATAATAAATCAAATAATATCATCCCTTTTATTCACATATACTTATAACCCAACTCGTTGACCTTCGCCACCTCTCTTCGACTGTCCGACCGTCCAACTCCGCGCTCTCCCTCTCTCTCCCTCTAAGGTTCTGTCTAGTCCGCCGGCTAGTCGGAACCTTATTCCCTTAAGGTACTCTCCTACAATTTAGAGAAAGTGAAAGAAAATAATGGATGTGATCCTTATTTTTATTGAAATTTGGGGATTGTAGTGAAAAAATTAACTTTTTATGTTGCCTATATTTCCTAGATTCTTTGAACATACTTCCTAGAAAATGTTATGAGTATACCGTTGCCTATTTCAACTTCTCAGTAGAAGTTTGGATTCATGCAGCACCTATTAACAATTATCAATTAACAATTAAACAAAATATAGCATTCATGGACCCAAATTAACAATTAAGTGGGAAAACAAAGCATGTGCACAAGTCAGATTGGTATTTAGTTAATCTTTCTTCGATACATTTTCAGTATCAGATTGTATTGCAATAATTGTAGAAAAAAGTTCAACTTATACTTGCTAATTGTTAATAATTGAAAATTATTAATTGGTGCTGCATGAACCCTTTCTCAAATCTGCTCTTCTAGTTGCCTGAATCCAGAATTCACGTCTCTTTTCAGCAAGATTTAATATTTTTTGTATTGTCGAAAACAGAAGGGAATCGATGGAATGAAACGTTGTCTCTGCCGCTTCTACTTCCACATTTCACAATCGCGCAAAATTGAAGCATTATCGAGAAAAACAAAATTAAAATATGACATAAATGCGCACTAAGCATTTGTAGATCCGTTTGTTTGTCCAGCAGGCTGCATTAACAACTGTCATTTACTGTCGTCTGTCAGATATGCCCGCGGTCTATTGACACACGAACCTAACCTGAGCAAGCTAACCTAGCTTGCGAGTCAAAAATGCCTGAATCACTTTTTTGCTCGCAATTGACACACAAACCTAACCTGAGCAAGCTAACCTAGCTTGCCTGTTCACCACAGGGAATTTTTTCGAATAAATTTCCGGGCGACAAAGTGCACCGTTTTAGTCTGGATGGCAAAGTGCACCTAAATTTGGTCACAACCAATCAGAGAGCTAGAATATCTTCTAGTGATTGAAGCGTGGAGGCGGGGGGACAGATCTCTAATAGTTTCTACAAGTTGCTTGCGCAAAGTGCGCAGAAACAAATCTTCCATGTTTAGTTGTCAATTTTTTTTATCTTCACCGACTCTCCGCGGGAAACCGAAATTTAGTGGCACATTTGTCTCTCCACAAGTGGAAGACAGAAAAAATCGCCACAATTTGTGAAAAACTTTGGTGTAAACACGGCTTAAGAGAGCCGGTAATACTCTCGGGAATTATGATAGTTCTGATGGATCGCACCCTCATGAAATAATAGTCTATAGTCGCCTATTTACGAAAAAGATAGGTTCCTTCGGGAGGTTGCTTAATGACATAATAATAATAATAATAATAATACTCCCTCATAAAGACTCGTAGATTCACGCAGAGGACGGCTATTACTATTATTATTTGACGTCGTGCTCCTAGGCGACTGACTGATTTTTGGTGGCATATTCACTTTTCAGTGGTAGGAAAACCCGAACAACCTACAGCACCACCTAAATGTTTAAACCAACTTCAATGGTAAGATCTATTTAAAAGAAGTGCACGGCCGTGTAGAGGGTAACCAATTTTTTTAATAGAGCTCATTCATTTAAGTTGGTTAAAACATTAATGACTACATAGAGAAGGTGCTGTAGGTTTTCCAGATCCAGATTTTCCTACAGCTGAAAGGTGAATACGCCAACAAAAATCAGTAAGTCGCCTCGGAGCACCACGCCGAATAATAATAACAGCCGTTCTCCATCCGGGCAGTCTATACCTCTGGGTACACTCTACGAGTCTTTATGAGGCAGTAGTACTATTGAGTCATTAAACAACCTTCCGGCAATGAAAACCGAGGCAACCTACCCATTTGGTAAAAAGCGATTATACTATTCAGAAACCAGATGTGCTGCCACACCAGGATGGCCCATTGCCGTAATCCCATACAATAGGAAAGATTGGGTCGAAAATCCATCAGAAAACAACTAATTTCCTGGCTAATACCACGACGAACGTTAAACTACATCCAATGAATTTCCGTTCACAGTTTCTACAAGGCTCTCCGCGATTGCTAGTTGCATGGAAATGTTAATTGAAACATTTGGACCACCTATAGATCGATTTCTGGGTTCTTGCTCTCATCAGTATAGGGTAGGTCTCTGCAGACAATAACTAATGTCTGCAACAAATGGTCCAATTACCTATCCATGTGAAGGCAAAAGCTAAGACACCGCCCGCAGATCGGTGTTAACGAAACTACGAGCGCCATCTTAACCTCAGCCCAACTAAACGATACCCACTTGTTCGCACTGAATGAACAGAATAACAGATGAAGGAATCTATTATTTAACAATGAGCTTATCAAGTTAGAAACCAGATGTCCTGCCATACCAGTATGGTATGTGGGAACCCTGCACGGAAAATTCATTGGATGTAATTCAACGTTCGTCGTGGTATTAGCCAGGAAAGTAGTTGTTTTCTGATGGATTTTCGACCCAATCTTTCCTATCGTAACGGATTACGGCAATGGACTATCCTGGTATGGCAGGACATCTGGTTTCTCACTTGATAAGCTCATTGTTAAATAATGGACTCCTTCATCGATTATACTATTGTTTCATGTGGGTATTACCGTGTCTTGTACTAATAGTGATGTAATTAGCCTTGATATTGAAAATTTCGTTTATATGTTTTATCGTCATATCGTTGGTATTTCCTAGTGGACACATATCTCAAGTCCACTTTTTTCCTAATGAGGGTAACTTTATAGAACCTTCAGCTTCTAAACCGTTAGAAAAATTACAACAGACGTAGTATTTCGATTAGGTATTTGGTAAACATGTTTGTTATATACTGGGAATTCCCAAAATAAATTTAGTCTTGAAGGATCAAGCAGGCGCTATTTGGAAAAAGTGTAACCGTTTGATTTGGTTTATAGTTTGGTATATTGTAGAATTTCACTTTACAAACAAAATAATTTCAGAGCACAACTAAATTCTATGACTAGTTTCCGAGGTTGATGAAAATGGAAAGTGGCACGTTTTTGCCTGTGCGGGTAGAGGACGGTTATTATTATTATTATTTGCCGTGTCTCTCCGGGGCGAGTACTCACTGATTTTTTGGTGACGTATTCACATTTCAGCTGTAAGGAAACCCAGAAAACCTACAGCATTTCGATTGTAAAGGTTTTGAACGACTTATTCATAGATGAAGGCTGAAAAAATTTTATTAGTGAATATCCTAATTGACCCTATAAAAATAATGAAGATATGATCAAATCAACCATCATACTAAAATATCCATCTAGACATTTGAGTGCTTGGAAACTTAATACAGTCATTTTGTGAGGAGTAATTATTCAGTCTGATCTAACCAAAACGAACTAACCTTACGTAGACATTTAAGTGCGTGGAAACTTAATACATACATTTTGCGAAGAGTACCTAATTATTTAGTCTAATCTAACCAGAACGAACTAACTTTACGTAGACATTTGAATGCGTGGAAACTTAATATAGACATTTTGTTGAATTTTCAAATATTCAATAAGGTAAAATGTCAGTGATGTCATGATTTGGTTGTAATACTGACGAGAAGATTCATGAAATTTTTTTAACAAATATATCAAAATATACCGTTTACAATAACAAATTCGGTTAGCAAAAAATTTTCTATCGGAATAACCCTCGAACATTGATAAATATGACAATTTTCTCAAGCTAGTTGCTTATAGGACAACAAACTTTCGGAATCTGCTCTAATCATCAACGTCCTTGGGTTATTACTACTGATAACAATAGCTCTAAACTTAATCCAAAATCAACAAATTTTCAATGAACAAGTTGGGAACCAGATATAATACCTTTTTATTATTCAAACGATTGTACTTCTCATATCACAATCTTTAATAACGAGATAACTTTAGTGATTTGATGTACCTAAGCTAATGTATATTCATAAAAACTGAAAGAAAGTGTTGATGGGATAATTGATATAAATTAAATATGTATGTATATATGGAAATGATATTCCATTCATAAAAAGTTGAATAATACATAGGAGGATCACGCAATAATTATAACTTTTATCAATAATGAATGATGAATTTTATTTAGAATCTGAATTGTTTTTCTAGATTTAGATGCATTCGAGATTTTTTCATAAATCAAGTAATTATAAATGTGAGAACGAGAAATGTTTTCCCCTTCACCACACAAGTAATTGTTCTCGTTGAATGACGACACCACAGGCGTCCAATATCCCATTTCCATTACAAATGTGTGCGATACACAGTGGCTGTTAAGTGCTTATATTTGTTCATCCGAATTGGTAAGTGCACACTGTGTGCCAGAGCAATATATAGATATTTGAGTGCGTGGAAACCTAGTACGGACATTTTATCGATGAGTAATTATTTAGTCTGATCTAACCAGAACGAACTAACCTTACGTGGACATTTTAGTGCGTGGAAACTCAATACATACATTTTGCGAGAAGTAATTATTCGGTCTGATCTAACCAGAACGAACTAACCTTACGTAAACATTTGAGTACGCAGAAATCTAATTATTATTAGTATGGTTTTTTAAGTTTTTTTTTCGTTTTTTTTCGGGTTTTTTTTATTCGAGTTTTTTTTCAGGGTTTTTTTTTCTTTTTTTCCGGGTTAGTTTTACCGTTTACCGTCAGAGTACACCTATTAAATCCCCTTCTGCTTATTGTCGTAATAAACTTCCAATTTTTTTAAAACTTTTATTTAGACTTTCATTTATAAACTATCGAACTCAAACGCAAGAAATACTATTCAGTATATGAATAACAAAGTCTTTTGAAAATTCAAATATTTTCTTGAAAGGTTGAGGCGCGAAACGTCATTGTATTTAAAATAAAGCCTCGAGCTTCCGAGAACATATACAACATTTTTAAAGTTATTTTACACTATATTATTTTATACTTTTCAGTTCAATCCTTTTTCAAATCTTGAACAATTTTCAGAGTAACATAGCATCTTCCCCCAAGTGACAATTTTAGTTTTGTGATAGCCCTCAAAAGGTTCTGAAAACCATAATAATTACTGCTACGATAAAGATGTTTATAGAAAGAAAACACATACCAATAGATATCTCCATTATGACTCAAATCATCACACCAGCGTGAAAAAGGGAATTGTCAAATGTCTTTACAACAGGGCACAAGTGGTTTGCAATTCAACACAAAATCTGAAAGAAGAATTGACTTTTATAAAGTCTGTTCTCAGGGAAAATGCTTATCCAAATGAATTCGTGGAAAAAACCATTGATGAAATTGAAAATAGTACTACACTTTACAATCGAACAACACAACACACAGACATGCGACATCTCTATACACATCCAACTGTCTGAAAAGTTAAAACGGATTGGCCATAGGTATGATGTAAGAACAATATTTAAAACATCCAATACATTGAGATCAATACTCACATATACAAAACCCAAAAACGCTGGTGAATGTTCAAAAAATTGTGTTTACAACATACCTTGTTCGTGTGGTAAGAGTTATATAGGTGAAACATTAAGACCATTGATTGTGCGCCAGGAAGAACATAAAAGTTACATCAGAAATCGAAAAATAACGGGTTCGAAAATATCCGAACATATTCTAACATCTGATGGCGATCATATGATGGAATGGAATAATACCAAAATTTTATTGAGAGAATCAAATCAAGAAAAAAGAAAGTTAAAGGAAACCGCGTGCATTCTTTTATCGAACAACTGCTTTTCAACCAATTCCATCGAAATGGACCGCACCTGGTTACCTCTCCTCAGAGATGAAATGAGAACTAATAGAATGGTGATTGATTGATACCGAACACCCTATGTATCAAGATACCAAATGTCAATTAAAAGAATGTATGACGGATTTCATTTGACTCTGTCAAAGAAAGATCTTATTTCCAAAACCGCAATTCAAATTCAGCGTCTTCATAAGAAGTTTTGATAACGGAGGCAGATACAGCCTCCAAAACGTCAAAAATTTTCAAAAAAAGAGAAGTATTCTTTGTTAATTCGATGTCATTTTTTCAGATAGGCAAATTCAGTGTAGGGAACGTTAATTGTGGAAGGTCATAAACCCAAAAAATCATGTCAAGAATCGGATTTTCTCCACATAATCAAACTTTCAATCAATATGTTTTGCTGTTACAATATTCATAAAACTGCTATGAGTGTACAAGGAGGTTCCCAGGGCACTTATACAACCAAATTATAGTGTGTTATAAAATCTACATGTTATTGAATTCGGATACAAAATGGCTTTTTCATTTACCCAATAAGTTTTTTCTTCTCAGTCACGTGAAATCAGATCAAAATTATTAATGGGAAAACCTGTATATTTTGGCATATCTATGTTCCTCCCGATGAAACGATTGAGATCTCAAAACCCTAATGAAAATCCAATGTCAGTTTTATTATAGAACGATGGCAAAGAGTGCTATAAAACCCTTATAAATCCAAGTTTCTATATGGACTATTTAAAGACCAAAACGAGTTATCGTGCATGTGTGAATAGCCTTCATAAACCTTCATAAAAAGAAAAGTATTTAAATTCTAGATGATTTCATTTTATTGGTTTCAGAAGAGCTCTCTAGGAAGGTATTAGAACCAAGTCATGACCCGCTTTAAACGAATCTAAAGTCAAATCAAATTGTTACTCGAGCTGAAACTTAGAATTATCAAAATATTGGTCCGTTTAAAAATAACCATCAATACTTACGACCAGTCTGTTTACTACGTCTAATTTGTTATGTGTGTTGTTTTCATTTGAATCCAATCATTTTACGATAATCATCCACTATAACTTTTTGCCAACCTTGAATGTTATGTAATCTTTTCTACTCAAATATTTGCTATGTTTGTTTTGATGAAAAACAAGTCTATTTTTAACTTTGGGCCAATTTAAGAATGCAAAAATATGAATCTTGTTTTAATACTACAAATAAATGTTAAGGAGGATGATGACATACCCGAGGTGCTAAAATGGATATTTCGATTTTCCAATGAAAAAATGTAGACTAGCAAAAATGTCAATATGTAATTTTCTATCCAAACATATTTCAACACTTTTCTTAAAATTAACAGATGTAATATGGATGGTGTAAAATTCAGTTCCAGAAATTTTTTGAAGGTCACGAATATTTTACAGCTTATAAAAAAATTAGAAATAATTCAAGCACGGAAGAAAAAATTTAACACAATTGTATTTTGAGATTTGATAAAGTTTTTTTTTATATTACTATATACAAATTTAAATTACTCAAAGTGGTAGGAATGTTTTTGTTTTCAAAATAGGGTTACAGAGTGCTGTTTCTACATGCAAAAATATAAAAAAGAAATTAATCTACATAGGTCTGCAAATACTCCCCAAGGGAGGTACAGCCCTGTTAAAATATCCCCCATGGATTCTCGTGATGAGTTTTTTTTTTAGTGTTTCCCTCGTGTTTCCTAAATACGGTAAGAAAAAAAGTTCCTATGAACATATGTCCGGAGTTGCTTCGTTTCTGAGATACAGAGCTTTGAAGCTTTTTTTAATTTCAATGCCCTGTATCTCAGAAATGAAGCAATTCCGGACATATATTCACATGAACTTTTTTTCTCAAAACAACCTAACGAATCAACCTCTGTAGTTTTGTACCATAGTTACAAAAAAACGCAAAAAAATTCTTATTGTTTAGTAGCACTGGTGGCGATTGAAAATTTGTGCTATTCATCATCTTATACGACAGCTGAACATGTCGGTAGCTGCCAGTCTACAGTATCGGAAATTTTTCATCTGGGGTATAGACAGAAATCTACGCGAGCAACAAGGAACGCAATGATATGATAATACCACATAAATAAGAGAGACGCACTACTGTGCGCCTATCCTGTTACCCCACCCGATGAATTAACAGCTCACGGCGATATTCCTTCCTCGAGCGAGTAGAGGAGAAATTGTAATGCTCTCTCAACATATTAGCAAGCTATTCTTTACGCTCTCATGAAACCACCATACCCAAGATGAAAACTTTCCGATACTGTATAACGATTCATAGCAATATTTCCAAAACGAATCAGTTCAATTTCTGGATGAATCCTACCAGTGAATTGCCTACTTAAACAGTTTACCCCCACCACACATAATCCGTAAAAAATTAACTGCAAATTATTTTCAGTGAATATGGGGAGGAAACGAGGGTCATCTTGAAAAAAAGTCTAAGTAGATAGCCTGGCAACTTAGACGAAAAAATAACTAATGTGGAATGAATAAAAATTAGTACATTGTTATGTTCTAAGATGTTTTAATAATGTGTTCTGTGCATGGAGATGCCCGTCAACTGTCAGTTATGTCAGGAGAGCATCTTGTCGGATCTATGAGAGTGGTCGTTGTGATTTTGTCGTCATGTTCATACAGCTACCTTTTAATTAAATACAAACCAAGGAACCTACAAGTATCGTTTCGTTTATTTCATAACCCGATACATATTATACATATTATTAGACCTGAATTTCTGAAGCTTTTCAGGAATTCAGTTGACCAATATTGTTGTGGATATAGCAAATCAGTTAACCAACAATCTTCAAAAATCTCGGTTTTTTAAAGAAGATTGACTCAGCGACTCTCTGAACCTAAATTTCACATCGTTAATACCGAAATAATTTTTTTTTGCATATGGTTGGTAGTTACTTTTTATGAGGTCTACATCACCGACATCATATGCATTTTTAGCGGATTTCGCCAATAATCTTTTCCATGTATAATCAGTGTTCGTTTGTCTGTACTCATTAAATTAAAAAAATGCGTCTCAATTTCACTGAGACAAGGTCAAGTGGAAAGAATCTTCATCGTTTCCGGTAAGTTCATTTCCAAGGTTTTTCGGCCGGTCCATGTTCAACTAATTAGTGCTTGATAAAAATGCAACATGCAAGGTCACCTTCATCGTTAGTGCAAACAAATGGAATGTGCATTAATAATGCAATGACATCAGGAAATACAGGAATTAAAAAATGTGATATCCATTTAACAGGTATATTGACTTTCCACAAAACAATCAATTTACAAGGTTTCCAAGTTCTATAAGTATTCGTTACGCACTGAACAATAACGTCATAAATTTCACTCATTTGTCAAATTCAACAATTTAACAATGCATTTACATGGGTTCATTGATGCTCACAATCGATCGAACCAAAATTTCAATAAGTTTTATATTTCAGGAATCAATTTATCATCATAGTCCAAAAGTACATCAATTGTTTGAAGTTTATGATGTTCAGGGAACATCGTAATATCCGAGGGAAAGTATGTAGGATTTCATGTTCTTTTTGAATTTATGCATGCTGTATGCTTCAGAGATTACGTCCTAAGGCAGAGTGTGTTCTAAAGCTTTACCGTTCATCACCTAAACCTAAACTGTAGATATCGTTTTAATTTTTTCCTATGTAAATTAAAAAAAAAAATCATGTATCAAGGAACTGAAATTTGGACCCTGGGAAGGCACAATTAAATCATTGAATAGGAGATAGCACCCTTATTTCAACATATTATAACGTTATCTATAAAACAGCAATTTGTTTTTCAAATTCCAAAACGGTTAATAGTATTTCCAATACATGAAAAGGGTGATAAGGATGTGTACCAATTTATTTTTTCAATAAAGTATTTGCGAAGTAATTGAAGAAGAGAGTAAATGATTTCTTCGAACAAGTCAAATTCAAATAATAAATATCCCATCAACAATTTGGTTTGGGTATCAACAGACGATTATACATCTGAATAGACGGAAGAAATTAAATACCTAGACGTTTATTCATAAAAATGTCTCAGTAGGTATGTAAAAATTGTCCATTTGAATTAGAATAAACAAAGAAAATCACAGAAACATACCACTGGATTGAAACTAACTAACAACTGGTTTGTTTCTAGATCTTACTGTCGATCACTTTCAGTTATCAAAGCCTGAGGGATTGTGAACAATCAGTAAAAATCGGTAAAACTATAAGTCTTGAAAAAAATATATCTTATGGAGTGCCACAAGGAAATGTTTTTGAACCAATATTTATCTCTTTGTATATTCACCCACTTCATAGATTCGCCGATGACAGCCATCCTTCACGTCTCTAACTCATGGATGAGTCTAAAAATAGAAACTAAACAAGATTTGAGAAACATCTTCAACTGTTACAGAAAAACAAACTAGCTGAACGTTTGAAATGGCGCCTACGTTAAGTGCCTTATCACTGTCTATTACGGTCTAAAGTCCGGTGTCTGACGAGTGCGCATCAGCTGTTCATGTTTTCAGCTAGTTTGTCGAACTGTAATTTCATTCAATTTCGGGACAACTTATTATATTCCATTTCCTAGCTACGAAAATTATTTTATCAGACTTCAGAAGTCTGGAGATCCAAGTAAAGTGAAGATATTAAATGAAAACGAGTATTAAGATGAAAAATACAGTGGAACTAACCTAGCTGAATAGGTGGAATTGTGCGTACGTTCATGTTGATTAGGTTATCACTGGATATATTACGACCTATAATCCGTTGTGCTACGAGTCCGCATCACGTTTTCACGTTTCACGTACTATTGATTCTCATCTCGGATAGAAGTATCAAACCAAGCTGGTTAGTAATACGATCAGAATTCTATGTACGAAACTGTGTTGCCATGCCTCACAATTTGCGACCAACCTCTGTCCTACCTCACAATTTGCGCCCAGCCTCAAGGGAGGTCACAATGGTCACATACTCATCTGATAACATAAAGTTGTCAGTCTGAAGGGACGCTCTTCAACAAATGCTGCTCTGTGGGTATGACAGTTAACGAAGAACGTAGAAACAAAGGACGGAAACAAACAACGCCAGTCGGACTTGTAACTCCACTTATATTCGGATTGATAAGATCATTGATGGAGGCCAATAACAATACCAACCTCTATTCAATTTGAGGGTTTGTGTGCTGGCCCTGGTGACTTATTTGCAGTATAATGAGGGTTGCTCACCTGATCCAACAAGTCTTTCATAGCAGAGATGGTTTCCTCCAAACAATACAGGGTTAATAATTGCAAATAACACGAGTTTTGAAATTCTTCGATGGATAATGCGCATTCGTGCTGTCATTGTCATTTTTCATTAGTTAAATAAGGGTGCAATGCTCATCGATGGATCCATCGATGAATTTAAAAACTTGCCCAACATCCAAATATATAGTAGAGTGTAGAGAGTTTATCTCAATCCACACAAACAAACAAATAGGGATTTTTACAGAGCAATATATAAACTCATAACAACATATTCAATAATTTATTCATTTAATTATTGAAAATATTAATATATCCAAAAGACTAAAGTCCAATGCATGGCCCCCACAAGGCTGGGGCTGGGTGGACCCCTGGGTCCAGGGCCCGTGCCTGGGAGGGGGCCCGACCCAGCCTACTTATTATTTTTTCATTTATTATAATTCACCTTAGTGTGTTAAATTAATATATTTGTTGTGGCCATCTTTATATATATATATATATATATATATATATATATATATATCGATATCGATATAAGAACATGTATTTATTGAATATATAAATTACCATTTTTTAGTAATTGAATTTTTCTTTTTTTTAGTCGTTTGTCTCCAGCTTTCCATTCATTAAAAACGGAAGTCTAATTTTTTTATTCAGCAAATTTCATCAAACAAATTTTCTAAGGATCGATGATGATAAATAAACACTTACTATCTCAGTCAATGAAGTATTTCATGACATGTTGATATGTCAAATGAGTTTTTCTATCTCACGAAGTCCCATCGGATGTATACTCTATCACTTTCGTTCATATTTTTATCATTATTTCAAAATCAGCATTTTTCTTGTAATTGAACCCTATTTTTATCAAATGCGTGCGCTCCTGTCGGTTGTGGGAAGGTCACAGTCTATCGCTACCTTCTCTCTTCCCCGCAGCCCGCGTGCCAACAAACTGAGCGACTTCACAGCGATCCGTTGTAGGTATGGCAATGCTGAGTCCATCTGTATCTATACGATATTATACGTCCATGAGTGAACCCCGTTGAAAAAACGATCTGCATGTTCCTAATGAAGAGTTTGTATTATACTCAATCCAATTTGCTGTTTGAATTTTCCAAGAGCCCGGTTTCCGAATAAGCTTTTACTAACTCCGACGCATCAAGCTATCAAGTAATATAACAAGATTTCCCAGAATTTGTAAATGAAACAAAAGATAGATACAAGAATGGAGTTCCTCTCATAATATTCACGAAAGCTCGAAGATTCAATCGTTTGTCTGCGAAGAACAAATATTTGAAAAGACTGGAACGAGAGCTTCTCGAGATCCCGGTAAACATAAACGATTGTGTCAAACGGGAAATTTCAAAATTCTTGATGTTGGAAACTCATTCATTATAATTGGAATCTGAACGGGTTGCGAAGCTAAGGGTGTCTTTTGACAGCTCTTGATTTATTTTGTGAAATAACAGTGTCACGTCTGAACGAGACAGTAATTTGAAACGTTTAAATCTGAAGTGATTCTCTCTTGAGAAATCCAGGGTGGGTTGAATGAGCGCTGAGTTATGTACCTGTTTTACTGAAATTTGATTGCCTTATGAGAGGAAATATATAGTTCAATAAAAAGATCTCTATCGAAGCGGTCCAATTTCTACCGCGTCTTTCAATTCTACAGTGGCACAAATATATTATATCTCTAAACAAGCAATTCTTAGAAATTATATATTTCAATATTTAAACTAAGTTACTAAAAGAATATGTTCAAAGTTTTGCATCCTTGAGTTATTGTATGCTGTCATCTTCACGGCTCTACTTAAACTGCTTGTTCCTTTTTGCTATTTGCCCTTTCATTCTGTTAGAACTTTGATACCATGGTCGAGAGGACGAGCGATGATATGGGACGTGACATGTTCAGATGTTTCTGCAAAATCAAATATCCGGGCAGCCCTTGTAACCCCTAGGAAATTAGCAGAACAGACAGAAGAACGCAAACGAACCAAATATCAATCGTTCAAACATAATATATCAATCCTCCTGAAGAGCTTGGCAAAGCGAAATAGATTTTCGTCGACCAAAATGTATTGGGAATTAAATGCGATTGAAGCGAACCTTGCCTCAATGAAATGAACGATTTCTGTGAGTGATATTTTTTTAATAACATTCTCCTTATCTAATTCATTTAATGATTTTTTCAATGAAAACTAGAGAGAATTAAATAAAATCAGCTATCTGAATGGAATTGCTAATTTTCACTTTCGGATTTTTTCTTTCCTTTTCATTTAGAGTCTTTTCACAATATCTATCAGATGTAGTTCAATGTCCAGCGTGGCTTGTGCCGAGGAAGTAGTTGTTTTCTGTTAGATATTACAAATAAATCACATTTTTCATTTTTCAATTTTCATGGAGAATGTTCCCCTTTTCATAATTACATAATTACAAATACCCATGGTATTTGAAATGCTAGGTAGTTTCGGACCAAATTGCCTTCAGATCAAATTGGTAAAAAATCAAAAGATATCACGGGAAACAAGCGGTCGACAAATTTCTTGATGCAGTCTTAATATTGATATAGCCAGCGGAAACGCAGCCTCTGTAATCGGCTCAATGCCTAATGCTGACATCCTAGGAGCAATATACAATTTATGATGTTGAATGTTGAATATTGTCGGTGTTCACTTTTTCATTCATAATTTTCATTGTATACTGTATTGACATCTTAAATAAATATAAAAATTAGAACACTTCAATGCTTTTATGTTTTAACTGTGTTCCATCAATCTGTGTGGGTAGGTGGTTATCTTTTTATTCAATCCTAACGCCTCAATACATTCCCTTATAACTTGAATCAATCAGGAATTTTACTGGATTGATGTTTCTCCGAGTTCATGTTTTTTATTTCAGAGTTCGTTGTTGCTAGTTTCCTGAATTGTTTTGTGGAGTTAATTTGTTGTCTTGTTGTTGACCTCTTTTATGAGAAGAAACCACACAAATATGGACTGCATTCACATACATCGGTCACCAAACCAGAAAATATCAAATATCCTAAAACCGCTGAACATCATCATCATTAACAAACCAAACACGAAAATAACACAATAATTTAGCGGTTATGAGGAAGATGAAAACAAAAACATGAACGGAGTGTACAGCATACAATGTCTAGATTGCAATAAATTTTACATCGGCCAGACGAATAATCCAAAAATATGAAGAAAATAAAAAAGTATGAGGCGCCGTTCAGGTAAAAAGTGTTTTTGCAAATATAAATAATTTCTGTCAATCTATTTATTAATTGTAGCAATATATATTATTTTGTGTGCCAATATATTTATTTTCCATCAAACACAATATATTTACATTTTAAGTGTTACTAATATAAAAAAACGTGAAGTCTCATATATTTATAAATTTGATCTATTTTATGTCGTCAAGAGATGGCGCAATCGACGCGATTGGTGACACGTTCGAGCATATGACAACACGGGAACGAAACAAAGTCATTAGTACAGAAATTGCTGAATAGATGGCGGCAGTATAATAGTTCAGATTGGGTCATTTGGTGCCTTCGTTTGACTCACACATAGGGTCACTAAATTTAGAAGGCCGTGCCGTTCAATTAAGTGCCCAGTTGTAAATTAGAAAACTACACTATAACAAAACTGCCTGTGCTACTGCTATCTGTTAGCCACTTTATGTGCTAATGACTGCCTAGTTGCCATATTGCTACATGCTCGAGCTTGGACAAATCGCGTTGATTGTGCCATCTCTTATGACATAAAATAGATCGAATTTATAAATATATGGGAATCAACGTTTATATATTTGTAATGCTTGAAAAGTGAAAATATTGTGTTTTATCGAAAATAAATAAATCGGAAAGCAAAATGAAAATATTTGCTACAACTAATAAATATATTGACACAAAATTAAACAAGCAGTTCAACTGGAGCCGTGCAGATGACAGCACTAACTGATGCCAAAAGCGCTTGCATATAATAACTCAAGGTTGTGAAACTTTCAACAAATCCTCTTTTTGACTTGGTGTGAATTTATAAAAAATTATATATATTTTTATTCGGTAGGTATCTCGAAAACTATTTCAACGATTTGGATAAAATCTTGTATCAAGATAAAGATTTGCTTTTTAAGTTCATCCATATAGCCGTCTTTTCTAAAAAAACGCAATTATACGCAATTCCTGCGCCCTATTATACTTTGATGTTCACTCAAGCAGAGAGGATGAATACGAGTAATAAAGCCCCTGAAGTCTTTGAAATAGTCCTAACAGGTTTTGGAGGAGCATTTGTTGCAATTGAGAATTTTCACTGTGACAGTTATCACAAATAGTAAGTTTTTTCTGTTTTGCTGTTTTCACGTCCGCTATTCAAATCATAGGTCATATGAGGGTAAGAATACAAAATGAGCGAAGCTCGGTCGCCTAGATATTCATCAATAATTATTTGTCATGTCTTATTTTTACGGCTAGAATATTTACATACTCTAGAATAGTACATTGTGTATCTAGTAGTAGATTGCGAGTCAACCACCAAATGAAACGAATTTGTGAGTAAATTTTTTTAATGACTTTCCTAATCAACAATTTTTTTCATTGCTAACTTCAAAATTTTCTCAATGACAATTCCACAACAGCAATACTATAGTCAAATCAATCCACAATAATATATCCTGCCTACTTGATTTGATGAAGAAAAAGGTCAGATTGTTTTGAAAATCATTGAAATGTCACTCATGTTCTCGACAATGGTCGCGATCATATAATTTAGCTATGGTGTGACTGGATGCACCCTCTAGACTCACTACGATCGATTCAGCCTTCCCAGGCCTAGAGCGCTCTTACAATGCGATTCGCATTTGTTTCGTTACCCCGCGAATTGCTATCTAGATGAGTAGGTAGGTATGTCAGAAGCTACGAACGATTGACAGTATCGGTGAGATCCCCGTGTGATTATATCTATTCATGACCTGATCAGAATACTCGCATCGAAACGAAGTTGATATACAGGGTGTTCGGCATGAAATAGTTACTCGTATTTTTCAGAATCACAAATGAAAAACAAAGAAAGATGAATTGAACTGAATTAAGAGAACTGCCACTGAAATAATTATAATATTCCAAGTAGCTTGAATTTTTCCTTAAATACTTCAAAATGACTTCAAAACTCAAGCTTTTCAAAATTTGAAATTTGACTCGACTCGATTTACGATGTGAAATAGTAGAGCAGCATTGATCAAGTGTAAAAAGTGGCGGCTAGAGAATAATTGTTTGTCTGATTTAAGTGATTTGTCCGTAATGGAATCGGAACTTTTTCAAAGCAGCGGCTCAGAATATATCGTAGATGAAAAAATGTCAAAATTTGATGACATCGAAACAGAAGTAAAAAGTGCAGGATTGAGTTGAGAGTTGAAGTTAATAAAAGTGTATCTAATTTACGAATAAAATTACGGATTATTTCATAGTCGTGAAAGATCCTAAGAGTAATAAAAATGCTGACAAACAACGCAAATGTATCCTATGAACGGTGGTTTTGAAAATGAAAAACTGCAGAAACATCTTCACTGAGGCAACATTTGCAAACTAAACACACTAGAGTCTACGAAAAAAAAATCGGTAGATCCAGGCAACCTATAATTCCGGGGCAAATACCTCTACAGGTTTGAGTAGGCGTAGCACAATTTCAGTTTCGAGTTGGCTCCAGAAGGTAATATCTTATTAAAAAAATACAATATAATAATACAAACCAAAAAAACAGATTTTGTATGTATAAACAGACTAACAGTTAATTTGTATAACATAAAATATTTAAAGCTAAAGCGTGAAATTCTTATATGTATTTGAGGAACAATAAAATATATTTCTACTTTTGAAAAACAAAGAATTCATGGATAGTGTAATTTCTGGCAGAAATAGGTCCATCATAAGAAAACTATCCAAAAAGACGAATTCATTTCTAGAACTGAATTTTAGAAAAATTGATATATCTACTGATAGTAGCAAACCATAACGACCGTTGCATTCTGCCAGAGTATGCGTTTATTAAAAATATATCAGAAATTAGCCAATAATTCTCATTGTTTAGGCATACCAAATAAATTTTAAAATTTTTAATCTGAGTTTTTAGTTATATAGCCCAGCGGCCGCACTACTTTTTGTTGAATTTTCTATGAAAAATGGTGTTATAACTCTCGAAATTATTGTTAAATTTGTTAAAGTTGTTTTTTCCGTTAACCAACTGTCGTCCCCTTACGAACGGCAGCCCTCAAAAGTCGAAACTTGTGCCAGCCAAGATTAACGAGGTCTTACCTTTTAACGTGCGATTTCCAGCACTTTCTCGGGCTATCAGATAAAAATCTGTAGTCGCTAGGATTCGAACCTAGCCGACCAGCAGTCAATGGTTTTGAACGCTACAGTCTCAACCACTGAGCTACTTGGCCCTTTACTTTTGACTGATATTAAAAATTTTGGTATCATTTGATTCGTCGAAACTATGTGTTATACAACGTGCGTCATAAAATTGTCATTTGAAAAATATATGAAAATGGCAAACAGATTATATTACCACTTCCAAACGACGGCTAGTGGTAAAGTATTGTTCAAAATGCCATATCTCATTTTCTTGAGCAACATTGCATTCGAAAAGAATTTTTCACATCTGGAATTTATTTTTTCTCATAAAAAAATCATAATAATTATATGAAAAATTATGCTCATTATATTCCGAATTTGCTCTAGATTTCAAAATGTGAAAAAATAAAATGTGTTCCTTTCAAAAAGACCATTTTTGGAGAAACCAGAAGCGCTACAGAATTCGTTTTTATCTAAAATAGCCTCCTGAATTTTCGCTAAAAAATAGGGGTGCGCTATCTCTCAGACTCACCCGGTATAAATCTCAGGCATATATGCCTGTCAATGAGACTAGTGTACAAGGGTTGTTTTCCCAATGAAACCAGATAAGAAGTTGCAGCAAAAATGTTAGCAAATTATTGGGTTTTTCCTGGGCATTCGACATCAATGGTTCATCTTCTCTAGTTCGTGGATGAAATGAGCTGCAAGTGAAATTGTTTTCCAAAGCTTTGGCAATATTCCAAAACGAGCGGGACCCGTTAGGACACTCAAAGAGATTTGATTGCTACTTCTGTTAGCCCCTTTCGAGAATTAGTATCTCTTCTCGCACATGTTTCTAGTTCCACATAATATACAGGCTGATTCACGGTGGATGGCACATTAGACGTATCATTAGACGGATCACTTTGAAAATTTAATGGAGGGCATATTCGGACATTCTCTAGCCAACTAAAATATTTTCGACAATGCGGTGATGCCGCTTCTATTAGAAAGCAGTAGCAACTTTGATTTTTCAAATGGAACACTCTGTATATAATATTATTTTTGGAATCTCCAACAATTGCCCGACAACTTTTCTTGATATTTCCCTATACCTATCTGTTACCGTTTTCGAAATAAAAATTAATTTCAATTTTTTTCTTCGAAAATCATGACTTCTAAAAATGCCGATATCTTTTAGTTAAGAAGTACTATGATATCGAAATTTGGTTTGGAGTTAGGTGATACTTGGACACTTCCCACACGTTAGCCTAATCTCCGTTACTTCAATACAGGGTGGTAAAAAAATACAGTTTTTTCGTTTGCTTGAAAAAGTTGCTGAAATTTGATTATTTCAAATGGTACACCCTGTATATTATTGAAAATTCGGAAAGCTGCTGAAATTTGCTTTCTTTCTATGTATATCATACCTATACCTAACTAGTCAAGTTTCGGACTTATGAGCATTTATTTGTGAAAATGTCCCTTCAGAATGGTATTTCTATTCGGTATTTGGTAAGCAGGCCATGATTACTATTTGACAGTAGCGTTGTGACATTCTCCTAATAATATCGACATTTTCGTCACTTCAGAAGTTGCAAATACCTTCAAAACGATGGAACAAAACTATTCAAACGAAGTTCTTATGAATTTGTTTATTATTTTTGGACAGTGTGATAAAATTATCAGCAGAACATGTAGAAAGTTCAATGAAATGTATCCGAATCTACCGCCAATGAACCTCAAGAAATTTATACGAATTCAGAACAATTTCAATGCATTTGGATCAACTTTAAAAGCACCAAGAAACTTGCCTCGACCCGTAACTTTTGAAGACAACCAGATTATGTCTTAGCATATTTTCACGCATTTCCCGAGTCATCGATAAGAAGTGCTGAAGAAGATTTGGGTATAAAATATTCATCGGTTCAAAGAATCTTGCGAAGACATAAAATGCATGATTATAAATTCACCAAAATTCAAGCAATGAAGCCTCAAGACCCTCAACAGAGAGTAGAATTTTGTGAAATGTTGTTGACACGCATTCAAGAAGATCCACTTTTTTTAAATAAAATTATTTGGACTGATGAATCGAAATTTTCGAGAGAAGGGATTTTCAATAGAAAAAATCGTCATTATTGGTCCAGTGAAAATCCTCACGTCACAAAAGAAGCCGTATTTCAAGAAAAATTTAGTTTTAATGTCTTCTGCATGTTGATGGACAACAAATTGAGGTACGTGATATACGAGGAGTCATTAACATCCAGAAGCTACCTGAATATTTTGGAGAATACTGTAGGAGCTCCTGCACATTGCACAAGAGAAGTGAGCGCAGAACTGTAAATACTTTTTGACGATCGGTGGATGAGGCGCTTGGGACCATGGAATTGGCCAGCGAGATCACCCGATCTTAATCCATTAGATTTTTATTTGTGGTGAATGTTTAAATAAAAAGTTTACAAAATACCCGTGCGTTCGAGAGATGAATTGTTAGAAAGGATTGCCCAAACATTTGAAGATTTGGATCCCAATGAAATCAGATCTGCCACCACGAAAGCAGTCAACACCCGCATTTTAAAGTGCTTGGAAGTGAACGGACAGCGATTCGAACATATTTTGAAATATTCCACATGATTGTTTTACTTTTTTATAATTATTCATATCAATATTTCCAATTTCAAGTTTCTTGGTGCTTTTTTAAAGTTTATCCAAACATATTGAAATTGTTCTGAATTCGTATACATTTTTTGAGGTTCATTGGCGGTAGATTCGGATACATTTCATTGAACTTTCTACATGTTCTGCTGATAATTTTATCACACTGTCCAAAAATAATAAACAAATTCATAAGAACTTCGTTTGAATAGTTTTGTTCCATCGTTTTGAAGGTATTTGCAACTTCTGAAGTGACGAAAATGTCGATATTATTAGGAGAATGTCACAACGCTACTGTCAAATAGTAATCATGGCCTGCTTACCAAATACCGAATGGAAATACCATTCTGAAGGGACATTTTCACAAATAAATGCTCATAAGTCCGAAACTTGACTAGTTAGGTATAGGTATGATATACATAGAAAGAAAGCAAATTTCAGCAGCTTTCCGAATTTTCAATAATATACAGGGTGTTCCATTTAAAATAATCAAATTTCAGCAACTTTTTCAAGCAAACGAAAAAACTGTATTTTTTTACCACCCTGTATTGAAGTAACGGAGATTAGCCTAATGTGTGGGAAGTGTCCAAGTATCACCTAACTCCAAACCGAATTTCGATATCATAGTACTTCTTAACTAAAAGATATCGGCATTTTTAGAAGTCATGATTTTCGAAGAAAAAAATTGAAATTAATTTTTATTTCGAAAACGGTAACAGATAGGTATAGGGAAATATCAAGAAAAGTTGTCGGGCAATTGTTGGAGATTCCAAAAATAATATTATATATAGAGTGTTCCATTTGAAAAATCAAAGTTGCTACTGCTTTCTAATAGAAGCGGCAACACCGCATTGTCGAAAATATTTTAGTTGGCTAGAGAAAGTCCGAATATGCCCTCCATTAAATTTTCAAAGTGATCCGTTGTCTGGTTCACCAGAAACGTCTAATGTGCCATCCACCGTGAATCAGCCTGTATGTATAGGTATCATC
Source organism: Chrysolina haemoptera (assembly GCA_958298965.1). Classification (NCBI taxonomy): domain Eukaryota; kingdom Metazoa; phylum Arthropoda; class Insecta; order Coleoptera; family Chrysomelidae; genus Chrysolina; species Chrysolina haemoptera. The sequence goes on along the minus strand of OY282586.1, from coordinate 49,353,412 downwards.
AAGTGGTCAAAATGTAATTTTGGTTTTTAAAATTCAACGACATTTTGGGAACAGTTGTCAAAAACACGAAAAAATTGCACTTTCCATGAAACTTGTAAAAAATGTTTAGCATTGAAATTAACATGAATTTTCACAAAGTATCGAATATACCTACATATTCAGTATTCATTCAATATCATTTCTGATTGACGTGAACATCAATTCTACATAACGATGTTTTGAAGCAAGTGTGACAAACCTGCTGCGAAATACATTCTGATTAATGTTAAAAGACAGCGAAGTCGCTTAGATTTTCACATACTCTATGGTGATTATCAATTAGCAGCTAAACATGTTTTCTGTTGAACTCATGTAGGTAGTTAAAGTTGTATTTTATGTAGTAAGTGTATCAGGACCGTAATATATTATAAAACGACCAGTATTTTCCACGAAAATTAATTATCCCCATAAACTTTTCCATGGTTTCTAGGGTAGCCATTTAGATACGTGGAAATGTTAATGGAACGTTATTTGCAATAACACCGTTTGTATTTTCCAGATTAGTATATTAAGTATAAAGTACAGATAGCATGATGAGAATAAAATAAATATAGACTATTATTCGTAGAATGTTAGCTACGAAGAAGAAAAATAGTGATAGTTATAAAAGTAGTAATAACTAGCGAGAAAAGTTGTGGCCATTTTTCTGAAGAAAAATATTTCAGCTCATCCAATACCACTCAATACTAGCATCCAAACAATTGCTGTAAAAACATCTAACCCATTCCCAGTAACCATTTGTAATATACATTGATTGGAACATTCATAGTGGGAGACTTCAATCCACGCAATCCCCTGGGGATCAGATCATCTGGATGTAAGAGGCAGAAATCTAGAAAATCTAGCTGAGCGCACTCGACCCATCGCTATGCTCACCAGGACCAACATTAAAATTTTCATGGGAACTTGAAAATGAATTCCTTTTCTTGATCGATTTACCTAAAAAATTAAAATTACAACAAGCAGATTGGGTCCAATTTCAAGAGCAAGCTGTTTTGAGCGAAACAAACTCCATCGATACAATAACAACGACAATAATAAACGCTTTTTTCGGAGTATCCCAGTTACATCGGGAAATCCAAGACAACATCTGGTACCTTGGTGGAATATGAATACAGCAGAAGCGGTACGAAATAAAAAGAAAGCTCTCAATAAAATCAAAAGATATTCCACTAAGGAAAATATGATAAGTATCAAACACCCCAGAGTGAATACCCACCGGGTCATATAATAAATTATAAAACCACACTGTCTGAGGTATGGAAAAAGGTGAAGGCACTTGATGGAAGACTGCACATATTTCAACATCCAATGATCACTGTCAATAACACCAGCATAACAAATACAACTAAAGTCACTGAACTATTTTCTGATCATTTATAGTGAAAACTTCAATGATCCTTTCCAAGAACAGAAGGAAGCCCGTGATTCAATCATTGATTGGGGTAAAAACGAACATCCAACTATAATATATATATATAAAATATAAATCTTCCCCCGGGCCAAACCAAATCTGCTACGATATGATACAGAACCTCAGCTATCAGTCCAAAGTGGAACTGTTATTAGTGTAACACAAAATTTGGGCAGACGGTACATATGAGACAAGTGGAGGGAGGCTGTTATAATCACAATCCGCAAATTAGAAAAAACCCCAATGACAATCAACAGTTACAGGCCGATATCACTAACAAACTGGCTCGGCAAAATTTCAGAAAGAATTGTCAATACCCGCTTGATTTGGTACCCACTATCGTCATCATTTAATGCACTTCGTTTTCCTGAAATTAAAAATACCTACTTTCTACACTATTTATATCATACCTCCTCCTTCCTGTTATTAAAAATTGACGGGAATCCGTGGACGGATAGTGCATCCTTACCGCTTCTGTTCTTGCAGGTAACAATTTCGCAAACATGAGATATTTTTAAATAAAATTGACTTAAATTCGTTTGTCGACTCTTAGACGTGACCGCGATCTATTACAGACATGGTGAACAGTAGGTTATTCTAGAAAAATTGAAAACATCTTGAAGTAATGAAGGTATACATCCAACAAGTGTTTCACTGACATACTACTTTAACAAAACGCAGCCTTGTTGAAAGTATTCGCTAAGGTGAATTTGAAGATATTGGTTCTTCTCCAAGTGCTGAGCAGGTGAGCTCATATTTATTATAATAAACGAATCCTACCTATCTCTTAACCGTACGACATTTCATTTCCACAGAACTAAATCAGTAGCAGACTGGTAAACGAACGAGTACAACCACCCATTACAAGCATTGCTCCCTTGTCACATGGCAATCCTGCGAGATATATATTGTCACTTTGTCCCATTCCAACAGGCACTAATTCATATCAGACAACACCGTCTCATGCAAGCTGACAATTCAGGTCAATTATGCCCTCTAAAACAGACTGACTGTTGCATTCAGAAGATATCTACAATGTTACCACGGTTAACATGCAGCCATAAATTTCCCGCTTTTCGGGAAGGATGTGCCACGTTAATGTCTGCAGTGAGAGTCTGTGGCTTCCTATAGGAATGCGGAATTTACCTAGTTATGTTTTCGCGAAGGTTTACTTTTGATGCCATTCTCGAATGTTTTTTCATGGATATTGGACAACGAGGAAGTGTTATTCGACTTTAAACTTAAAACATTTGAGGTTGAATAGAATAGAATGAAAATCTTTTTCTCCACAACCGTTACGCGGTGGCGGTTTTCGAATCCCAGTTATCCCGAATAATTTACCATTTCAATTCAGAAGACTGGAGTTCCTCTATTGCCTACAGTAAGCAGTGTCCGCTATATGTAGTACCGCTGTGATTTAACAATGCATACAAGCCGCTATATTTTCCGCTGGGCTCATTTCTAGTCTTTCTAGAGGAAAATCAATGGTGACATTCAGTTTTTCTTTAAATCCTTTTTGTTGAAGAAAACCTCTTCAAATGGATTACTGAAATACCAGTGAATGAATCTGAACATCGCGAGAGTTTAAGTTGGTCTATTGTTGTTGGTACATTTGTTCATTTTTTTTATGGCCTCATCTAGGTTCACACTGCTGACAGCTATGAGAGTATCGTTAGAAAACAAGTTAATGAACTCACAGTCTTGAATAAAATTGATGTCATTCAAGTAAAGAATGAATAACAAGGGTCCTAGGACACTGCCCTGGGGAACTATAGATTACATCATTCACCTTGGTTACTTGAGAACGTCCTTTCAGGTAAGTTTCAAACCATTTCAAAACGGTCCATTGAATTCCATAATAATGCAATTTAGTCAACAGGATATCAATATCAATTGTATCAATGGCACGTTCAAAGTCCAAGAACACTGCTACTACGAATTTATTTTCGTCTATCAACAACTTCGAAATCGAAATCGAATATGATTTGGAAAAAGGGGGATAAACGAATATCTCTTCCAGAGACTGTACCGCTAGCTAACAATAAAAAAAAGGTCAATTACAATATACTGAAGTAAATTTGGAACAATAACCTCATAACGAAAATTTGTTGATTTAAACTAACTTACATCAGTCCTTTGGGGGGGGGGAGCATAATTCTACAGTTATGCAATATTAGGTTTTTCCATTTCTGTGAAAATGCTGTTGATTATTGGAACTTTATGATGAAGTTATTAATAGAATACGCTATAATTTCTTTGTCACTGTCAATGAATTATTTTTTCCTTGGAACCACGGGTTGTTTATTAGGAACATCGCTTAGCTGTGATAAGCAATAACAAGTTGAAATGCAACAACCTAAAATGCGCATATTAAGTAGAACATCAAACAGTCCAATGTTTATAATTAATCAGTATTGTCAACAACTTCTTTGGAGCGCTGAGGTCATCCTTCAAATTATCGCCTTTTCCAGAGACGAAGGTATTCGTATCTGATACCACGAAAATGCTTATTAGCTATTTCACATTTATTTTTTTAATAGAACAGACATAAAACCATCGCCTGATGTTCTGTAGTTTGTTGAGTTCGCTCAGTTTAGGTGTCACTCACAACCAATTTTCTTTTTCGACTCGATCAAACATATATTACCTCGTTTTCATGATCAGGAAAATTTGTCTCTTGTGCCTTAATCTACAGATAACGTTAATATGTGGAACACAATTCTCACTTGGTAAGAATAAATAATATGTACCTAACGTTATATCACCCCGTTCCTTTACTATATGCGTCCATAAAGTCCAACCCAACAAATATCCCTACATGACAAAAGATAAGTGTGGAGGTTCAGCAGGTATTCTCCTTGCGTCAAAAGTGTGTCTACAAACATGTTAAATATATATTTATATATATGTTCTGTAGTCGAATAAAATCAGTTTTTTCTCAATAATGTCTATGGCTTGTTTAAAAAATAAATTATCGTCTTGAACCGAGATTATGCAATAGCACCAGGCCATGTGTCACACAGGGCTGGGGAGAAATATAAAAAAGGGTGATAATTTTTCGAATCCCAGTTATCCAAAATGATTTCCCATTTTGATTCAGGACGCTGGAGTTCCTCTAACATTGGCAAAACTTCGTTAGAAAATGAGTTCGACAGTAACAACGACAAATATACATATAAAATGGATTATCAAAAATTTACACATCAATATACACGATGATGGGGCAGGACAACGTTGGCAGATCCGTGAGTTAACAATAAAAAAGAAGGTCAATTACGACATACTGGAGCAAATTCGGAACAATAACCTCATAACCAAAATTTGTGGATTTTAACTAGGTTAGTCCTTTGGGAGGGGAAACCATAATTGTATAGTTACGCGATATCATTTATGTGGGAATGCTGTTTATTATTAGAAGTTTCTGATGAAGTTATTAATAGATTACCTTATAATTTGTCACTGTCAATAAATAATTTGTTCCCTGAAATCGCGGGTTGTTTATTAGGAACATCGTTTAGCTGTTACAAGCAATTACAAGTTGCGTGGACGATTGATTTCTTTCAGTTGTTAAGAGTACCGAAAATGCGGACTTTAAGTGGAACGTCAAACAGCCCAATGTTTTTAATTGAGCAGTATCGTCAGCAACTTCTCTGCATCACTGAGTTCATCCTGCAATATATCGTGTTTTCCAGAAACGTTATACCTATTTAACATTCAATCGTAATAGTAATTAACGTAACAAGTCTGGAAAACACTGTTTTTTTGGACGAGTGGACAAGATTCTAGGACGAGCGTAGCGAGTCCGGGAAGTCTGCGAGTCCAAAAAAACTGTTTTCGGACGTGTTGCGTACACGATTTTTTCGGTAACCATGTAGAATAACAAATCGAGACACATTTATTTTTTATATTTCTTTGTAGAAGAAAATTTCGAACATTTTAATTCTTATTTGTATTAAATATCGAAATGCGAACAGAAGATAGGTACTAACAGAAACATTCTAATTCTTATTTATATAAATATTTATATTGAAATTCGGGCATTTACCGGACTAGACCGGAAAGTACGTACTTCCCGGACTAGTCCGGGACGTGATACTTTCTCAATGGAAAATCGTTGCCAAAAAAACTATTTTTCTAATAAAACACACATTAAACCATCACCTGATGTTTTGTAGTTCGTTAAGTTGGCTTAGTTTAGGTGGCACTGATAACCAATTTTCTTTTTCTACTCGATCAAACATATATCGTAATCTTTAGTACTCTCAATTTTCAATTATGGAGATGTTCTTTATGATCCATGTTTAACTCTTATAATATTATATTATATATAGAAATAAAATTCAAAAAGTTCAAAACGTCTGTCTCAGATTAATTTTCGGTATTCATCGCATGCAAGAGATCCTTTGCATAAACTACAAGAAATTGGATGGTTGAACATGAGAAAAAGAAGGTTTCTTCACGCTGTTTGTCTTTTCCACAAAATAGTTATAACAAAAAAACCATCATATTAGATTAAAAAATATGCTTGCAATACCAAAATTCAGGATAGAAATATTCAGGCACATGTATTATTCTGTCCCCCTCCCATTTAAACAAATGAATTTTCAAATCTAAATTTAGAGAGTATTTGTCTGAGTGAAATAAGTTTAAATATTTGATATCTTGCTCAGAATAAGTGAATTACCCTCCATCATGTCACTGTTTGCTCGTATAAGAATAACAATGCAACTATAATCATGTAGCACTCATAGGTTTCTGTTTAGGGTTAAATAAAAGAACATTTTCTGTTATGCCTAGCACTGCAGAAAATGAACTTCGCCCTTTATTCCTTGATTTCGTTGTTACAAATGAGAAGAATTATGTATCTATTTTTTTTTTCTCAAGAAATAATAAAGTCGATATTATTATTATTATTATTATTTCCACGTTATCATGGTCAGGAAAATTTTTCTCTTGTGTTTTGTTCTAAAAATGACGATGATTGGTGCAACACAATTATTCTCACTTTGGTAAGAACAAAAGATATCGAAATACAAAAAATTTAAATGGCACAAAACGCTAATAATAATATACAGTGAGGTCCTGAAGTAACGGATAAATATTTTTTTTACGTTATCAGCAATTTTCAAAGAGACACCATGTTTTCAAAGAGGCAGTCTGAGACATAAAAAATCGCCCCTTTTCCACCCCCGTCAAAGTGACAACCACCATCCCAATTTTTTTGAATAAAATAGGAAGTTAAGGGTAACCAATTGTCTAATTTTTTTTGAATTTCGTTCATGCGTCTTAAAAAAAATAAATTTCAAAATGTGAAAATTATCACGTATACTATTCAATGAACCTCAACTTTTCTAAAAGCAATTTTCAACTCTACTATCACGTATGATAAACAACAGTTGGTGAATAAACCAAAAAAACATTATTTTTTTTAACCAATTTGTTCGTCATTCGTGACAGTGGACTAAAAAATTTCATGTTTCATGTAATAAAATTGAGTTGCATTAAATATACAGGGAATTTAATAGTATACGTGATACTTTTTAACATTTTGAAAGTTATTTTTTTATTGCGTATGAAAAAAAAAACAGACATGGCTGTATAGACAATTGAATACCCTTTGAAATGAGGTATCACTTGACACCCTATTCCTTCAAAAATATTGGGGGGTGGCTGTCACTTTGACGGGGGTGGAAGATGGTCGATTTTTTATGTCACAGAGTGTCGCTTCAAAAATAAAAATCGATGAGTTTCAGGGTTTTTCTTGAAAATGGCTGACAGAAAATAGAATAGAAATAGAATAGAAAATGAATTTATCCGTTACTTTAGGACCTCACTGTATGTTTATTTACAGAAAATGGTACCAAGATACGATGAAGAGTTTGAGTAGGACAAATTTTATAAAGGACAATAGTAATTCTTCGAGGTGGTTCAAATTCAACCGCGCTCCAATAGAGCACTGTCAGCTGACGTCACAACATGGCGGTCGTGGGGCGACAAACAAAGCATTTGACATTTGATGAAATGAAAATTTGTTTTTTTTTGGGTGTTAGTGGATAATTGCGATTTTTGTAAATCACTTTTTGCAGAAAATTGACTAGAAAGATTCACGTAGCCTTATGGAAAATGGGTTCAATGGGTTTGTTTTTGTTCAGTTTGGTTTGTTTGTCTCCCTTTGACATTGTTACAGTTGGCATGTACAATGACCAATAAGTCCCTGGTCCTAACGCTGAAAGTGAAAGAAGTTAATTTGGGCACTTCTTGGAGGACATCCATCAATTACATGAGGTGTTTAAGGGGTGCGGATTCGAGAGAAACCTCACTCAATCTCACGTGGGGGAGATGGTGGTCCCGGCAAATATTACCTAACTTTTTTTCCGCAAGAACAGGGTCAAATTTACGAGAAACTAATTGGGTAAAATATATTTCTCCACTAAAATATGACTAAATCATATATTATATTTTTTTTAGTATATCAACATATCAACATATCAACTCATTTAAATTACAAATACATATTATGAAAAATCTTACGGAAGATTAAGAGAGAGGAAAGGGGGTCGACAACTCATCTCACCAAGGGGGTAGGGGGGATAAAAAAAATCGACAAAATTGTCTCACGTAATCAATAGATCCCTTCTTGCTCCTCAGATGGTTAGTTTTAGTGCGTCGCTCAAGAGTATCTAGTGACCACGACTTAACCCCGATTCAGATACATGGGTGACCACCCAGGGTTTTTGACCCCGCATGATGAATTCCTCCAGTATTAACAAAATTAATACTTCTGAACCAAAGAAAATATTACTTTGTGATAGAGTATGTAGACTGTTTTGCAGTTTATAGGCACGAGGGTCAAAAATATTTGCTTGTAAATTGCACGTGCTAGAAAACTCCGTTTTTTCAAGCATGCACAATTTACAAGCAATATTTCTGACCCTTGTGTCCATAAACTGTAAGACAGTTCACAAAGTCATAATTTCTTCGGTTCAGAAGTATTGATTTCACTAATACTTAAGGAATTTATCATGCGGAGACAAGAACCCATGAATGTAGAGGTATATTAATTCATTGACTTGAAATATGTGCGTCATAAAACAATATCCATTTTGCGATTCTATATAATATCTAATATCAAATACCTACGGGTCAATTTTTTTCCCATTCTTTTATTACTCTCACAAGCTGTCTAAATGATAAATATTTATGAATTCCAATTCTTTAAGAACGCACCTAGTTCATTGTTTGTGCTACCTGCTCGAATCCAAAAATATTTTTGTCCGGACACCAACATGTTATTATTGTGCGGAATGCGTCATCAAAATAATACAAATCACTGTAAAAAAACCTGTTAATATGTCGAAAAGGTCATGAGAGTAGGAGAATTATTTTTCCCGGAAATAAAATCATCGCGTGTTTATCTTCGTTGGTTGTTGTAAAAACAAACAAATCGAATTAGGTTCTATATTAAATTGGTGTTTAGCTATTATTCAATTAAAGTAAATGAAAACCAATCACCTTATCGCCTCCAAGTTAGTTTTCCCTGTGTTTTAGAATCACACACAACCATTTTTTCCTTCAAAGAGACAGAACGTTGATTTAACATGGCATGGAAAGTCCTTGTTTTGTGCTTCATTCTACAAATAAGTGTTTCACAAACTACAAGTAAGAGTATTTTTATTGTTACTTCACAATGATACTGCCTGAAAATTGCATTGTCTCTCCTTTCTCCATGCATGTTTCCATACTTTTTTGATAGTTGAATCCTACTTGGATTGAAAGTGCATCTGCTCATATCGATATCTAAAGGAATACATGTCAATTTTCTTTCTCAACTACGAATAGGATGAAATTACGTATATCGAAGGAAAGTTATTTTATCTTTGTAACAGTTGAAAAAAATCATTGAAATTATTTTCAGATTATCCGGACATTACATTTCATTTGGTTGTATTTCTATTATTTTTTTCTGGCTAACACCATAGAGGATATTGAACAACATCTGCCAGATACTTTTACAACGTTTTTCAAAAAGGCACTATTAGTCCATTTATATTACTTTTAAAATAGCCAAATAGAAAAGATAAAATATAAACTTTTGCCATTTGGAGATTAAAGGAAACGAACCCAAATCGCCTTCTGAAGTATAGTGCCTACCCCAAAATGGTTTAGGGTTTTAAATATACACGCCACAGATATAATACTGCAAAATATAGACAAAAGTATGTTTTTGTACAACTGACATTAAAAATGACGATTTTAATTCATACATATGAACTGAAAACTAACGTTTTCACAAAATCATTTTTACACTAGTGTTAAAAATACTTTCAACACTAGTGTTAGAAGTGAAATGACAGGTGAGATGATGGATACTCAGTAATATAGATATCTCTAATAGAAACACTTCAATCAGATATTATAAACAGAACACCTACTCAAAAGCAATCATTTATGAAAGTTCATACATGTATTTAGCCGTTTGTGCAATTGATAATACTAATTCCTTTTGAAGTTACAAATGAAGTAGTATTCAGTCCAACTGTAGAAGGTCCTTCATCACTGGCCAGTCAGCCTTGTAATCCAAAGATCGTGTGTTCGAATCCTAACGGTTCTTATTTTTTTTGTTTTTTTCTTACTAGCAGTAACTGTTGCACAAAAAATGTGTATGATACATTTGTTAAAAGTGATTTTATCTTGCTCGTGGAGTTGCTACACTCGCTGACGCTCGTTTCGCAATATGCCCCATTCACAAAATAAAATGCCTTAACACTTGTATCATAAATAACTTTTTTTGTGTAATATGTTGTTTCTTTTTTTTTGTAATATTTTAACCTATTTGAATCGTGGTGGTAGTCAAACAGTGGACAGCTGTTTCGAAATATATGAATCTCAGTGCAGACACTTCGGAATGAATAAAAATTATGAATTCTAGAGCATTATATAGTGAATTTCTCGCCAACAACAATTGGCTATCTAATTAGATTGGCCACTACTTTATTTTCTTTCCCAATTCCGAAACCCCAAACACCTGTCACTCGACTGTTTTTCTATCAATCATTCCATTCTTCCAGACAATGAGTACGAGAAAGTCCCACCCCTGAATCAGATGGACAATTTTCTCCAATGCAGGGAAAAGGGAAATTTATTCTGCCGAATACAATTCACGCTGAGACCAAGAAATCTCCAGAGCCGAGTTTGGCAAATTATTCAGGTGAGACAGTTACGTTTTTCTATTTATATTACCTCGGGGAATTTCCTTATCCTAACAGTACAGTATTATATGGGTTGTTTTCCTGTGGATAGATGCATTGAGTAGTTTGAGGTCATTTTCAATGCATTTTCGTCTTGATAACATTCAATATTCAAATAAGTTAAATTTGGAAGCGTTGGTGTGAATACAATCCAAGAAAAAGAAATACTCAAAACATCAAGAATAATTGTGCTGTTTTGTGTATTTTTATGTCTTAAATAACAGTCAATGACACTGATAATGATGAATCATTGATTCGACTGACTGATTCGTCATGATTAATTCAAGAGTAACTCTAGAATCACGAAGTCTATAGGTTTTACGATTGACTAAGTTTGTTCAAAAACCCTGACATAAGCTAGTAGAAAGTAATTACCCTGTATGCAGAGTTCCAGAACTATTAAATATAACTCGTGGCGACAATAATAAGGTTGTAATTATTATTGTCAACTTTTTGTAACCTATATAATAACCATTTTCTAAACACCGTGTATCTCGAAAACTGTATCTCGTTGTGCCCAAAGAGACATTTGATCAAGACATCACAAACTTTATTACCTTGATTTTTTAGCCAATCCGACTGATACTCTTTTTTCATAAGAACCGTGCAGGGCTCTTTCTCTAACTGAAATTTCACACAGATTTTATATTTCACACCAGAGTGATATTCTACACAACTATTGAATGATTTTTTATAGAAGGCATAATATGTCTTATTCTTATAATTTCGTTTTTTTTTCAAAGTAATTGTTGGAAGCCCTGCACAAATAAAACAACAAGACAAGCGAAATAAGACGTAAACTTTTCCAAATTTCCAAATATAAAAAAAATACGGAATACTTGGAACACAGCGTAAAATTTTACTTCCTTAAAATTTAGACTGCTAGATATTTTCAAAATACAACCCACGTTTTTTTCTTCACCAGTTTGAAACTGAAAAAAAACAATATTTTCGTGTTCGTTAGAGAATTATTAGTTATCAGTTGGCTTTGGTTCGAAGAAAAACAAAACTGTAATATCAATAAAATTAAAAACACGCCAAAATTGAACGAATTTGTTAATCTCTACCCTAGAGCCTAGAATTGTTTCCTAATATTATTTTTTGCAGAAATAAGTATTTCTTTCGATCTGTCGGGCAGTGTATGACACTCAGATCAGATCAACTTGTTGTAGATGTACTGGCATCTACTGATCCTGTTTGAAGAATTCTGCTCTAATAATTACGGACGAAACGTGGGTGTTTCCATGATGAGTGAGATATTCTGTACCGCTTTCTTTTATTTTCTTGAAAAAAAAGGTTCAATGTCAATGAATATCAAAAGCATTTGGTTGGTAACAGTGATAAAATATTCGTTCACAAATAAATTATAATTTGTCTGACTTTCTTCTGACAGTTAAATAATCACCTACCTCGACAAAATAAAATATGTGTTAGGATGCATTTGGGGGTTTCATAATACATGGTGTATCTTGAATGATGTCATTAATTTCGGGTGGTGATTCCTTGTCACATTTTATGAAAAAAAGTTCGCAAAAACGTGTGTCTAAACTTGCTTCGTTCCGGAGTAACGGGTTTAATAAAAAATCGGTCTCTCATGAATTACTCAAAATTCTTTAAGCCGATTCTGATTAAACTTCGTGTGTTTGTTCTGTTGTGGGGCTTCTTTTCATGAAATTAGATTTTTAATTTTAATGCTAGTGGTATAGCAGTTGGTACCCCGTTACTCGGAAGCAAGTTAGGGCACATGAACTCTCTTTCATAAAATATGACAAGGAATCACCTCCTGAAATTAATGACATCATTTAAGATACACCCTGTATAATGACTTCATTTTAGAAGTAAAATAGAAAAACTATAATATTCATGAATAACATCAGCTCCTTCACCATATTTTAAGTGCCGTGTCTATTCCATCATTCATTAAACCCTATTTCCGCCATCAGGCATTTTTCCAAGCAACCGAATCTTCGAATTAAATTATGAAATTGGTGCTAAGGAAGTAGAAACGTTTACAAAATAGGCAAATGATAGTCCATGAGAAAAATAAAAATGTGATGAACTCTACTTACACACTGAGAGAACAGTTTGTTAGCAGTAAAGAAATTTTCTTAAATGTTAATAAATTATGCGCTTGAATATGGCCAAACTAATGTAATTTTACTACTAATAATATAATAAGTTGTTTGATACAAACTTAATATTTATTAACTCAAAGAAACATACTTACTTCAATATTAACTAATATTTGTTTTTATTTACTTGTTTGAAGTTCACTATAGAAATTAATTTATTAACTATAAAATAATATCACTTTGACTGTGATATAATTTGTGTTATTATTTAGTATATAAATATATATATATATATATAAAGCTAGGGAAACTTGTTGGGTAAGCAGCATGCAGGAAGTACACTCTTATAACACTTTATTCCAATATTTCGACAAGTATTATTGTCATCATCAGGGAAAGCTACAATAATGTTAAAACTATAGTGAAAACAATTGACAACTGTGGATTCTAAACTACTTACGTGTTGATGAGATTGATTGCAATAGATGATATAAAAAGACGTGTACAGTAATTAAACATATTAAAAAACAAGTTATGAGATAATCTTAAAGGTAATCGTCACACATTATTAAAAACTCAGTTATGCATAAAATCTAGTTCTATTCAATTTTATTCAAATGGATATCATACCGATGTCACACCGGTTGATCGGAAAGCGTGGAAAAGAAAGAAAATTTATTTGAGGTTATGTATACAAAGTGAAGTTTGTTAAGGTACGTTCCTGCATGGAACTGTACTAGAATCTGAAATTAGACAGATTGAACCACTCAGAACGAGAAAAGATGTACACTTTTCTCGTTCTGCTTCCTGCATGCTGCTTACCCAATAAGTTTCCCTAGCTTGATCTTAACGAGTCAGCAAAGACTACCTCTCTCCTTATATATATGCCCTCACTGAGGGCACACCTCTCAGGGTGCAGTCTACTGTCAGTGAGCATGTCCACAATGAAGGTCATGTTATGGACTATAATTCCACTAAAATTTTAACAAAAGAAAGAAATAAAAGAACAGACCTCAATCATCTGAGTGAGATCTATTCTTACTTGCTTTTATTGGATGAAGACCCCAGTGCTCTGAGAAACAGCTCATTTGAAATAACTTAATAATAATAATATTAACATAAACACATAATTAATTAAAATGTTTTCTATATATAAACTTTCAAAATTACAAATATAATTTTCATAAATAAATTCCATTCCCATAGGAATGGTTTCCCATACGAATTTTCTCTCATGAAATCCCTCTTTGGTAGCAATTGGAACTGTATAATAACCCTAGCAGCCAAAGCCAATTGTCTCTTTCTGCTTTGTATGACAGTGACAATTGACATTCCCTTCAAAATTAATTCAAATTTAATCCACCATTTTCTTTTCAACGCCGTTGCTACTACCTGTTGCCATGCTTTTTCGGTAAACCGGTGTAGTTTTCTTTTAAACATATTAATATTAACTTTTATTGTTGCTCCATGTGTTACATGCTTGTAATGTTGTCTTGTTCATTTCTCACAACATCTAAAAACGACCAATCTCAATGACATTGTAAGTACTGTTTTTGGCTTTTCACTTTTTTCATTTATATTAATCATTAAAAAATTTTGTAGCTCCCTGATGATGACAATATTCATTGTCGAAATATTGGAAATATAATGTTATAAGAGTACACTTGCGTTTTGCTGCTATCCCAAATAGTTTCCGAGCTTTGTTTCTAACAAGTCAGCGAATACTTCTGCTCCCTTTCTTCTTATATGTATATATATATAACTGGAAGTTCGGGTTGAACCGCGTCTAGAATTTGTTGAAATTCGACGTTTCGGCTCCGATTTTGGAGCCATTTTCAAGAAAAAAGGGATAAAATGATTGAAAGGGTGTGAAGTTAGATTCTACACTGAGGTCTCAATCTGCCTACTCCTCAGGTATCATCAGGATTTTGTAACTTGACGCCGGGGTCTCAAACTGCCTACTCCCCAGGTCTCGTCATTTGTTCTCTCTAAGGTCTCAATCTGCCTACTCCGTCGAGAGACTAGACTCGTACCAAACCGGTACAAACATTCACATTCACCTGTGGCTTCAATCCATATGCACATTCGTGCGTGGGTTCAGTCCACTTAGTCCACTTTCACGCCAAAAATAATGTTGATTATATTGCCAATAACAAAGAAATTAATTATCTTGATATGGTTGAACAGGTTGACCGACAAGCGACAAAACAACACACAAGACTTGAATACAATGGCGTTATAAAAGGTAGAAGGGCACGCTTTCAAAGTTCCAGTCGATCCTCGTATCGAAATACTGATGCGATGACACGTGACTCTGTGGAGGGGTTGGATATGTCGAATAATTTGCAACCGCCAACTCCTTTTAGTAAACAGTTAACATATTTGCGTTTTCTGGAAATTATTATGTTGGTGACTATAAAGTTCCCGTCGCTTACAGAGTCATTAGTTTTGTCCAAATGATGTCATATTTTTATCCCAAAATGACTCAAATCTAACAAACATTTATTTATATTCAACAAATAATTATCAAAAAATAATTTTTTTTAAAATTGATAAATAAGAAATTTGCTGAATAATTTTTTTTTATTTTGCAAGCCAAGTAATATGTTTTAATGTCAAAAAATCAGCATGTAACGAATATTTTGATGTATGTTGCAGAGATTCAAAGATAGTGGACATCCGAAAATATGCTGTACTGTTTGCATATGTACTTCAATTCTGATACTGAAATAACCCAAACAAATGAGTTGAATGTAAAACTGACCCATTTCCACTCACTTATCGAAATCTTCAGCAACTGAATTCAATTAAATCTAACCACAGTTAGACCAACAAAATCGTTTCATTCAACTCTTTCAATATTTCCAGGATACCAAAGACAATCCAAGCTGCTTCAATCGTGACATAGTATACCGCTACCGATGTTTCCCGAAAGAACTCGACAACAGAGAAGGAGAGCTTATTGGAAATGCCACCTTGAGGGAAAATAGGCTACTTAGGAATTTCTCGATGAATGCATTCGTTGACGATTACGACTGCAAAAACTACTCCGAAGAAGTTGAGCTGACCACTTTCGACTACGGTGTACTGTAAGTTATGTTCGGAAAGCTACCTAATAGACCGGCGGATATTTACAGATTTTGAGATACCATTTCACTCAGTATTTCTTGTGGAGGACAATATTTTCCGTAAATCATCATGATAATAATGCATTAATCAAAGAGTCGTCCTGGGTCCTTCATATTAAAAAGTTTTTTGTCATTTTTTGGAAAATTATGTGTTTCGGTACGATTTCAATCAGTCTGCCAAGTGAAATACAGAAAACTGAAATCCTGGAAAACCATTCCCAAGTTAACATTCCAACATTAACGCTGTTATTCCGCTCTCCAAAATCGCTTTAAAACTACACAATGAAATTTCGAATAAAATCAGGTGATCTTCGAGACAGCCCTGACCATCATAAAGCAGCTTGTAGCCAAAAAGGGCCCTTCCTAAAATGGCCTTCAATGCTCAATTTTAAAACTGTATTAAAACTATTGAGTTTTGTTTTTATATTCTCAAAGAGTTCTTCAAGGCAACTTCAAATACATAAATTAAAACTTATTATCTTACGTTTTGCTCTTAAAATATGTTTTTCTACAACTGTCAAAAAGTCCACTTTTTTGTGTGGTTTGTGTGCGTAAAGTATCACAATATTTTTTCATACACATACGATTTCATTATTGAACGGAGAAGCGTGAAAAAAGTGCACTTTTTTCAACGGCTGTTGCTAGGCAACCGACAGTTTCATGCAACAACAGTGACAGATCCGAATAGTAACGAAATCCTGTCATAAAGCCAGTTCTCATTTTCTTTGGCAACTAATAACCTATAAATATCTGATATACAAATGTTTCACGAATACAATTCTTAGCATTCTTACCATTAAATAAGTATCATCAAAATTCCAAACTATCGCGGCGAATATATTCAAAATAATAGCATATACCTCTAAGGAACTATTGGACCTAATCTACACTAGGAAATCCAAGGTAGCTATGGCTGTTTGGCCGTCAGAAACTAGTTTACAACAATAATTAATGAAATGTGTAAAATTGGGCATCTATCCAGATAACGAATTCTTGATAACTATAAATTTATTTTAAGTAGAAATGAAAAGTGATGAAGATTGAGCAGAGAAAATCGTGGATAGTGCAAATATGAGATTTCCTTGACATAGTTCAAAGAAAGAAAGAGGTATTCGTTGCTTCACGAGGATTGTTTATTTATTTTGAATATAAATCTAAGAAAATGAAAAGTTACTTCGGTGGACTAGTTATTCGAAAGTCAAGGCAACATTAATAATAATAATATTGACCTCGATGAATGTTAGTTTAATATTCGATTCAAATTTTCCATTTTGCGTGCTAGTGTGAAGAGAAAGGGATTTTGACTCTGTCGAAATTATTCGTTTCATTTGTTTGAAACACAACTCTTCGGCATACTCTTTGAACTTTGTTCGAATAATGAATCAATAAAAATATGCCAAATTCATTTCATATTTGCAAAAAAATATGAATTGCTTATTTTTTTGACAGTTGTAGAAAAAATACTGTATGAAACTCGTGAGTAAAATGTTTCACTTTACTCCCTTGATAAATAAATTACTATTACAGCGTGTTTAAATTGCGATATAGTGGACTGTCGCTTGTATATGTTGCTGGTAGCTCAACATAACAGGAAGACGAAATGTGAAATTAGATGATTATATTCTGGCATTGAATTGTCACATTGGCGTTACATTTTTCGTGAATAGCAACAGTAGAATTGTTTTTTATACAAAGTATATCACTGATGAAACTATATCTTAACAATGACAAACATAAACGTTCAAACCCACTACATTTAGTAGATATTCTGTGAGATTGGCAATACGTTTACATATTTTATATTATTTTGTAATAATCTTAGCACCCAGAGTTATACAAATAATGTCTTTCCGAGAATAACTCCATATTCAAAACTGATCCGCAAACTTTTGATTTTTTATTCAAAAATTGGAAAGGGGATCAATTTGATGTCTTATAATTCTTAGTAATGAATTTTAACAGTCCTTCATGATTAATTGTTGAAAATCGTTCAAGAAGGACAATGAATCTATGGAAACTATACTTTCTAATTTTTTCAGGTACGCAACACTAGCATGGTTCTCCATTATTGCTGCAGCTACACTAAGCGACATATTGATGAGAATAGGAAATTTTGGAAGAGGTAAGTTTTTCATTTCACGTTCACCATATACTAATAACTTTTTCCTTTATTATCAATATTGATGAATGCGGTGATAACAATTCAGAAAATTGCGTTATATAAATCCGAAAATGATGAAAATTATAATTTGTAGGAATAAACACATTTTTGTAACGTTTTTTTGATGTATGCTTTATTCAAGTTATCAATTTTTTAATATCACCAAATATCTAAGACCATTCACATGTAGCGGCGTTACCAATCAAATTTTAATGTTCATTGAAAATTTCTATATTTTTGAACAATTTCTCAATTTATACAAGATGAGGAATACACTTCCACTGTTGTCATGAGGGGTAAAACTGGAACACGTATGGCTTTAAATTAGGGGGTAGTTGCTGGGTGATATGGGAAGACCATGGCATTATATTAAGGATTTTACCCAGGTATGTCAAATAGCACTGCCTTTTTGGAAAAAATTGTGAACTCCATCAAGGGATACCAGTGCCATGCAGGAATCTTTTGCGATTCGAGCGGGGCCTGCGACATTTTTTTATTGATGTTCACAGACAGTTTTTCTGAATTGGCAAGTCTATTTTTCTTCTTTATGTTTGCTATATGGAGCATATTGAAATAAATTTCAAAATTTCAATCAGGTGTCATTCCTTCTCACAAGAACATAATTTGCATTTTCAGTACTGAGGTATACCAAATCTATGTCTTTACTGAGCAATTGGGAGGACTTGAGAACACCCGTTGAAAATCAGGACTACCAGAGGCTGAAAAGTGTTCAAGGTATAAGAACCTACAACATGATCATCGTAATACTTGGACACACAGTTTTCAATATTCTGTTTTCGTTTACGTCGGATCCCAACTACATAGAGAACGTGAGTGCTATCACAAATATTTTCACTTAGCAACTATACAGTGCTAGTCTAAAGTCCGTTCCCCCCATACTAATTTTTGAACCACCTAGTATATCGCAACGAAATTTGGAAGGCTCAAATAGGAGATAAAAACCTACTCTTTCATGAGAAAATTCCAGCTAAAAGTTTCAAAATGGCATCTGAGCGCCATCTCCAATCATTTTTTTAAAGAGAACACCCGGTATATCATTACATGATCGGGTAGGGACGATCATAAGGAATCCAACAATACCAAGTTTGATGCTATTATTTCCAAAGACTATGGAGATATCACCTATTACTTTCTCCTTAAGCCAAATGAGTGGGAGAGAGAAACTTTTTCTGGCGGGTCAATAAATTCTCTCACACTCATTCGGCTTATGGAGAAAATAATAGGCGTACTTTTTTCACAATATTGTTGGCTGTTGTGCCCACTGAGACTCACCTGGCCCCAATAATTTCAATTTAGTTAAGGCTGTATAAGCACCTTATTAGTTCAAATAACTATACCAAATTTCAACCGAACCGGATCTAGGATATTAATGATATTTTATAAATACCTTTTTTAAAAAAAAGATTTCTAATCCCTGTATCTCAGAAACGAAGCAACTCCGGACATATGTTCATAGGCCTAACAGGACTCAACAAATGTATCCTCTGTAGTACTCATTAATATTTATTACAAACTGGAAAATGTATTTTACTGTGATAACTGAAAGATTATATTTTTTCGTCAGGCACTAATGCCACATTTTGAGAATTGCCTTTCTACATATAATATTTCCTTCTTTATCTATATATCTTTTGTGGTCAGACAATATGAAAAGTTTGTTTTATAGCTCTCAATGAATGGATCCTGAGAAAATCAGCTGATCATTAATACATTTTCTCATGGTCGTTTTTTCAACATGTTCGAGGGGGCGGACACCCCCAATATACTATACTATACATTTTTTTAGTCGTGAAAACGACGTATTCATGAATTTTTTTTTAGAAAAACGCCCCCGAAACAAAAAAGTCACAGAGGAAAACGGTGACAGAGTTGGTCCAAAAAATCCATTCAGAAAGTTTGGAAAGAGTATCTATCAGTAAAATTTTGGCCGATAGGCACTTTAACGAATAGGTTCTTCTTGCGACAAGCAAGAAGAACAATCATACAAAATGATGAGTTTGATTCACTTCAAAGTCTATTATCTCCTTTTTAGGGCATATAAATAGTAGTTTTCCTTTTCTTTTTTAACTTTTATTTTTTTATACATTCGAACGTACAATAATTTTAAGGATATCTAGCAAAGGCCTCCGATAAAATAAGAGTCTTTGCTGAGCTAAACATCCAAACGTTGTAGTCTACCAGTAATCTTCCTTATCGTAGTAGTTTCAACAGTACAACTTTATTTGTTTCCATCACCAATGATCACCAAAAATATGTGTAACATTTGTGAATTTTATTTTTTCAGTTCTATAGGATTGGATACAGGAAATTTGGTCTCAACTTCGGATTACATATTGTACAAACCAACTTTGTCATCTCCGGGTTGCTGTTATCTAGTCACATGTACTCCTACTTAGAGAAGAATAAGAAAATCAGTATTGGTTTTGTTTTGAAGTCGATTTTTCATCGATACCTCAGGTGAGTGGAATCATGCTTATTTATAGGAATTGAAAAAAATTTAAAAGGACCCCGCACAAAATGAATGTAAATTGGGTCCCGCTAGATTTGGCTGAAATTTTGATATGTTATAGTTCTCAACACGCTGATCAAAAGTGTCCATCAGCCCAAAGTGATCCTATGAATAGTTTGAAAGATATAGAGGAGGATGTGTGTGATATTGGCCATGGGCTTGAGTCACCGATTCTGAGTCTGATATTTGTACTCACAAGGTGAAGGGTTTCCAATCAATGGATGCATCCAAATCTTATGAGTCTCGAAAGATGTTTCATTTCCAGAAGTAACTAACGTAATCTTTTTAAGTTATTTTACTGAAGTTTGTTTGAAACCTATTGATGTGCGGTATCAATTCTATCGCAATAAAAGGCTCTTTTTTCAACCCAACGAGACACCATATTGCCTTTAAAAAAAAACAATATATAGCACCAATTCAAAAATATAATTTTACATAGCAGTTAAATTTTGATCGAAAACAGGATTGAAAGTATCTATCTAGATTACAAAGTAAATCCCAAAATAAAAAATATTTGGTTACAAAAGGTAGCAAGATACGGTTATATTTAAAAAAAGTGACAAAATACCAGGCGTCCCATTTAAAGATTAAAAGTTTATGTGAAACCGAAAGTTGTATGAAGCTAAGATACTTGTCAAAAAACGTAGTTTAATTTCTTATACAGACACTCCAAATGTTATTCCACTATTTTTAAATACAAAAAAATTAAAAAATTTCATTATGTTAACGTTAACAATCGATTTTAAATATCTTCTTGAAATGAAAGTTGACACAAATGTCTTCATTTTAAATGAAACACCCTATATTTCACAGAATTTTCCAAACCTACGTTTTATTTTGAAACAATTTGTATAATGTTTCCCTATAGTAGATAATTTTAATTGCATGGGTGCTGATAACATTGTAGTAAAAGATAAGGCCATTACAAACATTCACTGGCGATACAAACACGAACGTTTGTATCACAAATTAATGAAATACCAAAATGCAGCATGAAATGAACTATAATTATTCAAGTAGTGATATTTTGAATTTATTTTACATTCATGGAGTGTGTCATGAGATTTTTGAAATAACTTGTCATCTTTTCCTCGGATGTTACGGGTTCACTCGGCATTCTGAAAAGTCTTTTTGTTTTATAGCTATTTATGTAACGAGATTATTATGCGATTTTCAATAATCGAGGAAGCTCTGCGCCGAGTCGCCTGGGCAAATACCGAGATTTAATTAAATTGCATAATAATCTAGTTACATTAAAAGCTTTATCGTATCATTGACATTGACAACGATGATGTGAAAATGAAATCAACAACTTTGGTTATGTCACGTTACTGTCATTTAAGCGTGCCATTTGGTGTCTATTATAAAGTAACTAAAGTATTATATTGTAACTATAATGTATTATGTGTTGTTATGATATTATGATGTAAGGGACATTTATATGGTGGTTGAGACTGTAGCGTTCAAAACCATTGACTGCTGGTCGGCTAGGTTCGAATCCTCAGCGACTTCAGATTTTTATCTGATGGCCCGAGAAAGTGCTAGGAATCGCACGTTAAAAGGTAAGACCTCGTTAATCCTTGGCTCGCACAAGTTTCGACTTTTGAGAGCTGCCGTTCGTAAAGGGACGACAGCTGGTTAACGGAAAAAACAAATTTTAACAAACAAACAAATCAACTGTCATATCATATAAATTACTTTTCAAATTTTAGTTCTGGTACTCAACTTGTTTCTTCCAATTCGAGCATGCATGAACATTGTTCAAGTTCCAATTATGTAATCCTCCCACATCTCGCAAATATTAAAAAATAATAGCTATCAGCAGACAGATGAATTAATGTCACGAATTACAGAACTGTATGTATTTCTGTAAAATACTTCTGCTAACAATTTTACTGCTCTGTAGTCAGAACACGCATCCCCAAAATTTTCTGTCTAGTTTTTTACGCAGGTCAGAGCTTGCATGAAAATATATGTTCTGTTGACTTCTGAGCCAAAAACTCATGGATATTTTTTATATTTATCCGTATTCCAGAGAAAAAATACATGAATTACTTTTTTTTAAATGCATTCTTTTGAACTTTTGGTACCTATAATCATAAATGAGTTTTATCAAAACCCCAAACCGCTATTTTCAACACCTCAACAAGTGTTCCAGTGACTTTTTTGTTGAGAAATAATTGAACTAAATCTAAATATAGGAATGCATTGTTTAAACTTGTTCGATACCTGCTATAGGTTTCTGTGTCTCAATTATAACATATCTTAAATTAATTTAAAAATATTTTCACTAGTAAGGTAAATATTTTAATTGATTGGTTCTGTAAAATGATAGTTGGATTATTTCAACAGATTAAACAGCTATAGTATACTGTTAGGCACCAGTCCACCATCATAATTTATGATTTTATAAAGTTCACTCATTTATAAGATTTTATATGCTGTCTGTTTTTGTTAACTTGCCTAAATAATTTTAATGAATTAAAGTCTATGGAATGTTTTTTTTTGCAAAAAATGAGGGGCAACCTCTAGTATTTCCTTTCTAGCTCATTTTAGTTGTGTTAAGTGTTTTTTATATTTTATTTCAATTCATCTTTTAGTCTGTCTATAATACTAGTTTGTCCTGGTGTAGCCATCCATTTATATGGTGTTTATGGTTATGCCACAGAATAGTTATTTATGATACAAGTGTTAAAAGTGGCAAAATAAAATCACTTTTAACAAATGTATCATAATTTTTTTTTTTAAGACAGTTACTGCTAGTAAGAAAAAAAATATATGTAAGATCCATAAGGATTCGAACACACGATCTTTTGATTACAAAACTGACTGGCAGATGCTCCAAGTATAATAAATCCCAAAGCACTTTATTTATGAATATCATTATTTGTCAATGATGAAGGACCTTCTACAGTTGGACTGAATACTACTTCGTTTGTAACTTCAAAAGGAATTAGTATTACTAATTGCACAAACGGCCAAATGCATGTGTGAACTTTTATGAATGATTCCTCTTGAGTAGGTGTTCTGTTCATAATATTTGATTGAAGTGTTTCTATTAGAGAGATCCATATTACTGAGTATCCATCATCTCATCTGTCATTTTACTTTTAACACTAGTGTAAAAAGGGTTTTAGTTCATATGTCAATGAATTAAAAACGTAATTTTTAATGACAGTTGTACAAAAATACCTTACCTACAGAGAGGCGTAATTGAAACCCCACCAAAATAAAATCTATTATTACTGACGCAATATTTGGCTTGTATAATGTCATTTCTACGCAGTAAATTCAAATAAGGGAGCCTCATTTTTATTTCGAATTTTTCTTCATTGGCACAAATTCGTAAATAGAGTAAGTAACTTCTATCAAATGAGAATTAAAAAACTGCGCAAGTTCGCCTATCGAATATTTCCAAGGGCGGATCACTTGCAATTATTGTCAATCATAACTTTGAATTTTCCGCCTAGAAATGACATTAAACAAGCCAAAGTTTTAAGTTGAGGTCTCGAAAATTTTACCCCAAAAGAAGGAAGGGCGGCCTCTGAGTGACGCTTCTGTTCTGTATAGGTGGTTTTCTATGGTTACGGTCCACTTCTTGAAGATTTAGGATTTCGGAAAACCCAGACTTAGACGCTTTCCTACCAAATCTATTATTATTATTATTTTAGTGAAATAAGAAAAGGAAGAAAAAATATAACTTTTGTCCAGTTTCCACTAACACTTTACTACTCTATTACGACCGGTTTCGGCTGTTACACCATTTTCAAGTAACTACAGATTACATCAAGTTCGTGAATATATATATATATACATAAGAAAGTAATTAAAGAAAGGTTGGGTTTGATTACCTAACTGATGTTTCAAAGCAAGTTGGAAAATACCTGGAATCTACCTGATGAGTCAATCTAATTTATCCAATAGGGGTTCTTACAATCGGTGGGTCCAACTTTGTTATCAAAAGTCACAAATTCAGAAGTGGAGAGCTACATAATTCTAACTGGTCATTGAGGGTATCAAAATTGGGGTTTTTATTCAATTTATTTATTTCCAAGGCTTCCAACAAGTTCATTTCTCTTCCTTTATTGCACGTATGAAGGATTTTCATGTTATTTTTATTTATTGTATGATTCGTTTCTTGCAAATGTCTATATATAGCTGATTTTTTATCTGATAACACATGTTCACGGTACCTTATTTCAAAATTTCTTCCCGTTTGTCCTGAATAAGCTGCTGTACAATCACCACATTCCAGTCTATGTATACCTGATTTTTTCCATTTATCCTTTTTGGGTTTTGCATTGAATAGAATATTCCCTAAATTACTCCTACTAGGGAATGAAGTTATAATATTAAATTTTGAAAAATAGTTTTTAATATTTTCTGAAAGTTTTCCCGAGTAGCTTATACTAGCATATTTTTTATCGCTTTTGGGTCCTATTTGATTTGGATATAATTCATTCCTGATCATTGTCTGCTGTTTATTGATTAATGATTGATCTGAATGCACACAAATTATCAGCATTCAGATCAATGATACATAGGGCATTTATGATTCCTTCATCGGATAAGGCTTTGCAAGAAGAAATAAAAATCATAAAACAGATTGCAATAAATAACCAAATTCCAGTCTACTTAATTGGTAAGATCATCTCCACTAAATAGCAGACAATGATCAGGAATGAATTATATCCAAATCAAATAGGACCCAAAAGCGATAAAAAATATGCTAGTATAAGCTACTCGGGAAAACTTTCAAAAAATATTAAAAACTATTTTTCAAAATTTAATATAATAACTTCATTCACTAGTAGGAGTAATTTAGGGAATATTCTATTCAATGCAAAACCCAAAAAGGATAAATGGAAAAAATCAGGTATATATAGACTGGAATGTGGTGATTGTACAGCAGCTTATTCAGGACAAACGGGAAGAAATTTTGAAATAAGGTACCGTGAACATGTGTTATCAGATAAAAAATCAGCTATATATAGACATTTGCAAGAAACGAATCATACAATAAATAAAAATAACATGAAAATCCTTCATACGTGCAATAAAGGAAGAGAAATGAACTTGTTGGAAGCCTTGGAAATAAATAAATTGAATAAAAACCCCAATTTTGATACCCTCAATGACCAGTTAGAATTATGTAGCTCTCCACTTCTGAATTTGTGACTTTTGATAACAAAGTTGGACCCACCGATTGTAAGAACCCCTATTGGATAAATTAGATTGACTCATCAGGTAGATTCCAGGTATTTTCCAACTTGCTTTGAAACATCAGTTAGGTAATCAAACCCAACCTTTCTTTAATTACTTTCTTATGTATAAATATTCACGAACTTGATGTAATCTGTAGTTACTTGAAAATGGTGTAACAGCCGAAACCGGTCGTAATAGAGTAGTAAAGTGTTAGTGGAAACTGGACAAAAGTTATATTTTTTCTTCCTTTTCTCATTTCATCATGAATTTCCACAAAATAAATAGATCATCAATCAAACAAGTATTATTTTAGTATCCTTTCCCCACACCTCGGTACCGCCACTGGTAAATCGACGATTCCACAAATCTCACCTACCTCAAATGTAAACAACGTTCAAGGAAGGATTCGACATAAACTGAATGAAGTGACTAAATATAGCTTTTTGATTGCTGCGTTTTTTTCTTAGAAATTATAGCATGTCGTGGCTTATCGTATTTTTAATTTGAATAGAAAAACAAATTGAACATGTTTGTATTACATTGCATGAATTGATTACCAGAATTCGAGCTTGAACCTATCATTCGGTGATAAAAACTGGTTTTGTGACTCTTGTGTATTCCTCGAGCGCTCGCTTCAATTACAGAACAGGTTCAGCTGTCGTCTCAGTTTATATCGTGAGTGAAATAATTGTCAACCATAGTGAAAGGAAGGACCATCTAGACAACTTTACTGCCAGACGATTTATAGTAGTGGTAAGTATTGTTTCTCTATATCAATGCAATATCATAGTGTGTTCTAGTCGCAGTCAGGTTATTATTGGTTGACTACACAGCAACAATTACTGTATGGTGGCACGCCTGCCGAAAGTGTAAGTCTGTGATATTCTTAGGCAGGGCCGTAACGAGGGCGGGGCAAGGGAGGCTTTGGCCGCGGCGCTAGCCCGCAGGGGGCGCCACAATGACTTTTGGCTATCCCGCAGGGGGCTCCACAATGACTTTCAGCTAGTCAGCTAGTCCATTTTGATGGTTGGTATTACCATCAGCAGTACTCATATATGAGAAAACCAGGCGAGGTCCATTGATAAAATGACTCTCAAAAACTTAATTTTCTGTTTCTACATAGGCTATTTCATACCTCGTCAGCTGATTATGATTAATAAAGCACAGATCCGATCTGTTTCGAAAAACTGTTCGCATATAAATGGAGTGCAGTCACTGAACAAATTGAACATACTTTCGAGATATGCTGAACATCTCGTTGCTAGGCTTCGTTCTTTCAACGAATGGTAACGCTTCGAAATTTACTGCCTCTGGATGTGCCCCCTGAGGTATACCTCATGGATAAATTCAGAAAAACAGCAATTCTTACCTACTTTCTCGTGGCTATCACAAAGTTCTCTGAACATTAGTTATAGGGTTATCCATTTCGTGGGAACCAGAAAATTAAAAAAGCACTGGATTATAATTTCCACAACTAGACCAACCAATATAAATTTTTTGTGGAAATTAATTCTAATAGTAAGCGACTTGCGCCATGACTTCGGGGATACTTTATAAATAACTAAAATCCAAATTGCACCTCAAATTTTTTTTTGTGCAATTGTTTAAACAATGATTATTAAAAAAAAGGGTCCTTTTTTTGGTTTTTTGTAAATATCTCAAAAGGTACTGGACGAATGGCTTTACTCATGAAAGACCGTTTGTAGAGAATGACAAAACCTACAAAATGGTTTTTAGAAAATCCCGATACGACCATTTTTCGCCGAGAAAAGCCGGAAAAACTCTTGAAAAAAGGCCTTTTTTCAAAAATTCGTATCTTCCTCAATTTTCAATATTAAGAAATAATTTTTCGGGAAATGGTAGCTAATATCATGTACGTTGAGCTCCCGAAAGGTGGAAATTGTCGCTTCAATAGTTTTCCTACAATCAGGTTTTAAAAAAATTACAGCCATATTTTGCATGATGCGTCATATTACGGGAAATGGTCCGATTTTAATTTTTAAAGCGGCATTTTGAAGTTGAGGTTAAAAACTACAATTTGTCTATCTCACATTTTCCCATAAGTTTGGAGAACATTGTTGAAAATGCTTCTGAACACAGCGCTTCGAGTGAAAATTCGTCGCCGAGTCGTGCCAAGGTGGTAGTGGAGGGGGCGCCGAGAAGCGGTGGAGACGTGAGAGACCGGTTGCGCGCACAAGGCGCTTTTTTCTATACAGCGAAGACGTCGCTTCTCCAAACTTATGGGAAAATGTGAGATAGACAAATTTTAGTTTTTAACCTCAACTTCAAAATGCCGCTTTAAAAATTCAAATCGGACCATTTCCCGTAATATGACGCATCATGCAAAATATGGGTGTAATTTTTTTAAAACCCGATTGTAGGAAAACTATTGAAGCGACAATTTCCTCCTTCCGGGAGCTCAACGTACATGATATTAGCTACCATTTCCCGAAAAATTATTTCTTAATATTGAAAATTGAGGGAGATACGAATTTTTGAAAAAAGGACTTTTTTCAAGAGTTTTTCCGGCTTTTCTCGGCGAAAAATGGTCGTATCGGGATTTTCCAAAAACCATTTTGTAGGTTTTGTCATTCTCTACAAACGGTCTTTTATGAGTAAAGCCATTCGTCCAGTACCTTTTGAGATATTTACAAAAAAACAAAAAAAGGACCCTTTTTTTAATAATCATTGTTTAAACAATTGCACAAAAAAAATTTTTAGTTGCAATTTGGATTTTAGTTATTTATAAAGTATCCCCGAAGTCATGGCGCAAGTCGCTTACTATTAGAATTAATTTGCAAAACAGGCTTTATTTTTGTTATATTGGTTGGACTAAACTTTCACGAGACATTACCCTAGCAAACCGAATAGAGTTGGCTTACATAGATCACAATGTTTTTAGTGTTTCATGCCAACCAACGAATTCATGATATAGAGATGTAAAACTGTCTTGATTAGCACTTATATATATATAAAACCATTATTCAATGAGTTACTTTCGTTCTAGAGATCTCCACATACTGAAAAATGGTTCTCTCAATGGAAAGATGGCAAGGAAAAGTTGCTGTAGTGACTGGAGCTAGTTCAGGAATAGGAGCGGGCGTTGCAAAAAAATTGGTCGAGGAAGGCTTAATCGTAAGCTTAATGGAGTTATCTGCAGTCTCGGAACAACATTCAATCTACTCTCATATACATTTCAGGTGGTTGGAGTAGCTCGAAGATCTGAGCTAATCGACAAATTGGCGGCTGAACTATCCGGTAAAAAAGGAAAACTATACAGTTTCAAAGCCGATCTGAGTAAAAGTGAGGAAGTCACCAATGTCTTCAAGTGGATCAAAGAGAATCTGGGTCCTGTCCAAGTCCTTGTCAACTCTGCGGGAATACACTACAGGGAAACCTTACTCGACGGAAATCCCGAACACTGGAAGAAAACTCTGGACGTGAACGTCTTGGCATTGTGCATCGCTACGAAAGAGGCAACAACGATGATGAGGGAGAACGATATCGATGGTCATGTTTTCCATATTAACAGTATAGGCGGGCATCAAGTTGTGAATCTTCCTTATATGGATGTTTATTCAGCTACCAAATTTGCTGTGACCTCCTTAACAGAGACATTGAGACAAGAGCTACAGAGAATCAACTCCAGGATAAGGGTAACGGTATGTATGTGATAATTTTAAATGGTGAAGGTGGCAGTTTTTCCTTCTTCTCTTGCCTTGGAATTTTTCGAATACCAAACGTTATTCTTTTCTTTATCACTGCATTCGAATAATAAGTAAACCAAAACTGAAGTTTTTTTTTTTAGTTTTTATCAGTACCCGGTGAATTATAACAAATCTTTTGCGTTATTTTTCATGAAATTGTGTAACATTAATATTTCTTCAGTTTTTAAACTTTAATTAATTCTTCTTAAATACGTATTTCGAAATTTTGTTATTCATAATTGGTTACGTAGTTCTGTTAATATTCTAACGAATTTTCCGAAGGTTTCCAAAGCAACTAAGTGAACGCTTTTATCAATTTTTTTTTTTTCAGAGCATCAGTCCAGGAGCAGTTGACACTCCCATTTTCGATGAAAACATGAGAAGTTTACAAGTGTTCAAAGAACTTGTAGGTGATAGAGTATTGCAACCAGAAGATATTGCAGATGCTATCGTTTATGTTTTATCCACTCCACCACATGTTCAGGTGGGTACATTATTCAAAAAATTGGTATCGATCGTAAATTCTTGAGAAGTCCCTCCGGAAATATTTTCTATAATATATAGGTATATATTTATAAGAAGTTGTGAAGGTTAGACGACTGTCTAAGTTAAAGAAGAATCCTTTCAATTCGGGTATGCAGTCAACAAGGGTATGGAAAATAAGTGTACTCTTTTTTCTATTCAAGCTTTCGAGTCATTTATTGGCTCTTCATCAGGAACTCTACAATGAATTGAAATTTAAACATTATTTGATTTGAGAGAAAATTTAGCAACGTGTGTACTTACAAAAGTGAGGTTATCAATCCCTTTCTCTCGCCGTACTTTATGAAATATCATGTCACAACGGACAACACTCTTGATACAATATTAAAATAGGTAAAACTTTTTATAAATTATGATTAAAAATGATCATGGTAGATTAAAATAACTGAGAAACAATTTAAAATTCCAACAGGGCTCTTATGGAGGCCATGTTGAATTAAAGAGGAAATTATGTATGTGAATGACAATGACAACTGAATAATGACGTTGACACTTGGCGAGCAATGACATATTGCTAGTGACCTTGTTGCCAACATACAGAGAAATGCAAAATAGTAACACCAATTACTAAAGGGGTACCAACTTGAAAATTATTGAAATTAATTTTGGTCTCTCTCATAAGGAGGGCGACTGAGTAAGTATGAATAAATTATGCTCAGATTTTCAATATCAGTTCTGGAATTCATTGAGTTAGGTTCTTTGAAAAAAAAAACAAGAGAACCTTTCTCGAAATGACACAAATTTTCAAAGATGCTAACTCAATGAATTCCAGAACTGATATTGAAAATCTGAGCATAATTTATTCATACTTACTCAGTCGCCCTCCTTATGAGAGAGACCAAAATTCATTTCAATAATTTTCAAGTTGGTACCCCTTTAGTAATTGGTGTTACTATTTTCCATTTCTTTGTATGTTGGCAACAAGGTCACTAGCAATATGTCATTGCTCGCCAAGTGTCAACGTCATTATTCAGTTGTCATTGTCATTCACATACATCATTTCCTCTTTAATTCAACATGGCCTCCATAAGAGCCCTGTTGGAATTTTAAATTGTTTCTCAGTTATTTTAATCTACTATGATCATTTTTAATCATAATTTATAAAAAGTTTTACCTATTTTAATATTGTATCAAGAGTGTTGTCCGTTGTGACATGATATTTCATAAAGTACGGCGAGAGAAAGGGATTGATAACCTCACTTTTGTAAGTACACACGTTGCTAAATTTTCTCTCAAATCAAATAATGTTTAAATTTCAATTCATTGTAGAGTTCCTGATGAAGAGCCAATAAATGACTCGAAAGCTTGAATAGAAAAAAGAGTACACTTATTTTCCATACCCTTGTTGACTGCATACCCGAATTGAAAGGATTCTTCTATATATTTATATATATATATATATATATATATATATATATATATATATATATATATATATAACGAACTTGATCATCTAATATCGTAATACAACAATTGCCAGATCTACCAATTTCATAACCAATATATAATAAAAAATATCGCTGGAAAAATTAATTCCAGAAAAACATTTTGTGAAAAATTTATTTCGTTACTCACTGAAAATATAATTCCTGAAGACGATATTATAAACAAATATTTTTTTTTTAAGTATTCTCCCAGAAAAAACAAAACCGGGTTCTGGATTGACTGACTGTCATCGAAGAAGTGAAAAATGGCGTATTTACTATTTTGAACTTTTTACTGTCAATCGGAGAGGCCAAATTAATAATAATAATTCTTCCTTATGAAGTGAACCCATAGGCATAGCCTGTGCGGGTAGAAGACGGCTATTATTATTATTTGCCGTGGCGACTTATTGATATTTGGTGGCTTGTTCACTTTTCAGCTGTAGGAAAACATGTAAAATCTACAACACCACCCCAACAGCCCAAAAAACTCCATCTCAAAAATTGGCTAATTATGTGATATTGTGTTTTTACTTACTTCGTCGTTCTTTGAATTTTGAAACTATGAAGATAAAATTATCATGCAGGATGTTTTTGACTGCAGATAATTTTTTTCCTGAGGAGACTTATTCCACATAGGTTTTCTTTCCAGAGTGTATATTTCAGAAAGTATTTTCCGGGGGAGGTTTCTGTTAAAAGGATTTCCACCATAAATTAGAAAACTTATATACTGTACCCCTTCGCAGGCTAGGTTGAGAACGCCTGGAAATTTCTAACGGTTCCAGATGTTGAAAAGTTTTCACAAACGAAAAAATAGATGATATCTCGGTATGCTAAATGGTAATTAAATCTGTCAGAACTGTTATTGATTACTGAGTTGATCGTTTGCAATAAAAAATAATCAGCTGTGTCAATAAAGTAGTCATTAAATATATTGGTAATTATTTGTCATCATCATTATCACTTAATTTTCTTTAGTTGAGATATCAAAACTATACTCATTATTCTTACATAATATATTCAACACATTCCAACAGGTTTTACAGATATTAGTGGTAACAATTGATGTAATTTTTTTTTGAATCTCAATAAATTCCAAATTCCAATTCTGTAAGCAGTATGTTAATTTTTAACGAATATTAATTTTTACACATATTATTTAATATCTGATCATTCTGTAAAAAATATATAAATATAGTGGTATATCTGCAAGCTGTATGGCCTGTGTGTTCATATTCACACATATTAACATGGCTATTTATTTTGTAAAAATTATATAAACGTGTAAAATATATTAAATGAGTTAAAATTAATATAAAGCTTACAGAATTACCCCTATTTTCAGACGTAAGAATTTTTTTTGGATATTGACAGCGTGTGAAAGTTTGGACAAGTTTTTCATGTTCACTTTTTGCTTTTTTATAAAAGCCCACGTTTTGGTTGGACCTAATTACCTTTTCCTATGTTGAATGACAATACATTTGAGTCACACCAATCATTTACTTTTTGCAGGTTAAGATCAAGTTCTCACTAGTTTTTATGATGTCGAAATATGTTACTGTCAACAGTAAAAATTGAATGTGATATTTGGATGTTCTACAGGTATTATGGCATAATAAAAAATAATTGAACCAAGTATAGTACCGTGAGGAACTTAATTTTTTTCACTGCATATGGTGTAACGCCACTGTTGAAAAACAATGACTGAATTTCTATACCCTTTCTTCAACAATATTTATTTTGTTGAAAATAGGTGCATCAGACTATGAATTCGAAATTTATTCATCTGAATTAGCGTATGAGATGAAACAGCAACAGGAATTCTTGTTTTTGTCCCAAGAAATACCAATAAAATAATTTAAACAAGTATATTAGATTCCCGGGTTTCTTCCGAGAATAACATTTATTTGTGCAAAGATTGTGGAATTTACGCCATGAAAACACTGATTTAGATGTTATTCAGATGTAACTGTGACTGGACTCTAATTTCCTTTTATTTTCAGGTGCATGAACTCACAATCAAGCCTCTCAATGAGGTTCTTTGACTTCAAGGCAGCGATGATCATGTTGGAAATAATAATCAAACCGTGTGATCTTTTGAAACTTTATTCAAGAAAGATAATGGGTTTTTGGAACAACAAAGGATTTTTGAACAACTAATAATTAATAAATGTATAAAACCCACAAAGTTGTTTATTATCTTGACCCTTTCGGCGTCTAGACACAATTCCGGGAAAACTGTCACGAGAGATTTAAGATATTTTGGTGAATGTTTCTGTTGTGCACGTTTGTTGATAAATTTAAGAAAGGAGTAAACCTGTAGTTTTCGCGGAACAATGAGGAATAATAAAAAAACTGGAGTATAGGTTATTTTTAAATTTTTGAATGTTGCAAGCTCCAAAAAATGCCTACTTAAGCAAAAATTTCTGAAGCTTTGCAATTCGTTAAATGAAAGAGAACTTTTTCAAATAAAAATCCTGGTTTGCGCTTTTCTAGGAAACTCAAGCCGTAAGGAATACGGGGTAAGCACCCAGGTAGCACCTCATGTTGGCTGAGTCTTGTTTTCATATTGGGCCAATATAGATATATTATAAATGTACAAATAACCAATTGAACCAATATGGGTTCATATTGAAATAACAATATTTCATTAATAATATTGGTAGAATATTGGCTCAACCTGTTCTGAATGTTTCATGAAATATTGGGTCAATATTGGTTCAATAATTTTCACCAATATCGATAGAGCGATATTGCCCACATATTGTTTCCAGCATCTAGCTCCAATATTGCGATTTCAATATTACTCTCATATCGCTTTTAAAGTTAAAAAACAATATTGTATATCCAAGTTTGATAACACATTGGTGGACTATTATTTAATACATATTCTAAAAATTATATTGACCCTATATTGATTGAGATTGTTACGAAAACCCTACGCCAATATTTGAAAGACAATATTGATGCAATATTACAAAATACATTTATCACTAGGATTGAAATTTTAATATTGGCTGAATATTCAATAAACAATATTGAAATAAATTATGGTTAAACTTGGGTAAGAAACCCACATATGGAACAACAGCTGAATCATGGTAACATAAATTAAATAAGGCTTCTCACAATGCGTTTACAAGTCAATCTACTCAATGGTAAATTCAAATAGAAACAAAACTGTAGAATTTTTAAATTATTCGACATTTTCATCAATGTTTACAAGGCAACATATTCACCATGAATATTTTACCAATATATGCAAATGATATTGTACCAATATCCCTAAATATTTTGGGGCCAATATTGCTTCCTCAATATTTCACTAATATTAGTTGTATAGTGTCCAAGTAATATTGTGCCAATATCCCGAAATAATTATAATTTTATCTCGCCAATATTACGTTTTAATATTTTGCCAATATTTTACCAATATTATTCCAATGTAAGTGTGCTACAATGATATTGTACTAATATCACCAAACATTTTGAGGCAAATATTGCTTCGAGAATATTAGACCAATATTATTTTTAAAATATTGAACCAATATCGCCGAATGTTCACATTTTTTTCCTCGCCAATATTATTATTTGAATATTTTGCCAATATTTTCACAATATTGTACCAATATTGGCCCAATATGGGTGTGCTACTTGGGCACCTCCCCAGAAATAAACTTATCCAATGCAAAAATTATCAGATGTCTAACACGGACATACAGAAAAAATATTAAAAAAGTATAATAATAATAATAATTTATTTCCAGAAATAGTATAGTATATAAATAGTTATGAATAAAATAGAACGGAAATATACAAGAAACAGAATTTACATAAAGTAATATACATTTTTATACAAAAAAGAATACAGGCCGAATTTTTTATGTCGTACTACTATTGTTATCTCGAAAACTGAAGATGATACAAAGTTGCTTAAATCATACAAAAGTTGTCTATTTCAGTAATCGATGAAATGATGTTTCCAAATTGAAAATAACAACATTTACAAATTATACGGAGAAAACCAAAATGCTCCTTTTTTTCTTTTTTTTTGCGATAACACCTCAAGAAGAGGAATAAGGTTTGCGTTGAAATTTGAACGCGCAAAAGGATACTTTTTATGCGGTTATCGAAAAATTATTTTGCATTATGTGCTCTGTCCAACAGTCTCTCCTTGACATCCTTTCTTAGTCTAATAAGTGCCACTAATGATCGAATATGTGATGGCAGGTGGTTAAACATTTTTTGGGAATCAGAAATAACTGACATCCGTATCAATGAGCTTCTGGGAATTGGTATGGACACGGTGAAATTATTATTCGTTGCCTTGTATTTTGACAGAGATCGAATATTATTTGTTATATTTTTGTGGATCAAATACACACTTTCTAGTATGAATATACAGGTCAATGTCAATAATTTTTGAGCAACAAACAAAATTTTACACGGGCACTACAAAGTTATCTCACAGCTTTATTCTGTTAAACAAAACCAGAATTCAAAAGAAATTGAGAACTGTTACCCCAAAAACAAATTCCATGTGTCAATTGATATTCAAGAAGAGCAAAATAGACTGCTCTCTCCATATGTATTTTTGATCCTTACTACAAAGCAACCTGAAGATACTTTTTTGCCTAAAGTATTTGTGTGAGTATTGAAAGAAAAACTGTCACCCACATTTATTATTATCGAGTTTCCTAAGAATATCTCATCCAGAGTGCATGTGAAGGTCATAATGTATGTTTTTGAAACACTAAATGATAACTTATTTTCATCACACCAGTTCTTTACTACAGACACATATGTAGTATTATTTACGAACACAGATAAGAACATGATATAAATGATATAAGGGTTTGACTCTCAATTGGAAAAGCAGCCGTATACATGTGTTTTAGACTCTTGGTCATCATCAGTGCGGTCTGGACAACTGCAAGGAAGTTCAACACATGTATATAAAAGACAAACGGAGTTAACTACGGAGAGCCACTTCGCATTTATAGCTTCACCGTGAAGACCCTCTAATGAGTTAAAATTGCTGATTGGCATGAGGGTATAATGTGAAGAGAGATGGGTGTGGAAGAAATTCTAATATTTTTGACGTATTTGTGATGAAATGAAAATAAATTTTAAAATTACTGTTAGCATACCATTGTCCGTGAACTGGTATGTGGGTTCGCAGTTAGCTTGATTGCCAGCATTGTAGATTTATTGAAATGATGAATTTTCATGATTCGTTATTTGTCACAGTAATATGCAGAATATAATGGATATTTTTAGATAATAGCAATGCCGATCTAAGAAGGGGCGTATGTAGTGCCAAACATCCTGAAAAATTTGAATTTTTACGACTCTACTGAATTAAATATATTTTCTGTCAATGCCAAATATTACCTAATAATTACTATTCCGCTTGCAGCCATGCATTATCTATTGTTTGGTAACTCCCAACTGCGTCAGAGAGATTCATTTGCATGTTGTTTGGGTGAAAATATTTCATGTGTTTCAAGTTGTTCAAATGATTTATCAGCATTTTTTATTAACGACATCAAATTAAATTTCATTCATATAATTCTCAACAATAGCACTCCTACAGTTATTATGCTATTGAATACAAAATAACATTGAGACTTTTTTTGTGTGACTTTGTTACGACTAGAATTCATGCAAATCCAGCCAGTCTGTATAGTCATTAGTTTTATTTATTTTTTACCGAAGAATTATCAATACGTAATGTCCATAGGAAAATATTGCAAAAGCTATGGCAAAACAGTCTACGTCTCCCAATATCTTTATTTTTTTTAGTTGTATTTTTCTACTGATACTTTTCATAGACTCTGAGAAAAAGTCAAAATCATAAAATTAAAAAGAAGATACGATAAGTCTGATATCACCAACTAAGTACTGTCCTATGCCAATAATCGATAATTTTTCGAAATCTTTGTAAGTTTAGCAGTACAGGAGTAACACAAAAATTTTTTGTGAAGCCTGAGTTTTTTGTGGGGATCCAGGTATCGATTTAAAGAGAACTGTATTTCTTGAAAGTCAACATGTTTCGTCAAATTTATTTTGACTTTTTCGGGGCACTGTAAGATACAAAAAATTACACTACCTGGGACTCTCAGGAATATTGCTCTTAAATACCAATATATTTAATCGTTTCTTCTTTTATTTTCAGGCTGTTTCCAGCTCTTGCCTTTATAATCTGCTGGCAAATGAGCAACTGGTCCAACGCTCTACTAAGAGCCCCTCCATCTGAAAGAAACGATATGGATTTCAGGGCGTGCCAGAAAAACTGGTGGGCAACATTGTTACTTGTTAACAACTTCCTTCTGCAAAGTGAAACCGTAAGTATTTGAAGTAATAATGCTCATTTGGTAGAAGACGTAGTCAGGAAACTGCTGATTGCTAATAAAAATATAACTAACCTACAGCTTGGCAAATCTAAAAAGAAATATGAAATCGGCACGCCTATCGATGCGCGGTAGCAGAAGAGCTCTGTATACATTCTAACTGAATGTACAAATTATACTACCCTCTTTATCGTCGAATACTTTCTCATTCTAATTCGCGCATCTCATACGTTTATCGACATTCCTTTATAGATTTGCCAAGCTGTAGCCACTGTATCAACTTTGATGGAAATATTCTCAAGGTTTGCTAGTTTCGAGTTCGAAATATTTCCGAAACAATTAGGCGTCAAATTGCAACGAGAACTATTTTTCACGAAATCTAGTTTTGGTCAGTTTCAAGTTCATGTAATATAATGTAGTGTGGTGTTCCTCAAGGACCGGTCTCAGGTCCAATTCTGTTTCCAATGAATATGAATGATTTGACAATGTTTTACATAAAGATCAGGGAACTAAACTTCATCAAGTCATTAAGAGGGCATGAGCGCGATCGTATCGATTTCAAACAAGGATAGGCTTCTAGAGGACGTTTGATTTTATTTACCTACGTCTGGGGCAGCACCTCACGATGCTTTTCATAGATAATCAAGGTAGCTGCAGGGCTATTATTCTCTTCCATCAAAATTTGAAGCAACCGTTATCCAATCGAAATGAATTTGGTAACAAAAGAAAGGTAAAACGTTGATCTGTGTACGTGTTTTTAATGTTATCTTGAAATTATTCGTTCATCGACCCAAAAAATTGTTTCAAAGATTTTTTTTTTAAAGTGGATTGAAAATTCAATTTCCTTTACAGCTCGTAAGTAGAATCAAATGTCCTCTAGGAGCCGGTCACTGTTTGAAGTCGAAAAGAAGAACCGTTTTTCCGGGTCTCCCTTGCTCGGACAAGCTCTGCTTTTGAGGGATTTTTTACAAAAATCTGGGAGATTCGTAATAACAAATTTTAACAAATGTTTTCTTTTGAGTTGATTGACTCTTTATCCTAAAAAGCGTTCCAAATGTGATTGCGCTCATGGCCTCTTAATTTAGATATAAAAAGATTCAAGAATGGTGCGACTCAAAACTTTTTTCTTTCAATAGGTATTGAAAATCAAGATATTGTCTTTCTAATGTAAAATTGATAATGATTTTTTGAAGATAAGATTATTGAAAACAATAAAGACAGTCCCCGCCATAAATTATGTAAAAATATTCTAACTATTAAACTTTTTTCCCATATTTGGCGAACATGATATATATATTCATTAAACATGTAAAAAAAAACAAAATTCTTGCTGTCATGCTGGAACTGTAATACTTGATTCCAAAGACATTATACTTCTTCTTGTTAGATAAGTACATGGTAAAAAATCAAGGTAAAATCACAAAAATAATAATTATTGGGTAATTTAATTATTATGTATATGAATTTCTGTATTTCACTGTAAATTTTCTAAGAATTACATAAACCCATAAGATACTGCGTACATTTTCAACCATTTCCAAAAAATTTCAAGTATTTACAAAAGTTCACCAGATTTTTACCGCAGAATACAGCGTTATACTAGATATTACAAAATAATATTCTGGGTAACATATTGTTTCGCGAAACACGTGTTATGGTACAAATAAAGTATCAATTGAAAATCAAAATGCAAATTGTGAAAAAATTTAAAATTAACCTCCTAATAACGCACTGTCATTTCACAATTACAAGTTATTTGGGTAAATTTACCAAACAAATTGTAACACAATTAAACCTAAACCCCTAAATCACTCTCGTTTCACAAACAATTACAAGAAGGTTTTGTGAAATTACAAAACGAACTTAAACAAAATAAAAATCAACCCTCTGTCAGTAAACAAATAATTACAAGAAGGTTTCATAAAATTACAAATGTAACTGTAAAAAGAATGAAAACTATAAGCATCTTAGTCACTGTCATTTTACAAACAATTTCAAGAAGGTTTGGTGAAATCACTCATATTTATTTACTGAAAAGGAATTTTTAGAGAATAATCAAAAATTGCACATAAGTATGTGAAATGCTAAAAATGTACCTAGAGACAGAGTAAATTTAAGAAAAAATACACTATTATTTGCAGTAACTCGTTTAGAAACTCTGTTGAAAAATCAGAATTACATCACAATGGGATTTTTCCTAACAAAACGAATGATTTTTACTATAAATTTACATTTTACTCTTCAGAGTGTAGATTAACATTTGCGATACGATATCCTAGTCTAAGGGGGTATGCAGTAATACAGTTTTCAAAGTGTGTTTGTAAAAAAGAAGTAGTTTTGATATACC
Organism: Chrysolina haemoptera; assembly: GCA_958298965.1. NCBI lineage: Eukaryota > Metazoa > Arthropoda > Insecta > Coleoptera > Chrysomelidae > Chrysolina > Chrysolina haemoptera. The sequence goes on along the minus strand of OY282586.1, from coordinate 49,313,241 downwards.
TCGTAAACTGATTAGTATAGACCACACTCTAAACAACAAAAAGTACCCACGATTGTGTCAGTTTTTATACTTGAAACGGTGTGGTGTGTCTCATAAATGAACACAAATATTATTTCATTACAGAAAATAAGCGCGCTTTCCGTCAAAGTAATTTTCTAGCGACCATTACCATTTTCCATTCTCGTTAAGAATTCAGGTTATCATATGGTTAATGGTTGTAAAACGTATAACCAACTACCAGGAAATATGGATAAGCCCCATTATATCTTCGAAAAATATTTGTGCTATTGGAATGAATAGAAAAATAAATGAAGTCAATTTACTATTATGTAAAATATATGTGACTGTTTATACCGTGAGGTCCTAAAGTAACGAATAAATTAATTTTCTACGTTAATAGCCATTTTCAAGAAAAACCCAGAAAAACGACGTTATTGTTTTCAAAAATACACTCTGAAAAAACGCCCCTTTCCCACCTCCGTCAAAATAAAGCCATCCCCTAATTTTTTTAATTTATTCAATTGTCTAAACAGTAATGTCTATTTCTTTGAATTTCGTTTATACATCATAATTTTTTTTAATGTTGAAAAGTATCACGTATACTATTAAATTTCCGGTATATTCAATACACCTCAATTTTTTCACAAGCAATTCTCAACTCTACTGGCACGTATAACGAACAACAGTTGGTACATGAATAATTATTTTTTTTTGTTTATTTAAAAATTGCTTCAAAAAGTGTTCTTTCGTTCATTTGAACTATTGTTTGTCATACGTGACAGTAGAGTTGAAAATTGCATCTAAAATAATTGAGGTGCATTGATATATATGAATATAATATAATATAATATAATATAATATACATATAATATAGTATATACTTTGAACGTTTTGAAAATTATTTTTCTTATGCCGCATGAACGAAATTCAAAAACATAGACATAGCTGTATAGATAAGGGTGGAAGAGGGGCGATTTTTTTCTCGTCACAAAAACATAACGACGTGTTTCATGGTCTTTCTTGAAAATGGGTAATAACGTAGAAAATTAATTCATCCTGTACTTTAGGACCTCACTGTATATGTTTATATGCATTTTTTGCTACAATGCGAATGTTTTCTTTGGAATTTAGAGATATAACTCAGATGTGACTCGCGAATTATCCAGAAATAATAATATGTATCACACTGAAGTCATTTTACTCGTTACACTGGTTTGCAAAAGGGTGGATACAGTTAGTAAAATACATGTTGTAGCGAAAAGAGACTATACTGTCTATAACTATGAAAACTCGTTATTTCGGCTCCAATTTCAGTTATTCTAACGCGGTTGTAACTATTAACACACATTTATCGAATATTATTTCACCTACTGTATCATTAATTTTCCTAGTTGTTTTTGTTCAGAATTTACTCATATTCATTCTAATTTCATTCAAATCGATTTTTTTACAGTGTAATCTTGGAACCTGGTACCTTTCGAATGACTTCCAGTTTTTCGTCGTAGCAATGTTTTTATTCTACATTATGGTAAATTACAAGATTGGAGCGGAAATTATCCTGTGGACAATAGGCTTCTTTTGGTGCATACACGCCTATCTCATATATTACAACAATTTCGGGGTCATATTCAACTTCTCTCCTGAGTAAGTATCAATCACATCTGGCTCATTTGTCAGTATTCATTTGGCTAATAAAATGCTGAAGGGCAAAAATAATATTTTTCTCGAAATTTTACTATAATATTTGAACTAAAAAAAAACAATAGGTCAATAGGACAAACTGTCGAACCCATCGAAAAGTAATTGCCAACGGTTCTAAAAGTAATTATATTGTCGTTAAGGTCCTTTTCATGTTACTGTTCAAAATTTTATTTGTTGTATCTTTCAATTTTACATTATTAGAAATTCTATAACGATTGTATATTTCAGGAATTCTAAAGTAGAGAACTCAGTAGCAACACACATGATAAATGTTTTATATTCTTCGTTCTACGCAAATTATGGAGGCTACGCTATAGGACTTATTTTTGGAGGCCTGTACCATAAGTACAAGAATCATGCCATCAAAGTAAACGAGGTAGGTACAACAAAATTCCAAATATGAAATTCGCATCCTATGAATCTTGTGTACTAAAAACCGATCTATTAGTTATTCAAACCTATATTACTGCAATTTTGGTTTTTTGTTAATACGGGAATGGAATTAATTTTTATGACAGAAAAACCATGTTGGTATCAGATTTATTTTGGATACTTTTATGAACTGAGAACTGTTTCTGAATTCTGAAGTATTATTTTAATTCGTATATATTGCTTCTGCAAGTTCAAAATAATTCATTTTATAATTGGCAACGATAGTTTCATACGATAGATAATATAATCCTTCATGAATGGTACATGGTACTACCGTTTGCATTTGATTGTAATTGCTTTTTATCAAAACGCAATTTTGATTTTGAAAGAAATAAGGAATATTTCAAGTATATGATTAATTGTATTCGAACCAAATATTTCTAAGTTTCTTAGCAAACTAGGCATCCGATTTTATAATATTATGGCAAAATTTTCATTTTATAATTCTACATATTTTTTTTTTATTCCAGTTTGTCACTTACTCCTGGTTATTGGTGTTTTTCGGATTCCCGTTTTCAGCAGTTTACCTATCACTCTTCGAATATCCCCGTCTTTTAACAGGAATCGTTGGAGCATCTCTCAAACCACTGTATTCACTTGGTATTGCAGTGGGCATATTGGGTTTATCACATGGAATAGGAGGTAAGCCCGAATATTTTACCTGAAAACATAAAGTATTTCCCCTGTATCTACTACCACTAGATCCAACTGATGATGATAACTTGGTTATCAAAATGCGTATCTAGGAAATATAGTAATTTACGTAACAAGTCCGGAAAACACTGTTTTTTTGGAAGGGTGGACAAGATTGGAAGTCTGCGAGTCCAAAAAAACTGTTTTCGGACGTGTTGCGTAAACAATTTTTTCGGTAACCGTGTAGAATAACAAATCGAGACACATTTATTTTTTATATTTCTTTGTAGAAGAAAATTTCGAACATTTTAATTCTTATTTATATAAATATTTATATTGAAATTCGAGCATTTCCCGGACTAGTCCGGAAAGTACGTATTTCCCGGACTAGTCCATTTTTGAATCTGTAATCTAATGAACATGCCAATTGAATACCCTGTTGAACATTCTTCCTCATATCTACGAATTAAAATAATTATTAATCATTTATCAAAAAAGAAGTTTGCTGTTTCATTAATGACTATTATCGCTACACCATTCAATCAACTGGTGGAACATGTCTACGCTTTGTATGGAAATCTTTTTCTGACAATTTCCTCGCCGTTTCATAGATATGTAGTCATGCTAGGAATGAAGGTGTACATTCTCCATAATGATGAATGAAATCAGCAATACTCCCTGATTCAATAAAACCCATTTTATAACCATAACTAACGAAGAAGCAAAGGATCATCTATTCCAAGAAACTGGAATGTCTGCTGCAGCGTAAAACATCTGTGGTGAGACACTATAGACGCATCTCAAGAGGCATATAGAGCCAGAATCAGATCAAAAATTCTAAAAACGCTGATGGTTTTAAATATGATTGAGTTTTGCAAAAGCTATCAAAATAATGTCATTGTCAGCTTTCTCCTCAGATCGTTTTCGGTCAACTCACCAACGAACCAATTTTGCGAGGACTCAATAGTAATTCCTTAAATGAAATAGTAAAAATCTTGAACTCTGTTCATTTTCTGGTGTCTTTTCTACCAAGGATTGCTTGTTGGTTTCCCCGCGGGTGGCGCCGCGACTGACTTTTACTGTAAGTCGCTGCTTCATTTGCGAGGAAATATTAGTTATACAGTGGATTATAATTCATTGGGCTGGGGCAGGACGACTCAAATGTTGTCCTGACGAGCGGCAAGAACCGCGAAACCCGTCTGCAGGTGGTCTTCCCCAGCCAAATGAAGGATGATTTGCTGTATAATTACAATAAGCAATTGCAACTGGGTCTTCTTGGAAGAACGTTACACAACATCTGTCAGATGTGATTCAATGTCCGTCGTGGTATTAGCTAGGGAAGAAGTTGTTTTCTGTCAGATTTTTGCCTCATATTTTTAACATGGTGGAAATATTTGGGAGAGAAGGGTACTTCGACATCGTCGATTTTACTCTTTTATTTATTTGATACTCTCCGGCAAAAAATTCTCGAAGTAATTCCTTGTGCTAGTCCAACCAACCAAATTCCACAGCTGTGAAACCATCGACTTATATCTATAATTTCAATTTCCTTCAAAAATGTTGTAATCATATTGAAGCTGAGACTCATGAAATACTTTAAAAGAAATGTTTTTGTGAATTGTTGTAGTCGCTGGTTTCAAAATGGCATAGAGGTTGGATGACTCTATGCGATCTTTCGAAAGCACCCTACTTTGTCTCTCGCAGTGTCCTCCTCCGGAAGCTTTACCACTATGCTATCAGGGGCATATCACTCAATCTATTTTAGCCCCAGTAATGGAACAGAAAAAAATCAGTCCTAATAAATTAAACTTGTTCTGACTTTCACAATATTTCATATTGGGTGCCCCAAGGATCCATTCCGGGCCCTTCACTATTCTTTATTTACTTGAAAGGTTCTTTTTATAGTCCCTAATAAATATGTGGCTTATTCTAAAGACACAAATTTGCTCAGTACCGCTTTTGAAGTAGAAAGTATTTCCATACGTATGACAGATTCTCTCGAAAATGCACAGAATTTGTCCACCACCACCCATATGTTATTGGTTGCTGATTTGGTCGATTCTCGAGTTGAATATGGGAAATCTTGTCACAGTGTTAGGATTTTCAAATTGCAGAAGTATATTTTTGGTATTTTTGACGTTTTCCCATTTTCCCATTTTTTATATATCTATTTTAGCCAACCCCTTTTGTTGTCGTTTATGAACCTCCTCAAACCTGTACAATACTGATTCATCAAAACATATCCGTAACCTTGTCAGATAATTATATTATGTTCTACTAATATCCTGTGCTCTTAATTGGGTACGTCTTTTCAGTATTTCGGTTATTTCCTCTGGAACCATTTTCTCAATAACCTCAATATAGATTTCGATATAGTAAGTATAAGTTCAGGGACCAAAATTTTATAAACCAATTCCTGTCTGGAAAGTTCGTAGGCCTTTTTAGCTTCTGGTATTTCAGTGTATCATGGCATGCACTCAAAATTGTTTCACTCCATCATGTTCTGTTAAAGTTCTCGGCACTTCCTGGGTTTCCACACCCGTCTAGACATCCCTTTTTGGCTTATCAGAATCTTCAGAACCACCTTACTGCTTCAAATTTTGTATGCCTTTATCAAAATGGCAGATAATTTTATAGTCTATAACTACTATAGGATTATTTGTCCCCTACTATATAATTATTTCTCTTCCTAGGAGTTTGAGTGAAATTGGTTTTCCTGTATTCCTTGGAATACTACTAGCTTTGTGCCCCCTGTCACCTACAGTTCAAATGACAGTAAATCGTATAATTTTGTGCTCACTCACTCTCCCAACAAAACAAATTGAATTTTACTTCCAAAGATGCACTAGAACTCCACGATACTATCCATAAAAGAGCATCGAGGAGTTGGGTTTTCAAACAATAGAAAAAACAATTATATAAAAATTACCAATTTGTTTTTTTTTTCCATAGTATGTTTTGATACATGTTTGTATTTTTTTTTTGTTAATGTGCAGAGTTCATTCCAGTAGTTGTTTTCTGTTACAAATGAATCACATTTTTCATTTTTCAATTTTCATGGAGAATGTTCCCCTTTTCAACATGAATACCTCCCAAGAGGTTATCTTGAACGATGGAAAATAATAGCGACTAAAGTTTGTCTTTCAGTCGCAGATGATTCCACAACAGATTTTATGAATGTCCTATTCATATTTTCGAACTAAAATCATTCCACTTATTATGCATTTTTTTAGGAGTCGTCAAAAAGGTTTGTGAATGGGACTTTGCAGTATTTTTGGCCAAATGGATATATTCCACATACCTGATTCAGTTCGGAATTGTTTTTGGCAGATATCTGATGCTGACTGATTTAGTTCCTTTGAACGATGAAATTTTGGTAAGTTCACTCAAAATTCCGTTATCGTACCTTATAAAAAAACAGATATATCTATTACCTCTATTACAACTGCTAGCAATTTTACAGAAAAAATCCATGTGCCTGATAAGGGCAGATATTATAATTACAGACACATTTGTCTTCAAATTACCAAAATCAACAAGACTCATTATAACCTCTTTCCTTAATTAGATAGGAGCCCTTACCGTTTGTATTTCTCTAGAATTGACCTGTTGGTAATTGATATTTTTCATACATTCCTTATTTCTACTCTCGGTTGACTGAAAGTGTTGATGGCCTCGATGTATAGGGACTTTTAGAATTTTCTTTAAAACTAATGTCTAAGATGTTGGCATATTTCCACTGGGTGTGTTGGTGTTCTAACCAAGGGTGTTTTGCACCTCCCGATTTTTACGTCTCTTTCCGTTGAGTCAAGCGTTTGTGTTCGTCTATCCTAATGCTGAGCGGTTTTTTGGTCTCACCAATGTAGCGGCGTCCACATTATTGGGTAACATTATTGGGTAAATATTTTGAATTTTCGCTTGAATTCTCAGGCTTGGTGTTAGTTAGGGATTCTCAATTTGTGTCTAGGTCTAGAACAGCCTCTGACGTTGTACTCATTTCCGATTTTCCTCTTCGATACGTATCTAATGTATTGTAGGACAAAATTACTTGGTTGTTGATCCTTGGTTTTCCTGTTGCCTTCTTTCAGAACGTATTCCAGGAGTCTATCTGGGTACCCGTTCTGATTCATGTCTCTCCCTATCTTGAGGAGTTCAATTTCTAGTTGTTTATCGTTGCTGCATATGGCCCTTGCCTTTTCCACAAGAGTTTTCACGGTGCAACGTCAGAAGCTAACTCTGAAACACATTGAGAAGTCGGAGTCGGAGCACCAGAGCATCCACTGGAAAATGCCAACGTCTTAGATAAGGAAGAACAATGATTCAAACGGAAATTCAAGGAGTCCCTAGACATCTAGCGTAGGAGCGTAGGAATTGAGGATGTGTGGAAAACAGTATTCAATAACAGGACAATTCTAGAAGAACACAAACGATAAGGCATATAAAATTTCTCTCATTACTCTGGAGGACAGTACATACTTTGATAACGATCGGACATATTGAACTGATTGAAACGTCTTGCTCATAGAAACAATCCAGACAACGGACAATGGCAATAAAAGTAATCAAGTAACGTTTGGATATAAAATATTGATTATATTAGATGATTTCTATATCTCCAAATTCATTACTGAATAAGTACCGATTTATTTTTCAGGCAAAATCAATAACATCCGATTTGATCACATCTTTCATCGCTGGATTAGTACTACATTTACTGATAGAACGTCCTATGGCCAATATTCTACAGAAAATTACGACACCAGGCGCTTCTCGCAAAGTAAAAAGTGGATAAATTGACTCAGATATGGACTATTGAGTGGATTGTTGTGCTCAAAATGTGTGAAAAGCTTGTAAAATCGGTACCAAGATGTTTCGAAAGGAGTTTGTAGTTGGTGTTTGATTAGTTACATTTATAATTTGCTTGAGAAACAATAAGTTGGTGACAATCGTCGAAGGTTGATGAAAATAAGCAAAATAGCTAAAATTGAGTATAGACTATTTCAGTATTACGTCATGCTGGAGGGAAACCGATTCTTTTGTTGTCAAATTCAAAGCTTTTTAGGATTAAAACTAGTAGAAAATGCCAAAATGATGCCATCTTAAGCTTTTTAGGTTAAAAACTAGTCAAAACGCCAAAATGATGTAATTTTTTGTTATAAATGAATGTTTGCCTTCCAGAGATAATTCTATTGTCAGCTGTACTTGAATGGACGGTCTATAGTACAGTGTATCCAGTTTGAGTGAGCAAAATCCTGAAAATCTTCTCTGAGTTGAGGAAGTTTTTATATACGTATCATAGAATGGAAAATATATTTGCTTTTCCTCTATTGCCAATTGGTTCCCAAACAAATTTGGGTCTACTGGCTATACAAGTCATTCGATTTAAAAAAAAATACAAGTCTGGAACTAAAACTGCACTAGTTATCAATGTTGGCACGTATCAACCCTCATTTCCATTGTTGCCATACATGTTGTTACGAATCCTACTAAGGGGATACAGTTTCACGGGCATGTCCCTTTTGAAAATAAAGTTGTCCTCTTACAGCTTTTTGTTGAATTATACAAGGTGTCCCTAGACCAGTGGTACACTTAAATATCTCTTAGATCAATAGTAATTGGTGGTTTGATTGCTTATATTTGATTGTTATGAAATCACTTAGCTACCTACTTATTCAACTGCAGTTCACAAGAAACAAGAAAAAAATATCCTAACGAATAAATACGCACAATAATATAAATATAAATGATCAAAGTGCCTTTTGCTTGCTGAAAGGCAATTTCAAGATTTTTTATTACATGATTTCTTGTAATATTCTGCAACATTTGCGGTGGTATACTTTGACAAATCATCAAAATTCTATCGTGCAAAATTCAATGGTTGAGTAGAATCCATCTCCAATTTAAATATCGATCCGCAAAAAAGTCTAGTGGTGCCAAGTCTGGCGAACCAGCCGGTCATTTTGTTAGTCTATTTTCTCCGAGCCATCTTTGATGAAAAAGGGCGTTCAAATGGTCTGTCACGATCCCAGCATTATGGGGCGGTTTCCAAAGGGAACAATGCAACTGCTGCAAATAATTACAAATAATCATAATATTTTGAAATGTGTCTTTCAGCAAACTGAAGGCAGTTTGAGCATTCATATTAATATTATCGTGCCTAGTTTAGATGGTAATTTCTTGTTAGGATTGTTTATCTTATGTTGATAATGCTACCAACTTTGATTTAAAAAAATTGTAATTGATTGCATTTTGTTAAGATATTTTTTGTTTTCTTGGAAGCAACGTTTGTGCAATTTTTATGCATTTTTTTCTACTAGGTTACCTTTTACAATGAAATTGATTATTTTTATGATACCTGTGACTATTTTTGTGAGTATAGAATTTAAGAATAATTGTCTGTACTTAAGTAGATTTTAAAGAGAAATTTGCCAAATGTACTATTGTTAATGTGCTATAAATAAATATTATTATTATTATTATTGTTATTATATGTAGTTGAGTACACAGGAATAGCAACTTTGGAGACATTATTTTATTTTCATTTGTTGAAAATGGAATTCATACAACTACTGAAGGTAAGAAATCAGACCACTAATGAGATCTGATATCATACATATTATAGAGTGCACCATTTAAAAAATTGAGGTAAAGAAAGTTATAATTTCGTGAAAATCATATTATTTCTCACCCTGTATAACTTTCTAATGAAATGAATATTTTCTATGATAGAATATGCTATGGACTAACATAATTTTATCGGAGTTTCAAAAATAACAAAATGTTTAATTAGCCTAAATGAATGAGCATTCATGTATCTTGGAATATACAGGGTGTTCCATTTAAAAAAATATATTCGATTTCGTGAACCTTTCTTGTGCTCCCAGAGTTTTTATAATACCTACCGTATGATAAGGAATCATAATATTTTTGAAATGGCCATTGTTTCAAGAGATATTTTACTGTCACACTGGTTGAGGGACACACTGTATATAAAAAAAGTGAAAACTGTTTTGACAGCTCACTGTGTGCATAGAATCCTTTACCGATGGTATATATGCTCTTACTGTGACACTCTCCATATTGCTATATAAATTATGTCGTAACCTAAAGGAGGAAATATGGCAGAAAACTAGATCCGTTCACTAATACCCAAGTAGCACACTCATATTGGGATAATATTGGTACAATATTGTGAAAATATTGAGACAATAACAATCTCTTTATCTAATTTATTTAATTATTTTATCAATGAAAACTAGGGAGAATTAAAAAAATCAGTTATCTGAATGAAAATGCGAATTTTCACTTTCAGATTTTTTCTTTCCTTTTCAGTTAGAGTCTTTTCACAATATCTATCAGATGTAATTCAATGTCCAGCGTGGCTTGTGCCGGGGAAGTAGTTGTTTTCTGTTAGATATTACAAATAAATCATTTTTCAATTCTCATGGAGAATGTTCCCCTTTTTCTTTTGTAATATTGTATCAATATTGTCTTTCAAATATTGGCGTGAGATTTCCGTAACAATCTCAATCAATATATGGTCCATATAATTTTTCGAATATGGATGAAATAATATTTCACCAATATGCTATCAAACTTGGATATATAAAATTGTTTTTTATCTCTAAAATCGATATGAGAGGAATATTGAAATCGCAATATTGGAGCTAGATGCTGGAAACAATATGTAGGCAATATCGCTCAATCGATATTGGTGAGAATTATTCAACCTATATTGATCCAATATTTTTAGAAATAGTCTACATTCAGAACAGGTTTAGCCAATATTCCAGCAATGTTATTAATGAAATATTGCTTTTCCAATATATCTATATTGGCCCAATATGACAACAAGATTCAGCCAACATGATTTGCTACCTGGGTTGTAATATTGGTTCCGATTTTCAAGAGGGTTTCCAACTTCCCAAAGTTTTTTATACCACCAAGTAGGTAAGCGAAACTTTGCGGGAATTGAAGTACCTACAAGACAATATTTTTTTTCGAAATAACTAATTCAGCTATGGTAAATTTAAATTATTTAAGCTTATTTATGTGATAAATTTAAAAAAAAATCTCTCAAAGTGAACTGATAGGATGAGATGAAATGAAACTTATTTATTTTGTGTTTGCTAATTGGCAAGTCAGTTATAATTTAGCGAGTAAGTGATTCCATTACATGTAGATAATTTTAATATTCTTCAATAAAAAAAATCAAAGTATCATTTTGTCATTATTTTAATCTATACATAAGAAGGGGTACATCTTTAAAAATATATATATATATAAAATTACTCATTTTTCTATGTTTTTAAGAGGACGTGTGTGATTTCACGGACATTTTGATTTTCGCGACACGTTGCCGATGTCCACAAAATAATGTGAGTGCTATTTTGGAGACTAGAGATGGCGCTGGATATACACTGAAGTTTTCTTCTTAGAAACTCCCCTTTATGAGTTGAATATAGTTTTGGATTCAAACCATTTGAATCGAGTATTGCAAATTATATTTCCTGCAGAAAAATCCGCCAACAATCTAATTGATATCATTCAAGAGCCGTAGGGGGCCGTTGCTGTTTTCTGATTGACAGTGATAACAAGTTTGGGAAACACGTTGACGAGCTGAGTTGAAATCTATGTGCTATGCCTTGCGTGTAATTTCAAATAATTGGGGGTAGTACACAGAAAATAATATACTAAAGTATAAGTGGATAAAAAGGTCTTTCAAACACGCGCTTGAAACGATACGTCTGGTTTATAAAATCAAAGCAATATTTCACATCATTTCAGGAACCACCCGTCAAAATAACAACCAAAGTTTGCCCATTTCATCCTTCAATTTGATAAATGACTCAGTTGTTTATATACCGCCAAATTATATAACCATATCCCATGCACTGTCACATCGATTCCACTGATTCAATTAGAAATTCATAAAGAGCCTTTGGCAATTTTTCTGAACTTCTGGCTCAGCTGGAAGTGAACTCGAATCATGATATGTAAATAAAACACCCTCTATAATAATCAGTGATCTATTGATTCTACTCATTCCCCACCCTCAGGCAAACAGATAAGTTGAACCCAAATCACAATTGAAACTGAACTAGAGCGTATTGTTCGGACAATAATAACAATAACTTAAATACTCTTTTTTAGTTTTTAGCTTGTGTTGAATATTGAATGGATCACATATCTTCCAATGTATCATTTGAAGATAATTGAAAATCCTACCAAAATGTTGAGACATTATTTTTCACCAAGAAAAGTTCGAAAAACGCTCAAAAATTATTTATTTTCAAAAATTCACATGTTCAGTAGTTACAATTTATAAAATAATGGTCTGAATTGTTTTTACAGCAATCATGCAAAGACTACCTTTTCGACCAATTTCGTCTTTTGCCTATTGGAAGCATAATGAATTATAATTTTCCAAAGATATGAATTTTTAAGAGTTTCTTCGACTTTTCTTTGTGAAAAATAGTCCAATCGGGGTAAAAAAAATTGTATTGTCTTTTATTATGAATTGTATTTGTCGAACAATGATTCAGTTTCAGTTTTGATCTGGGTCATCTATTGGCAATATATACAGTGACCGTCAAAAACTATGTTCCATATAGAAAAAACATTTATTACATATTAGAATATTGAAAAAAAAATCTAGGAAAAGTATGTGCTTGTACGATAACTTGAAAATTGATTTTGATACATGTCACGTGATCGCTGGGTATAGCTGCAATATGCAAAAAATTGCTATAAAAAGACAAAACGCGGGGTGAGATGGCAAGATATCGAAAACAAAATTTGTTGTCGGTAAAGTCGGTTTACGGACGATAATTTTATGTGATAACGTCATAAGAAAACATTGATGAAAAATTTCATACTTTTATGAATTGAATTAAATTATTATCACTGAATTATCATTATTTTGTATAATACAAAAAAAGGGTTCATTGAAAATTACAATTTTTTCGATAAATTACGATGAAATTGAAATCATAAATCAAATTCATGAAACTGATGCTTTTGAAAAGCCCGCCAAAACCTGCTTGATATAATAATATATTCACTTGCACTGCGTTCATTTTTCATTACAACATAAATGAAACTCTGCTTAAAACATACATTTTTTATTTTCAAATATTATTTTTAGTTTTTTTGCAAATATTATTCAAAAAATTCTATGTCAATAAATTCGTAATTTGAATAAATGACGAAATTGGACTAATAAATCAAATTGCTGCTTTTGAAGAGCCCGCCTTAACCTGTTTGATATAGATTTTCTCAAATTCTCAAAATGCAAGAATTAATTATCGTTTTTGTCGCAATAAATGTTGTAATAAACAATGGAAACCACATTCACTTTTCACTTCACTTTATAGACAGTTGACAAAACAGTTCACGTGTAGGTTGTTCGCTACCGCTGTCTCTCTTCTACTCAGACGCATCGGCCGATGGAATGGAAGAGAGATAGATGCGTCACAAGCCGATATATCCAATTTTTACTATGAAACATTTGTATTTGACTGATAATGACAGAACTTTTTCATTTTCTCCACATCAGAGAGCACTCAGTTGAAAAAATGGGATTTTGTCAGAACCCTGGATGTTACATTGGTTCGTATTTAACAGTTATATCAGAATTCTACGATTATTGCGATGATAGATAATTTCAAAAGTGTCGTGTTTTTTCGATTATGATCAATTTTCGATGATAATCGGGCACGAGTGTTTCACTTCGCACATAATCTTAAAAATAGTGCGTCAAATCAAAGAGGATTATATTTTTCAAGATTGTATGCGAAGTGAAACGCTCTTGTACGATTATAATCGAAACTTGATTATAATCTGGAAAACTCGATTTTTTGGTATCTCAGGTCATCACAATGGTCGTCGGATTCTGATATAACTGTTAGTTATATACGAACCAATGTTCTAGGGTTCTGACAAAATTCAATTTTTCAAATTTGGTGCTCTCTGGTGTGGAGAAAATGAGAAAGTTTTGTCATTATCATTGAAATACAAATGTTCCAGTATAGTCAAGATATTCATAAGAAACAAATTTGATATTTTTATATAGACAGGAAAATATTCTAAAAAATAGCTAATTTCAATTTTCTTGGATTATCTCTTAAAACTGTGATTTAAGTATAAAATTGAATTCAAAGTAACTTTTGTTCAAATAACTTTTTTCAATATCTTGCCATCTCATCCCACTTTTTGCCTTTTAATGGCAATTTTTTTTTCAATTGCCGCCATACCAGCGATCACGTGACATGTGTCAAGATCGATTTTTAGGTTATCGGACATACACAAACTATTCCCCAAAATTTGTTTTCCATTACCTACTCTAATAATAAACTTTTTTTCCATATGGTACACACTTGTTGGCAGTCACTGCTGTTTATATTATACCTGTAACTGAAGTCATAATAAAGGTAGTTAGCTATATCATTAAATAATTAATCAGCATTATTTATTGCTTTATTACCCGGGCTAATAATATTGTAGCTACGTTGATGAAAGCAGTCAAAGAGAATATAGTTATTTGACCTTTAATAACCACATAAACATTATATCTTTTGTAAATTATGCAAATATTTTGATCTAATTCAACACGATATCGTGATGTATTCTTATTATCAATACGATTCTGTAGTTACTGGACTATGATTATGAACGACTTTAACAGTTGAAGTATCATAACTCATCAAAGTGGTTTCACGTGTTTCTGGAACCTGGAAGTAAGAGCAAAACAATACATTCTGCAATTAAATATGTCAACGCTCTGATCGAATTGGCTCTTGGCTCCGCTTTTGTAACATAAGAAACAGCGTTGCCAGATCTGAATCTCAGATATGTAGATCATCCGAAAAACCCATTGACGACAATCAATTCCATCGTTTGCTGAAATGGATAGATGTTTTGAAAATAATTAGCATGAGGAAGAGAAAGAAGCACCCTTTCAATAAAAAACCACCGTATATGCTTATTTCTGAATATTATATGGGTCCAGTAATCTGAAATCTGTTAGGTGTATGGTTATCGAAAATAAATTGCTAGATTTGCTTTCCCAGATTTCTACCTTCAATGAATTACAAACTTTCAATTGAAAAAAAACAAAAAAGATATAGTTGTTTGTTCAAAATTAATCTATATATGAATTACACCTTACGGAAATGAGTGGATCTGGGGTCACTTATTCTGATGACACCCTGTGTCAATTTCTATTTATGTTCAATAACTGTATTACAGTCACTAGCTTTTTTCCGAAATATAAATATTTCAGTGGGTAGTGGCAACACTGTAAGAAATATCCAAATACGATGAGTGCGTGATGCGCAAGCAAAGCTAGAAATACAAGCGCATGAATCAGGAGAAGCCATGTTGCCGCTTCGTATATAATTCAGTAGATGTTGATAAATGTATTCCTCTATTTTCCACTGTAGAAGAATGTATATTTTCGTTTGAGCAATTTTTCCTTGCACTTCATCTATTATTGCAGCTTAGGAGGTTCAACAGCTGAAGAGGATATGAATGTTGGAATATGTCAACTGTATAGTCTGCATAATATAGGAAGTTTCTGATATTTATGACATGCCGTAAAATGAGGTGAGAAGAATAAGGTATCCTATTATCATCCACCTTAGAATGTCAAAAATCAACTGAAAATCCACTAGTAATAAAGAGTCAATGATTTTTGTCTAACCATGTAGCAGCATTGGAAAATGTAATCTGAAAAGTGCAATGTATTCATAGCTCAAATCAACAAAAATAAAATAAATATTTGCAAATGATTTCATTAAAATATAGGTTTTCGAGAATTTGTTTTCAACAATGGATTAATCCACTAATAACGTCTCTTATAATTCAATACTATCTTTCACTCATTGTGTAGACACATGATAAAGTTTATTCACATCACTTCGTTGGCTTCATCTACATAATATGCTCCGAGAAAGTCAACGAAAGGTCCACACTTGGGTGAGACGTCAATAAACGGCTCTTAGGAAGAACGTCTTATTCTTCAAGTTTGTTTACCATATTTATTGGTAAATTCAAGGTAAATGTTTTTTTCACAGTACATTATATTCAAAAATCCAACAAAATTGGCATTAAACATTCAATCCATTCTTGTAGCTCACCCTGTAGGACCAAAAGAAGTCTTATAAAGAAAGGTTTTCCTTTTGACCGTAAAAACAATTTATTCAAAAATTAAAAAAAGTTTAAATAAAGGGGTATATTCAAATTCAAATTTATGATAAAATGATAATTTAAGTCACTGTGTAAAAACATTAGAAGCATATTTTCTTTTTTTCAACACCTAGATTCAAATGTTTAGAACTCCATCTCACATAGTACTTACCCGTACTTACTTAGCCGTCGTGCTCTAAAAACCGCGCGTGTTTGAAAGACCTTTTTTCCACTAGTACTTTAATATGCTATTATATATGCTCGAAGAAAACTTTATAGAAACATTGACGTACTAAACAAAAATGTTTTTCTGACGCACCCAACTTCATAGTTGGCCATTTGTCGAAAACACTTGGCAACGCTGTAGCTTCATTCAACTTTTGAATTGAAAAGCGGTCTGCAGTGTACTAAAGACCTATCAATTCGTTTGTGATATTCCTATGTTTAATTCATATGTGGAGTGATATTGTTTTAGTTTCTTGTGTGATAATTAGAAGAAACCATGTTTGACGATATCCGTAGAAAAGTAAGTCAGTGTTGAATTATTTCAAAGATTATTTATTTATTTGAATATTCATCCCAATTTGGGGTTGAACATCAGGGGTGATTCCATATAAAGTACTGAAAGTCAGATTTGTATGATATCAGTTAAATCAGTTTAAAAATAATGTATGGATCAAACTCGATTTGGCAGAATTGTATATTAGTCATATGTATATCCTACGTGGGAGACACATCTAGGTAGGTAGGTATGTATAAACATTTGAAGAATGCTTTCGTGTGCATAGTTTCTGAATGACTTTTTTGTCTATTTTAAAAGCATTATGAAATGTCTAGAAATGGGTTTTGGAGGACGCATATAGTGTGTCAAATGTCAGTAGATAAACACTTGAATCATAATGAAATAAAACAGATTAACATTTAAAGTTTTAAAATAAATTACTTTATTTATAGATTCTGATCTAGATAGTTTAAGAGACACGAGCTTATATCTCAAGGGTCAATAAGAATAAAAAAATAATTTAAGAAATTTAAAACTACATAGCTACAATGCCCGTTATAATTAATGTAATTGCATATTGTTGCAAAATCGGATTTTGGACATTATTTAATGTTCTCAATAATATTTTCAATGAAATATCGCAGAAATTACTTCTACTTGACTACTTATTGTGATAAAATTCAATTAACATCAGGGGCGCCAATTCAAGTGTAACCCAGGGATCTTCTCTGGGGCCACAATTATTATTGGTTTTGTGAATATGTTTTCTGCTGTCATCCCCCAAATGATGAATTTCGTTTGTGACACTAAAATAACTATTCTTTTGAGGAAGTAAATCCTGTAACCGCAAAAAATTCAGGTAAATATTGATGGAAGCGGATAAAGTGCATGGACACTTATTTTAACTTTCACTCCTGAAAAATGGACACCACTCTAGATTTCTTCCCAGTAGTAACTGCATTAAATATTATTACATATCTACTGTTCACTAATAGATTGTATATAAACCAGCAAATGAGGGCCCGTAAAAGTTTGACTGGTTAGAAATATTATCAAACAGATAAGTTACGTATATTCTCATTTTTTTATACAATGGCCCGAAATGGGTGAAAAAAGCTTGCAAACATGACTGAACATGGCCGAGCCGGCCTAAATGGTCGCGTAGAAGAAGTGACCGGGAGGTGATGGAAGGCGTATTGTAAAGGGATTATCACGTCCCCTCATTATAGGGGGGCTCGGCCGTTTTAAGTTTTTTTCGCCCATTTCGCGGCATTGTAGCGAGAAATGAGAATTTACGTTTTTCAATACATACTATACTTTACTGTTTGAGAAATTGAAATCGGCCTATCACTAGAGCATCCAGGGGTGTTTCCGATAAACGTGACGTCAGACTCAAAGTTTCTAAGATGATATTTTTTCAAAATGAAAAAAATATAGTGGCACAAGTTGCTGAATGGACGTTTTAGACTAGAAACAATCGATTTAAACTAGTTTTGCAGTTGAGTTTTGGAAATGTAGAAGTTCATAGAACCAAAAAAGCGATTGTATTCAAAACTTTGTTGAATCTCTACCAGACGTCTGGAATACCCTATAACTTTCTCAATAGGTAATCATACAAATAATCCATCATCGTCTCAAAAATGATTATCTCTTTTCCATTGAAATTCCTCAAATCACAGTTCATTTAAATTTAGGTGCCTCTATTCCACAAATTTCGTATCTGCTATTTTTTTCTAATTTCAGTTTGAAACAGACGGATTTGCCGTTATCGAAGGGTTTTTTTCCAACGAAGAAGTAGAAGAAATGAGAAATGAAGGTCAAAATTTGATCAAAAATATGCCAGATGAGTCTCAACGAACAGTATTCAGTACAGTTGATTCAGAAGCTCAGCAAGTAAGTATGCTTCTGGCCCATCAGAGGTAACTTTGTGGAAAAATCTTCATTAAGTTTTAGGCCGTGTTTCCACTGGCCACTTTTTGAAGTTGACGACACAAAGTGGTCAATATGTGGCCTATACTGTCGCTCGCTTGCACTTTCCATTTACGGTAATGTACTTTGATGCTTTGTACACGGGCGTCTTTTTATCACAATTATTGAACTCCTACTGCCGTGAGTGATCCACTGACCACAAGTCTACTGTAGCGCCGACCTTTTTCCACCAGCCACGTGCCACTCTTTTGTCCTTAACCCAGTTAACACAAAATGGTCTCAAAGACAGTAGGTAGAGTGCTTCACATTCAACTTTCAAATCACATGAGTGAAGTGAGTTGTTATTCAAATTACAATCTCATCAACTTCTATTTGGATCCCTGTTGACCGGGCAAAGATATCACAATGTAATCCCAAATGTTACTCACAATAGTCTAAATGTGACATGCCAGCTAAGAGCTTCACAAATTCACATATTTTTGGTGCCTCAGATCGACACTATTGTGAAGATAATTGAGATCTACACTTCCCAGCATCCTCAGTTTGTAACAGTGACGTACTTCACATTGAAGCCCATTTATAAGCAAGAAAGCGATATCGCAGAGATGTTGTGTTAGCTGGGAAGGAGGTCAAGTTGCCATTATTCGCGTTGGAACCATTCGACACGGATAATAATATCATTAGCTAATATAATCATTTCAGTCAAAATTAGGTCTCTTTGTGATCCTCCTAATTCCAAAAGCAGGTGAGGGATCTCACTGTGATTTTCACGTAAACAGCTTTTAAGATCTTTTTTCTACGGGCAACGTCATTTTGTTGAGTTATGATTTATAATTACTCGCAAACAATGAATTTAAAAAAAAATAACCTGACTGTTTTCTGTTCCAATAAGTTTAATTGTCAACCAGTCATATTTTTTCTGCTCAAAGACAATTGCAAACTCACCCTCAGGAGATTTTCACTTCTCGATATCCGTTCATTTTTATTTCAGAACAAAGACAAGTATTTCCTAGACAGTGCTGATAAAATAAGCTATTTTTTCGAAGCCGGCGCCCTAGGGCCCAATGGGGATTTACTTGTGGCCCCCGAATTATCTCTCAACAAAATCGGACACGCCCTTCACGAGCTCAACTCCGTTTTCAGGAAGTACACTTTTTGTGAAAGAGTCAAGGAGGCAGCTTTCCAGCTGGGTTTTGAAGAACCGGCCATACCACAAAGCATGTACATTTTCAAGAATCCTGGAATTGGAAGTGAAGGTAATATAATACTATAAAATGATTCTAGGACAATTACCCCCTGAACAAAAGGGGGCGTCACCAAGTCCTTCCACCTTCCTGTCCCATTCGTAATCCGGTAGCCGACTAAACATTTGAGTGCGTGGAAATGTAATACATGCATTTTGCGAGGAGTAATTATTTAGTCTCATCAAACCAGATCCAACTAACCTTACCTAGACATTTCTGTGCTTTTTTATTAGTAAGAGGGCAAAAAGCTAGTGGGACATAATGGCCATTTTTATAACCATGAATAGTAAATAGTTGCAAAAAGGAAGTTCCTCCACCTACCTGTTCATGATAATGGTGGAGGACTCGGCAATGGAAATAATCCCTAGAAACACAAGAAGGATTATTATCGCAGGTAACGTGGAGGAACTCGGCGATACCGGACAAACCCCCTCCGACAATAGCACCTGGACATTAACCCCGTAGTATAAAATACTCCCGGTACAAAAACCGCCGGTACACCATACTAACCCACACATTTCCCCAAGTAACTTGATTGCGAAAAATTGCAATTAAAGTAAGGGCAATTTTGGCTTCTTTATGAACGTGTCAAAGCCGACAAGAACCAAACAATCACAATCGTGTTGCCAACATTGAATAAATAAAAAATACCAGATATTCAGTTTTGAATAGTGAAAGTCCCATGACTTGTTCACGTTCTGAAGGAGGGTGTTTTTTTTGACAAATTATTAGTCTTTGTGCTCAATGACTGAAAACAACTAAATGAGGGCGTGCCTTCATAACTTTTGAATGAAAGATGTTCAATTCAAGTTATTAAAGTGAAATGTTTATTGAATTTTTACTAATTGAATATTTTGAGAAAAAATAATTACGATTCATAAGTAAAATCGTGTGTGGTTTTTTCCTACCGGGGGTAGGTATTTTATTGTCGGGGGTTTTTGTCCGTGGGGTTTTTGTTCAGGGGCAATAAAATGAAACTAAACTTATCTGAAACAAAAAATTCATTCAACATTTTGGCTTCAGCAACAGCAGGATTACACAGCTGCAAAAAATGACATACATATTAATCAATCTGCATTTCTAAAGAGTTTTCTGTTGGGGAAAAAATGTGATGTTACTTCGAAGAGATTTTGGGTTTTCGGTAGGAACGAAATGTGATTAAAAAAAAGTTGTTATTTTCTCAATTTGAACTTATGCTCTTTCGCGGAAAGTAATGGTTTCAAATACTTTCAAGTTGAATTTAGTTTCGTTAAAACTAGAGGAAGTTTTTAGCATTCGGATATTTGCTGGCTGAAGATCAAAGAAATATTGGCTTCAAAGGGCTCATACAATGTGGTGGATCTTGACAAGCGAAATCCAAATACCCAATCAGTTTTCTTTTATCTTTTGTGTTTTTCGAAAAACTGAAATTTTATAAAGCAAAACAAGAATTACAACACTGTTTTCCATCTATTGGACAAGAGCGGAAGTTGACTAACCACTTCAGAAGTTTTCTAGCTCAAAATTAAAAATAGATCGAATTCAAAATGCACATAGTGAAGTAAGTGTATTGACGAGCAGAATCCAAATGAAACCATACTCATTCTATTTTATTTCATTTCTTGTGGTTTTCGAGATTTTTATATTTTCTTATTGCAGAACATGTATTCAAGCACTGCTCTACCATCTCTTGTACAGTAGCCAAAGTTGTGTTCAACTGCGTGTCGTTTCTTTTTGAGCACCAGCTTGAAACCTTTACCATTTGAAACTATGCTGTTATGTTTTGATTTCCAAAATAGAAAGTGAAACTATTTCGCGATTGTAATGGCTTCAGAGCACGACATTTTCCGAAATTTACAAAAAAACCTTTTTTTTGAGGATTTTTGAAAAAAATGTCAAATTTGTCAGATTTAGAGTAGCTCGTAACAAAACAAAAGAGGCTGTTTTTTACTCATTTTTCAAGCACAAACTAACTGCGGAGTCAAATTTTCATTATATTTGTTAATAAAAAAACTTCCATATGTGTGACACTGTAAATAAAATACAATAATTTATTATGTCCGCTCATACATTTTGATGTTGATGTTTCTGATACTTCAGGTATGTTTTGTTATCTCAGGTAATGTCGAGATATTACAGGTAACGTCTGGATATTTCAGGCACAATTTCCATCAACCTACCTATCGGACATATAAGTTATTGTATTTTAAATAGATTGAAGAATGTGATACTAACGTTATTACTTACTTGATAATGGTTCAATTAACCGAAACAACTTGTATCAAATAAAAGTCATAATAGATATTAGACAAAATTTACTACATACAGCTAGTGATGTAACTAATCGAGCTAAAAAATTTGAAAGCATTACTGAAAAAATTTGTTTGAATTTTGACTCTACTTGTCTCACAAGCCTTCAACTGCTGTACGACTTTTTTATGCACACAACGGTATATATTATGTAGTTAGAATATTTGGAACTGTATAATAGAATATTTGCCTGTATAGTATTAAAGTTGTTGAATTTGGTTACTCAGTATTTTCAGGTCTCCCAAAAGAGTACTCAACCATACATTTACCGCCGCGTCGCTCTTAATCGTAGCTAAGAAAAAACGAAAAAAATCTCAGCTCACCAATAATTGATATTCAGTTGCAACTTGACTTTTTCTTAGTGTACCTAGAATCTAACCTCATTTTCAGTTACTGCCCACCAAGATGTGAGCTACCTTCATACGGAACCTGTGAATGTGGCAGGTTTCTGGATAGCCCTGGACGATGCCAATATAGAAAACGGTTGTTTATGGTTCTCAAGAGGATCGCATAAGAGTGGAGTTCACAGGAGATATATCAGAAATCCCGACAAAAGCTCTGAGGAGCTCCTGGTGTATACGTCGCCTTCCCCTTATTATCAGAAGAGCAATTTTACTGCTGTTCCTGTCTCAAAAGGTGAGAATAATTATATTACAACTTTTGAGTGCTCATGGTAGAGGTTTCAATTAAATCAACACTCGTTATTGAATAAGCTCCGACACAACCCTTTCAAAATAAATACGTTTCTTAAGCACAGTTTGCAAAAAATCTTCAATAATCACAAATTGTAACAACTACTCAAAAACCATTCAAAACAACAAGTATGGTTCCCACACATTTTGGAACAAAATGCTTTTTACAATAATCGTTTTTTTCTGAATAAGCGGTATTTGAACCACTCCTAAGATTTCAACTGAATATGAATAGCAGAGGTATTATTATTATTCATTTCGTTAGGAATATTCCAGTCGAGTTCTGTCTCAGGAGCCCCGATGCATCTGGAGGGCGCGATAGTATAATTTACCCAGATAATTACTTTCCACGTCCATGAGGTGACTGAGTACGAAAACATGTGTCCTAAGTAGACAAAATGGACCAAGAATCTCGATATTCATTCTGTTTTCACCACTCTTTTCGGAAGATGTTCGCCGAAAACTCTGTAACAAAAATATTCTTACTTTTTTTGACAAAGAGGACTACGTCAGGCTTGTGGCTTGTATTTGCCTGAGGGTTGGGAATGAATAATTCTAATAAATTCGGCACTTCTTATTCGTGTCGTGTCGTAGAGGGGTAGTATATATAACACTCGTAGCTCCGCGTTATGCCTGTAGACATAGGCTGAGACCGCATAAGCTAGTCAAGCAGACAGCAAATGCATTACGGTCTCAAAAGCTCCATGACATGCTCTGGCATTATGAATCCCTCGGTTTCCGACTTTAACCCACTTGAATTGAGGAAGGAAATGGTCATATTTTTGGATTTTTTTGATGTGTTTGAAGACTGCAAGTATTGGCATATCCTTTTGTAGTTACAGGAGTACTTCAGTCTCTGCAGCTTTGACGTGAGCACTTTGATGAACGGGTTCCAACTCGGTGATGAAAGTTGGGGTCATCTCGTTCAGTGTCAAAAACGAGACCAAATTCATCATCTGCACGTGAAGCTCATATGAAGATGCATCATTCCCCGAGTTTTTACGACAAGTTGTAGCAGCTCCTCTTGAGTCCATTTCGCCACTACAGAGGAGTTGAGTAGAATCGGAACGGCAAGCATATCCGAGCAAAAAAAATTTCAAGCATATAAGTTGCAGCACCTTTGTTCTTTTCTGACAGTTCTGATGATCAAATCTGTTGGGTTATTGCAATTGATCATGGATGAACTGTACCTTTGGGAGCGGAGTTGTTCCACCCTTAGGAAAGTATACGTCTTTCTAACTTCAAGATGATGTAGCTCCGTCTACGAGCTGGATATCGTTTCCTATTCCTCGCATCGATTCACCTGATCAAAAATGTAGATATTGGCAAAACAAACCCAGTTGCATTTTTAAAAGTATATCAAAAGTATTTACAAAGCTTTATGATAAAGAATTCCTGATGTTATCCAAATACTTTTTTCGACAAGCACATAACAAAGTAGCATTTGGCGCGTTCAAATCTCAACGCAAAGTTAATGTTTTTTGGAGAATTAATTGACTTATTTTTCGCTCTAGAGCGACAAAATTGAGAAAACGCTCGCTCATATTCAGATGTTTATCCGTCTCCGTATTTCATGGATTGTATTGCCAGCAATTTGGTTAGCGACTTTGGTTATATCTAATGAAAATAGCCAAAACGGTACATTCAATTTTAATCTAGTAAATGATAAAATAAACGAATATCAGTATTAGTTAATAATGTATGATCAATCGAGTATCTGAATTTCTGATATCTGCGTTTGTCAAAAAAATATTGTGTTTATTTCGAGCACAAAGTGTAATTGCCGCTTTCCAGAGATTACCGCGCTCTGCTTACTCTTTTTGTTGAACGGCAATCCACCACTTTGGGATTTAAATACACAAATAGCCATTTACAACACTCTATAAAGTTTTTTTAGGTAAACTGACTGATTATGATTTATGAATTTATAAGGCACAAATCCGACTTGTCCTGGAATACTGTTCCTATATATGGACTGCAGCACCTAAATATACGTTAAATCTTTTAGATTAGGCTCTCCCTCTTCTGCGCGAACAACATCGCATTATAATTCGAAAGAATGAAAACTCAAATCAAAACCGTGGATGATGCGTTACCGTTCAAGTGTCCTATTTTTACATATCATTTCCGAATCACGCATCATTCATGATGGAAAGTTATTTAAAAACTGTTAAACCTCTATCTGCGATCTTCGATGACAGTCAAGGCTAACGTCTTTATTACCACACCAGTGTCAGAATATTTTTCTATCTCCAGAGAGGGGATGAAATGCTTTCAAATTGTATGAGGACAGAATATTTCTTCAAACGCAAGAGAGAGAATTAGTAATTTCTACGATTATCGTGGAGAAACGTGATTTCTTGCACTCGACTGGTTACCAAAATTCCGCTTTGCGTCGTTTGGGTAACGTCAGTCGTATATGCAGGAAAGGTACTAAGTTTGCGCACTGTAAACAGTGGTGAAAACTACGTTTAGTACACACTGCCGTAGGAAAAGCAGTTTAATAGTGTCATTTAAAAAAATGAATTTTGAATTGATTTTTTGATAAAATATTTCCCTTTTCCATGTCCTATAGATGGAAGTATAGATTCTATATTTCTTTGATGTACCTTAACATATAATTTTTTTTCAGGAACTTGCATTCTCATACATGGTCAAGTGGTCCATTTCAGTGAACACAACAAATCAACAAAACCAAGACATGCCTACACTTTCCACGTGGTCGAGCAAAAAAATACGAAATACTCCGAAAACAACTGGTTACAGCCGACGGAGAAGTTGTTTATGAACCTTTATAGGAATTGAATATCCAAAATTGTAAATATGATTATGTTCAATTTTAAATATGTACAATTTGGTCATAAAGTGAGTCATTCCTTGTAGATGTATGCCACAGAACTATAAATAGAGCTGTATTCGTAGTCATTCGCCAGTACAGCGACTCCCCAGAGGTGCGCCGTTCGTACTATATAATTCGTGTAGCCAACGGTGCTCCTCTGGAGAGTCGCTGCGCTGGCGAATGACTATGCATACGGTTGGTTCTGTGTTCTGTGGTAGTCGATTATTCAAATTAAAGCAGATATCATATTTCATTTTTTTTTTTCAGGAAATGGGTCATTATTTTGTGATCTAACTATAGGTAGGTAGTATAGAAATTATGTACATAATTATTGTTATCTGAACTGAAATATATGATACGAGTTGATATTCGTGATTATTTTTCTGAAGGTATAGCACGTGAGTTCATATTTCAAAAATAATACACTTTTTCGTACTCTTCGTGACGTATCAACTGAACCTGAGGCTCTCTGATGCTGACAGGGTGGATTCGCGGAAAGTACGCGCGAATCCACCATCGCAGAAAGCACCACTGCAGAAAGTACGCGCCAAAACAGCATTAAAAATTACGTGCCAGAAACGAGAACTTTAGTTTTAGTTGATACGTCACTAATACACGAAGACCACGGCAAAACCCTGAAGCCAACCAAAACTTTGCCACCAGCCGTGAAATCCTACATTACTAAACGATGTTATTATTATTAATATTATTATTATTTTTCAACAGATATATACATGGAATCGTGAAATTCTGAAAATGAGTATTGTTCTGCCACCTGTTGACGAATAGTGTAGGTACTAATTATTATTGATCATTCAATTAAAATTGAAGCGACCGTCTAGTTTGATGTTATGTGGCACCATCTGTTGATAAATAAATCGCAACACAGCATTTGGTCTGAAGCAAGGCTGCCACAAGTAATGCATTCGTACTAAAGTTAGTACTTTCAACCCAGATTTAGTACGCAATGGGATGTTTAGTACGTTTGTCTGGAAGATTTTAGTACATAATCGTTTGATAACGTCTAATCTCGCCTGTAAGTGTATGCATTTTCCTCATTTCAATTTCTATCTGAGAAAAGAGTATATTGATACATATATTGGTGGAAGGGGATTATAAAATGAACAAAGCCCACCAAAGAGGGGCCCGGGCCACGGTTATTATGCATGGTCTCCCTTTTATGGGCTTGCTAGAACTTTTAAGTCGCTACAGAGGTATTCAAGCGAATGACCGCAAAATACCACTCGACGTTGGTATTAACCAACTGATGTCAAAGGCACTCAAAAACCAAGGACAACCAAGGACATGATCGTGCTATTTACCAATGTTTCGCTTGAATACCTCCTATGACCCTGTTCTATCAAAGCATCTGGAACAAGTTCGCAGCATTCTCAAAAATCAATTAAACAAAAGAATGCAAGTGCATCTTTTGTCTTGGAGAACTCAAAATGAGTTCATATCAGGTTGTGCCGATCCAAATACTATTCCAATATGAATAATACTACTCCAGATTCAAGCCATGGTGAGCAAACCTCTTTTGTATTGAGGTACATTTCTTTCAAAGAGGACGTGAAAGTCGGGCTTGAAATTAAATTCTAACGTTTCGATTGGCATAAAATTGATATTTCCGCGCTCCTCAATCCGCCTAGTCTGAAACCAGCCTTAGTTTGAATTTTCAATGTAGAGTGAGTTCCCAATGTATCATTTTTGCTTTTCACGTTGCGCGTCACGCATTCTGATTGGCGAATTCTCCGTACGATTCACCAATTCGCCAATCAGAATGCATAAAGAAGGCTTGACGCGTGACACGGAAAAACAAAAACGATACATTTGGGAACCTTGGGAACCTTGGGAACTCACCAACCGGTGTTACGAAATATGAATTTTACCGTTTATTATAATATGAATATGATACATAACCTCAAAAAATATGTGTTCAAAAAGTCAGATTTTAAAGTTCGAATAATTGATTTCATTATTTGAAAAAATAAGTGTGTGTGTATACAGTGGTCGAAAAAAATGTTTGAAGAAGTCTTGACCATTATTGAATTCTCTAAAAACGTTATTTACTATGGTTTTTATTATAGTTTCATAATCGGTCAGTTCTTGGTAGGAATAACAATACAAGCACTTCAGATTTTGATAACAATCATGAAGATGTTAGCCGGAGGATATTTCACCTTGACAGAATCCCTCAATTTTTTCTTTCGTGACATCGAACAGTTTTCACAAGCATGTTTGCGATTTTCAACGCATTTATGCAAAGAAGCTGGAAACAGCGTATCCAGGACAACACAGATGATGAGCAACAGTTTTGAGGAGGTAGTCCTCTTCATATCTATGGTCTACAGTTCACTTAGTAATGTCCTTTATACTACTGTTGCAACTATTGGAGCAGTGTTTTTATTTTGTAAACAAGCAGTGGTTTTGTTCGGGACAAGTGTCTGGTTTGTTTTAACTTTCATACCATTTTCTATTTGGAACTTGATTTCCAGAATTGGCACCTGTATAGAAGAACTTCAAAAGATGGTTCTTGATTTCAAATCTATTAGTTTAAATCTTTCCAAAAATATATTTATGTTTCTAACAGATATGCCAGTTGAGTCTGCGATAGGATTAGTAGCAGCAGCCCTTATAGGTTATGCTCTGAATGAGTTATATTCAACAATTTTTTCAGTTTTATATGACGAATTGAGAGGTGCTATATCGAATGTTTACGAAAGCTTTCAAAGGAGAATTTTACCTATACAAGGCCCCGTACAAAGACAACTTCCTGAGCCTATACAAAATCCTGTACCTATACAACGTCCTGTACCTATACAACGTCATGTGCCAGTACAAGATAGGGCAAGGTCACCTTCCATGATAACACTTAGGAGAAGACCTCTTTTAAGAGAACCAAATTCATCTCGTATATCGAAAGATAAAGGATCCGAAGAACTATACTGTGTAATCTGTCAAGAACATGTGAAGTGTATTTTACTTCTGCCTTGCCGGCATGTTTGTATGTGCTCAGAATGTAACTCAAGACTGCAATTATATGCTGATACCTGTCCTATTTGTAGAATTCAAATCGAAAGTACAATGCAAATATTTCTTTGACACTTTTTGTAAGAATAGCCTCATTTGTTTATACCAGAAGGTAGGCTATACATTTAAGCATATAATAAATTAGTGTGAGAGTAATTTTTACAGATATAAACAGATATTTAGGGATGGAAAACGTTGATTGATTTCTTGAGCTATTAATAATTATCGATTATAGATGTTTTCAAACAGTGTGAAATTGATTACAGATGATCGTTCTCTATCAAGATCCTAATAGTAAGAGAGCCGGTAATACTGTCGTGCATATTATTGTTCTGATAGATCGCACCCACATAAAACAATAGTTTATAATCTCCTAATTACAAAATGGATGCGTTGTCTCAGTTTTTATGGCCGGAAGGTTGTTCAATGACTAATTATATTAATAATAACACTCCCTCATAATTACTCATAAAGTGTACCGAAAAGCATAAGGGACGGCTATTATTTTCATTTGATGTGGTGCTCCGAGGTGACTAACTCATTTTTGATGGCTTATTCAATTTTCAGCTGTAGGAAAACCCGGAAAACCTATAGCACCGCCTCAATGTTTTTATTAATGTTTTAACCAACGTCAATAAATAAGCTCTATTAAAGAAAGTGGCGTAGGGTTGCTACTCCTCCCGTTGCCAGGCGTAGGCAACCCCTATTTCTTTATTTTTCATAAGACTACGTGTGTATTTTCTGAATTTTTATTTTTCTCTACAAACCCATCAGCCACCGAAGGAGGTAGGCAGAGGGGTTTTTCAACAAAGCCCTGACAAACACTTGGTGATGAAGAAACGTAATCGCAGAACCAGTGGCGTTGAGGCTAGCACGCGAGATTTGAAAAATGTCGCGTGCGCTCGACTTTGGACGACGGTTGCCACCATTTCCGGCAATCGAAATTGTGGTAACTCTATGTTTTCCGTCACGTAGCGGATTCAAGAAAATAATCGGCAAATTTTCGACTTTTGGAACAATATAATGAAAAAATAGGGGTTGCTTACCAGGGGTTCCGGCAACGGTAGGGGTGGCAACCTATGCCACCTGAATAAAAAGGTAACCCTCTACATGTTAGTGCACTTTTATTAAAAGAGCTCACTTATTCATTGAAGTTGGTTAAAACGTTAATAAAAACATTGAGCTGGTTCTGTAGGTTTTCCTACAGCCTGAAAGTGAATACGCAAATGATACCCCTACCGCACAGGTTATGCTTTCGGGTACACTCTACGAGTGTTTATGAGGGAGAGTTATTATTATTATTAGTCATTAAACAACCTTCCGGCCATAAAAACCGAAGCAACCCATCTAAATGGTATATAGGCGATTATAAACTATTGTTTCATGTTTGTGCGATCCATCAGAACGATCATAATATGATACCCGACAGTATTACCGGCTCTTGCACTATAAGGCACTTTGCTAGTGAAATATGCTTCCAATATATACAGGGTGAGTCAGAATAAGACCGACAAACTCCGAATGCAGATTCCTCACCTCATTTCAAGGTGAAAAGTTCCTATCAAGGTAGTTCCTATCAAGGTATGTCCTATAATGCATCCCCTCTGAGATACAGGGTGTCAAAAGTACGATAAAAATTTAGATTTAATTTTTGTTTCTCCAAAACTCCTGATGGAAAAAATATCAAACTTATTTTCGAAAACCAGTGGCGTAGTTACGTTGGTATGTAGTCATATTTTCGTTTGTATTTTCTTTGGACAAGTTTATGGACAATTGTTGAGCGTTTGATAACAGTTGGCTCATCGATAGTCAACCTAAAAGTTATAACATTCTATGCACCTAAAAGTGCAGGTTTCTGAGATAATTGAGAAAAACTGAAGATATGTCGTGAGTAGCAACATATTTTCTTCTGTACAATTATCGCATAACACTAATTTCTTACAACATATTGAAATATTTGTCAACCTCCTGAATATTTTTTTAATGTTGGGAGAATCAAAAACAGTACGGGTAAGTCAGAATGAGACCTAACTCAGTGATTCCACGACATCGATTTGATCAAATAATATGATGAATGAAAAAATGGAGTTGTCGGATTATTCCAACATTGAAAAATGTTCGAGGTTGACAAATAGTCCCATATGTTGTAAAAAATTAGTGTTATGGATTATTGTATAGAGGAAATTATGTTGCTACTTAGAACATATCTTCAGTTTTTTCATATATCTCAGAAACCTCGACTTTTAGGTACATAGAATTTTAAAACTCTTATGTTCAGTATCAATGAGCGTAAATGATGTCAAACGCTCATTTGTCCATTCATTTGTCCAAAAAAAATATGACCACGTACCAACGTAACTGGTCTCCACTGGTTTACAAAAATCAAAAATTTTAACTTCAAATTAGTTGATAAACCTTGATCAGCGTACCAAGTTTGATATTTTTTCAATCAGGTGTTTTGGAGAAAAAAAAGTGTAATCTAATTTTTTTTCGTAACTTTGAAACCCTCTATTTCAGAGGAGATGCATTTTAGGACATTCCTTGATAGGAACTTTTCGCCTCCAAATGAAGTGAAGAATATGTATTCGGAGTTTGTCAGTCTTATTCTGACTCACCCTGTATATATTTAAGTCTCTTTGCTGATTTCCATTGATATTATTCAACTGAAAATGATATGCATGCTAATACTCCTTCAGAATTGAAAATCACTTTCAGTTCTGACATGAAATTAATGATTCTGTGAATATTGATCTATTCTGCAAATCTCGTTGAATTTTCTTAGGTATTTTGAGTTCATTTAATTTTTTTAGTGTTTTGGAGTCATTTAATTTTTTACTATGTTCATTGATGCATTTCTGATTATTTTCAGAATATACTGTACCTAGTTGTCTTATATTTATAGCAGATTCAAACCATGCCAATTTAACGTTAGGTATTCAACATACATTGTTTTGAAGGATCACAGGCAGTTAAAGGAGGGTATGCTTTTCTGGAGCCAACTGCTCTTCCGGTCAAAAGATTTTGCGCACTTTAGGTCTATGAAAAATAAACATTTTACCAAAATTTTAACGTCTAAACCATTCCGGAACATCTTCAAATAAGTTCTTCTAGAGCAGAATCTGTGAAGGCAAAATAAATAAACATTTTGGCAACAATAAAGCGTATGTGTTTATCCTGGGTTAATGTACAATAAATAGAAAATATCACTTGTGACAATTATTTATTGAATTAAATCAAGAGCAACGTTGCCACTTTGCATTTTTTTTAATAATTGAAAATAACATATTATAGAAGATAACTTATTCTAGATTGAAAAAAATTAAAATGTACCACTACATTACTCATTTCTAAGCATATAAAATAATTTAAATGTTTTTTCATGAATAGAATCAAAAGCATACCCAACTTTGATAAAAAGTGTCGCTGGGCATATGTAGGAACATTTCATTTCAGTAAATAATATATGCATTAATTGCTAAACAATATTTAGTTTATAATTTTTGATCTAAGGTTTTTTATGGCTATAATCTGATCTGCACAGTATAATTGTAAGTTACCGTTACATTGTAATATAAGACTGAATAAATTTATACTTGTTTTTAAAGAACATTGTTCATTTAGTTATCTACTAATGTATGAAAGAAGCCTACAACACAGTGGCGGATCCAGGGGGGGTAATTACCCCCCCCAAGCCTATTCCAAAATACTCATACTGCCGTCCTAAGGTCTGAGGATGAAGGCAGTATGTTTCAAAATATCGTAATTTGAGTGTTTCAAATATATTTTTATTCGCAATTCTTTCATACCGAACCACTTCATTTTCTTTGATCTATCAAAAAACTATACTTACTAAATCCAGCGTCGGATTTATTCTCACACCGGACACTAATTCTCAAGATGCCGCCGCCGAATGGTGAGATTTTATTGATTATCAGCTTCAAAGGACGCATATTTGCCTCAAATTGATTGTTCCAATAATATTCTAATTTCCTATTTTCTGAAGAAATCTTACTTTCCCAACTTTCATTCCTTTCTCTGTATTCTAATCTGTCAAATAAACGGAGATTAATTCAGGTGTAAAACTGATTTGAAATAACAGGAGTTTTCTATGAATTCTATGTTTTGGTTCAACAGTATTTATAAAATTAATAGCAAAAATATGTCTACAAATGACAGTTTTATCCTTCCAGTCTCCCGAAAGTTACTTAAGTTACTTCAAATTGATTTGCGATTGTAGGTGCATTCTATGGATTACCAGGATTATTAAAATGTGAAATTTTTTTATTTATTTTTTGTTCGTCCTGTATTAACTGAGTTATAACAAATATCTTTCAATAAAGACTGTTTATATCCCTTCTCTGTGTCCTTTATGGTTCTTAAAATTTTGTGCATTCTTTAAGTTATTCCGAATGTTGGCTATTAAAAAATTGTTCACTTTGTCAAATATTAACCGATAATTCCAAATGGATCTGAAGCAATAGGAACATTCTAATGAATGTTGAGCTGAAAAATTGTGCGGTACTTTTCAACTATCAATAACTATTATATGACACTACTCTCAATTTTTTAACTCAAGCTGTTTTGGAGAGGTTATGAAAGTCGAGCTTTACCTCCAAAAATAATTAACTCGTAAAATAATGGATTGTTTCCACACTTTATGAACAAACTGTATATAAAGCACATATTATCTCTCGAATCAGATATATAATTACATTATGGTCATCGTGCAATCAAAAACAAAAAAGAATTATTTGAAGATTGATGAATAACCAAGTAGAATGCCACGGTGGTCTGCAGCCCACCAAAACCTCAACAGAAAATTTGACCTATAGGCTGTGGGCAAACATGAACCACCAGGCGGCAATTTCCTAGTCACTACGATGTTCCGTAAAATTCCACCACTTTCATATGGAATATATTGCAGTCAAAAACAAAAAGAAATTATTTATAGATGAATGAATGAAGTAGTAAAAGAAATATTTGACAAACCTTGGGACACACCTTCCTCAGAATTATACAAAAACACAAATATGACACTGAACCAACTTATAAAATTTGAAAAATCTAAATTTGCATTCAAATTAGCCAAGCCAAGAATATTCAAAAGAGTAATTAATACGCCAATACAGAAAAATTCCAAATTACATACTCTTGAATACAAATTATGTAGTATATTAAATCACTCCCACTTGGATAACATTCATTCAAATAAAGGAAAAGAGAATCCTGTTTTCAGCTCCATAGAAGTTTTTGATAAATTACCAGAAAAAATAAAAAATTCAAAAACAATAATTTCATTTTCTAAAAATTTGAAAGATTTACTAATGAAATGATGTTCATCAAAATAGTTCATAAAACTAGTTCAAAACTTCTTGAATTATTATTGTAATTTGATTAGTTGATTTAAAATTGTTTACTTTTTTGATTATTAATACGATTTATTTGATTATTAATGTACATTCTAACTTCCTTCCTCGAACTTCCTCGAACTTGATCTGACTGGAAGTACTCCTTAAATAAAAATTAGATATACGACACATTAAAAATAATAAAATAATTTGATATATATTTTCATTCTGTCTAGCCATGTCAAGGTGCGGCGCTTTCCAACGCATAGTACAAAAGTTTTTTTTTTATTTCAATTTATTCAAAGTTTCACTCAGTTTTCTACTTCTTTTGGTACGGAGAGCACACCGTATAATTTTCTGCAATTGGTTGTAGTTCACCCTGTATGATACTGAATACATTTATACTTGTTTTTGAAATGTCAACTTCATTAAGTATCACAAAAAATTATAACGAGCTCTTACAACCTGAAAAGTATTCATGGCATAACTTAGTTGGGGCTTCATATCAAACCTGGAATTATTATCAATCCAATCAAATAATGTGTTGAAAGTATTTGTTGAAATAAGGAACTGCACTATATTATATTGCAGAGACCCCGAACCGACTCTGGAATTCGTAGCCGACGAAACGTGCGTCGAGATGACTCGAGCCCTCTAGAAGCGAGTAGAAGTATCGAGAACGATATCGGTAGATTTCTTCCATTTATAAATAACGCCGCGCTAGCCGCTGGGGACAATTCTGATTGATGACTAGAGAGCCCAGTGAAAGCAGAATAGTGAATATGAATTATTATTAGACGTGAAATAAATTACATATAGAAATTGAAATCTATATAAATTATTTATATAGTGTTAGGTTAGTGTGTTAGGTAAGTGTCAATTCGTTACAATATTTCTTCCTACCAATATTAAGGTGTAAATGTTAGATGAGGAAATGTACTTCATTGTGAATATGAATGAAAAGGATTCATATGAATATTTTCCAACTCTGAAAGAAACAAATAAAAAGAGGAATAAAAACAAAAACTATATAATTTATTACATCTCATGAACATCTCTCATTGGGTCAAAGATGACAAGATTTGTGTTTTAATTTCTGCATTTTCTTTCTTACTATCAATGTCCCTGAAAAATACAAAATAAGATCAGCAAAAATAAGATCATCAGCAAAACATAAAAACAAATGAAATGATAAACGTTCCATTGAATGGACATTACAAATCAGAAACACTACTAAAGTTTACTTGCCTCTGAAGAAATATTTTGAGTGAGCTTTTTGTACTGTCAGGAACATAATTTTTATTGGCTATGTATTTGAGGGCATACAAACAACCTTCTAAATTCCAGGTAACTTTCTTCCTATCCTCACTCTGTGAAAAATGATTATTCATTAAAATAAGACAACTATATGAAGAATATATACATCAATTAAAGAAAATCCTTTAGAAAATTAAGAGTGGTGTAATAATATACTGGGTGATCCGGAACCAATTTACCCCCTTGTAACTTCAAAAATATATTTTGGGTGTGTCCCTTTTTTGAGCAGCACTACCTTGGAATTTTCTTCTTTGATGACCACTTTCAATGAATATTATACTTTTTCTCAATGAGATTTACATTTCCACATTTACTGCACTTTGAAATTGGCTATGATCAATTGAAAATGCAAGATCAGTTACCTCTATTAGGGATTTTTTTAGCGGAAAACTCCCTAATATTACTTACAGATTTTTTGTCATTTTCAATAATCATAGTTGGCCATGTTAAAGAGCAATAAGGTAATTGAATAATCAGAAATGTAGATTTAATTGGGTACTGAAGGTTAATTTTTTTTTTTGTAATCAGTCATCAAATAATAAGGTACCAAAGTGGTGCTGTTCAATGTGTTTAGTGTGAGTGGTGTAAATGTATGATGTGCATAGTATGTTGGTGTGGGTTGTAATAGTGGTGAATGCATGGCAAGTTTGTACTGCTTTCACGGTTCCGGACAAAGTTCTTTACGAATTCTCTAGTATGCCTTTTGGGTTACATAATGCCCTAACCACATTTACGAGATTCGTAGACAATTAATGTTTTGAAATAAACAATTGTTGTTTCAAAAAATTGGTGAAGTGAGAATAACTTTTAATGTTCTATTGTATCTTTCATTTACTTCATATTTTTATCAGTTTGAATGGATAGAGTTTTTTTTTGTTATTTTCCTCATTATATTATTGTTGGTCAAAGATTCATTGTGCTCTGCTAAGAAATTCTAATCATCTAATCATATTGGAATTGTGTCTTACCTTAAGCAAACCTAAATTAACTAAAATTGAGTTGTTGACTAGTGGAGCTTTCTGATGGGTCTGTGTCCACAAAAACAGATCTTTGTATAAGAATTCAGAACATTTCAAAGCAGAATCTGCCACTTCAGGTCGCACATTATTACACAGAGAAGATACTTTCATTATAATTTTTACATATTCCTCCAAGCAAATGTTTTCGTCTTTCTGAAAATAAAAAATTTAAGGTTGAAAGGGTTTCTGTGTGTATTTGTTAGTTTGTTTTTGTATTGAATAAAAAACCTACTGAAGATACCCCAAATATAATACCTTGGCTTCTTTGGATATAATTTCTATCCTATCACTGCCTAAAGCGATAAAATTATTGGCACTAGGAGTTCTAAGAAATTCTTCTACAGTGACCGTCTCCAAACTGGGAGTGACAACTGTAATCGATACATTTTCATTTTCGCTTTCCTCATCTTCAGATTCTGCATCCCCATCCTCATTGTCCTCATCTGTGTCGTCATTTTCGCTATCTTCTGATTCGTTTTCTTCCAAACTGCCCAAAACATTCAATTTGCCTTAAAAATATAAATAATTTACTACTAATTAGTTCGTAACTATTAGTTTTTGTTGTATGTCCATAAACAGTAAAGGTATTTTTTTTGGGTCACTGATATATGCAGGGAGGACGTAAACCCCCCTACAACTTTTGAACGGAACAAGCTATCGAAGTCGGGTGAAATTTAGGTAAAAAGGTACCACTTTTATTACTTTTTGGCATAAAAATTATTGTGGTCACGTTGCCTAATTTTTTGTTTTTCACTTTTTTTTCAGAAACTTGACATGAACATTATCCATTTGAATGTTTTTCAAAGTTTCTTTTGACCCACCTCAAAGTTTCAAGATTATGAATAAGGTTACAACCATTTTCAAACAGTCTAATATTTGCAATCAAGTAATGTCACGATTTCCGAGATGGTGCAGAATATAGCACAGTTGCTATGTTCCAAAATGTGTCTGCAAAACCCAGAATTCGAGAATGTAAAAATGCAAAAATATTCGATTATTGTTATACATGAATATATAATATTATTTTATAAAGAAGTCAACTCAATGTGGTCCACTTCATATCTCATATCCAGTGACCTAATTTTTCATTGAGATGAAGGAAGTATTGCGAATTAGTTATAAAGAGAAGCCTCAGCCAAAAATCTAACAGATATAATTCCACGGTCGTAGGAGGCAGTAGTTGTTTTCTATTGGATCCTTGTCGACCAATATTAAAGCTTCAAATATATCTCACACCATTCTTTCAGTTTAACCAAGAAAATATAAGTATGAACAATAATAAAGAGCACAAAACTTACCTATTTCTTTCAACTTCTTTTCAATCTCATCCTTCCCATCTTCGCCAAACTGATTTCCATCAAGTATTAAACTCTTTAATTTGCTCTTATTCGC
This sequence comes from Chrysolina haemoptera, assembly GCA_958298965.1. Classification (NCBI taxonomy): domain Eukaryota; kingdom Metazoa; phylum Arthropoda; class Insecta; order Coleoptera; family Chrysomelidae; genus Chrysolina; species Chrysolina haemoptera. The sequence goes on along the minus strand of OY282586.1, from coordinate 49,275,686 downwards.
CATAGATTCAACCAGGCTTAAAGCCCCGTTCCTTCGAATTTCGTTGAAACCAACAGTCAATTCTTCTAATTTAGGATGAGCAGTTTTCAGAGCATCTGCTAGTAGTAGGGCCCCCTTTGTCTTCAACAGACAATCTCCGAAATTGATCTCCCGCAAATTTTGAAGGTCTGGTAAAGCAGATGCAATGGCTGCTGCTCCTTTCGGACCAATAGTGTTGTCGTTCAGATTGAGTATTTGAAGATTCTTGTTGTGAGTGAAAGCATCTGACAAAGCCGATATCCCTGGATGGTAAATACCATTTTGAGGCATTGCTATTTCTTCCAAAGTGCCGAACATCTGTGAATAAATGAAAGTTATAATAATTTGAGGTACTTTCTGGAAAAAAAAAACGGATATTTTTATATAAAAACAGAACCGTGCCAATAGAGCAACTGTTTATTGAAATTTGCATCATGAAACTCGTATTGCCAACTGGCTTTTTTTAAAGCACTATTGTCTTTTAGTTTTCGAATATATTAAGGAGTTTATTTAAGAATTGAAAAACAGAGTACATGTAATTTTTTTCGGTTATACTTAGATTATGATAGGGATAGTTGTATGTTGTTTCTCCTTGTACCCTGGGGGTAATTTATTTTGTACACTTTGTACTTTTCAGGGATATACCAGAAGGATGTATTGAATTTCTTTGAGGTCGTCAGATCCATTTCATCTAGACTGATTTCTCAAAGGCCTTTGATAGAGTGAATATTCAAATTTTAATAGGAAATTGAGATCAATTAGGTATTCATGTAATATACTTTTATAGATACTAACAGAATTCAATATGTCAAAATTCCAGTTTCATAAATAATAGAGTATTAAAAAGTATTTTTGAAGTAATTGGTCATATAATCCTCAACTTTAGCAATAGTTCTTTGACAACTGATAGTTTTCCAAAGCATTCAAAGCTAGTATAGTTATTTGGGTATTCCTATACCAAAAGACAATAACACAAATGAAGCTATTAATTTCAGACCTATTAATACCCTTCCTGCCATTGAAAAAGTTATTGAATTGGCAGTTTATGATCAAATTCGTGAATATATTGAGAAAATAAACTCTTCACAGATTGAATATTTGAAATCAAAATACTGAATATGCACGAAGAGTTTTGAACAGTGTTAGCGCTTGAAATTTTACTGCACTACATCATACATTCATATCATACTTGCAACATTTATTTATTTGTTTTCATTTATTCATTTCTTTTCATATGTATATTTATTCATGTATGTAAGTATTTACTGTATTCACTTAATATTAGGCAATTTACATTAGGACTTGTAAAACTTTTATATGTACTTCATATTTCAATAAACAATTTCAATTTTAAATCAATCAATAAAACTCACTTTGAAAACTGAAGCTAAAGCTCTAGCTCCCTCATTCTCCAACCGATTTCTTCCAGCAATAAAAACTTTCAGCGCCAAGGGTTTGCCATCTTTTTTACTGCAATCATAACATTCTGTCAGGGCAGAAGCCAGAAGTTTCCCCCCTGTTATTCCAAGGCCATTGTTATTCAAGCGCAGTTCCTCGAGAGCATAACATGATGAGCTTCGCAAAAGAGCTGCTAAACCCTCAACGCCAATGGGACCAAAGGCATTGTCACTGAGATCGAGTTCTGTCAATCGAGCTGCAGCACCGACTAAGCCTTCACCTAAATATTTCTGAAATCATAAAAGTTCAGTAAAAAAGGATATGTCAAGCTGCACAGGGTGTAAGTTTACCAGTGCTTTGGGTATTTCAGTCTTCATTCTCCCTGTAAACATATCCTTCCATAAGGCCCTCTTGAACTCCGGATGCTTTTCTATGGCTTTGGCTATGGCCTTCGAGGCATCCACACCGAGGGTGTTGCCTTCGAGATTGAGATACTGAAGACTCGAACATTTTTGGATCTCTTCCACAACTTGCTTGGCTAGAATAGGAATGAAGTGGACTATCTATTTTCTTCTTTGGATTGGATATTACTCACCATCTTCCTCTGTGTCCAATTTGAGAGACTTGCCGGCAAAACTAACTCCGGATGGACTCACTCGAGTATTCTCCAAAGCTGTTGTCACAGAATCAAGATTTATTGAAGTCATATTTCGGTGCCTTTAAAGTACAAAAAAAATCAAAATCGTTTTCCGTTTGGGCAGGTGTGAATAAATCGTTACAAAAATTTCAAATGGAAGACCTTGCCTAAAAGAATTATTCAAAATTCACCTTTATATTAGATCTATTTAAAGGCCTTTGTCCCTTGTTCATAAAATATGTTTTGTTGTCTTGTTGACAATAGGAGAAGACAAATAGGTTATATTCGTCTTCTTTCTACTTTTAACAACTTCTTCTTCTTTTCTTCCTCACGGTGGTGTATTGTGTCCATATTGTGTCCTGTGTCATGTTCCGATTATCTCAAACAGGGATGAAATTTCAAAAACTCGATACGATGTGAAATTCGCTGTAGTTTCCTTATGACTCGACGTACATTTCGGTACGAGTCAAGTCAAACTTGTATCGGATCAAGGGTTCATAATTCCACAGCTGTGCACTGCCCAGTAAATTTGGTAAGTCTGATTAAACGATCAAACGAACTTACCTGTGAAGTTCGATCGGGATTATATGACATCGCCTTGTCCGAGGATCATTATTTTTCACTATGTAGTTTGCGCTCTCGCAGTGCAAAGGCCACTGATTTTTAAAGAAGAAATAAGAAGAGGAGTATGTCTCCCGCCAACTGCCTGCCTAGCTAACTTCATTACGCTCGAAGTGCCTGCAATATTTGTTTAGGGCGGGAGTTTCAATTTCGGTTGTGGGATGATCCTCGGACAAGGCGATGTCATATAATCCCGATCGAACTTCACAGGTAAGTTCGTTTGATCGTTTAATTATATGACATCGCCTTGTCCTTCAGATCATTATTTTTCACTATGTAGCTGTTTAAAGATAGCGAAAATATTGCAGATAGTAATTGTTTTGCGGATATCATGGGCAAAGTTTAGTTATTTTCCTGTGAATTAATCGCTTCAGATTTTTGTTAACGAATTACTTCAAAACTGTTCAACATCAGCTTCCGCAAGTTTTATGTGGTTGCTCAAAGGTTTATCATAGAATTTTTCAAATGATGTTTGTCCTTTCCGACATTTTCGGCACTTTTATTTCTGATTGCATCCACGACACGCCTTTGAGGTAAGCTATATTGCCTGTCGTGTCGAATGGGCAGAGAATATTTTGATATCAACGTGCACCTAATAGTATGAAGGGTTATTTTCTTAACCCATCTGATCAAATTTTTCTTTAGTTGACAGAGCCTATTTGTCATCAAGAATAAGTGAAACTTTGATTACTCCCACACCCTGGGCTCCACCGTTATAATCATGTAGGCAATTTACTAAGCACAAATATGGATCTTCGACTTTCCAAAGGGGTTGACACTTGGTGTCCTACTTGTTTTCACATGGTAAGTGATATTTGTCAGCACTCATGAACTACTGAATATGTTTTCTAACCTAATTTTGTGGAATGTCTGGTTCTGGTACTATGCCCTGCAGAGAGCTTGCATGGGATGATAAGTTTTCTGGGAAAATATGAGATGCCTAATTTTCCATAAGACTTTATAGATGTTCGGTATTGTACCATTTTACTACTTCTGGATCCTATGTTACGCCATAATGCGGCTCATCTGAGTGTCTCATTCTTCCGATACATTTCAAGAACCTCTTCCAAAGAGAATTTTATTGTTACATAGCGCCTGGCAAGATAAGACCTAGTGCTGGACGCTGTTGGTTGAAAGTGTCACATTTCACAGGTATTATTAATTGTCCAACGGATTCTGGAAAAAATATAAGACAGCTGCTGCGTTTTCTGCAGAAGGGTCTATATATACCTGTCAAAAGTGAGATATTGCTTTTGTGTGATTGAAGATAATGATACTGTTTCAAGTTTCCTCTGAGAGTCCCTGTTTTATGGAAACCTTCCTGCGACGTTTTTTTTTTTTTTTTTTTTTTTTTGAAATGGAGACAATTTATCGTTAGGTTCCATAACAAACATTTCTCTAATAAGAAGTTTCTTAAACATTGGGAATCATGGTTGTGAGGGTACTACTACAATAGTGTGTAGTGTGACTTAGGATTAAGTTCAGTTTTATTTACAGTATTTTCACGTTTTATGTGTTCTGTGCACAAAGTGTGGTCCCTGGCAGAGGCAACACTGCGTTTGACATCGAAACTTTGACACGCCCTGAGTGGAAGTCCGACAAAAAACAAATTTACATTACAATAAAAAATTTTTGTGCCTACTTGAATATTTGGCCACAAGCTACAACCTAAACTAATGTTGTACAACATTTACACCTCACACCTATAGCTTGATCCTCCTGGCACCTGCCGCATCCGGATCTCTCGGCTGCGATATGAGCCCTGTGCATGCAACTTGGATGCAGATATCAGTGCTTGGTTTCACAGACTCTGAAACGACTTTAGAAGTGCAGCTCTGAGTCAACAACCTGAAAATTTCCATCAGCTCTATTCGCCTTCAGCAACATACACCACAGGAGGCAACCAACCAGAGGCCTCTCTCTTAACACAGCCAAAATTGTACACTGCCAATTCTATTTATATAGGCTATGGCTGGTAATGGCGCTATGAACCAAGATATTATTATGTTGTGACAAGCAAGCCTGCAAAAAACACTTGATTGCATAGGAGGCAGCCAGCAACAATAGATAGTTAATATGTTTCAAGGCCTCTGCTGCATTCCATCCACCATATGTATGTTCCCTTTTTATTGATGCACATTGTATGAATAAAAAAAAAAAAATATTATTAAACCACCATTTTTAAGGTTTAATGAGGTTTGGTATACCATTTCGGTATCGTAGCCCTGGCCTATTCTCAATGCTAAAATTTTGTTGTCTAATGATTCTGAACATTCTGCCATACTGATTTTTGCAGTTTCTCGGATTTTTAATTTGTGTTTTGTACAACAGTTAATTACTGACCTAATGATTCTTGTTTTCCTCAGGTGGCAGCTCAGTTGTCAACTTTTAAGAATTCAGAGTTGATTTCGGCTAGTTTTCCTATAATGTTGATAAATCCAATGCTTTTTTATAAAGTTGTTAGAGAACTAACATGAGACAAGGCGTTCCCGTTTAGTTCTAGCGGTAATCCAGAATCATTCAATTATGACCCACACACAAGTAACATCTTACTGTCTAAGAAAAATCCAATAGAGATTTGATTATTTTACAGAGATGACAAAGGGAAAGCAAGTGAACTGATAATAAGTGTCACATACTTTAAATGTTGGGTATTTTCTGAATTTTTCATGCACTGGCACCGAGTATGCATCTTTTAAAACAATCGTAGACAAAAAGAAGTTCTTTTCAATTTGCTTCAAAACTGTCCTTGTACTTTTCATTTTGAAGTGTTGAGGTTTGGGTATAAACCTATTATTTTTGAAAATCTGGGATGAATCTTTTCGATATTTCACTTATTGTGCTTACTTTCCATACTGTGCCTAGAGATCTGTGATCTTATTGCCTAGGTTTTATATAGAATGGGATTCGTACCATTTGATAATATACATAGTAGTCTTGGAGGTTGATATTTGTTCATTTCCCTGCTGTGATATACAAAAGTGTGTTATGGTGCCGATTATGGTTATTGACTATTGAAGCGGTTGGTTTTTCATTTATTTATTAATTTATTGCATCCAAATTATCTCTAAAAAGGAACCTGGAAAAAGGAGTTGAGAACTGCCTGGATTAATTTGTCTACTGTGAACAAATGTTCTTCTCATAGATAATGACTACCACGTGGAGACTGATGATCATAACTGTGGTAATAATTAATGGTTATAGAACCTAATTTTTGATTGATTATCTAGTATTGTCTGTATATTTGGAAATTTTCACCTGGTAGGCAGACTTCCAGACTTTTCTGGGTCAAAGTTCTGGCAAATAAAAGCATGGCGGAGATTTTTTCATTGTCTCAAATTTTTTACCAATGTGAATGAGAAATTATTCTGTTTTTCTAAACCCCCGGACATAACATATATGTTTTATGCCACTTTTTTTTTTTTTTTGAGGAGCATCTGTGACTCCATTACACAGTGTGTTTTCTTTGTCAGTTCCAATTGGCTGTAAATAGTTGTCAAGGTCGTCAGTAAGTACCTTCAACTGAAATTCCATTTTTAACTATGGGAATTTCTTTGCCTGGAATTGTTTGGTAATACCTACCTACCTCTGGCATATGGCATCGATAGAGGGAACTGGGAGAATTTCTTCACCTGGAATTGTTTGGTAATACCTACCTACCTCTGGCCTATGGCATCAATAGAGGGAACTGGGAGAATTTCTTCACTTGGAATTGTTTGGTAATACCTACCTACCTCTGGCCTATGGCATCAATAGAGGGAACTGGGAGAATTTCTTCACCTGGAAATGTTTGGTAATACCTACCTACCTCTGGCCTATGAGCATCTATAGAGGGTCACTATCCCCAGCCTGTGGCTCTGGATGGGATTTCTCGTGTTTCTTCACTTGACTTTTTACCCTGGTCTGTGGCACTTGATGGGGTATCTCGAGTTGCTATTTGAACCATTTATCCCCGGGCCTGTGGCTGCTACGCGGGATATCTCGAGATGCTGTTTGGACCATTTATCCCCGGCCTGTGGCACCTGATGGGGTATCTCGAGATGCTGTTTGGACCATTTATCCCCGGCCTGTGGCACCTGATGGGGTATCTCGAGCTGCTGTTGGAACCATTTATCCCCGGGCCAGTGGCTGCTACGCGGGATATCTCGAGTTGCTATTTGGACCATTTATCCCCGGCCTGTGGCACCTGATGGGGTATCTCGGGCTGCTGTTGGAACCATTTATCCCCGGGCCAGTAGCTGCTACGCGGGATATCTCGAGTTGCTATTTGGATAACGTGGTCGAGACCTAGCCCTTAACCTAAAAATAACGCAGCTTCCACATTTTCGTGTCTGGAGCTGTTTTTCAAGTTTGCATAAGAGGTCCCGTGGACTGGACCGTTCTCTTTTTCTTTTCTTCACCATTTTCGCAAAGGAATACTTTCAGTTTCTCAATTTAAGCAAAATAATTAAAAACACATCTATGGCCTTTCGCACTGAGAAGCGTAATGAAGTTAGCTAGGCAGGCAGTTGGCGGGAGACATACTCCTCTTCTTATTTCTTCTTTAAAAATCAGTGGCCTTTGCACTGCGAGAGCGCAAACTACATAGTGAAAAATAATGATCTGAAGGACAAGGCGATGTCATATAATTTTACGATTCTACTAAGTTTCACTGACAACCTTTTCGCGCTACTTTTCAAGAAACATCACTGAGACAGACAGTTTTCAACTCTTTAGATCGAATTACCTATTACTCACTACCGCCTGTAAAAAATGTACCTATTAAGTTGTATTGAAAGATTGAAAGTGGAAGTAGATGCAGAAATCACTGTAAATTCACCTACGAAGAGTTTGTTCTCTTTTCTCTGAAATTTTAAAATAAATATGTTAAATCTGAATTATGCTAAGCAATATCTATAGAAAAGGTCAGGTAGCCGAGTGGTTAAGACTAACGTCTTTCAATCGTTCTGGCTGCAGGTCGTTGGGGGTTCAAATCCTAGCGTCTGTAGATTTTTTTCCTGATCCCCGAGAAAATGTTAGAAATTGCACGTAAAAAGATGAGGCCTCGTTAATCCTTGCACAAGTTTCGACTTCATAAGGGGACATCAGCTGGTTAACGGAAAAAACAATTTTAAAAACAATTTATTAAAAAAAAATTAAACAACAATCAGGGAGAAAACGAAACATCTAATGAAGAAAACCAGTCCACAGATCATTATAACTTGAGTAAATAACATTTTCACAATGATGCATATATCCATATTTCACTGTCCGAATCGTTCGTTCGCCACTGTTTTGCGTTCCGAAATTACTTACAATGGCCTGTAATAGTAAAGCTTTTTGCCGCTGGCTTCTTGTCTCTAGCCAATCAGAGTACTTCAAAAGTAGCCGCCGCTACTTTTGAAAAGCTGGTGTGGAAGGCCCTCATAGCAATAATAAACATAGAGATGCCCTCACTACTCAAACAGATTTGTAAATTGTAGACAACCACTATGTCTATCTCTCTCAACAATGAAATATGGTCAAGGGGACTGAGGGGATGTAAACATTCAGTTCAGAGGACAATGCAACTAGATGCGTTAGTTGGAGGACAGATATAAATATAAACAAGGTGATGTTGGCTTAAAAAACAAGGATAGAAAGGCATCTCTATGTTTACATTTGCTCTGAGGGAAGGCCGGCCCCGTTGTAAGAAATCCGTTCCCATCCGGCCTCTAACTGGCGTAGACAACGAGGCTATAACGAAGGGACGCAGCTTTCTTGCTCTGGGCAATACTCCGTCACATAACATATTTGATCAATGCTCGTCATAGATGGCGGACATCACAACATAAATCTCATATGTGCATGAGTTCTGGCTAGGCCTCGTTACTAATTACACATACCACCTTTAGAGCAGCACTGTTAATTTTGAACGCAACAGTGAATCGTGGAGGATTATTCCCAGCTGACTACGAAAACTTTAACACCTGAAAAGAACAATTTATGCACCGGCTAGGATTCGAACATGGGGCCTTTCGGACACCAGGCGAGCGCTCAACCAATGCACAATAATTTCTTTCTTTTTAACCTATAGTTTAGCAAAAATATAAATTATTAGGGCCGCGATGTGTGATTGGTTGAAGATAGACACAATGCACATCTCGCCAGCACTGCTGTTATCAACTTTGAATGAATAAAAAAAGCTTCTGAAGTTAAAAAATATAAAATTAAAATATGAAACATATAAAATGACATCTTTTACATAGAATCCGGGACTCTTTGTCACAGCGCAATAGCTAAAACCCGGAAGAACCCTCAAATTGTGCTCAAAGTCTCTTATGGAATTCGAAAGCTGATCACCACAATACTGTTTCGCGCTTGAATTTTGAGCGTCATCTAGCGGAAATATATTTTGCTAAGAGGCAAGTAATTGGGAAGAAGTAGAAAACCGTTTTCTAAATATGATTGGCCTAAGCACTAATTGACAGTTTGATTGCAGACGTCAAAAGAGGAAGACGTGTAGTAGCACAGAATTAGTTCTGTTGTAGTAATTCGGTGGGGCTGTCATTTTTGGCACATTTTTAAATTTTTTTTGAAAATGAACTAAAAGTGATATAAATATCTGTGATTTTAATTTAGGTTATGTTATGAAAATTTTGGGTGATTTGTTGTGAAATATCAAAAATCTGTTTAAAAACGTGGAGAAAATGATAGTGAATAAGAAGTTATTGCCTATGAAGGCACATTACTTTCTTTGGAATGCAGGTAAATGTCTATTTTTATGATATAACTCCGATTGATGAGTCTAGAAAATTTCACCAGAACTCATTTACCTTTTCATTTCTGTGGTTTTCTAAGATTATATTGGACTTCACTTATTTCCGAAGAACGTTCTAATATTATGACACATTTAAGATATGGCTAGTATTCCGGTTGACGGTAATTTAGAAGTTTTTAGTAGACATCAAAAGCAAAATGCACGGAAAAAGGGCTCTGTGATTAGTCACTGTAAAGGCGGAAAGTTTAAATATCACGAAGATACGAACTGTGTTGAGAATACGTAATTGTTAGCCAATCTAACCTGATCTGACTAACCTTGCCTACACAGAAGAACCATACAAAACTGACCGGAGTGAAACTGACAAGACGGCATGGCTCAGCAAGACAGACGGCGCTGCGCTTCGATGAAGTCGTGCTTGGTATCGCGGCAGCATATGCATTTTCATTTTCTCACGTTTATTTTTGTCAGTGTTGATGAAATATCTTCATACGAATTTGCTGGGGAGATGAAAACCTTCAAAGCAATATAATCAATCTGTTGAATACGTTGAATGTGAATGTTGATTTTGTCGCATTCATTTGATCCCCTTGACAGGCAAGGTTGACAGGTGATAAAATATAAATTACTTTTTTCCTTCTTTTCGGGAAAAAAGTACTCACTTTTTTCTTGGATACATATACACATAGACAAAGGTAGATATTTGATTAAATCGTCGTTTTTCCCGTCATAGAAAAAATAGTGTATTATACACGGGAAAAATATTAGATTTCAGCTCTCGGTTTTAAACTTCAATTGAAATCTTCGCAGGAAATGAACAAAACTGATGTCATGAATACTTTGAATATAAAATCTTATTTTGTCGCATTTATTTGACTCCCTTACCCCTCTGAAAAAAATGTTTCTGACTTTCTGTATCTTTTTTTTTATGGTATTTTTTACGAAAAATATTGAGACGCACTACCGCACGCCTCTTCTACTACCTCGTCCGAAGAATTAACAACTCGCGTATCCCTTCCTCGAGCGAGTAGAGGAGAAATTGTAATGTTCTCTCAATGTATAGCAAGGTTTTCTGTACGCTCTCATAAAACCACCATACCACAGGTGAAAACTTTCCGATACTGTATAGATCTGATTACTGAAATGCGTAATCAATCTAACATTTCTGAAAAAGCTTATTATAAACTCATGAATAATGCAGTATATGGGAAAACAATGAAAAATATGCAAATAAAATTGATGTTAGACTGATAACGCTTAAGGAAAGTATGAGTAGAAGTAAGGGTACTACCACTTTAATATTACGTCCAATTTACAAAATCTTCGATATGTTTCCACATAATTTTGTTGTCATTAATTTGGGGAAAGTAAATGTGCATTATGATATCTAAACCAATAAAGATTATGTATTCTAGACTTATTATGCATATGCCTTCCCACACATCGCTGGACGTCTTGAAGACGTCCAATTTATGCCCGTATAATGCCTGAACGTCCAGAAGCATTAAAAGGACGTCTTAAAGACGGGATATCTTAGGGATGTACATGAATGGATGACTTCCATACGTCCCGTATTTATAATCATTGTGAAAAGCCACAAACTGAAAATGGTATACCTATACAATTGGAATAGTGTCTTGACTTTGAGTTTGTTGAAGGTACTGGTCCAGTTGTTCCATTCTTGTCATCTTACGCTAGACAACTAGGATTTTCTAGTGTAGTCGTGGGATTCGTCTACACCATTCTACCACTTAGCGGCATGTTAGCGAAACCATTATTCGGATCTATAGCAGACAGATTTCATTGTCAAAAAATGTTGTTCCTGATGGCTCAGCTTCTAACAGCTGCGGCGTTTTTATCAATATTTTACGCTCCGAAAATTGAAATCGATAGACGCGTGCACTTTTCGTGCCAAGATAACCTCGCAAGTTTTGATACAAATTCGACAAGAACGCTGAATAATTGTAGCATATCCGAACTTCACGGAGACAACACTATGGACAAATGCGAAGTAAGTCACATCCAGACCTGTTAGTACTTTTAAATTTTAAGATTATAGTATCAAAAAATATCTTCACTCCCATACATTCATACGGTCCTTCACGAAGAACTTAGCTGCTATGTATATGAGAAGTGTGGAACAATTTTTTTTTTATTTATATTGGTGAGTTTCCGAAAGGGTCTTTTCAGTGGTGCAACTTCTGGTTAAACCTACCGGAAATGGACTCCAACTTCGTTATTTTTAATAGAATATTTCATCTTTTATTGCAGTTTTGGAATCCATGCGAAATTACGTTATAACTTTATGCAGGGCGAAATACTACCACAAAAATTATTCAGTGTGCTCTTCTCGCCAGAAGGAGTTAAAAACAAAAAGAAATTAAAAATTTGAACAAAAAATTGTCTGTCTACCTGCTTGTGCGGATTGCAATTGTGATAGTTTATTGAAAGCTTTTCCCATTTCATGAGCTAAGAGGGAATACTGTAATTAGAAAGTGAGAAGAGATATTTTTCTGACTGCCAGTCGAGCATATCAATTTCATAAAAATGTTGAGGTCCTGGGAAAGTATTTCACAAAAGGAAGACATTCAGAGCAAAGGTTGTGTCTTTGTAATAAGGCCGAGTTATGGTTCAGTGTGGGAATTACAGCTCTGAAAATAAATGGTTTTATTTGGACTGTGTAAGACTATCCAATGTACCAAAAATCCCTGAATTTGTTGAAGTGCATGTTTGCTGTAATTATCAGTTGAAGGTTCTTCAATTTATTATCACAAATGATCTAAGTTGAATGAAAAAGTAACCCCGTATCGGAGATTAACTTTATTAACAATTTACGAATTGAACATTTGATTTTAGAAGTAACTAACTTGAAAAAGGCAGTAATGATATACACATAATGATTAAAAAACAGCACACTAGTTTATCTAAAATTTGATCACCATGACCAGAAGAAAGCAGAGAAATAGGCACGTCATTGGAAAAGTTCTAGATTTTTGACGAAGGCAACGTATTGCACTGTTTCTACCTGAATCCTAACATGTGAAATTGAAGATCGAGTTGCTTCTAATTCCAATGGATACATCTGCTTTTTGCCTTTTGTAAAAGTTTGGTGAAGCCGAAATATTTCATGATAATTTTTCTTCTTTTTGCTTTTGTTTCTCTGGCAGTTGCGATCAGAAGTTTATATGTTGAATGAAACTATCTGACCGAATAAAAGAATAAACAGGACAACTCTGGTTGTGTAAAAGAAGTTAAAACAAATTTATCTGTTTTCTTTTTTTTTGCAGAAAACATTGTTTTTATAATTTTCATTGCCCTGTATTTCAGTGGGTACTCATTATAGAAAATTTTCGTTTTGAAATATCAGATTTACATTCCGCAGTAACTCACCTTATACCTATGTATATACAATGTCACACATAAAGTTCGCGACATATGGAAGTTTTTTTTATTAATAAATATAATGAAAATTTTACTTCACAGTCAGTTTGTGCTTGAGAAATGAGAAATGAATAAAATGGAAAAAAAAGCCGAAGTAACAGTAGAAAGTCCAAATATTGAGCAAAGGTATCAAATTGGGAACTGAGCAACTTTTTTATTTGGCATTTTTCGAAATTTCAAAAAAAAATTGATTTTTTGAGGATTTTTAAAAAAACAAGAGGTTGTTTTTTACTAATTTTTTAAGCACAATCTAACTGCGTAGTCAAATTTTAATTATATTTGTTAATAAAAAATAACTTTCATATGTTGCGAACTTTATGTGTGACACTGTATATTGCGCTTATTGACAGGTCTGGACATATCTTCTGTAAATTTCCCCAAATATTTGAAATGCGAGAATTAACAATTTTTTTAGATGAACTGTGATATGAATAGCAAAATAGCGGATATACTCTGTAACGAATGGAATTTACAACAGTATTGCCAAACGAACTACCCTCATACGTTCCAATTCACTGCCAACGTACCCAAGTCTGAAATCGACTTGGCGGACTCTCAAATTATATTTAGGGTTCCAAACGTAACCCTACCAGATGGCAGCCTACTTGAATCTATATGTCCTCTCAATAGCAGTATATCGACTTCTTGCCAAGTACAATGCAGCGACTATGATATGAACGATCTCGTAGGACTCCCAGCAATCAAAGACAGTGAAGTTTATGGTTTATATCACTTTTGGACCTTTTTGCTTCTCATGGTATTTGCATGGATAGGACAAGCAATAGCAGTTAGTATCGGAGATGCCATTTGCTTTGAGCTGTTGGGTAAGAAAAAATAATTATATATTTATATATATTTTTTACTTTCTACAACGTACTAATTACACGTTTTAGTAGATGAGGTAAAGCTTAGATTGAAGAAACAGTAGATAGAACATGGCAATCTGTGCACTCTGCCAATTTCCTCTCGATATCCCTATTAATCTGGTATTCCAATCAAATAGTTTATCCCTTCTAACGTACCAGCTTCGAATTATGCGACCGCTTGTCAATGATAGTGAATTGTTAAAGAATGATATGAAATAATCTGTTTATCTCTTCTGGTAAGTTTGTTATGGTTTTGAGAGGGACTGGTCAGAATATTTCCTGATGAAATAAACCGCGGTGGTATTTTTAATTGCGTCTGATTGAGTATTGTCTTTTGATTGTCATTCCAAAGAGTACGATGAAATAAAATAAAATGAGGAAGAGTATTACTAGTTTTCTTATTGAAATTGAATCAAAAGTAAATACAACTATCGAGAACTTCACATTCCATCCAGATAAAACGTAATGAGGTTACTTCTTCAAAAATTTCATCGCGATTTACGCCCTATTTATTGTGCTGTAATTATATATTTATATAACCGTTGAAAAAAATAATAGTTTAAAAAACTAAAGAACATGCTTTACTTCCCTTGGACTAAAGAGTAAAAATAATTGACAATTTAATTTCTGAAATGTAAAAAAAACGTGGGTGCTTTCGATCTATATTCTCATATTTTTAATTTTAATTTAACAATACAGAGCGTTCAAGAGCTCAAGAGAACTTTATCAAGCACCCCACGCTTTTTTTACATTTGAGAAATTAAATTGTCAATTATTTTTTACTTTTTAGTCCATGGGAAGTAAAGCGTGTTCTTTAGTTTTTTAAATTATTATTTTTTTTTACTAAAAAATCGAAATCTCCGACCCCGAAAACCATACCAATTTTGAATCGAATCTGACTATAATCACAATAATACTCGTCATCTTGGGCCGCCATCTTGAATTCATACATTTTTACGAAAAATTCATAATCTCTGACTCCGAAAACCCCCACACACTAATTTTGAATCGAATCAGACCACAATGACATCTTGGAGCAGCCATCTTTAATTCATGAATTTTGATAGAAAATTCGAAATATACAACCTAAAAAACCTCACATACCAATTTTGAATTGAATCTGACCATAATCACAAATCTCGTTCGCCATCTTGGAGCCGCCATTTTGAAATCATGAATTTTAATTTAAAAAATCATAATCTCTTACTCCGAAAACCCTTATATACCAATTTTGAATGGAATCGGACCATTATCACAAATCTCGTCCGCCATCTTGGAGCCGCCATTTTGTTTTTTTATTATAACAAAAATGTCGTATTGCATTGTCACCGGAACTATGAACACCTGCCAAATTTCAAATCATTCGGACGTCTGGAAATGGGTGAAAATCACGCCCTAAGGAGTCGGTTACAAACATACAAATAAACAAACATACAAGTCATCGAAAAAGTAATGAACAGAAAATCTCTTTCAATTTTTTAAACTTTTATTTAGTTTCACCTGTCCCGGCTCCAGATTTGTGATTATAGTCCGATTCCATTCAAAATTAGTATGTGGTGGTTTTTGAAGTCGAAGATTGTGAATTTTTATTAAATTGTTAATTTTTTCCTGAATACGACTCTGTCCAGTTTCTCCACTACTCGGGAATAAATCGCAATATTTGTCAGGCTTGGCTCAAGAGTATTTGTTTAGTCGTGTTCTACCTCCTGTTTCTTAAATCTAAGGTCGACTATTATTATACGAGAAACGCTTTTTGTATTTCACCCGGAAGAATCAACAAATAACTGCGAATCTCTCTTGCAGGTGATAGTCCACATAAGTATGGCTATCAGCGATTGTTTGGTTCTCTAGGTTGGGGTTTGTTATCGGCTTTAACAGGTTTATTGATCGACGCTCTGAGTACGGGAAAATCTCAAAAAGATTACACGTGCGCTTTTTATCTGTCAGCAAGCTTTCTGGTTTTGGATTTTCTGTCGTCTACAAGAATACAGGTAACAATTATTTAATACAACTTCAACTACGCACCTAGGGTACGTGAAACAAAATATAGCTTGTCAAGAATAGCAACAAGTATGGGAATTTCGCTACCTTTACAAAGTATTTCGCTCGGCAAGTGTTTTGGGACATATTCAAATATAACTGCCACATGAAGACCATTATACAGGTCCCTGGATTTCCTCTTTTTCTCTCGGGAATGTATAAATGGGGTCAAAATATTAGCAGTACTTCATATAACTTTTTTTTCCTAAAATCCTTCGTTACCAAGTTACGGGCCCTCGAAGTTACAAAATTTAAAATGTTTTTTCATTGATAATTTTTCGAGTGGATATTCAAAACCAACCAAATTTTGGTGATTGACTAAACAAATGAATCCCTTCGATGAGCTCTCATGCAGTAGTCAGTTGTTTTGCCGCAAAGTCAGGAACGGACTGCCCCGGATGGTCCACACCCCAAAACTTTGAAGATATTTTTTAATATTTTTCAACAAAATAAGGTTTTAACTGCAACTGCGGCAATTACCTTCAATGATCGAAGTAATCTTGACGTATTAACTGAAACTGAAGCTCTCTCGTTCCTAGCACGCTATTTATAACGCCGTTTTGTATAAGGTGGCCCATACACTCGTGATTCGTGATGGTTATATGCTCGGGAATACCCGTTCGGAATAATTTTCTCGGGGTTAACTGAGCGGTTCAATCACGTACTAGGCTAATCATTATAGCAAAAATGTTGTATTTTAGTGCTCAATCTATACAAATTTGCCACCTCGTACAAGCCTGGAAACATTGTTTAAAAAAATATTTATTAACAATAATGGAAACAAAGAAAATATCCTCAAGTTTGCGACCATTTCCAATTTTGGCATTAGACTAAATGAAATCCCTATTAGGCGAGACTTTTGTCATAAAGAGAAACGTTTCTTTACGTTCGCCACTCTTTTGAATTTCTTCCGCCAAATATTCAACAAAAGTATGAATAAATAATTGATTCACTCTGAAGCCTAACCTGGAAATGGTAGGCAAACGATAATATTTTCTTGGCCGAGTGTCGCTGAATATAATGAGTTAGTGTCTTAGAATTATCTTCATTCTTCAACTCATAATCAATATGTAATCAATGTAGAGTACAATAGTCGTAGAGAAAACATTTTATTTCGTTCAGAATCAATCGGTGTATTCAGTGCTAGAATTGTAGTCCATTTGTCCATTAGGGTTGTCGACATAGACCATACTTTGACATGACCTTATAGAAAAAAGTCAAGTAGTGCTAGATCTGGACTTCATGCTGGCCACTCGATTGTACCACTTTCTCTTCATATCAAATATTTCTTCAACTATTTATGGATTAATTCCATACATTTGACTGACTCCGTTTGATATTACATTATTTGTAGCGTTCAGTCAACAAACTTTCCTATTTATACAATATTAGATTCTCTTATTTTTTGATGCAGCTTTTTTTCTGGTGAAAATGCGCAACTTTGCCCTTATTCAACCAACTTATCCCTATGCTTAGGTACGAAAACGGGCACACTGTATAGTCAAACGCCTTTTTATTATAAATAGTAACCAATTCAATAGTAATAGTTTGATGATAATCACCACAAAAACTATTATATTATGGTATTACGTCATAAAAATTATAAGTACTTACAAATTCATACAAATCATCACATTATTCAAAAAACTCAAGGATCCGATACTGTCGTCATAAAACGCCTTATCTCTAATATGAAATAGTTGCCACGAATTTCATAGTATCTATCACCTTCATATCAAGTTGGTTCAACTCAAGTTCATATTGTTATTTCGAATATGATGATCCAACAGAAAATTTAATTGCTATACTGGGTGTTCCGGAATGACTCTACCAAAGTAATATTGCATTTTAATCAATAAAATTAAAGTTATCCGTGTTTACTTATTTATGTCAAAATTCCATATTTTGAGGCTCAAATGTTGCCTTACAACCTAAAAAAAAACCTATACAATAGGTGATTCGTCGTTCAACAGAAAATATCTGCTGCCCCCTACGAACGTTGAATTATATCTGTTCGATACTTGGCGAAATTATATAATACGCGCCGATATTCTAAATTCACCATAAAATGAAGTGACATTACCTACTATGCAAAATATCGAAAAAAATTTATTGAAAAAAGTTGTGACCATTTATTTGCTTTGGCAGATAATGTATGCTAATTTAGTAATTTACTGATTTAATTTATCGAAATGAGTGATTGGTAGACTGAACTGGATAACTTCGAATATCTTCATATCGCAAACAGCTACTTTTTTCAATGACACTTTTCGATTATTAGCATAGTAATATCACTTTATCCTAGAGTGAATATAGAATATCGACTGCTTAGCCGCACGCCACTGGTAATAATGAATAATAATAATGAGTTTTCAATGAAAACTAGAGATAATTAAAAAAATCAACTATTTGATGAAAATGCAAATTTTAACTTTCAGATTTTTCCTTTTCAGTTAGAGTCTTTTCACAATATCTATCAGATGTAGTTCAATGTCCAGCGCGGCTTTAGCCGGGGAAGTAGTTGTTTTCTGTTAGATATTACAAAAAAATCACATTTTTCATTATCCAATTTTCGTGGAGAATGTTCCCCCTTTCAACATGAATACCTCCCAAGAGGTTATCTTGAACGATGGAAAATAGCGTATTCAGCCTAAAAAAGAAAAAGATTTCCATATGGTTGCAAGATTTTGGCAGACACGGTATAATCAGAAAATCCTGTACAATAGATGATTCGTCGGCAAGTATACAATAGAAAACAACTACTGCCACCTACGACCGTTTAATACTTGGCAAAATTTCCTACAAGAACAACTTTGCAATGCTTTTTTAATACATACTGAATTTACTTTTCGATCCAAATGAGAAAGACCTACGCACCATTTTCATGGTACCTGCGAATTATCAGCAAAGGCTAGTTCCTAATTATCGAAAAACATTTTCAGCATTTGTTAGAAATTCATAAGATGAAAACTTCTTAATAACTTGTTTGATTGATGATCTATTTATTTTGTGGAAATTCGTGATGAAATAAGAAAAGGAAGAAAAATATAACTTTTGTCCAGTTTCCACTAACAGTGAGTGGAAACTGGACAAAAGTTATATTTTTTCTTCCTTTTCTTATAACTTCTTAATATTTTGATCATCAGGAAGTGCTATTCCAGAAATAACGAAAGAACTTATTTTAGCTTCTATCTGAAAAAAAATATTTTTGAGGGATTTTTGGTGGAATAATAATTGATCATCTCAAAATGGGATAATTTAATGAAAGAATAAGAAATGAAAAAAATTAAATGAAAATTCCTAACAGAAAAAAATCTTATGATAAAAAGAAGCCAAGAAACGTTCATCTACCTATATTCATTTCAGAAGTCTTCCCAAAATGCCCTCTATCAGCTCCACTACAAGCCAGAAAACGTTTAAAGAAATCGAACGTTATTTATTCTATTCAAAGTGACCTCATATTTCTACATATTGTTGCAGGATTTTTAACTGTCGAAAAAACTCGACCTTTCGCATTTCCGCAAAAGTGAAAATCCAATGAGTTCAAATGTGGGCTTCGAGGGGGCCAGTACTAACAGACTCTTATCCTCGATTTATTCATCTTTCTGGAAGAGCCTCCTGAAGTCAGTTTCTGACAATGAAGCAGAAATGTGGTGGTGCTACATCTTGCATAATCCGCATATTATTGAGAAGGTCAGATAGTCCCAAAATATCATATTCTAGTTTTTCAACTCGTTATAATAATGTGAGGGTTCAGTTTCGAAATTCTCACACTGATTTCTATTCTCCACAAGCTCTAACAATTTGTTCTCTTTTAAATTTGTCAAATAACATTCGCGGGATTTTTTTCAGTATACACAAAAGAAGGTGGCGAACAACATATTTCGCGACATCGGCTGCTTGTTGTTGAACATCCGTATCGACATTTACCTCATATGGTGCATCGTTGTCGGTATGTGCACCGGTCTCATATGGCAGTTCCTGTTTTGGCTCATCGAAGACTTGGCCAAAAATCAAGCCTCTGAAACCCAGAACTACGTGAAGACCTTAGAGGGGATCGTGCAAGCAGTTCAATGCTTGGCGGGGGAAGCCCCGTTCTTCTTTCTGTCCGGGAGGATCATCAAGAAATTGGGTCACACCAACACGATGTCGCTGGTTTTGTTCGTGCTCGGAATAAGGTTCATCCTGTATTCGGTCGTGTCCAATCCGTGGTGGTTCTTGCCCATAGAGTTGACGAACGGTCTCACTTTCGGATTGTTCTTCGCCTGTATGGCGTCCTACGCGAGTATCATCGCTCCATCTGGAACTGAGGCTACAATGCAGGTGAGTTCCCATAACAGTTTTAGTTTTGTGGTTGTCCTCGTGAGGTTCTGAAACCATAACTATCACTGCTACTATAAAACTGTTTCGCTCTAACAACATTAAGAAAACCTTTATAAAGCTATAAAGCTGCTATAAGTCTACGAGGGCCCACTCCTATGATGGTTCTCAGGGATATTTTTAGATGTAATAATAAAACCTCCTTGCATACATTATTCACAGGATTATTAACAACCTCTTGAGGGCCATTATGAAATCAGATCATAGGGTTCTGCCGATAGGTATAACGTTGGCCTGATAGTCGCGAAGTCGCTGGTGCAAACACAAATGTGAGCAAAGATATTTTTACTTATTTTTTTGTTAAAAATAAAAAATAAATGCGTTTTACATATCAATATTTTCATGCATAATTTTTTGTAGTATATATAAATAGTTCTGGTGAACCTATGCGTAGTTATTTTTTATGAATTGTTGGAATTTAATATATTTTGGTGTGAAATTTTCTTACCGAATCCCACGCGTGCTTGCAATGATTGCCGGAAATTTATCTCGTACATGATTTTTTTCAGAAAATTCGTGTTTTCGAAAAATTTCCGGTAATAATTATAATAATAATATTAAAATAAGCATAGGAAGAAAGGATTTTGAGTATATCCATTAGCTTCTCGGGTGGTAAGGTTTATGTGAAAATCAAATGATTTCAAAATCCCTGTTTCTGAATGATGTTTACTTCTGTTTCAATGAATTTCAATATTTCCACGAATTTGATGAATTACAATTGTCCCAATGTCGATAACTCCATGTACTAAATTTGAGAATTTAATAAGACTTCATGTGTTTCCTTTTATTTGTATGTATTTTATGAATCTGGCATGGAAATATCTTCTGTACTCTGAACAATTCACATTGCTTCGAAGAAAACATGTTAATAACCTACTTAACTCTCTGAATCGCTATATAAATATTTATTTCATCTGTTTTCCAATTACACTTAAGGAAACAAAATCTCTCTATCTCTAGGAACGCTCAAATAATACAAAAGTTAAATGACACTGATTTAATAATCTCTCATCAAATAAAAAGCCACTATCTTCGTACCACTGAAAATGTGTGTCAAAATTAAATAATAGTTCACATGGTTCTTTTAAATGTTCGGTATTAATGTCACAATTGAAAAACCAGAAGCAGAACTACAAATGCGTCCAGGGACTTTCCAGAATTTAGGTGAAAAAATAGATTCGTAAAATGCACAAAAGACGATTGGTAACGGCCAATATAACCGAAAGTCCTAATACAATCGTATCGATTGGAGGAATGTTGGATATATCTCTTTAGTTAGTTAAAAACTAATTCATTTACAAAAGTAAATAGGTACATGGTCAGGTATAAATAAAATGAAATTGAAACAAGGATAAATACAACTTTGGTTGAAAATACATTCATGAAATGCATAGGTAGTAGCGTAGCCGACTTAATCTCCCGAGCCGTGGAGAGAAAATTGGCAACACCGCATGGAAAGCAATTTGACGTCCTACTCATTAATTCTTTAATGTGAATTTCTCGGCTTATTCGAAAAACTAGGAAAAGCATAGGAGAATGAATTTTTAGAGAAAAGAACGAAGATTAATGTGGTTATTTAATTTTTTCATCACAAACTGGAATAGCAATATATTCAATTTCTTAGGTATGAGAAATCTGACAAGTTTGGTTTTTCCATGTCATAAAATTCACATATTGGGAGATTTTTTTTAACTTTTGACAAATTTAGAGTAGCACGTGACAAAATAAAAGAAGCTGTTTTTTACTCATTTTTCAAGCAAAAACTAACTGTGGAGTCAAATTTTCATTATATTTGTTAATAAAAAAACTTCCCTATGTCGCGAACTTTATGTGTGACACTGTATAACTGTCCCACTGGTCTAGAGACACACTGTATATTTAATTTTTCGAACACGTGTTATCATTTCCAAAATGCCTGTCTCATAATTGTACCGCGAGATCCCTCTCGTTGAAAATGTAACTATATTCCTCTGTTTATTCTTTTATGGGGTCATTCCAAATTATTATTGATTTTATGCATCATTTTATCAGGCAATTGAACACAATATTGTTTAATTATTATCGACAGTATTAGACAGTAGATAGGTATGCTATTAGAGAAGAATTTTCATGATGATTCAGCTCATCTATGAATGTAAATACTTTTTTTTATCTACACGCAATTCAGGGTCGGTCCGAGATTTTGGACGCCACAAAATATATATAAAACTATTTCATAATTTCAAGATAAATTTTTTCAGACAATGTCCACTTAGTATTTCACAAATGTTGGATTATATCATTAAGAATAAGTTACATAATATACACCACTAGAGTTTATTTAGAACGGACAATCACTTAATAGTGTAATAAGGTCCGGCTCCAGGCTTGTTACAAAAGAAATGTTGGTGTGAAATTTCCGTTCAAAATAGTATATTGAATAACTAGTGCGGAAAATAGAATATTTCGTACAAGTAAGACATAATGATGAGTGAGTGGTTCACGAGTATGAAATATCCAGTTTTCGCACGAGTTCAAACGATTTGGATCAAATTTTGTACATCTGCTTTATTCTGAAAAAACGCGATTTTACACATTTTTTTACATTTCGAATGGAAGCATTGATTATTTGAATTTTTGGCGAAAGAGCATTTACTGTTTTGGCGAAAGAGCATATACTCTTTCGTCATATTAGGAATGCATTGAATTCCACCAATCCACTCAAGAAGAGATGTTGAATAAGAAAAGGCAGGACCACATATACGCGGTGGCGGTAACACCAATCAAAACACTTTCGTACCATCGGATCATCGGATATCGTATGCATGAAAATCCGGCCTAACAGATTTCTTTGCAAGTCTTTATAATTTTTACAGAATGAACAGATGTGTTAATATGTGCGAACATGAACATACATGCCAAATAGGTTGTGGATATACTACTACTACATTAATATATTTTTTATAGAGTAGTCAGATATTGAATATGTATGAAAATTACCACCCGTTAAAAATTATCATAAAGCTTAGAGAATTACCCCTATAGTAAGTTTTTTTCGATTTTACTGCTTTTACGTACGTTATTTGAATGACTGCATTTCATAAGTAGAGATAGACATGAAAAATCGAAAATTTACCAATATTTTCAAAAGTTTTCAAAAAGCAATAAATCTCAGCTTGCATTCTCTATTTCTACTGGTCTAAATAAATTGCAAATCGGGCAAAGCTCGGTCGCCCAGGTACTGGGGTTTTAAATGCCGAATGATTATGTGAAATACGCCTTGTTATTGTGGTAATACATATTTGCTATTGCTTTTGGATAATTATGTTAAATATACGATGAGTAATAATCACCTATACTTACCTGGAACTCCACGCTATCATTAATAAATATTTTCCGTCGACCGTTCATTTATGATGTATTTTAACGCACTCAAAATCGTTGATTAATGACCCCTGTTAATGAATGATTTTCTATTAATCAACGATTTGATTATATGCAACCCAACATACATTGCTCTTATACATTTTATATTGGTTAGTACTATCTGTCGTTACTTATTTGTCAATTTTCAAATAAAATTTCAGAAAATGTTTATTACACCAGTTGTCACTCAAAACCATATATGGTCCCGTGGCGTAATGGTAAAGTGCACCTGGCTTGCAACACTGAGGTCGAGAGTTCAAAACCCACCGAGGGTAATTTTTTTTTTCTTTATTTCAATTTGAAAATAAATAATAAAAAATAAAATAAAACTACCACTGAGAAAAATTAAACTATCTTTGAGTAGAGTCAATATAAATAGGAAATAGTGATTGTTTTTTATCGTAACGTTAAATAAATAAACATTGAAAATAAGATATCTCTATTTTTGAAAACTTCTGTCGACGGAAAAGTTTTGTAACAAACTCGTGAATTAAAATGGCGATTAACAATCTCAAACATTAACGCGCTCGCTACGCTCACGCGTTAAAATATCTCGATTGTTAATCGCCCTTATTAATACACTTGTTCGTTAAATAACCATTATATGTACATGAACAGGGGTTTTTCGTGTAGAGGTTTATAGAATGGGATCTCATGACAATTGATGTCATAACTAGGCAAAAAATACTCGAGTGCATCGCTTTGTATTGAAATTATTGTCAAATTTAGAGGCATTCGTTAAAAAATTTCAAATACCACTCAGCGTGTCGTGTTTCTATTGGTCATTTTTTATACAAATATTACAAAACATATTTATTTACATAATTGAAATATAGTTGGTCAGAAACTTCCTTCACCATACACTGTTTTGTACGCTGGAACCCAGTTGCGTCCGGCGGTCAGAAAAATGACCTAGGTGCTTCCCGCAAATAAAATATTATAGCCCATGTGCGTTCCAAGGTCGCCTAGTTGCATCCCGCCGAAGGTATACCTGAAATAAGTCAATTTCAATAGTTTGTTTGTTTTTGTTTGTTTTTTCCGTTAACCAGATGTCGTCCCCTTACGAACGGCAAAAGTCGAAACTTGTGCGAGCCAAGTATTAACGAGGTCTTACTTTTTAACGTGCGATTCCTGGCACTTTCTCGGTCCATCAGATAAAAATCTGTAGTTGCTAGGATTTGAACCTAGCCGACCAGCGTTCAATGGTTTTGAACGCGGCAATCTCAACCACTGAACCACCTGGCCCTATATACAGAGTGACCCATTTGAAAGCGGGCCACCTCTCTAAAACTGTTATTTATTATCCGATTCAGAAGATTTTTTTTTCAATAGATGGAGCATCAAGTGCCATAAATTCAAAATGAAAATTAAAATTTCAAGGCCCACTTCGAATTTTTTTCAAGGTCAAAAATCAAAAAAACATATTAGTGATTTTTTTAAATAAAATTTGAAGACGCCCATAGATTCACGACATTTTCAAATGGCTTATGTGAAAATTACGTCGAAATGCGTCCATCAATAAAAAAGTTATATCGGATTAAAATTTGGAAATTATGTCAATAAATATTGAAAGTAAGATATCTCTATTTTTGAAAACCACGGTATGAATAGATTTCGATGAAGTTCTGGCCAAATATATTTCGAAAAATTCTGAATCGAGTGGTGTAGTCAGAATTTTGATAAAAGTTCTAAAATTGAAGTTTTGGGTTGATTAATTGACATTATTTTCACATACACCATTTGAAAATGTCGTAGGGGCTGTTCCAAATTTTTTGTATGGTGGCAGAAACAGTACGTTTTGAGTAATCATTATTATTGTATTTTATTTTAAAATCTAATTCATTTAATGATTTTTTCAATGAAAACTAGAAAGAATTAAAAAAGTCAGCTATCTGAATGAAAATGCAAATTTTCACTTTCAGATTTTTTCTTTCGTTTTCAGTTAGTCTTTTCACAATATCTATCAGATGTAGTTCAATGTCCAGCGTGGCTTGTGCCGGGGAAGTAGTTGTTTTCTGTTGGATATTTTTTTCTTGATGATTCTTCTTTGACGTTAATTGACAAACTTCAAATTATGTTTACAATGACGGAACTGTCATATTTGGAGGATGCGGAAGTTTTATCTTTTGCGGTCTTTCGTCGGGACAGCCCCGACAGTAAAATTATAACGTTCCGGTCCGATCGCAGGTAAGCGCCGACAGTGTCACGTTCCGGTCCGATGTCAGGTTAGCCCCGACACTAGCTTTGGGCGAAGTTACTACTTTTTTGTTTTATGTTTGGCCGTGTTTTTGTTCTCTGCATGTTTTGAATGGAACTTTTTCATTTCTTTGGCTATGACAATATAATTGGACCGCAAAGGGTTAATGAACGCCAACATTACGTTGCCAACGGCAATAATCAATTTGTTCTTCTTCTTCTTCTTCTTAATTTTTGGCCCTTGCTCCCTCTTGGTGCATTCAGCCTAATCAATTTGTTGAAACAACAAATCGATTATACCACGTCGTCAACTAGTAACTAGGAAAAAATCACAGTAGCTATTGGCCGCTTCATTGATGAGTTGTATAATCTCCTTCAGCTGGATTTTTAGAATTATTGGTCCTAAGAATTTCCTAAACCCAATTCATCCACCCAGAATGAGTACTTACCATTGAAAATAATTCAGAATGTTATTTTTTTTTAGGGATTGGTTGGTGCAGTTTTCGAAGGTGTCGGAGTATCTGCTGGCAGTTTTGTAGGCGGTTTGAGCTACAAAAAGTTTGGAGGACCTCTGACCTTTCGCTACTTTGGTTTCGGCTCCTTCGTAGCGTGTGTCCTACATGTTGGTGTCCAGTATATATTAACATTAAGAGGTAATAAGACTCCAACTAAGAATCAGTTTACTTGAGGTGGCTTTATGTACTAATTATAGTTGAAGCATATCCGTTTCCATATTTTATAATCGTCACAATGAGTACCTAATTATTTTGTTAGTGTATCTACTATTATTGCACTTATAGCAGAGGGTCCGAATTAGAGACGACCTTCACCCATCTGTTTGATGGATGAAAAGTATATTATATCAAATTTAGTAAGATAGAAAATTCATCGCGAGTGGGTTGGCTAAAAAAAAAGTCTTGGCCAGACTATGATTGATTAAAAATTGCACTTATTAGTTTAACGAACAGATTTTATACCAATCGAAAATATGAATGAAGCCTATAGTTACGCCCAGAAAAAAAATTGACAACCCAACGTTTGTATATTCTATAGACTTCATACTTTGGATTGGCATAAAATTTGCTCGGTAAACTAATCAGTGAAATGTTTTTAAAAAATCATCTTTGAATTTTTAAATGATCATATCCTGACCAGGAAATTTTGAAGCAACTCACTCGAGATATATTTTTTAACATACTAAATTTGATATAAAATACATTTCATCCGTTAAACAGATGGTTGAATGTCGTTTCTAATTCGGATCTTAGACTATTACGATTCTACGATACTTACTTATTACTGAAGTCGGTTGTGGTAATAATAATAATAATAAGTTAGTTCTCTGAGAAACAAGTAAAGGACAGCTAATTCCGCTCTGGACTGTAGTTTCTGATATCCCGTTATGAAACAAGCCAATGAAATATCAAGTTTTGACTTTTCGACATTGTTTTGTTTGTTTCCTTTTTTATCGACCATCAATACAAGTTGTTTGCTGATTTTTTTCCCAACTCACATAACTCTTCTGCGCTGTTTGCGAAGCAGGCCCGGACTGGGGATTTTTTTCGGCCAGAGCTTTGTGAAGAACCGGCCCATCGATGAAATAATTTAACAAAGTTAAAAGTGACTCTTACCAGTCTAACTAGACAAATAAAAACAATTGATTCAAAAATATTTATTCGCTCATATTTAGATGTTAAATACTTAAAAGTTTAACAGAAAAAGTCTCATATCCAAAATAGTAACAACTAAATGCATACAGCCTTTTATTTTGTTTATACAGAAAAGCAACATATGATGCAATTCTTGCATGTATCTTTGCAGTTAAACGCTTTTCACTTTCCTCAAAAAAGTTTTCATCGTTATATTCCTGGTTTGATTCAGCAACAACGGCTATATCCTTAATGGTGTCCCATTTTGAAGCGAAATCTGTCAATTCACTTTGTATTATGTGCTTATTGATGTCAAAGGTTGGGTTGTATTTTTTAATTTTCCCAGAAATGAACTGAAAAGTCTCATTAGGAATTTTCTCCAAATCTAAAATTATTTGGATCCAGCCAGGCGATATCACTCAAAAGCTGCTCATTTCAGAAGCATGTGAGTTCTGTGGGACTACGCATGCTTGTGATGGTTTCGGATTGTTTATTTTGTGAAAGCGAAAAAACTTTTAAATAGCTTCAGTTCGGCGGTCCACGCACCTGTGTCTGACTATGGCCGAGGATTTGTCGCGGCGCTATTTACAATTTCAGTGACGTGTAATTTTGTTTCTGGAATAATTATTCCTGTTTTGTGCTTTTTTTTATTACATCTACACAATATACCGGCCCATTTTACCCCAATTTAGATCGGCCCACCGAAATTTTCTCGATAGCTCGCCGGCCCAATCCGGGCCTGTTGCGAAGGATCCGAAAATCATGGATATTTTAGTTAATATGAAATAATTATATTGAAGCAGGAACCAGTACCCTCCTTGGACTATATGCAACGAGTCTAGAGTAGTGATACAGGTCTCACTTATACATGAAAAGAAAACCTGTGTTTACTCCTGTCCCATTTTCCAACTCAACCATAATACGGGTATTTTCGTTAGTAGATGTTGAAAATAATCGCTTATACACATTATACATGTATGTTTAATAAAACTAATATGAAGTGTATACCTAGTATGGATTAGGTCAAATAGTTCCCTAAAGGTATATGCTATTATTGTGAATATATTTGCCGCGATTATTTGGAATTTTGATAATACTTATTTAATAGTAAAAATGCTAAGAATATTATTGGTGAAACATTTGTATAACAGATATTTATAGGTTATTAGTTGTAAAAAAAAATGAGAACTGGCTTTAGGACAGGATTTCGTTATTATTCGGATCTGTCATTGTTGTTGCATAAAACTGTCGGCCTAGCAACAGCCGTTAAAAAAAGTACCCGCCACTGCAAGTTCTGGAGGGGCCAAACATAGATGTGTAATAACTTTGCTGAGCAAGAATAATCAGAGAAGTAAAAGTAAAAGTGCATTTCGTTCCTAGAGACTTTTACCTTCTCCGGAAAATACAGGGTGTAATCTAACCTCTTGCACGCCCGTGAAGGATGGGTGTATAATACCATTTTATAACGAATGGCAGGTGTGAAAATTTCGAAAATAATATTGTGGAAAGTTCAAATTGTGTTGGAAAATTCGTTGAAATTTTGGGAACCTCTGTCCGCCGAACGTCAGCTTACCGGAGCAGAGCCGCTATAATACTGGAACAGCCGGATGGAAGAAACTGAGTAATTTCGAACAGTTGGTTCCAAGATTTTTCGAATTTTCCAACAAAATTTAAACTTTCCACATTTTTTTTTTATTTTTCAAATCTGCCATTTGTTATGAAATGGCATTATACACCCGTCCTTCACGGGAGTGCTAGAAGTTATATTACACCCTGTATAACATGTAGGTATCTTAGTACCTAATTTTTTTTTCTCAAATCACATAACCCTTCTGCGCTGTTTGCTTTATGATCCGAAAATCATGAATATTTTAGATAATATGGAATAATTAAGTATATTGAAGAAGGAACCAGTACCATATTGGGACTATAATATGCAACGATTTTAGAGTAGTGAGACAGACTTATACATGCATAAAAAAGTTTTACTTCTTTCTTATTTTTAAACTCGCTCATAATCCCAGCATATTCTTCAGATAATGTTGAAACTAATCGCTTATACACGTCCTGCAAGAAAAATTAAGTATGCAATCTCAAGCTTGAGATTTATAATCCAAGGTAGCTGTGGCTGTTTGGCCGTCAGAAACTAGTTGGCATCAATAATTAATGAAATTTGTGAAATTTGGCAATTATTATAAAGACAAATCTAAGAAAATTAAAAGTTACTCCCGATGGACTAGTTATTCGAAAGTCAAGTCAGCATTAATAATAATAATATTCACTTCGATAAACAATATGTTATTTTAATATTCACTTCAAATTTTCCATTTTGCGGGATAGTGTGAAGAGAAAGGGATTTTGACTCATTCGTTTCATTTGTTTGAAACTCAACTCTCCGGCATATACTCTTCGAACTTTGTTCGAATTATGAATCAATAAATATGCCAAATTCATTTCATATTTGCAAAAAAATCTGAATTGGTTGTGTTTTTTGACAGTTGTAGAAAAAATACTGAATGAAACTCGTTAGGAAAGTGTTTTTCTTACTCGTAGAAATATTCCGCACTCCGCCTACGGCCTACTCGTAAAAAAGTATCATCACTTTACTCGCTTGATACATAAATTACTATTTTCAAATCGCATTATGAATAAATCATTAATACAATCACGACAATGACTTGTCTACCAGTGAATCGGTATATGACCCTAATGCAGTAATTTTTCATTCCACAGCATTTCGCGACAAGTTTGCAGTAAGATCAGGAAATAAAGACCTTGAAACAACGCCATTGATCCAGGCCACTGACGATATATAACTCATACCCCATAATCTGGGCTAATTATTTAAATAGATTGTTAGACTCAAAGCCCTAATGGTTCATTGAAAAGGGTGAAAGTTCAATGTCTCGAGTCTGATTAACTGAAATTGCGTCTATACAGGTCCGGCATTGACTCAAGTGCCAAGTAATACATTTGATGTCCCAGTAGACGACAGTTTAAAAAAATATTCATAACTTACCCGTGTTGTCTAGGATCCAGAACGAATCAATATATCCACACTTCTTCAAGGCAGCAGTAGGCCGATCTCATTTCATACATTTGCAGTTGACTGTAATTTTTTGCACAGGGTGCAGAAACATTGGTCCATCCGATGGGATTTAATAAATAGTGATTTTAAAATAAGATGGTTTGACTTTAATATCTCACGATAAATGTCCATAAATCAAAGTACCTACATCCTTTCACAGTTATTTTATGAGAATGAATCGCTAAATTCCTTGCTAAACGCAAAACTTGAGAACGGCTGGACCAATTTAGTTGTTTTTTTTAATGTTCCTTAAAGTTCGAGGGAATTTCTTGAGAAATAAATTGAAAAAATTGCAAGGAAATATTTGTATTGCAGAGGAACAGGCAGCAGCCTTATGGAAAAAATGTCACCGGTTAATTTTTATGAATTTTTGGTAAGTTGTAGAATATGACCTCCTAAACAAAAGTGTCCATAGGCCCAACTCAATCGTATGGCTAGTTTTCGAGATACAGGGTGTCGAAGTTGGAAAGTGGCCATTTCTTTAAAGTAATATTGCTTTTAGGAAAACATCTCAAATGAAAATATTTTAAGCGACAAATATTGCCTGCCTATCAGGCGCTAATTTAAAACCAAGTAGCACACTGAAATTCTCATCGTTTGGATATGTCAAAATTGACAAATTCAACATTTTGTACAGGGTGAGTCATAAAGTCACGGTTTTTCTGGTTATATTTTGAGCTCTAGGGATACCTGACTACAAATCATTCAACATACTTCTTGTCCGAAATTGATATACAGTATGAGACGAACGCTAGGTGATGACAAAAATTACGCAAAAGCGACTTTTCTATAATTCACCCTGTAATTGGAAATTTCGTCGGTTAAATTTTCTAATTTTTTGTTATCACTCTTAGTTTGAGTACACTATCATAATGTCAAGCATTTAATAAAGGCTTTGCTATGATCAGTTTTTGGAATACACCAAATAACATCCTATAAATTTCACAATCTCACAAAGTTGTGCACAGCTGAATGTCATACAGGGTGATCAGAAAATGCTGATTTAAAACGCTCCCTATATAATATTTTCATTTTATACAACTTGTATGCAAACAACTCTTTTGAAAAATTGTAAAAACGGATACATAGTCGATCGTCCCTCTTAATTATTCGGTATTCGTGGGAACCAGAACTTAAAAAAAAGGAATTTTTGCCCACAACTTCGCCAAAAAATATATGAAAAGTCGGTGAATCAAAATTATACCCATAAACTAAAGGCTTAAGGTTGACGTCCCAGTAGTGTGGTGCACCGACATTGTACATGGCGCATACAGAGTTGGGGAGGATTATTATAAGGGCCACTATTCTTTCCGGACCAGCTGAAGGAGAGAGTGTGTTGAAACAACACTAAAGTAAAGTTCTCGAAAGTTTAACTACAAGGAGATGGCATGGAACTTTCTCAAATAAAAGATTGACTGGATCATCCGGGAAAATCTTATAATGAAACATAACAAAAGCTTCGGAAGAATCTAGAACGTAACGAAAACACCCAAGTGAGTTCTTGAAAGTTCGGCAACCAGGAAGAAGACGTGATGGTGCAACTTTCAGAAAATTTCTAGAATATAAGTAAGAATATTTTAGAATGTTCTCCGTGGAATTAACCAGAACAGAGGCTCCGGAAGGTCCCAGAACGTACTGTACTCGTTGAAAGTATTGGAAGTTTGACAAAGACTAACAAAGGCTACAATAACTTCAATTTTATGGTTTTCAAGGATGTGCTCTTGAGTGGTTCCAGCCTTATTCGAGGAACAGGACACACGAAGTATTCGCCAGAACTCTCCCAAATGCGGGAACATTAACTGGGGTGTTCCGCAGCTCTTCTTAATGTTCAGGCTGGTTTTAGACTAGGCGGAACGCGGAAATGTCAAATTTTAAATTTAGGCCGATCCAACCGGGCTTGAGATTAAATTCTAACGTTTCGATTGGTCAAAAATTAAAATTTGCCATTTCCGCGCTCTGCGTTCCGCCTAGTCTGAAACCAACCTCAAAAGTCAATTCAGTTCACAAAAAAGACATTTTCCGGAAACTCCTTCAAGAACACCACATAACCTTTATAAATCAAATTCAACATATATTTACCGACAATAATGATTTTGATTTTATCGGAAAAATGAAAACTATGTGGTGAAACAGAAATTTGTAAAGAGAAAGTCATATAAAGTAGGTTTTAGTATTTACTAAATTCGTTAATAGTTGGAATTCGATAGAATAGATATATGGAATTGATAACATCACGATGGTTTTGAGATGGAAAAATAAGAAAATGTCCATTTTCCATATTCTGAACATTTTCTATATTATTTATCTATTTGAATACAAAAATATAACAACTGCTTCCAATCCACCTGAGGGCAGTTTTGTTTTCTACGTGCTGAGCTGGAAATGAAAAGACAACTGAAGCAGAAAATACAAGTGAAAGGTAAAAGTCTTGTGGATTTAAAATAAAATATTGAAAACAAACTCATACAGCAAATTCATCCTATATTTCACATATTTCCAGTTATAACAAAGACTAATAAAATCGTATCAATATTGTCAAACTCAACAAGGGACAGAAAATGATCAAAGGACCCCGCACGAAAATTATGGGAAATTATCTATCAATAAAATTGGCTGAAATTTCATTATGTTATAGCGCGATGGGTCATGTAAGTTTGAATGATTTTTATGTGTCTTTTCTGAGATGTAAGTGGCTAAAGTTTGTAAAAACGTTGTAGTCAGGTAGAATTGATAAAAAAATTGTTTTGTTAGTCGAAATAATATAAATTCGTGACGAAATAGTTATTTATGTACCAAGGACGAAAAACTGTCTATTATTGTCGAGCCTACAAATTGATAGCTGAGGCGCAGCCGAGGCTAGCAACCAGGCGAGACAATAGACAGTCTTTCGCCGAGGTGCACATTACATTTTTTCGTCGACCTCTACAAATTACCTACTAATTTCCGATTTTCGAATCAATAATCGAGTATTTTATGGATATTCTCGCTATCTGGGTACAGGCGCTCTAAGCTCTTATTATACATTTTGGAACCCCTAGTGCCTGCCCTTGGTTTGGGTTCTTTTGTGAACTTTTTCTTGTGAGTTCGTCTGCTTTCTCGTTGTCTGCAACTATCTGTGTCGTGAGACCCATATCAGTTGGAGGTCACCGCTTTTTTTATGTTTTTTCTTTAGATGCTGGGTCCAGGTAAGCTTCAAGAATTACTCCAAGATATTTGACTTCTCCCTTCACCTGCATGTCGTGCCCTCAAAGTCGTATCGGTCCTAGGCCCTCGTCTTTGGGTGGATGTTACTATCGCTCATTTTTTATGTTTGAGGGACGATCTTCAATAATTAGCTAGAATACCAATGGTTCGAGTATAATTTTTTGATTTTTTTTTACATAAAAGTGAACAATTGCTTGAGCAAACTCTACTGACTGGTTTATAGAACTTCTTGTCTAAATACTTGCTAAATACATAGAGTCGATTGTTTTAAATGCATGGCTAAGGTCGAGAAAAATCCAATCGCTTGTAATAGTATCAAGTGAGACTTTTCGATGATAATGACAAAACTTCGTTAATTTCTCTACACCAGATAGAACAATATTGAAAAAACTGGTTATTTATAGCCTGGGGTTTCGTATTCACCAGTTATATCATAATTCCAGCAATTATGTGAGATTTTTTTTGTAAAATTTTGTTTTAATGAATCTCCCAGTTTTTCGGAGAAAAACCCTCAAAAGCTGAGCTCGAGTGGAACCGCTTTAGCTACGTGACGGTGGTGACGATCGCTTGTAAATGATACCTCACTTCACAAAAATCGTGTTTTCCTGAGTTCAATAAATTTTTGATGATAGTCGCGCATGAGCGTTTCACTTCGCACACAAACCTGAAAAAAGCGCGTCAAATCAAAAAGGCTTGTAGGTATAATCAAGTTTGCAAAGCGCTCATTCACGATTATCATAGAAACTTCATTTTAATCAGGAAGACATCGGCAATCACTACACTATTAGGCGTTGAATTCTGCAATAACTATTAGCTACGGACCAATGTAAAAGCTACCCCGAAGAAAAAATCAGATATTTGTAAAGAGATCGGAAAATAGTAAAAAAAAACTATTGCTAGTTTTATCAAATCATTGCTTGAAACTCTTTATATGAGTAGATATAATACTATAAATACCGAGCTAAATACCAAGCAGCTTTTCAATAACTTTTTTCTTTATCTCATATGTAACCCACTTGTCAAAATTGATCTGCCTTTTGACAAATAATGTCACTTGTTCACCATTTTTGTTCACAATTATCTGTCAATAAAAGCGATTATTATTATTATTATTATTTATTTTTTGTCGGACATGCACAATCGATCACCCAGGTATTTTTTTCCGATACTTTTCAATAATTAACTTTTTCCAGATATTTTCCATACTTGAGTAGTATGTCACATAATACCAATGGCATTTGTTGAATTTTCAAAATTTAATACGTTATCAGGTTATTAATTTGTTCAAAAATTGTTATCGCATTTTTTTTTCATAATTTTTTTAGTAGACTGATGACGAATCATACCTTAAAAAATCAATCAATCAATTCCATTGGTAAGCCAATAAGTAATGCTACATATAACAAGCTTGTGCTCATTTTTTTTTAATCTACAAGAGAGATCAACTGCCGAATTTATCATAATCGCGTTTCGGGTATCACGAAGAAAGAAAACAATGTCGATTTTATTTACAAAAAAAACCTTTCAAAGAAAAAAAAAAGATTCTCACTTGGGCCAAATACGCAATCATCTCGCAGATTTCTTTTACACAAGTACAAGAGTAATCAGTAATTTGAAAATAACATCTTTGTCAGAGCACTTTAACCTTCTACTCATCTTCGTCATAAAAAAACCCTTCTCCTCTGCTGGGAATTGCAAGTGAAAGTTTTTCTTCTAGAGAACTGAACAGTACTCAACACAGTTACTCTTTATATTATCGGCCAAGCTAGATGTCCTCAGGCACTTTACATAGTTTTAAATAGGATTGCAATATGTGCATCAAGTACCTAGCTCTTTTTATTCATGTTGGTCATGTACCAATAGATCTT
Source organism: Chrysolina haemoptera (assembly GCA_958298965.1). NCBI lineage: Eukaryota > Metazoa > Arthropoda > Insecta > Coleoptera > Chrysomelidae > Chrysolina > Chrysolina haemoptera. Next base: position 49,240,136 of record OY282586.1, on the reverse strand, counting down.
AACATGGTTTTGATGAAAGTTTCAGTTGAACCAAATTATTTATCCCGAGGAGTTTTTATTTTTTTGTTATCATCGTCTCTTCTGAGTATTGCTAAAAAAAGGAATTGATTAAAATAATACATTGTGCGATAAATTGTACTTACTCGTAAATTCATCAAATTCTCAGTATCATCGAAATACGTTTTTTCTACACGAGCCATTTATTGCTGAGTATCCTGTTCGTTTCCATGATAAGATTGATAAGACACTACTGAAAATAACCAAGTGTTTTATAAGCAAGGCGCCTCTTTGGAGAAATACCACAGAATAAATATAAAGAAATATGTTGTTTTTAACGTGACTAGACCAAACTCATGCATTATTCATTGTAATGTTTTTTATTTTTATATTAAGGAAATTTATACATTATTGACCAGATGAATCATTAGCGATAAAGCATTCTTCACTGAATATACATAATATACAGGGTGTGCAGAAGTGTTTATGGGGTGATTCCTTGTCAAAAATCAAGCAGGGTGTTTCATGTAAACAAAGCTTTTAGGCCTGTCCTTGAAAAGTTAAACGCTTCCAGATATGAGATTTTTTTCTTGAATATACATAATATACAGTGTGTGCAGAAGTGTTTATGGAGTGATTCCTTGTCAAAAATCAAGCAGGGTGTTTCATGTAAACAAAGCTTTTAGGCCTGTCCTTGAAAAGTTAAACGCTTCCAGATATGAGATTTTTTTCTTGAATTTTCTTTAAAGAAATGGAATTTTGTGGGCATGTTCTACTAATGAAAAGACTACCTATGATTACTGTTTACCAGAACTTTCTTACAAAACATATTTTCTTGACAATATATTTCCTTGCTTAACAACCAATCAGTGGATTTCAAATTTTGAAATTCAGCCAACAGAATCGGTACTACAGTGAAAATATAGCTTGTCGCTGTATTTTCACGGTGATAAACCTACTTAGTTTTTGTTTTACCATCTGTCAAGTGAAAATAATGAAAATAAATTATAAACGTCAAATTTATGTGTTTTGACTAGTTATCTTGATTTATCAATATGAGCGATCGTTGGGGACAAATGTCCATTGGTATCATAGATGAGGCCGTGGAAAAGAGTATTCCGTTGAATACGGCAAGAAGTAAAGCATCAATTACCAGGTGACATGATTTTTCTTTATTTCAGATCGATATATTGTCGTCCTAAATATAATTCGTGGTATGATTAAAAACCGGACTCGTTGTATTTTCAGCTTTGGAATTGTAATTCATTAATATTCCAAAAAATTATCGGTAATAATCATACACTGAAAATTCGATACGTTTCAAATAACTGAAACGGATAATATCGACGAAGCCCAAATCTCCTTCTTTCACTATCCCACAAAGTCTATCAGAAAACAACTAATTCCCATACGAAAATTGAATTACATCTCACATCCATTTGTGCAATGTTCCTCTAGCAGGGCAGAGTTGCAAGTGCTTTCTTCAATCCAGCATTGAATATTATCCCCCATTGGTTGGGAATGACCACCTGCAGACATGACAGGTTTATATAACGCTCTCGTGCTGAGAAAAATCATATGTATGCAGGGAGTACAAGTGCGGCGATAGGCTCGACCCCTGCGGTACACCTGCTTCGATTGCGAAATCTGCGGACCGCGTATTGTTCACTTTCACCGCGAAGGTCCTACCCACCAGGTAGGAGTTTAACAACCTCACCATATATGAAGACATGCCTGCCAACAGCATTTTTGAGATGAGAAAAATTGAAAAACTGGAAATAAAAATGTGGACCAATGTCTAGTCGGGCGCGCTGACCTCTACACCACCGGTCCTTGATTCGAAAACCGGTAACTCACACTCTAAGTTCAGTCTTTCATGTTAGTAAATGAATATAAATGGTTATTATGGGACCTCTACTCAGTTTATGAACGAACATTTTGGTCCATTTTTTGTGTAGATTTAATGTAATTATATTTCACTTCAGCGACTATACTAAGCATATTTGTATATAATATGAATAATTGAATTATAACAAAACATATATTTTCTCACTGGAAACAATAAATCAAGTGGATAACTCATAACTAATTTATATTGTTTTTTTCAGATTCCAAGGAGCGATATTCTCCGCCGAAAGTAGCCTTGGAGAAGATGCACTTCGAGGACCAGCAAGAATTGACATACGTAGACACCTGACAAAAAAGAAGGAAATTTTAGTAGAAAATTTTAGTTAATGATAGACCAAGTTAAGGGACAGGTGCGAGATCACCATAAAATAAAAAAGGACGTTTAGGGTTGTAATGTTACCATGAAGGGTAGGATCCAACGAAATAAAAGGAGTAGATTTCTCGGAAGAATTTTTGATGTTCATGGATTTGAAAATCCCATTTTCACCCTTTTTTATGTGAAGTTCGACCCTACCTTTCGTATAATTATCTTAATTCAGTATTATATGTTTTCGGTATTTTCACGTTTTAAAGGCTTTTTCTGTTTTTTTTTTTTACTATTTTGCTTTGAAAATGAAGCACGGTGATATTCACACAACTGTTTCTCCTCGTCTTCGTAGAATTATTGAGGAACTTGCACCAAATAGATAATTTATCGATTGTCTTCAAAGTTGCATACAGGGTGGGGCAGAGTCTGATTGCTCGAGTTTAATGATAACTAGATGACTCAAAAACGAAAGTAAAATATGGGAATGTAGGAATTCGATCAGAGTCCGAAAAGTGTGCCGGAGAGTTTCAAATAAATAAAACGAAAAATTTCGATAAAGTCGAATTCCCCATCTCTTCCCACTACCCTTGATAGGTACTCAAATGAAGGTCTCGAAAGTTCGGTCACCAGGAAGTGAGCATGAGGGTTGGAGCTTTCCAGAAATTCCCGGACTATACGAGAGAAAACTCTAGGATGCTCTCGGAGCTTCTGGTAGGTGCTGGAAGATTCGAGAAAACTGTGGAATGAACCAAAAACAAAGGCTCCGGATACATCTAGAACTCACTGAAAAAGATTCTCGAATGAATTTCTCGAATGCTCCACCACCATGAAATGGGTGTGAGGAATGGAACTTTCTGGAAGTGTCCAGAATAAAAGAGAAAATCTCTAATGATTTTGGGAAAATTCGAAGAAAACGTGGAATTGACCATAACAGAATCCCCGAGAAATTCTAGATGGTATTGAAAATACACTTGAGTGAAATTCTATTTCAAAGCTTCTGGAAGTAACTGGAAGATTCAAGAAACCTGTGGAATGAACAAGGACAGAAGCTCCGGAAAGTTTTAGAACTTAACGGAATGACAGTCGAGTGAAGTTCTCGAAAGTTCGGCCAACAGTGAGAGTGAGGGGGCGTGATTTTCAAGCATCAGGGAGATTATAAGTGAAAACAATGATCACGATGTACATACATAAATAGTTTCACAACAATATATTTATCAATGTTTACCAACTGAACTGAACTGCTCTTCTGAAGAAGTTTGCCACTCGTGCTAGCGAAACGTTATTAGGATTAAATTCTAACTTACGACGGCTCCACAACGCGTTGAATAGTATAGTTATTCAGACACTGGCCATAATTATTTCCTAGATCTACTTCCAGACATATTGTGACGGCAAATATAACAAATAGGTTTGTCATTACAACCGATAAAAAAGAAATGTTGATGAGAGGACCTTGGAGTACTAAGATAAGATAAGGAATAAGAATGACAAATGAGGACTTGTTTATACAGATAATTAAGGGAATGAGCATCAACAAATAAAATTTGATAACATATTATTATGTTTGTCAAAAACCCGCCCACACATTTTTTCAATAGTATCGGACCCTAATAACAAATCTCTTCCGCCATTTTGGAGTCGCCATATTTATTTAATGAATTTTGTCAAAAAAAAATCGAAATTTTTGACCTAAAAAACCCCTACATACCAATTTTGAATCGAATCTGACATTTTCACAATTTTCGTCATACTGGAGCCATATTGGAGCCGCCATTTTGTTTTTTATATACCATGATGCTATATTGCATTGTCACCGGAATTATGACCACAAGCCAAATTTCAAAAATCATTCGGACTTCTGGAAGTGGGTTAAAATCACGTTCAAAGATTCCGTTACATACATAGATAGAAACAAGCTAAAACTAATAGTTTAAAAAACTAAAGAACACGCTTTACTTCCCATGGGCTAAAAATTAAAAAATAATTGACAATTTAATTTCTCAAATTTAAAAAAAGCGTGGGTGCTCTCGATCTGTATTCTCATATTTTTTAGTTTAATTTAACAATACAGAGCGTTCAAGATCTCAAGAGAACTTTATCAAGCACCCCACGATTTTTTTACATTTTATAAATTAAATTGTCAATTTTTTTTTAATTTTAAGTCCATGGGAAGTAAAGCGTGTTCTTTAGTTTTTTTGAATTATTATTTTTTTTACTAAAAAATCGAAATCTCCGACCCCGAAAGCCATACCATCTCTTGGGCCGCCATCTTAAATTCATAAATTTTTACGAAAAATTCAAAATCTCTGACCCCGAAAACCCTCACACAGTAATTTTGAATCGAATCAGACCATAATGACATCTCGGAGCCGCCATCTTCAATTTATGAATTTTGACAGAAAATTTGAAATATACGACCTAAAAAAACCTCACATACCAATTTTGAGTCGAATCTGACCGTAATCACAAATCTCGTCCGCCATCTTGGAGCCGCCATTTTGAATTAATGAATTTTGATAAAAATCATAATCTCGGACTCTGAAAACCCTTATATACCAATTTTGAATGGAAACGGACCATTATCAAAAATCTCGTCCGTCATCTTGGAGCCGCCATTTTGTTTTTATGTGACAAAAAAAAAGTCATATTGCACTGTCACCGGAACTATAAACACTTGCCAACTTTCAAATCATTCGGACGTCTGGAAATGGGTGAAAATAGCGCCCTAAGAAGTCTGTTATACAAACCCAACCTCGAATTACAGTCTTCAAATGGTTGAGAACTCCGAAAGGTCGGAGCTTGTGGACTTTTTGCCCCCAAATAAAAAAATCAAGTCAGGTCTGTCAACTTGATAGGCAAGAGTTGTTACATTTTACGCCCAAATACCTTAACTCCAAGTATCTTTGTGGGGTGACAAGAAAAAAAATCCCAGAAAATAAATACCCAGGAAAAAAAACAGAAAATAAATCCTTCGCAAACGAAATCCCAGGACGAAAATGTATTCATACTTTAGATGATGGAACATTTCCACGCACTCAATACATAATGTTAGTTCGTTCTGGTTAGATCAGACTGAATAATTACTCCTTGGAGATTCTGTTAGCTTAATTATTTTCGGTAATTTCGTTTTAATTTTTGACAATTGAAGGTTTTAGTAATTTACGTAACAAGTCCGGAAAACACTGTTTTTTTGGACGAGTGGAAAAGATTCTAGGACGAGCGTAGCGAGTCCTGGAAGTCTGCGAGTCCAAAAAAACTGTTTTCGGACGTGTTGCGTACACAATTTTTTCGGTAACCGTGTAGAATAACAAATCGAGACACATTTATTTTTTATATTTCTTTGTTGAAGAAAATTTCGCACATTTTAATTCTTATTTGTATTAAATATCGAAATGCGAACAGAAGATAGGTACTAACAGAAACATTCTAATTCTTATTTATATAAATATTTATATTGAAATTCGGGCATTTCCCGGACTAGTCCGGAAAGTACGTACTTCCCGGACTAGTCCGGATCCCATCCCATGTTATAGAATTTATCATATTAAAAAAGTTTTTGATGGGATGGGGTTGGCATTTGTTTTCAAACCAAAGAACACAAAACTTAATGGTCGTTTCAATACGAATGGTAAATACTTACAACTTATTTTCTTCTTTATACATCGTTAAAAATTGAGCTAGTCTTTTCTTGATTGTAGCGGCTGTGCAATATTGAAACATCCTCTTCTTTTTATGAATCAACTGCTTTAAATTAATCTCTGATAAGATTTTCGTCATTAATTCCTATATTGCTTTATTGTTACATTTGGTAAACAAAATCCTTGACTAGACGGAGATTAGGAAGATCTGTTGTAAAAGCATTAAATGCTTTAGCACCATTAGTTTAGGTAATTTATTTCGGAATGCATTTATTCAGCTACACAAACAAATATTAGTGGTTATCACACCATCATTATATTTTAAGTGTTCAAAGATTTCATTTTGGTAGGTAATTGTTTGAATGTGATGCATTATCTTTATGAGTCAAGTTTAAAGTTCAATTATTAGGACAATGATTGATTTTGAATGAATGCATTCAAGATTTGAACATTAGTTTAACGATAACCATGTATTTTCTGCTTTGTTATTTGGTAAACGAAATTTGTTGTTAAACGTTTCAGAAAAAAAGATTTTTTTTCATTTTGTCACTGCCACTGTACTTTCCCTTTAAGGTAAGAATGAACGGTAAGAAGACCGATTACCTTTTACTTCTCCTCCATATAATTCAAATTCTCCTTAATTTGATGGTGATTACAACTTGAAAGTGCCTTTAAAATGTGTTATCACACGGTCCTTTAAATTTCAGAGTTTCGCAGTGCCCTCTTATAGTTCTAAGTTTTCTTTTTTGCTTCAATCTGGCATGAAATTGAACTCTTCAAAGTTAATTTTTACTGTTGACAGTGCGTAAAATAATACTTTTGCGAAAAAAATCATCTGTGCGTAAAATCATTAGCAGTGCGTCTAGTAAATTTTCACACACTGTCCTTACTATGATGCATTTTTGAAAAATACAGTATTTTGCGACAAATATAACTCTGAAGTCATTATTTCAAATTCAGATTCATGATACAATTTCTAAAATTTGACAATGTGATAACTGTTGAAGAAAAAACTTTGTAACTTGTATCATAAACAGCAATTTTCGACGACTGCTCATTAAAAATCATAGACATATGCCAACAAAAGTCAAGCATAAAATATTTGTAAAATATTCCTGTACAATTATTCATTTTGAGAATAAGATTGAATTAGAATGGATAGGGACAGTTCTGTAAATTGAAAATAGCTCACCAAGACTAAAAGAACAAGTTAGTTCATTGTCATTGAATTTGCCACCTTCCATACCAATGTATTAGTTTATTTTTTGCAAAAAATGTGTTGAGAAAAAGTTTAATGTCTAACACGTACAGAAATGTAATTTATCCAACACATGACAGTTATGACTGTCATTATTAATGTCATTTTAGAGAAGTAAACTATCAAATAACACACTAGTGAGTTATGGATTATAACACACTAGTGTGTTATTTGATAGTTTACTTGTCTAAAATGACATTAATAATGGGTCATAACTGTCATGTGTTGGATAAAACATTGTATGCCACTCATGTGTTATGTTTCCTAAGTCACTTTAGAATTTATATCTTTCTCGCGTGACTTATTTTCAACATAACACACTAGTACCATAAATAACTATTCTCTCCCTTTTGAACTACGCAACGTTTCAAAACTCGTTGGAAATTAACACTTTTCTGCACTTATTTTGCAAAATACTATTTTTACATACTGTTCATACATTTACAGTTCTAACATAGCTGAAGCTGTGAAAATAGGCACGCCCATGATGCGCATTCGTCGTACAATGGGCTATGGTTCTTAATATATCTGCAGTGATAAGGCACTTAACATGAACTTTCGCGCAAGAAATGAGAATTTCACATGTTCAGCTATGTAGGTCGAACTGTATGTTCCCCTTTTCAACTAGAATTATGTTCTTGGAACTGGACCTTTTCGAGCCTTTGGAGACGCCATACATCCTATTTTACCGTAGAGCAGATTTTCACAATTATTCGTCGGACCTCTTTAGAAGTACTCAACCATTGAATTCCAACTCTTCAGATGATGTGGTGTTGCAGGTTTTTTTCGCGCCACCGAAATCATTTAATTCGTCGCGAAGCGCCGATTAATTATTCTCATGTTTTTACTTTTTTATTGTTGTTTTCAATATGTTAATTTGAATAAAGAAAACGAAAATTTGTAATTGTCATTTTTATGTTTTCGAATTAAAACCGAATGAACTAGACATTTTCAACTAAGACCTTCTTGAGGCACTTCATATCCTCTTGCTGGAGTTTTTCAGCTCCAAAAAGATTTCAAACCTTAGCCTCCCATACGCCTCACACTGTCTCATTTCGCCCACTGTCTCATAGCTACGATTGGGGTGGAAAACACTTCAGCTTGGAAAACTATTGTGTATTTTCCCAAAGCATAGCTTTCTCGTATGCCTCTTCCTTCCAGGTAGATGCCTGCACCTGAAGCCTGTTTGTCGGTCAGACGCAATCCATCCTTAAAACATATTAAGCTTCTCGGGTGGAATTCCACAGCATATCCTTTTCCCATATTTCTCATGACCTGTCATACCTTCTTGATCTAGACTGGACGCGGCGGTATAGCCTCCAACATTGCGGTTAGAGTCGTCCTCATTGCACCTGTGATTGCCACTCTTGCCATCATACAGCTGATCCGTATGGGATATTTGGTCTAACGACTACCGTGTATAACCAGCTCGTACAAGCTCTGGGTTTTTTCCCATACTTTTTTCCACAACTCTCCTCAGTTGCCATAGGATTGCTACTGACTTTTTCACAACCTTACGTACTAAAAGTTTTGGAGTCCCAGATCCACCCTCAGGTATTGGACCTGTTGGACTAACTCAGGCTCTGTTTGGTAAACAGCTGATCATCTCTGTTTTGTCGGATTTATACTAAGCCCTGCTTAACTGCACCATCTCTCAATTATTTTCCTGCAGGAAAGCTGCATACGGTCGAGGACGTCTTTAATATGAATCTTCCGCTGACCAGTACCAGTACCACTCCTCACGATACCTCAACCCTCCTCCGCGTTAGCGACGGTTCAACCCAGCTGACCCATCGAGTGAGGTTATCCACTGGCCACAGTGTGATTGGCCGATTCCTTCGACCTCCCTCTTCTGTATGCGAGTTGATTTCCATAAAAAGGGCTCGCCCCTCCAGCAGGAATCTATCCACCACCTTTCCAGCAATTTAAGCAGGAACGGTCCCTCTCTAGCATTGTCGGGAATATACAGTCAGGTCCTGCTGCCTTATATGGGTTGAACTTGTTCACTGCCCAAACTATGGCACCGTGCGTAACGATCCTCTCCGACAGTCCAGTCCCCCTGGGGGACCCGCTGTATTTGTAGAGCTCGTTTGTCGTCGTCGACCCTGCCTGGGAAGTGTACTTCCAGCAGATGTCTTGGCGAATCTTCGGAGGATCTTTTCAAAAGTCCCGTCAGTTTACTCAGGATTATCATGAGTCTGGTGGATTGTGCCAGGGAATTGATTTCCCCACAATAAGATCTCCAGCGGTCTTTCTTAATCTCTCTTAGCTCTTTTTTGAACTTTCTTCTCGCTGTTTTGTATTCTTCCCGTTTCCTCATTGCCCACTCTGATATCTTTGTTATGAGCCTTTCCGAGCGGTTTTCTCAGGCCCGTCAATGACTGGTTCCACCAACAAACTCGGCGCTTTGGGACCACTTTCAAAGGACATGGCTCTTCAAATGTATTAGTTATATTTCCTAATTTTTCTGCTTCCTGCTCTAGTATTCATCCGAAAGTATCTCTGTATGATCCCGTACAATGTAAGGGTATTTATTACCTCCCGAAAATATTTCGAAATACTGTTGCTAAACTGCCAGAGGCACAAGGTTTGTTTTATTATAACTACAAAACCTCAGTTTTGATAGTAGTGAACGATTTTATTGTTTAGGACATAATCCGTTGAAATATCCATCCTTATATATAGGAATAAATATTATGGTTTCTTAAAAATTCATCAATTCAGAAAAGATACCAACTGTACCAGATTTTCAAATCCAGTGGAATTACTCAGAGAGAAATAATTCCGCTTGGCACAATTAGAAATAAAAAAATCCTAGTAATCAACGTTAAACATCGTCATCTTTTATGCAGTAGTAAAAATAATCTCAACTCGCTTTTCCAACATTTCGTATAAATCCCATTCTAGTAAAATTTAACAATAACAATCTACTACAAAACAATTAATTAATTAAATTACCAGTCTGAAAAGTACCAACATTTATTTCATTTTTTTCAACTTCAACAAGTGATTCCTTAAAGATATCTGTTTATCCTTGAAACTCCTCTTGACTTTCGTCCTGACCTTGTGCCTGATCATCTGGAAGTTCTTATTTTTCCTCTTCTCCCTGTTGGTCTTCGAACAGTGCTCATTCATTCTACCGTCCTTATAACCAAACTTTTCCCTATCAACTTGCCCTTTCTTGACGCTTTCAAGCCTGGTCTGTTTGTCGTGTTTTCGTTTCTTGTAAATGTTCTCAATGTCACTCAACTTCACCAGCTCTGATGGCGCTCCTGTCGGGGTTTCTTCTATCTTCCTTTTGAGTCCTTTTTTGGAACTGAAAACTTGCTTTTTGAAGTTTGCCATGTCTATGCGCTTGAACTCATCGTCCGTCAAGAGCCTTTCTAATGTCACTTTCTGAGCTTGGTCCTTCTTCAATTTGATGTCTTCCAATTTACGTTTGGCCCTGAGAAGTTTTTTCTGCCCTTTTTTATTTTTATCTGCAGATAATTGTTTATCATCCTTTACTTTCACTTCTCCAGTGTTTTCACCTTCCTCTTTATCTTCTTCCTTCTTTTCGCCTTCTTCGACACCTTCGTCTTCTTCTTCACTATCGTCATCATCCTCTTCTTCTTCACAATCCTCACCTTCTAAATCATTATCAGAATGCTGCACGTCAATCCATTCTTCATCATCAGAGCCAGACTCAGAATCGATTTCGATATGCTCGCTTTTATTCTCCAACAGAACTTCAGCCCCGGGTACATAATCCTTGGCGCTAATTTTTCCGTAATCCATAGGATCCATTTCTTCAGTAGCTTCGGTGGGACGACCCCTATCTTTCTTATGTAGAAGCTCAGGCCTGGAATTTCTAAACATTTGAATCAAGGATCTGGCCGCCATCATAACCGATCTATCTTTGTAGGTTTTATATTGCGCCAGATCTTGCATCAAGTCCTCATTCATCGCTAGAGGACATCTAGAACAGATTTCTTTGACAGCATTCAGTCCGATAGCTATGACATCTGACGAGTTACGCTCTGTTATGAAATTGTTCGCAAGAGTTTTCAAAACAGGTTCGATGACGTCTGGTGGTACAAGCTCATGACTTGCTTGAGCTGCGAATTGGAGGATTCTAGTTACTTCCCTCTGATGAGGCTGCATGAATCTCTGGATGTAGGAGTAGAAATTGAAAAGGAAAAGATCGTGCAATCCTATCAAGCGAGAGATTACGTCCAAAGTCATCAGTTTCACCTCAAATCTTTTGGTGGTGACTTCAAGCTGACGGAACAGCTTCTCTGCCATGCCTGTCAATGAAAAAAGTAGATTAATCGAATGACAGTATTTTTATACGATGTAATTATAAAGGGCAATAAATTATATAACAGGATTCTTGGCAATCTCAAGTCAAATAGAAAAAATGTCCAATTTTGCTTTTGAAAATAATCAAATAACATAAAAAAGTCTTACTTTTATGTATTTCAATGAAAACTGCAGCAATAATGGTTCAGATACTGTTGACTTGTTCGCAAAATGTGTGTCCGTAGTGTATGCAGATAAAATTGAATTTCTCTAAGTCTGAGAGTATATTGCAAGGTTCACTCGAGCAATGATCAAGTAAGAGTCGATCTTTGCTCAACATTATCGGCAAAACGGACGTCCTTTAATATGGAATATCATTTTTTTGTTGCTCTTGAATATTTCTTTCATTGTATTAATGATAATAATAATATTTACTGTTTTCATAGGATCCAATTTGGCAATGACAGGGTCATGGTTTTTATATAAAAATAAGTAAATGTCTTGACTCGCAATGTGAGGAATTGATAATTTTTATTTCTTCTATATTTTGCTCCCTTTTGAGTAAGGCTGATCTATGTTCAAGAGAGACAAGAGCGATATATCCTATCACTGGTTATATAGGGATCCATCTATATTCTTCATAAAGCGATTTGAGTAACTTTATATAAAAATTAAATGCCTACATCTGTAAAGCTAGGAAAGGTGTAGAAGTTTCTTGAAAAGTAGTTTGGATGGTTACAAAAAGTGTATTTTTCTTATGCACCAAATAACCCTCAAGTGTACCAAAAAACTATAATGGCAAGTTGAGATTGACCAAGCATGAGTAAGTAGTAGCTAGGATTCCAATACAGAAATGTCCACAGTCATTAAATTTACATATAGCATAACACATTTTCAATATGGAAGATTGAGTTCAGTTGCTGAGGAACTAGAAATTTCATTGGCTAATTAATCCCTAGCAACTAAACTCGGTCACTTGAACTTGCACAACTCGCCCTTAGTATCAACATGTTTAGAAGCTGATTTTGACTGAGTTAAACTAAAACTGTACTGTCTAGTTCCTTAGGGTTACTAAACTGCAATGACATTGTTTTTTGTATTCAAGCATAGGTTATTATTGTTACACCAGGCAAACATTTTACTTGACACCTTTGTTGCCCTTTTCAAGAGGTTTCTAAGATTTTTACCCGTCACTAAACAAAATGTGTCATCGGCATATTGGATACCAGCTGGTGTTGATAGGCAAAATGGTAGGTGAATCACATACATTATGTATACGGGTCCAGGAGTAGATCCTTGAGGTACAAGTGTAATTTTTTAGTAGAAGAGTTAAATACTTGGATTCTTAGATCAATTTCCAACAAATCAAGAAAGATTTGAACAACTGCTTGCAGATGTATACTTAATTTTGCCAAATTGGTTTTATTTCATGTGCAATGGATATGTTGATGAAGTGGATATATTATTCTTCAAGCTACAGAAAAAAAACAGAGGTTCCAAAAAGTCCCAATTTAATAAGGAACTTTGAAGCTGTTGAAATTGATGTAGCCACTTAACCATTGCAGCATGATGAATGCTGAGAAGTTATTTAATATGCTCTCTGTAGTGAAGTGTGCTAAATAAAGGTTGCCAAACATTGATCTCCTGTCAAGCAGGGTTCGTAAAAACGTGTTTTATAAACAAAACATTTTACTTTTTTATTTCTTTTCAAACTGTTTCATTTGATTTAAAATCATCAAACTGAGATTCGTGTTTAAAACATGTTTTGAAAGAATGGTTTGAATAAACCTTTCAAAACAGTCCAATTCTGCTGTAGAGACAATATAAAACAAGTTCTTCTCACTGAAAGCTTCCTGGTTTTGTTCTATTTGTAGTTAATAAACTTTAAACCTGCATTTGGGTAAGTTGAGGTAAGATGAATTTGTATCATTGAGACAAGTATTTCTGTGAATTGAAAGAGTCAATCAATAACAAAGTAGGATTATACCAGTAATAATACTAATACGTCCCTGAGGTTTCCACAATAAACTGTTTTGTAACACCATACTCATTTGAAATATTTGTTAATGATATTCAACCAGACAATACATGGTCAAGTTCTTCTATTCACAATCGACTTGAAACTATTTCGCACAGTCAAGACAGAGATAAACTGTCAGCTGCTTCAAGATCTTAGCAAGTTAATAGAATGGTAAAGTCAGAAACTAGATGTCCCGCCATAATGGTACTTCAGTAATTTTTTGATCTGAACTTATCTAAATGTAAGACTATAACATTCTATAGATAAAAATTTCAGGAAGATTATGATTATGGTAGACTGAAAGTTGAATATGCAAACTCATACTGATCAAATGGGTGTATTAATTTCAATTTTGTGTTTTATTCTATTATATTAACCCTAGAGAGCTAACGTGTTTTGAATGTACATAATTATTATCCTATCGTAAAATTTACTAATTTTTCAAATAACCATAACTGTAAAAGTAAAATGGCAGATTGATGATTTATTTATATTTATAACTGAAATAAACATGTATTGTAAACAAAAAAAGAATATTTTTCAACATTGAGTGGATGATGTTGATCTGTGTTTTCCACATAGAGGGCATTTATACTGGTCATAACAGGAGTGGTCATTCAACTTTTTTCGATGGACAAATGCTGCAAATGGTTCTAGGTTCTTTATGAAGTATTATTTCCCTCGATGGAACAATTGGATTCAAAACAGCGCTTAAATATTTTTGGAATGGGCGAGATACATTTTTGTATTTTATGACTGAATGCCGATTCAACTGACTAATTCAAAGTGCACAAACACCTGCCGTCATCTACTAGTTCTAGACACCAACTGATGAGAAGTTGTAGATGGACCAAAGCATCACCTGAACAACACCAAAGATTTCCAACAATTTCAATCCTACCATCGTAAATTTGACGAGCAATAGCTCTCTAGGGTTGATACTGTGGTACATCATATATTTTTAGTTTGAAGGTTGTCCGTGATAAATGAATAAAATGAATGAATTACACATAATATATGCACATAAATATTAGCATGGAAATGTTAAGATATATTTCTCTGCAGGGTTAACAGCTTACGAAAGTTATGTTTCTCTTAGATTAAAATCAGTGCCATCTATAATAGAAGCAGACCATTTTCAACTTACTGTTTCATTGGAAACAGGTATTGAAGAATACTCTTTCTCTTCATCTTGTTGACCTGAAGATATTTTGCTCTTTCCCTCAACCACAGCAAAATTTGCTTTACTATTATTGTTCCTCAACAAGAAGTTTTAATATGAATATTTCTAGAGATTGGGAAATTGATCTGTTTCATCATACTTTGGAGTTGATTACTACTTAGTTTCAATACCTTGTGGATCATGTATCAAATGTATGGCAGAGAAATTGAAAACTGGTGCTTCTGATTTCTTCTTATAAGCCTTGGAGGCCAATTTCTTCACTTTGCTCAACTGTTTCTCCCTTTTTCTGGTTTTCTTATTGACCTTATTTGCCATTATTACTTCCTTGGTATCAACTTCATTATCAGAATCAGAATCATCAGAGTTTTTCTCATCAGGATCTTTTCCCAAGAAAAATTTGAGGGAAGCTACCATCACCTAACAAGACATCAGATTATTTTCAGTTCAAAAACATATCAATGAACATAGCTCTCACGGTTCTTACTTACCTTTGTGATTTTAGAAAAACATCCTGTAGCAATAACATTTACAGTTTTGGCATCATTCCAAACATTTTTCTTGTACAATTCAATCATTATATCTACAGACATCTTTGCCGCTCTAGTGTTTGTATCTTTCAACATTGTGAACATGAAATTCTGTAAGGTAGTATTCAACTTTGCATTCTTATGCTTGGCATTCAAGTTTTTTATATCTGTAATGATATGGCTCTCTAAAAACGACCTCAAAGCCTTATCCTGACAGCGAAGGAGTTGGAAAAATAATTCCAACAAATCAGTTGGAGCAAGGAGATTCTTGTTTCGAAGTAAAATCAAAGCTCGACAAAAGGTCATTCGCATATTGTTATCCAATACAGTATTATGCTTTTGCAAAAGGTCAATCAGCTGTTGTGGAAACTTTTCAAGTTCCTTTGGGTAGCACTGAGCTACTTGAGCCATGAACATAACTAAATCATCTAAAGTCTTATGTTGTTGTTCTGGAGAAAGTTGAAACACTTCCAGTGTGTTATGGAAATGTTTGAATTGTTGCATGAATTCTTCATGATAAGAAGCAGAGTCTCTCTTAATCAGATTTTGAAGCTGAGGAAGATTGCCTGCTAACTGATTGTTGTGTCGAACCATTTTTAGTGTTTCGAAGTATTAAGTATTTCTGTATATATTTTTCCTACTTTCGTCTGTTCACTAGACATTTTCCATTTATCTCAGAACTACACTAAAAAGTGAGGTGAGGTTAGGTTAGCTTGATGACAACACGTGTATTCTTCTTCATTTATTCGGCTATGTCTTGGGTAATTTATCCAGCCAGGTGACACGTGCATTATTATTTACATTTTGTTGGCTTTGTTCCCACTAAGGCAGTAAAGATACGTTCGTTTTGTAATATAAGTAAAATCATTTGATATGTGCTGTCATCATTCAAAAATTACATATTCTCACATAAACATTAAAAAAAAGAATAATGTATATTATATATTTAATTTGAGCCTTTTGCTGAACGGGCTCCAACTCGGTGACAGAGTTTGGATTAACCCGTTCAAAGTCGAAAGCGAGACCAAGTTCATCGGTTGCACCGGGCTGCCAGCTTGAAAGTTATGCTCCGATTACTGCTTTAAAGTCTACTTCCTAAATTGTATATGGTGACACATAGGTTGTATGATATATAATTCATATAGAGCAGGTCAGTACTTGGCTACAATCCAGTTTTACTTTGCCACTTTTATACATACTCTCCCGCACTTTCGAATCCCGTAAAAACCCGAAAATATATAAGAGTCACTAATCTACAATTTAGGAACTAGACATGTTACAGTTTTCAATCAACCATCATGCATACGCTAGGTTCACATAAAAGCTTAAACTTATGACCTAATGTTTTCTGATTGGACGCTGACTGAGAAAATGTCGTTCAGTGTTATTCAGTGACCAATGGGAAAACAGTACGCTGTAAACTCAACCTCATAAAACTGACATATGAACCTGGCATTAGCTATGTAGTTATTGAAGATCTGATATTAAGAAGAAGAATGAAGAAGAAATAACCTCTTTTGATTTTTTGGGATTTTCGTTTTTCTAATCAAAATGGTGGTGTTGAATGTAGATAAGCTTAATAGGGTGTTTTAGTTATTGTCATGCAAGTAATATGAATTAAAGACGTGTGTGTCCAGCGTGCGATTATTCACGTATTTTACCATTTAGGATAAATTTAAGCTTCGAAAATTCAGCTTAATATTTCGAGTAACGCTGATTAATATTTGATCCCAAAATATAAATAACGATTTTTTAGTTTTTATTTGAGTAGATTCCAAAACATGTCGTCGTTATTATGTAAAAACTCCGTTTTGAGAATATATCAAGAAGTTATAGAAGACGTTATATCCGGAGTAAGGGAGGTTTTTCTAGAAGATGGTGTGGATGAACAAGTATTGCAAGAACTGAAACAAACATGGGAAACAAAGATGATCAGTACAAAAGCAGTCCAAGAGGAACCGGCGGAAAAGAAGAAAGTTGAACATGTAGCAAGTAATGGTTATCCAAAAGTTGTCAACACAGTACAACAAACAGTCAGTTCACAACCAGCTCCACAGCAACAGATTCCCCAACAAATACAGCATCAAATTCCACATGACAAGCTGGTATATACATATTCAAAAATAGATTCTGATATTCAGAGCATTTTCTTCAATATTAATTTCTGTTTCTAGGTACCAATTCAGATCACTCTCCCCCCACAGCCCGGATCCGGTGGAAACCAGCGAGTCCTGACAATCCAGGTACCTGCATCTGCCTTACAAGGCAACCAACTACAGAAGGTACTCACCGGCCCTGTGATAACTGCAACCATGGGGTTGCCTTCAAACATTGCATCATCACTTCTACAGCAGCATGTTAATGCTGCGTTCAACAGTCGTCAGCAAGCTGTTACTACAATTGTAAATAAAAGTGTCATTCAGACTGATGGGGCTGCAGATCAAGATGAATTCGATTTTGAATCGGCATGCAGTTCCACTCAGAACTTCTTTCACCAAGATAGTTCTGCGGCTATAGAGACTGATGGGGCAGGTTCCTGTGATGATTCTGGAGAGGGCATTTATATAGAAATTATTTTCCCTAAAAACAGAAGAAGAAAAGGTACGTGGAATATACAGTGTAACAGAGATATTTAATTCTAATTGAATCAAATTTGTTCACCCAAAGACCGCAATATCAACTACTGGGTATCATTAAAATAAAATAATAGAAATAGTTTCATTAAATATTTGAAGTAGGTGTCCAAAACTATTTTCTTTCAGACACATTTAAGGAAAAGAAATGTACATCTTTGAACCAGGCAGATGGACCTAATGATACTTCAGATGATGATGAAGATGGTTCAGATGATGACAATGACGATGATGACCTGGATGATGACAAAGATGAAGATGATCAAGAAATGGAAGATGAAGGCAAGTAGTTTATTTATTGTGAAGTAAAGGGGATCATAATAGTGAATACAATTTCATTTGTTTATGTTACAACAAGCAAGTAGAATGTCATCAGCAAAAAGGTTTATAAACTCACCTTCAAAAAAATATACAATATCATCCAGATGTAATACAAGAGGGAACACCTTCATCAATATGTATTTCATTTGATCGCTAATCTTAGAAATGGACTTTGGGTGCATTCAATATATCAATCAATCAATTTATTCATCACAGAAATATACATATGTATTTGATCTACACCAAAGACAAACGCATACTTATTAGACTAGTCAAGAAAAAATAGAGGAATAAAATTTAAATATTAAATACTAAGTACAATTAAAATATGAATCACATTACATCTCTATATGACTCATATGACTATTCAAACACAGACAGATTAAAATGTAGGAGGTTTTTCAAAATTGTAAAAACTGTTCAATTGTATAAAATGCATTTTCTATTAGAAATTTTTTAAGTTTAGTCTCAAATGACTCATTATAACGTTTATCGTTCTTGTACATTAGTTTGGCTTTATTATACAATTTGGTTCCGATATAGTCAGATATAAAAAGTATCATTAAGGATAAAGATAAATCTGTTTTTTTTACTACTGTAGAATGTCATCATTGATGAGAAGATTTAATTTCAAACAAAATTGCATATTTTGATTTTGCAATTTCTGTAAGACTTTGTTCCAAGTCACATGATTACTGTATGCTACTACAGTGGTCAAAATGAGGCTGGAATAATGTTATACAAAGTTATTTTTGAATATGTTGTTGAACTAAAAAATTCTCAAAATAATGAGTTTTTTGGAGTTTTTTTAGTCCTAAGTACCTATAGGTAAAACCACAATGGAGAGCCTTAGTGGAGAGCCTGATATGGGCCTATTCACGTTCAAACCTAACCTATAGGTGAAATGGTCTTCAAATAATAGACTTCAGTCAATCATGAGACACAATTAGCTAAATTACTCTTCTAAATAAAATTTTATATTATCTACTGATGGATATATTTTATAAACTTTTATAAGAGTGGTCAGTATCATCACTGTTGGATTAATTTTTTTTTCAATAAATAATTTAATTTTTTTCAATCAGAATTTAAATAAAGAAATTTAAAAAATGGGGACAAACTGTATGGGAACTGTTTGTTTTAAAGTAGTTGACAATGTGTTAGTGTGAGTAGAAGTCTTCTGGACTTTCATTGTCTAGAAACTCAAGAAAATCAATTTTTTCGGCAACCGTCCGTGAAGTACGTACTTTCCGGACTAGTCCGGGAAATGCTCGAATTTCAATATAAATATTTATATAAATATGTTCGCATTTCGATATTTAATACAAATAAGAATTAAAATGTTCGAAATTTTCTTCTACAAAGAAATATAAAAAATAAATGTGTCTCAATTTGTTATTCTACACTGTTGCCGAAAAAATTGTGTACGCAACACGTCCGAAAACAGTTTTTTTGGACTCGCAAACTTCCAGGACTCGCTACGCTCGTCCTAGAATCTTGTCCACTCGTCCACAAAAAACAGTGTTTTCCGGACTTGTTACATAAATAACTATTCTGCATGTGTTTATCAAGACATTTCAACAGTTAACATCTACTGTTTTTATCAAGTGTGTAAATGCATTCACACACAAATATTTCAAATTATCATCCGATTGCACCACATTTGATTATTTTTGCATTAGTTTATTTCCACTAATAGTTGTTTTGATACATTTCAATATGCATTCCAATAACATTCCAATACCCAAGCAGCAGTGACTGACTATGAGTAGTATTCATAAAACTTCAGATGCAAATAGTTATAGTGTTGAAATATTCACTGATCTAAAAAAAGCATTTGACACTGTCAGCCCTACAATTCTATTAGACATCTTAAAGAATCTGGGTATTAAAGGACGTGCATTGAATATATTTAAAAATTACTTTTGAAATCGAATACAATATGCACTCATTGACCAACTTGAAAGTTATAAAAATTTATCAAAAATTAGAGTACCACAGGGTTCCGTTTTGGCACCAACTATTTATATAATTTATATGAATAGCTTTATGAATATCAACAGTATTGGTAGGCACTTTTCTTTCACAAATAATACCGTACTCTGTCACACATCTAAAAATGTCCAAACTTTAAAAACTAATCGGGATGATGATACTAAAACAATTGAAAAATTAAAATAAACTCATTTGACTATTAGTTCAGAAAAATTCTCTACTTATATGATATTTAAACAAGAGAATATAGAAGATATCACATTATATACAGTGTGACCCATTTAAGATGTAAGCACCCTTTTAAAACTTACATTTTTCAACCGATTGGAATGATTTTTTTTGTTAGTTAGACATTCAAAAAGTACACCAGAACACCAAATTTCTTATGTTATTTTTCAAGGTAAAAAATCTAAAAAAATTACTAGCGATTTTTTATAAAAAATCTGACTACGTTACTGGATTCGCGACATTTTCAAATGGTTCATAAGTGAATTACGTTGAAATGCATTAATCAATAAAAAAGTTATAAGGAAATGAAATTTGAAAAATATGCCGTTTAATCAACTCATTAATTCAATTTCAGAACTTTTATCAAAATTCGGAGTACACCACTGTATTCAGGAGGACTCAATATATCACTGGTCAAAATTTCATCGAGGTCTGTTCATAAATAAAAAAAATCATAAGATAATAAAATTTGAGAATTATGTAAATGGAATTTCACGAAAATGTACGGAAGCGTAGAAGGGCCATTATTTTTTTTTTTATTTTTTCTCCCTAATTCCGAGTTGCAACTCGGAAAATTACTAAATTCCGAGTTGCAACTCGGAAAATTACTAAATTCCGAGTTGCAACTCGGAAATTTACTAAATTCTGAGTTGCAACTCGGAAAATTACTAAATTCTGAGTTGCAACTCGGAAAATTACTAAATTCCGAGTTTTAACTCCGATAAAATTCCGAGTTGCAACTCGGAATTTAGTAATTTTCTGAGTTGCAACTCGGAATTTAGTAATTTTCCGAGTTGCAACTCGGAATTTTATAATTTTCCGAGTTTCAACTCGGAATTTAGTAATTTTCCGAGTTGCAACTCGGAATTAGGGAGAAAAAATAAATTCAAAAATAATGGCCCTTCTACGCTTCCGTAAAAATGTCATTTTATCTCATAATTTTTATTTATCAACAACTTTCAATAAAACGATAGTTAGTGATATTTTGAGACTCCCTTAATCCGGTTGTGTAGTCAAAGTTTTGATAAAAGTTCTGAAATTGAATTGGTGGGTTGATTAAAGGCATATTTTTCAAATTTCATTCCTTTATAACTTTTTTATTGATTGATGCACCTCAACGTAATTCACATATGAACCATTTGAAAATGTCGCGAATCCAGTGGTGTAGTCAGATTTTATATAAAAAATATATTTAGATTTTTTTACCTTATAAAAAAAATTAAGTTGTTTTATTCCTCTGATAGGAGCAATCAGAAGAATACATTTTCTCATAAAAAAAATTCAATTGTTTTTATATTATACACATTATTTCTCGAATATGATCACAATATGGTCGTCATGTAGTCAGTAAAAGTAATTTGCAGTTGCTTCACCAAAAATTTTCAACAGAGTAATACGCCAATTCAAAAAAATTACAAATTACATAGTCATAATACTTGTATTATAAACTTCTTTCACTTGAGAATATTCATTCAAATAAAGGAAAATCGAATCCAGTTTTTAGCTCCA
Source organism: Chrysolina haemoptera (assembly GCA_958298965.1). Classification (NCBI taxonomy): domain Eukaryota; kingdom Metazoa; phylum Arthropoda; class Insecta; order Coleoptera; family Chrysomelidae; genus Chrysolina; species Chrysolina haemoptera. The sequence continues at coordinate 49,218,331 of OY282586.1, read as the reverse complement.
TAAATACATTCAATACATTACCAGAAGAAAAATAAAATTCAAAAACTGTAATTTCATTTTCCAAAAATGTTAAAGAAAATTTACCATTGAAATGGTGTTCAGAAAAATAACTTCATGAATGATACTTGTTATGTGATTACTTAGTTTGAAATTGTTTACTTTATTTGATCATTAATGTACATTAAAACTTCTTCATACCAGAACCTGTGCTGACTGTAAGTTATTTTTTCAATAAATAAAACATTAGTAGATTACTGCCTATGATGGGCAATAAACCATCATCAGTGAAAAGATAAACAATGAGGATAATAATTCACTGATATGAATTGAAAATAACACATAACAATAAAACATGTTATAAGTAATCTTTCACTTACAGGTGAAATAAAAAAGGTTGCTTTATTTAGTAATTTATTCTTGAATGGTACCTCTGTAGTCAATAATGGATAATTTAGATATCTGTACCAAAATCTCAGAGTTCTGTTGGGAGATCGTTTGAGAAATAATAGTCGTTACCCACAGATATTTTACCCTTCTACTCTTTTCCACATACAATGCTGTAGGCCATTAGAGCAAATATAATCTAATACCCGTCACGGTATTGGTCAGGGGAGTAGTTGTTTTCAGATCAACAGCATCATAGTGGAGTAAAAGGGTAAAATGTTGGTTGGCAACAACTATTGTTTCAGTAATAGACAATATTTTTTGAAACCTAGCTATATCCAACCTGACCTGAATATAATTATTTTGTTTTGGTTGGTTACCGGGTTTTGCCATAGTCTTCTTTGGTTAAAATCTCCAAACGTTTCAACTGCAACTGCGGCAGTCCCCTGCAGTGACGTGATGGAAGTACTCTTTTTGACATATCAACAGAAACTGAAGCTCTCGTCTCTGGCATGTCATTTATAGTGCTGATTTTGCGCGCGCGCGTACTTTCCAGATCCAGATCTTTGGCAGATATGTTCTCTCTTCCTTTCTGTTGAAGTACTCTTGGTGTTCGTGTATTTCTATCGCTTCTTAATACATTCTTGTTGAATAATTATTCGACGTCGCTAATCTCTCGAAAAGGATTTTGTGTTTCCCGTCGGACAATGCATGTCCAGCGACTGCAGACTTCTCGGTCTGTCCCAATCGCCCACTCCGCTTGTGCTCAACTAGGCGGGTACCAATACTCCTTTTCGTCTGACCGATATACCCTTTACCACAGTTTCGTGGAATCCTTTGCTGATTTCAGATACTCCGATATTTTCTTCATTGGTTTGAAGTTGGTGTTGATTTTCTCCTTTTTTTAGGTATTTCCCAATTCGGTTGGTGACACCTTATATGTATGGCAGATAGACTGTGCCTTGAGGTTGCTCTTCACTGGTGTTCCTCTCCACTGGTGTTCCTCTCCACTGGTGTTCCTCTTCTTCTCCCTTGGACGATTAGCACAGGTTATATATTTTCTGTCATAGCCGTTCGCTTGTTAGGTGCTTTATTAAATGATCAATGTACCTTTGTTCACATATTCTAAAAGCTCTGTTCACTAGGGTGTTGATGACGGTTCGTTTTCTTTCTGTACACCTTATGGCCTAGTTGATCACCTTCCTTGATGACTGATACATCAAGAAATGGGATTTTTAGGTTTTCTTCTAATTCCATGGTGAACTGGATATTTGGATGAAAACTATTCACATGATTTAGGAAGTTCTCAAGTTCCTCTCTTCCGTGGCTCCAAACAACGAACGTGTCATCTACATACCTCAATCAGTGCTTCGGTCGTTTTGCTAAAGTTTGAATGGCTCCTTCTTCAAATTTTTCCATGAAAAAATCCGCCACTACTGGGCTCAGTGGACTGCCCATGGCTATTCCATCAACTTGTTCATAAAAGGTTTGATTCCACTGAAAATAAGTTGTTGTTAGTGAATGTCAAAATAAGTTGCTATCTCGTGAAAAATCTCCTCTATGTATCTGATGGATTCCTCAAGTGGACCATTTGAGAATAAGGTTACAATATTGAAGCTAACTAGAATATTGTTTGGCTCCAAGGTGATGCCCTTCGGATGTTTGATAAAGTGGAGTCTCAGACTTAGTCTTCCCAACATGTTTCTGCACCATATCCGACAAATACTTGTCGAGGTTGTAGGTTGGTGATCCTATTGCACTTGATATCGGTCTTAGAGGTAAAATTCACAAAAAATGCGCGCAAAATCAGCACTACAAATGACATGCGAGAAACGAGAGCTTCAGTTTCAGTTGATACTTCAAGAAGAATACTTCAATCACGCCACTGAAGATGACTGTTGCAGTTGAGACGTTTGGAGATTTTAACCAAAGACCATGAAATCAACCAAAACATTGACGCCAGCCGTGAAAGCCTATATTCCTATATAATTATTTTGTTTTTGTAAAGGTGGTGAAGAGGAACCTCTCAATTCTGAAGACGATGTCACCGATGATGATCCCTCTGATCTTTTCGACACCGATAATATCGTAGTGTGCCAATACGACAAGATCATAAGGAACCGAAACCGATGGAAATTCTACTTGAAAGACGGCATCATGAATTTGAATGGGTCAGATTACGTCTTCCAAAAAGCGACTGGAGATGCAGAGTGGTGAAATTATTTGTAACGTGAAGACTTGTTTATTTTTTTTTTTTTTTGAAAAAGTGTACCTGTTTCAATATTCAGTTTGAATGCTCATAAGAGTGATTTTTTAAATATATTTTAATTCAAAATATTATTTGCTTGGAGCTCGAGACCTGATGTGGAATTATGAACGCTCAATCTGATTTTGACATATATCAAATTTGAGCCATTATGAAAACCAATACAATTCAAAATATATTGCAACTTGAGTCAATATCAATGGTCTATAAGGTAGATATGACTCAATTCTATCTCTGTTCAAAGAAATTTCGTAATTCCGATTTTGTTTTGAATTGAAAACATACATCGTTCTAGCCTACGAATCGTGACAGCTTTCGTATCGAGTGTTCATAATCCCACCCCTGATGGGTTGTTAAGGATTTTGACAGATTTTGTTAAAAAAGCAACAGAACTTCTGTTTATTTCAGCTTCCCATGGTAACATTCTGTTAAAACTTGATCATTTGGATAAGTTTATTTTTGCTCAAAGTTTCCCCCAGTATTGTCTTTTCATTATATGTTCTACATTGGGAAAAATATCAGTGCTTTTTTTGGTGAGAATTACTCAATCTACCATTTGATGAGGTCCATTTGTAAAGATGGGTAATGGAAAAGTTGGACAAAGTATTGTTTAGAAAATTAAATAATTTCAGGTAGTGGGAGTCGGGGCGATACAGCCAGACAGGGCTGAACATGGAATAATAGCTAGACAGGGCCTGTCATAGGTATCTTCACACCAGCCACTAAGTATTGATCTGTATTACCGACCATAGCCCAGTCTCAAACCTTCTGACGTATGCTCATGTAACAGAGTACCCTTTCAGATATCCAAGTTTCAAACCGAAAGATGCCTGATACCAGTTGATTCATGGTATTGACACAAGCTCTTTAGCTAACTTCACGTCTGCCATCTAATATGGGATCTGTATTACCGATAATGGGCGACATTCTATATGCTGTGCTCTCTATCAGTATTCAATTGTCTATACAGCCATGTCTCAGATGCCAGAGCCGTTAATCTGGTGTGCCACAAAGGTCTGTGTTGGGGCCGTTATTTGTTCACTTGTCAATGTTTGATAGACAATTGAAATATTTCACCAAATTTTTAGGGCTTGGTAACTTTTGAAGTTCTCATAAATTCGGCGTGTTCAATACTTGATTTGATCACAGTCCCTTGTGGCACCTCAAATTAACGGGTCTGGCTTCTGAGTCACCACTTGCTGTAGATTGATAATGCCTTTTTAATAGATATTCTATTAGAAGCAGTTTTGAGTTTCATAGGAGCAAAAAAAAGATCGTTACGAAACTTGGCTTAGAGATGTTCATGTTGTCTCAAAAAGTTTGTTTTTGGTACTAAGAGACAAAATTTCTTCAGGTTCATCCTACATATAGTTGTTGGATCCAGAGCTGCCTTGAAGCTAAGGGAATCCATAATTCTTCTAACAAGCTCATGAATTGAAGACTGTAGCTCATACATCAATTGTTTTGGGTGGGTGATATTTATTTTCGTGCTCTTATTGAAACAGGTGTAAGTTTTCCTTTATGTAAGTGTATTAGTTGTAAATTCCTTACGTTATGGTCATAATCTACTGTTAGTCATTAGAGACAGTGTCTTTTATTTATTTTGTAAATACTCGTTTCATGCTTTTAGAGATTACTTAAATTTGTACTTTAACCTTCTTATGATATAGATAATGCAACAGTTTAAACGCGTTTTCTTCATTAATTTTCTATTACAGTACACATGATTCAGCTAATAGGTTCTGATAATAATATGTGGTAGGTATACACTAATGCGAAAATAATTTGAAAACTCGTCTGAAGTCATGTGAAGTAACAGTAGCAAATAAATCAGTAATACTTTCAATCTCCGTCTGTAAAATTAGTTTTTGTATAGGGCAACGATGTTTTCGTTACAAACGCGAAAAAGTTTATTTAACATTTCTAAAAATATTTAATTTGTTAAAAATATTTAAAGTATGCTTGAATGTCACGAACTTTTACAACTTATGGATAAAGCTCCAATTTATGGAAGGCCTCCACTCAGTGCCTGCTCATCCTATAAGCGGAGTAAGCGGCTGCGTAGGATTGTGGCGTGCAAAGAAAATATCTTTCTAACTCTCAGACATAGATACAGTGATTGAAGAATTTTTTCAATGAGGTTATCGGCGTCAAAAACAATTGCCAGCGGTTTGAAGTTAGGAACTGATGAATACTGGAGGAAAATACTAAAACGTCATCAACAGATGAGAACATAAATAGCCAATATAGCAGTAACTCTGTTGATACTCATCTCAGAGGATATGTTTATGGGTATTTTTAGCCTTAAAATGAAGCGAGGATTCTACTGTCGGAGTTTGTCTCTATTATTCTGGAACACCCTGTATATTAAAATGTAGTTCTTAAATGGAGAAGAAAAATAAAATAAATTATGTGAGTACAATCGTTGAAAAATTAAAATGGTTAAAAACACCTCGAATATTATACAGAAAAACATCAATGGTTAAGTACTTACGTTTGGGGTGGTTGACAATTTTATTTATTTCTAATCAATTTGATCAATTGATTGAATATATGTTTATTGTACACAAGAATAAATTGTTGTTGACAAGCACAGGTAAAAATATAAATAAAATTTATACCTATACAAACTTTTGAAATTCAAAACATAGCCAAATAATCTCAATGCAGGCATTAAATAGGTTAAATATAAAGTTCATTATTTTAAAATTATAAATGCCAACATTGAAATGAATGGTCATAAAACTCCGCTAAACTGCAATATGCCTTTTCACTAGGTAGTTTTTTTGTGTAATGATAAACCTTTACTAATTATAGGTTTTAATTAATCGACATATATGGCAACTACTGACACTGACAATATATATAATGAAAGGTGAACATTCAAATTGTACTTACTGAGTAATAATATTTTATAACATTTTGTCATACTTCTAAAAAATCTTTTTTTCTTAATTCCACAAGGTAATTTATTATACATTTTCACCCCATTATAGATCAGTCTTTTATTAGATTTGTCATGGAAATGGGGAGCTTCAAACTATTTTCGTTTTGACGAGTATAAAGATGACATCATAAACAGAGTGACCCATTTGAAAGTGGGCCACCTCTCTAAAACTGTCATTTATTATCCGATTCAGAAGTTATTTTTTCAATAGATAGAGCATCACTAGTTCGTAAAAATTTCAAAGCCTACTTCCAATTTTTTTCAAGGTCAAAAATCCAAAAAAACACTATTGATTTTTTTAGATAGAATTAGACGGCGCCACTGGATTCACGACATTCTCAAGTGATTTATGTTAAAATTACGTAGGAATGTGTCCATGAATAAAAAAGTTATATGGGAATGAAATTTGAAAATGATGTCAATAAATTAACCCACCTCTTCAATTTCTGAAATTTCATCAAAATTCTGACTACACCACTGGATTCAGAATACTTCGAAATATATTTGGTCAGAATTTCCTCAAAATCTGTTCATAAATAAAAAAATATATAAAATAATAAAATTTGAAATTAGTGGAATTTTAGGAAAATTTTATTTTATTATTTTATAATTTTTTTATTTATGAATAGATTTCGATGAAATTCTGAACAAATATATTTCGAAATATTTTGAATCCAGTGGTGTTGTCAGAATTTTAATAAAAGTTCTGCAATTGAAGAGGTGGGATGATATAGTGACAAAATTATTATCAAATTTTATATACCCATATAACTTTTTTATTGATGGACGCATTCCTACGTAATCTTCACATTAACCACTTGAAAATGTCGTGAATCCAGTGGCGTCGCCACGTTCTCTTTAAAAAAAATCGCTAGTATGTTTTTTGGATTTTTGACCTTGAAAAAAATTCGAAGTAAATTTTTATTTTTATTTCGAATTTATGGCACTCAATTAAAACTATTAATGCTCTATCTATTGAAAAAAAAAAAACTTCCGAATCGGATAATAAATAACAGTTTTAGGGTCACTCTGTATATACTCAGTAATCGAATCTGTTTTTGTGGATTAATGAAACCGTTTCTATTAATATAAAAATTCCCTAAATATAATTTACAAAGCTATCTATTGCTCTATTCTGTAGTATAAACACTGACTGAATTATAGATGTTACAGACTCCCAAAATGATACACCATAACGCAAATGGGACTCCATAAGTGCGTAATAAACTGATGCCAATTTTTTATTTAAGTTTCTTATGTGCTCTTCAAATTTTAGATTTGTCTCCTATAGTATATTCCGAAAAATGTTGTGTATTTACTAATATTTGGCTACCTATATTCACATCCGGTATCACAGTTTTGAAAGAAATGGCAAATGTCTTTTAAGTATTGAAGTAAATTAGAATCACACCAGTCTTTGATTAAGCCCATGTCACCACACATTATTTCGTGGAGTCTATCTATATGGTGCCATAATATGGTTATATCATCTGCAAATAACCACCCTAAATGATATTTTTCTGTATAATGTTCGGTGTGTTTTTATCTATTTTAATTTTTCAACAATTGTTATCTCACATAGTTTATTTAATTTTTTATCTCAACTTCATTTTAATATGTATGTTTTTGTTCTTATATTTCAGAGTCCTGAAGATGAAACAATACAGTTTCGGAACGTCGACGATTTAAAATTTGGTTTTCTTCAAGTTCCCGAGTTTATTCCCGCTAACCAACAATTTCAATTTAGTAGAAATTTAGATTACCCAATGAATTTCTAAATGGGTTTGCTGATTGATAATAATTAAATGAAACGATCGACAATCATCTATTGAATATCAATCCATAATCAAGTATTATAATTTAAATTAGAGTATTTACTTAATTCATGCAATTCACGTCAAAACCGTTATATTCTGATACTAGGATAAGATAAAATTCTTATCAGTAGGGGAAATAGATTACATGCAAAATCACTCTGCATACCGTGAAGTAAAGATTAAGTTTTGAAGCAAATTTATGCAAAAATGTGAGTGCTAGTGAAAGTCTCTATAGGTTCAAGAAGTATTGCCACTAGAGTTCTCATGGCTTTAGTAAAAAAAATAGTGACAATAGGCGACGGTGCCTGTGGAAAAACCTGTTTACTAACAACCTACAGTTTCAACGAATTCCCCGAACACCATATCCCAACGATTTTCGATACGTATTCCAAAGAAATCGAAATAGATGGTCAACCGTTGACCCTAGCCTTATGGGATACCGCAGGGGAAGAAGACTATGACAGACTTAGACCTCTGTCGTACCCCAGAACGAACGTGGTCCTTATATGTTTCTCCATAGACAACCCCGATTCTCTACAAAACGTCAAGGAAAGGTGGTCACCGGAGGCAAAACATTTCCTACCAAACGTACCGGTCATACTTGTGGGCAACAAACTAGATCTGAGGAATGATCCCACTATTATGAAGTCTTTGAAGCAAGTTAACTCTCATGCAGTGACTCATCAAGAAGGAGAGCGTGTAGCTAGGAAGATAGGGGCCGTTAAGTATATGGAATGTTCTGCCAAGTACCTTATGGGAGTGAAAGGTATTTTTGAAGAAGCTGCCAGGATATCGTTATCGCCGAAAAAGGAATGTAGTTGGAGCAGTTTTTGTAAGATATTGTGAGTTTCGTGTTATGGAGAGATTTTGTCAGTTGTTTGTTTACCAGAGAGACCAGTATAGGTATATAAATGTCCTTGAGTCTATTTACCTTTTTTTATTGGTCCCAGGAATGATAATAAAAAATACACAGAGAAGAATAATAGTAATTAACGTTTTTATTTTTTTCAAATATTACATTTAATTTATTTGACAATTTTACGACAGCTTTTGAAAGAAAAGAGTAGAGTTCAATTTATTTGTAGTTTATATCTTTAATGAACTGTTTTTCTACTCAACCCTGACTGTAGAAAGAAAAATTGTTTGTCTCCTGAACACGATTCTGAATTGTTAGGGGTTCTCAAGTACTTTTCGAGTTATACCCTTCTGAATCTTGGAAATCGACCCTTTTCAAACACGAATTCTCCAGTCAAAAATCCCAAAAAAATGCCTCCTTTTTTTGTCGACATATTTTTCAGACGGTAATCAATATACCGGGTGATCCCGGAACCAATTTATCTTCATGTATCTTCGTTGTTATTTAGTATAGATGTTTCAAATTGGATGGTTTGACCGGAAACGCATCGAATTTTTTTAGTTCAAATGGAAACAACCAATTTCTTTGGAAAAATACGATTCGGTACAAAATTACCTTTCCAACGATATATTGCAATCATACTTCCAATTCACAAACTACTGATATATTTGAGGTTTTATAAAAAAACTTCTTTTTATATTCCCCTCGTAACGGAACATTTTCATAAAAGTGTGCCATGGATCGAAGATTTCTTCGTGTTGGTTAGAAACTTCTATCTATATTGAAATAAAAAACATGAAAACAACTACTTATTTTTGTTTCCCACTAATTTGTTTGTGAAGATAACTTGAAAGATTCAATAAAGATTCAAGATAGATTTTTCGAAAATGCTCCTTCCTATGCAGGAATACAACTATACAACAAATTACCAGAAGAAATTTTAAGTGAAAAGAATTACAACATTTTCAAAAATAAATTGAGAAAACTCTTAGTAAGTAAATGTTACTATAAAGTACATGAATTCCTAGATGAATGACAATGGTGCCAAAATAGATTTTGTCGATAAATTTCTTTCTTATTATTCTGTATTTCTCACTACTTCAATATTTCTTGTGTAAATTCTTTCTACCTGTGATATTTGTGAACCATTTTATATATTTTATGTACATGCGTATTTATACAATACCTGCTCTTTTATGATGACTTCTCCAATATCGTGTAACAACGATCAAAGGAAAAAAATATTTGTTATTATTATCATTATGGATATCAACTATACATTTTAATTATATGTTCTGTGATGTAATTCTTAATATTGTTTTATATGTGTAATGTCGACTCTTCCAACATCATGTAAAAATGATCTTACTGGAATTAAAGAAAATACAAAATACAAATATAGGTATCAGATGGAAATTATCCCCATAAAAAAAATTAGCAGACACAATTAAGCAGTTCCTTTTTTGTTTTAATTGTATTTCAATATAGAAATGAGTTTCTAACCCACACAAAAATGTTCACATTTAAAAGAAATGAGTTTATTGATGTTGAAAAATAAAGAAAAACAAAAATTGGGAAACTATAGTTACGTCTGCATACAATCATGTTGTAAAAACTTTGACATCGGATTATTTTTACTCATTTACTATTGTTTCGTCTTCCACAGCACACTTTCATGAAAATGTACCGTTACGAGGGGAAAACAAAAAGTAATTTGTTATAAAATCTCAAATATATCAGAAGTTTGTGTATTACAAGTATGATTGTCATATATTGTTGAAAAAGTAATTTTGTACCAAATCATAATTTTCCAAAAAAATGATACTTTCCGTTTGAACTAAAAAAAGGACGCGCTTCCGGTCAAACCGGTATGGTGTCATACTTGCTAAATTGTCAGGACATCAAATAGATGTACCGAATATAAAACATCCAAACAAAATATCAGATACAGGGGGTAATCGGTTTCGGGTTACCCGGTATATTTCACAATTACAAGCACCAAAAACATCCGTTTTATACAAAAATTCGACTTTCTCGTAAACTTAAACATAACGTACACTGTTAGCAATATTTGTTCTTGCAGTGAGTTGGTTACTTGTTATACATCATGATCGAAAATATCTATATGTTGAAACAAAAATAATACAACCAAATCTGCTAATCTCGCTATTCATGTTGATTGCAATGGTATTACACCGTACAAATGCTAATTTCACCTGAAGGATACGCTTTATTCACACGCCACCACGGTCCATGTTAATATACTCGATACACAAACAAAGGTCCAAAATCTCGAACTTATTCAATAAGTCAATTCTAGAATTTCTATATTTTTTATTTTTTATTTAGTATTTATTGAACACTGGTTTATTATTGAAAAATAACAAAGTTCTCTGAATTGATCAATTCTTCTAGATTTCTGTTGTCTTTTTTTTGTATGCCATCTGAGTTAGCAGTCTGAGATTATGGAATGAAAACATTACTATTACATTGAAACCTCAACTCACAAGTTCCTATATCATATGAATAATTTTACCATGAATCGTACATAGGTATGTTATTTTTGATCTACTTTAGTATATATATTACATAATTTAGCGAAAAATAAATAATACTCGAAAATTAAAATACACATATAGAAAAAAAAAAAAAAATTAATCCATGCAATAACCCAGCTTCTTCAATGTCTCTTCGATATCCTTGTAGACCGTTGGATCTACCACAGTTGCAGGTATCTGAAGAAAAAAAAAAGTTTATAAAGTTATTGATTTAAGGCAGGTACAAGGCAGGTTCAAGTCTAGTAAGTTGGGCTTAAAGTCCTGGGTCGTCAGGATCATGCACAAGGTGGTTAAAAAAAATAGTTTTTTTTTTTTTTGTTTTAAGCTGAAATACAACTATCGGAATTACAATTAAAGGGTAAAACTGTTTATCACATTGCATATAATAGTTTACAGCTACTAAAATGAATACAAATTTTCCCCACCAATGTGATTTTTGAGTAGTTTTACTTTTCCGCACGGCGCCGGCGTGCTAAAAAAGTGCCAAGCGGAAAAGTGTAACGTTGCGCATGCAAATGTATGCTGAAAAATACTTCTTTGCGCACGCTCGTAGGAAAATAATAGAAACGCATTGCTGTACTTATATTATTTTGCATATCGCACTTGGGTAATGATTTATTTCAAATCGTTTTCTGTTATTCATTATCGTGTAGAGTCTAATTTCCACAGATAGCCGATTATATTCAGTGCATGCTTTGTATGAAAATCACCTCTTGAAAAATGCTTTTCTATGATTTGATATCACTGTTATTCTGTAGATAAATGATTAATGTTAAAAAAAATTATCAGTAATCAGTGTAGATAATCCGGTTGATGCGGTGATTTACATCTTTACATCTGAACGAGTGTCAATAAATCTAATAAGAGGAGCAAATCTCAATAAGCCTCTTTCATCTCGTGAGAGATTAGTGTCCATATTATGCAATGATTCTGTAATTATGGCTATTACTAGATAGATAGTTAGATATTGGTATACGAGCACAAGGTATTAGTTACAACATGAGCCGTAGGAGAATGTTGCAAATCTTGTGCGAATGTAATGATGATAATTGCATACAACACTTTCTATACGACAAATACAAAACAAAAATTATAATTTATTTCAATTAGTTAGTAAATAATTAATTAAAATTAATTAAAAAAAGATATAGGAGCTAAAGATATTTGTGTACCTATATTTAGTAATGTAAGAAACATATTGTAAATATTTTAGAATTGACACCTCAATTACATTACAAAAAATCAATCGTAATATTCAGGCTCGATTGAGAAAGACAAAAACTTATGAAGATAAATATGTCAATACTCACTTTTTTCATTCTGTTTCTGGCTAGGTCGGCAATGGATTTTCTGCATATTTTTCCGGACCTAGTTAGAGGTAGACCCCTCACTGATACGGCTATTTTAAAAGCCGCTACTGGACCAACATTTTCTCTGACCATGCCTATTAGTTCTTTGGATACTATAAAATCACTGAGGAGAGCATCTGCGAATCAAAAAGATAATAATAATCGGAATATAGAACTAGAATTAATCAAATAAATTGGCCGAAAGGGTTCGTCGTATTATACAGCGTGAGTCATGCTCGATGGGTAGGTTAGACGTTTTGGGCCAATCATTTTAGAAAAGACCGTCAACTTTGTTGAAAAAAATTATTGTAACAATTGTGGTTAATTATTTATAGAAAAAAATGCAAAAGAGTTGCAAAATGGTGTAAACAAAGAAAATATCATTATTGATCCTTGCCTAAGTTTGCGATATTTTGACAGAAATATGCTTCTTTACGTTCGTTACTGTTTCAGATTTATTCGGCCAAGTTTTCAGAAAATTGGGGAAAGACAAGGATTGTATTGCTACTCTTTTTCTAGAAAATAAAAGAATTGCCAATGATTCATTCATATTTAAAAATGTTGCCGGCCTTATTCGAGGTGACAAAGTTTGTAATTTTTGATTTTAATAACAATATTATATAATAATAATAATATAATAATTTATTTGATATGTGAAATTTACAGAAAAATCTGCGTTGCGCTGTCATTACGTCTGTAACATATGGGGGAAATTATTAGAGTATTGGAAAAAAAAGGTGATCGATTGTGCATGTCTAACAACCAGAATAGTATATTCTCCACACTCGTGAGAAAAGTTGTTCTTCCCCCACTTGTTGGACACTATACTTTTGCTACAACTGCACACATTTGAGGAATACAAGTATTGTAACTCAATATTTATTTTTATTGTTAGCATAACTAAATTAGCAATAAAGTATCCTTCCTCTTAACAGTTGAATAATTTATTTAAAATTGACGTGATAAAAATATCAAGATGTAATTAAAAAAAAAAGCCTAGCCAGGTGTCGAAACCGGACCGCCTGCGTGCCAGGCTGATTCACAATCCATTACACCATGGAGACCTTGGTACTATTTAGTTTGTTCAATAGTACATAATACGTATGTAATTTGAAATAGAATGTTCAAAGCGACTACAAGAAGCTATGTTAATTCGAGAAAAACAGCGAAAGAAATTCTGAAAATAGTTTACTTCTTTATCAAAACACGAATAAAAACTACCTTAAGAATTTAAAAAACTTCTATAGGTAGGTTATCTGACAGTTCTTGACAGCTGAGACAACTATTTAAAGCTGAGCAGCAGCTAACTAGTTTTTGTCGATTTAAGTGGTGTGGGCAAAGTGCCGTGAGAATAGTTATTTTCCTAACAAGTACGGAAAATGATACTTTCCCGCACGCGACGCCATTGACCCGAACGACGCGAAACGGAGTTTGGGCAAGTAGTCAAGGGCGGGAAATACGCTTTACGCATGAATTAGGAACATTATTTTTTCTACGACCGCGTAAAATTTTAAAAAGCACATTGAAAATATTAATATATTTCTTTCAACATACAAAACATTTAATGGAAATCGACTGATTTTCATTCATGTCAATCTTAAAAACACAATTTGTTGCATTCTGCAAAAGAGTCAGAATAGCCGGACCAGGAGTGGGATTCTGTGTACCATAGAATTCTATTGTTGATAGAAAAAGTGAGATGACATTATGGTTGAATACATGGGAGAGAAAGAGACAAAACTGTCGACAATAGAATTCTATGGTACACAGAATTCCACCCCAGAGCAGTGAGTTGGTGGTAACTGGCTGTTGAGAGTAACACTCGTAGATTGCAAGCTGCCTGAAGATGACGGCATCGGTTGCAAATTGTCAGCAAATGAAAGAATTTTATTCCAGATGGTTTTCTTCTGTTCTAAGGAGTTCCAGCCTCCAAGACGTTTTATGTTGGTTATCCCTTCGCCTGAATCTGCTAGAAATGTTGCCGAGGATCGTCTAAAACTGTGACCTGTGTGTAACGTTTTGGGTTAGGTAGGCCTAAGTACGTAGCGATCTCTGCCGGCATTTTACCAAATGTGTTCACGCCTACGCACTGAACAGAGCATTTGCCTTTTTTATAATTGATAAAAAACGACGGGTGATGATAGTAGGCCGTAAATGTGCATACTTTCTATAGAGCGTCCTCTCGCGGGGGCTCTAGGCTCGACCTGACAGGGCGTCCTTCTGCTCTCTTCATCGAGAGCAGAAAGGATCGCTACTTCTGCGTCCGTCTATACATCCTTCCCTGACCCCCCTGGGTTAAGAAGAATGGTTGTAGATGTTAGATGGCACGTCATATATTGTGTAATGTTTTATTTATAACTTTGGAAATAAAACCCTATTTATTTTATTTATTTATTTTATAGAGCTTCAAGAAGGTTCCATTATTTATGTCTTCAGACATAACGAAGAATCTTGAAGTATGGTTTTTCGAATCGGAAATTTTCCCAAATCACAATAAGTAATTAGGTTTCGTTTATGTTGAATATCGTCAAGCGTGATTTTCTTCATAAGCTCTGCACTGCGAAGAGCACCGACTAAAGCAAAAATGGTACATACTTTAATCATAAGATATATCTCATCATGCAGAGGCGTGCAAAGGCTAGTACAAACTGGGATATGTCTTCTTTGATAAAAATCTGCGCTTTATGTGGTCGAAAACCAACATTTTGCATTTTTAGGAACGATGTCAATGTATGAAACTTGCCTATGTCCAGGTTTTGTTTTATTTTAACTAAACATTTCATCATCGAGTAACGCGACCATAGGGTTTGGATTTCAGTTCCTTACTCAGCTCGTAAAAATACGCCAAAAAAACCTCTTCTCTGAAGCTATTCTCACTCCCTTTTCCTTACACCAGTTTAAAAATTGATAGAGTAGATATAGAAAAGTATCCCAATTTTTATTTTATTCCAATGAATAAAAAATTGCGAAAACAAGAAAAATAGTCTGTGTTAGATTAAATATTGAAATCTATATTAGTTTTAATAGTAATATACAAGTAGAACAAATGAAATGTACATATAATAACGATAAATTGACATATTTTACTGTCCTGCACTAGTGCGGGAAAGTGGGTAAAACGGCATGGTCGTAGAAAAATAATATTTTTCACAGTATGAGCAAAATATGGGTTTGAAAGTAAGTGAGCTATGGGAAATACGCTACTTTTCATGGCAGTTATGGAAAAAATCTATTTTGTCATGTCACGTGATCGCTGGTAAGGAGAAAACTAAAAATAAAACTATGAAGTGGCAAAAAGTGGGGTGAAATGGCAATATATCGAAGAAAATTATTTGGGGAAGTTGAAGTATTCACCTTCTTTCATGACGAACAAACAGAGTGGTATTTCGTTCTTTATTTCGTCTGGTACGGATACAACACACGCCATCGAAACGTCTGAGTGGGACAGAACTACGTTTTCTAAAGCTAATGTTGATAATCTATGTCCAGCTACGTTGATTACATCATCAGCCCTAGCTGTTACGTAAAGTAATCCTTCTTTATCCAAGTAACCTGCATCCATGGTGTCGTAGAAACCCTAAAAATTACAAAAAATACAACTCTTTGTTCTCATCACTCAAATAATAGTACTTCCCCTTGATAAATTTCAAACCGCTGATGAATTGAATACATTTTGACATAAATAAGGTGGTTTTAAAGTTCAAGATGGCGGCTGGCTTGGGTTTTTGAGAGGAACTTTTGGCCATGAACCTCACATGGTTCCACATGGGTACTGCTGATGGTAATACCGAGAATTGCAATGGAAGATTCCATTTGATTGGATACCCCTGACATAGTTACTCCTTGCACTGTGAGATCGGCCTTTCAAGAGATAATACACGCTTGGGTTTTATTCGCATTGAATTCCACCAAGTTGTTGGATCCCCATTCTAGAATTTTTGCTAATTCCGTATTTTCCTTCCTTGTTCTTATCTGCATTCACTGGCTGATATCGGAGCTTTGGAAGACACAGCTTTGTACTGGACATGAGGTAGCTTCAACAAATCATTAATGTGAAGAACGAACAGTGGTGGTGTTAGAATAGATCCCTGCGGAATACCAGCATCTACTGATAGAGTGCTGGATGATAGTCCATATTGGTTAAAAATTTGTTCAAAATATGTTCTATTTGTCATCAAGCTGCGCCCAACAAGCAACACTCAGTCTTCAGAAGTCTTGTGCGAGCTGGGAATGACGAGAGTGTTACCTTTTGAAGTGAGATCCCAAGCACGGTCTAGAATTTCAAAAGAAAAAAAAGCGTGCTGGTCTTCCATCCCACCAATAACCTCTTCCATGGTTGCTTGGCTTCTCTGATAGACACCACTACAGCTGTCTTTTCGACACACGCCGTTTGAAATGACTATGGTTTAAAAAAAATACATGACATCCAGCCGCCATTTTGAACATTGAAACTACTTACCTTATTTATTTATCAAAATGTATATTTTTTGTCCTATTCAATTCATCAAAATTTTATGATAATATACCAAGTAGTTCAAAAGTCGGGCATTACCGTTACAGACGGGTGTATAATGTGTGAAAATTTCGAAAAAAATTTGTGGAAAGTCTAAATTGTGTAAGAAAATTGTTTTAAATTTTGGGAACCTTTGTCCGCCGAACATCAACTGACCGCAGCAGAGCCGTAATAATACTGGAAGTATACCGGATGGAAGAAACGGTGTAATTTCGAACCGCGGTTTCTAAGATTTTCCGAATTTTTCAACAAAATTGCAAATTTCAACAATTTTTCCGAATTTTTCACACCTGCCATTCGATATAAAATGGCATTATACACCCGTGTCCTTCACGGAAGTGCAAAAGTTTAGATTACACCCTGTATAACTCTATAAACTCGGAAGAGTCATTCTACACTTGAACGAGATCGGATAAGAGGTGTTCAAAACACAGGTAACTCAATAATAGAATTATGTCTTATCAGTGGTAATTCTGTAAGATTTATGTTAATTTTTACCCATTTAACATATTTTGTTACACGTTTATATAATTTTTACAGACTAAATAGATATGTTAATATGTGTGAACATGAACATACAGGCCATACAGCTTGCAGAGATACCACTAAATTTATAGCTTTTTTACAGAATAACTAAATATTAAATATGTATGAAAATTAACATTCGTTAAAAATTACCATACAGCTTACAGTTCCATTGTTGTCCTATAAAATGAAGAGAATTTTTCAAGTTTCATCTACTTACCGGATATTTTGTAAAGTACGTTTTCAAAAACCGTTCATCTGCCTTGTACAAAGTGGATAGTACACCAGGTGGAAGAGGAAGTTTAATAACTATTCTTCCAAGTTCGTTGAAATCTGCGTTGGTACCATCTTTTCGCAAAACCTTTACTGTAAGAATACAACTAATGAAATTCACGTTGAACAGTAAGGATCTGCACTATCACTATTTTTATTCGAGTTCAAAAGCCGGCGTTCTTTGGGATTGTTTCCTAACGTTTCGTTAGCACAAGTGACCATCTTATTCTGAGGTATTTTCATTTTTGATAATTCATCGATGACTCAAGGTTTTCCATTCTGCAAATTGTATTTATGCTACATCAGGTAGGCGACAATAAAGGGCATGCAATAAGCGCTCTGTGATTGGTCACTGTATGGGGGGAAGTTTGAATAAAAGACAAGAAAAGGCAGACTAAGTTGAAAATACTTGAATTACTAGCAAACCTAACCTGACCTAACTAACCAAGCTCGAACAGAATAACCATGCAAAATTGATAACGACTCTTCATCCAAAATTGTTAATAACATCATAATGGTGGGGACACTTATGCCGTGCATTTTATTGAATAATGCATCGGGTAGTCTGGCTCATTAATTATTTTTTCTTGGTTCGCACTTATACTTGTAACTGTATTGTCATATGATAGCATGTTTGCACCTGCTGCCGTTAAATTGTTCTTTCCCTTTAATTTCTAAGAATGAGATTTCAGATCCGGTTCAGGTTCAGAGTAACTTCTTACCTATTAAAATTCTCTGTGTGCTTGTGGATCTCTATTGTTTCAAGTACAAGTCTATTATGATACGCCTGGTATGGGGCAAGGAATTTAGCATCATCGGAAAGTATCCTGTGATCCCCTTCACTGGGTGCATGTTCCGCTACTGCCGATGTATACGTTTGGCCTAACCTACAGTTTCCTCGATGTTCCTTCAGCCTTGTTTCCAAGGATCTTCTCGTGGTTCCCATATATACTTTTCCACAAGAACACGGTATGCCATATACCCCCGCATCTGAAAGTGGGCCTCTTTTGTCTTTTGCCGACCTAAGGGTCTGTTGTATTTTCTTGGTCGGCTCGAAAACTGTTTTTATTTTGTATTTCCCCAAGAGTTTTCCGATTCTGTCAGTAGTCATGCACGTGCAACCGTCTTAAGTGGGATTCACAACCAAACTTTTTGCGTTTTGCTTTTTACGTTTCGTATTCTGATTGGTGAAGCAGAATCTGAAATTAAACTGACGCAATAATGCCATTCACAACAAAAACGTCAAAAATTTTCGATTTGCTTCTCAACAAGAAACATAAACATAACATAACAATGGTTTGGCAGAGCAAAATGAAGAAATCATCACAAAAATAATAATTTAAATAATGAATATATTATACATGAAATTTGGAAGAGACGTAAATTGCTCCTTCTTTTGCACTTAAAAGGAAAAATGAATCGTACAAAAAAAGAATATTGGGTGAGACCATCATTAAGATGTAAAAGTAGAAAATTAAACAGAATAATATACTATTCCCTGGAATCACAAAAAAATTGGGAGAAAAAAATTAACAAAACTTTTATCGAATGTCACAATATTTTTATGATGATCCGCTCTTACATTGAAAAATATTCCCACAGAGAATCCATAAGCCCTGCTGAAAGATTTTCACTGAGATGTAAACACAACGCATTTTGCAACGCAAAAAGCTGAGAATATTTAGCTTTTTGCGTTCGTTTTATTCCAGATTCTGCTTCCACCAATCAGAATATGAAACGTAAGAAGCAAAACGCAAAAAGTTTTGTTGTGAATCCCACTTTAGCCTCCTCCCTATTTTCATAGTAGGGAAAGCAATAGAGATCCTCGAGCAAGCGGAGAATCTGGAATCACATTCTCAATAATGCGAGAGAAAGAACAATAATTGATAACAATTTAAAGACAGCAGGTACAAACATTTTGTCAAATAACGATGCAGTTAGGTATGGGTGCGAACCAAAAAACAATAATTAATGAACCCGACTACCTGAGGCAGCATAGGAAATACAATTTGCTGACTAGAAAACCTTGAGTCATCAGTGGAATATCAAAGTTGAATAAACCTCTGAAGAAGTTAGCAACTCGTGCTAACGAAACGTTAGTACAGAATTCCAAAGAACTACGGCCTCCAAACTCGAAAAAAATGGTGACAGTGAAATACCCATACATTACAATCTTAGTTGTCAATTTTAATCGATCAACTAAAATTCTGCAGGAAAGAGTGAAGTCTATAGGCCCCTATATATTACAATCTTAAAACGCGTTTACACTAAAGTTTCACCAATTTGTTGCTGTTTCTACAAAATACACGGCAATAATTGCGTCTTGTTCGTCCGACATCCTTGCCACTACTGCCTAAACCTTTCTGTTGTCAATTTTGTGTAAACGCTTTCTCTTCGTCAATTTTATTCGGACAACTAAAATTGTGCACCTAAGTCTGTGAATCGACTCACCTAAGGGCCCAATACATTTCAATCTTAGTTGCCAATTTTAATCGGACAACTAAAATTGTGCACATAAGATTGTGAATCGATTTACACATACGCTAGCAAGTCTCGTTGTTCAGTTTAAAATACCCGAGACGATAGCTACGAAATACATTACTTCAAACTGTCAATTTCCGATTGTGAAGGTAACATTTTGGTCCGGACAGTGATTAAAATCTCCTGGTAAAATTGTCAGTTTTAGACCATACAATTCAATCTTGCCTGCACAATTTTAGTTGTCCGATTAAAATTGACACTAAGATTATAATATAGGACCATTTATGGTCTGAACCATAATTTGACGCATACAATTCTGCCAGTCAAAAGTGACAGTCTTCACAATCGTATCGGGTATAATAAAGTAAATTTGAAATACACGAATTTAATCAAAAGATTCTTTTGTTGAGTTTAAATAACTCTATCATGTCATACCTTTAAGATTGAACAACTAGACTTGCTAGCGGATGTGTGAGACAATTCACAATCTTAGGTGCACAATTTTAGTTGTCCGATTGTAATGGACAACTAAGATTGTAATGTATTGGGCCCTGTCGATTCACAATCTTGAGTGTACAATTTTAGTCGTCAACCAAGATTGTAATATTTGGGGCCATTTCATCAGTATGGATCTCCGTTTTGCTTACTGTCATATCCAGGCATCGGAAGGCCTGTAGAAAGTTCTTTGGTATTGCAAGGGTTCTTCAGGCCCGCACACATCCCCGTGATGGGAGCACCAGTTTCAGTCTGCCACCAGTGGTTGATCACCGGAACGTTGAACATTTTTTCGGTCCAGGTCTTCGTGGTGAGGTCCAGATTTTCCCCGGCTAGAAATATTTGTCTCAAACTAGATAGGTCGTACTCTATTCCATATTTTCCTTCGTGGTCCGCTTGTCTCAACACCCTCATGGCGGTGGGTATGGTGAAAATCGAGTTCACTTTGTAGTCGCTGATTATTCTGTGGAGAAGACAGGGAGATTCATAATGATTCACCACAATATGCAGGATGAAAGGAAAAATTGGTCAGAAACATCAGTAGTAATCGTGGCAATTTCTCAAGACACTATATAATTGGCCGTTACCTACTTCTTATTTTATCTGTTAAACAGGGTGTTTCCGAATTTGAAGTGATTAAGAAAATGGGTTGTTATATGACAAGTTCAAAAACATAACACTTGAGTACAAAGTTTTTCAAAGTTAGATAATAGTATAGGAGCTGTGAGATGTCATATTTTTCAGCTGTTTAGTAAAAAAAAATTCGACAGAACTAGGATTAATTTAAATAATGTATTCGTTATGCCTCATATGAAATACATGCGAGGAAACATTGGTGAAGGTGATACTTTCTTTTTGTGATATACCTATTAGGTCTTCAACTTGTTTGAAGAAAAAAAAATTCTGACAAATCGATAATAAAAATGTTACCCATATAGTGCAAACGTTTTGAAACTCGCTGTATAATAAATATATTTTCATAAAATTTTGAGAGAATTAAATAAAAAAATAATTATAAATACTCACCGGTAGTACGAACTGGGATCTGGAGTCGTCGTCGGCTTTCCCTCGTACACTATCGTCGTGATTCCATAACAGAGAGGTCCATAACACATGAACGAGTGACCGACCACCCATCCGAAATCACTTGTTGCCCACCAGGTGTCATCTGGGCCGATTCCGTACAGTGTTTTCAGCGCGTACACTAGCATCGGCAAATGTCCTCCTATTGGTCTCGTGATTCCTTTTGGTTCACCTGGAATTATAAACATATTGTAGTGATCCTGAGCCGACTCTGAAATTCGTAACCGGTGAAGGAATAAATCGCAACGGAATTCAGTCAACTCGTAAATAACATTCCATTCGGGCATTCGGTATGAATCATCGTACATCCCCGCTGGCTATAACTGACGCAAGATCTCGAACAGAGACTCGAAGCCATTTAGAAGCGAATAGAGGTATCTCGAAAGAAATGGGCCGCTGGATTAACATAGATCCAAACGATAAAATATTTTTGAAATTTCAATTTAATTCAGTTGTCTACAATTGAGCAATGTTGTGGAATATCTATATTTGTAACGGAATTTTTGAACGCGATTTTTACACACTTTCAGACGTCCGAAGAATTTTAAATTTGGCAGGTGTTCATAGTTCCGGTGACAATGCAATATAACATATTTGTTATATAAAAAACAAAATGGCGGCTTCAAGATGGCGGACAAGATTTGATAATGGTCCGAAACGATTCAAAATTGGTATGTGGAAGTCTTCGGGGTCGAAAATTACTATTTTTTCATCAAAATTCATAAATTCAAAATGGCGGTTCCAATATGGCGGACGAAATTTGGAAATGTAAATTTTTTGTAAAAATTCATAAATTCAAGATAGCGGCCCAAGATGGTGGACGAGTTTGGTGATTGTGATCAGATTCGATTCAAAATTGGTATGTTTTTGGGGTCGGCGATTTCGATTTTTTAGTCATGAAAAACTAAAGAACTTTGAACGTGATTTTTATCCACTTCCAGACGTCCGATGATAATTTCGGTGACAATGCAATAAATAATTTTTGTTTAAAAAAAAATGGCAGCTCCAAGATGGCGGACGAGATTTGTTATAATAGTCCGATTCGATTAAAAATTGGTAGGTTAGAGTTTTCCGGGTCAGAGATTATACTTTTTTATCAAAATTTATAATTTCAAAATGGCGGCTCCAAGATGGCGGACGAGATTTGCCATTATGGCCTGATTCCATTCAAAATAAGTATTTGAGGATTTTCGGGGTCAAAGATTACGAACTTTTTGTCAAAATTTATGAATTCAAGATGGTGGACAAGTTTTGTGATTATGGTCAGATTTGATTCCAAATTGGTATGGTTTTCGGGGTCGGAGATTTCAATTTTTTTGGCATAAAAAAATAATAGTTTAAAAAACTAAAGAACACGCTTTACTTCCAACATAGACTAAAAAGTAAAAAATAATTGAAAATTTAATTACTCAAATGTAAAAAAAGCGTGGGGTGCTTGACAAAGTTCTCTTGAGCTCTTGAACGCAAGTATTGTTAAATAATTAAACTGAAAAATATGGGAATATAGATCGAAAGCACCCACGCCTTTTCAACATTTGAGTAATTATTACATTGACAATTATTATTTACTTTTTAGTCCATATTGAAAGTAAAGCGTGTTCTTTAGTTTTATCAAACTATTACTTTTTTATTATTGTTGAATGTTTTATTTGTACTGTATTTTTATATTTATCTATATTCAGTAATGGAAGAAAACATACTTAGGTCGAAATGATTCAGACGAGAAAACACCGCACTATTTCTAATTAGTTTCAATCGTTCCTCACTTTTCTTTGTATTCATATTCTACCTTATATACCTATGAATATTCCCCTCACTTATCTTTTACATATACTTGTTACTGGACTTTCAAACTTGATGGATATATCGATCACATGAATGGAATAAATTAAAAATTGATGAAACCCGGGACTAGTTTATGGACAAATAAATTACGTTAACTTTTTTGTTCTCAAATACTAGTTCAATACCTTTTCATACCCTTCTCTCTAAATGAGCAAGCACAACTAAATCGACGATAAATTACCTGTAGTTCCCGAAGTATAAAGTATGTACAGAGGATCATTAGCATCGACCGGAATGCATGGAGCACTTTCCACGTTCTTTATGGACTCTTCCCAATCCATATCTCTCACTGGATCGAGTTCTCCGATTTCGATACCTTTTCTTTGGAAAATAATACATTTCGATGGTTTGTGGGTCGATAGGGCGATGGCTTCGTTGAGTTCGTGTATGTAACTAGAAAACAAAAAAGTAGAAACAAAAATTTTTTTTGAATAATTAGTTGAAAATATGTTTGTATGTATTTTTGAAGATGAGGATATTTTATTTATTTATTTATTAACGGACAAGCCAATTCTACAATTTTACAAAAATAATAATAAAGGTACAGAGTATGTACATATGTCTACAAAAGATCCAAACATAAAATAAAAATTTTTAAATGTGTGATTTACAGGTTTTTAATCTCTGTTCTAAAAGAACATAATGATGAATTGAACAGTTCAATGTCGTAGTTGTGAGTATTTGCAGTTTTCATAATCCTATTGAGGGGCTCATTTTGGCCAAAATTTGTTCTAGAAAATGGTATCTTAAAAATATCACTACTTCTGTTTCTTCTAGAGTTTGCAGAAAGAGTAATTAGTTCCATAATTTCGGGAGAATCAATGTAGCCATTGATGATTTTATGAAGGAATACTAGATCATTTTCCATTCTTCTATGTGTCAATGCATTGAAATTTAAAATATCTAATATTTGTGAGTAGCTATATTCATCCCTATTGAATCCCATACGATATGCACAACTTCTTAAAAACCTATTTTGAAAGCCTTCTAAAAGATCAGAATCAACTTTATAATATGGTGACCAAATTATAGAATTATATTCCAGTATAGACCTCACCTGTGCACAATATATTATCTTAATAGCGTTAATAGATAGTTCCTTAGCAGATCGAAGGGAGAAGCCTAACATTTTACGAGCACGAGATGATGTTTCTGATATGTGATGCTTGAAGGTCATTTTCAAGTCGAATATTATTCCTAAATCTTTGATTTTGTCGGTCACAGATAAGTTTGTGTTATTAACTCTGTATATGTAATCAATAGCAGTATGTCTACGTGAAAAAGTAATTTTTTGACATTTTTCCAAGTTTAATTTCAATAGGTTAATATTACACCACCTGGAAAAATTATTTAAATCAAACTGCAAACTCTCAGCATCAGAAACAGATTCAACCGTTCTAAACATCTCCAAGTCGTCAGCAAACATTAGGAAGGAACTATTGATGATAACATCAGAGAGGTCATTGACAAAAAGATTGCATAACAATGGTCCCATATGGGATCCCTGTGGTACACTGATAGTACTGGTTTTGAAACTGAGCTCCCATATTTCACATATTGGACTCTATTTGTGAGGTAGCTTTTGATCCAGTCTAATAATTTTGCGTCTACACCCAAAGCTTCGAGTTTTGCAAATAATAAACTATGGTTGACTCTATCAAAGGCTTTAGAAAAGTCTGTGTGTGGTTAGAGTCAACTTGTAGTTTATTCTCAAACGAATTTATAATGTAGTTCTGATAAAGCAATAAGTTTGTTGATGTAGATCTACCTCGACAGAAACCATGTTGTTGGTTGGATATAATATTTTTGAAATCCCATAATAGTTTTTTGGTTATCAAACAATCCAACATTTTCGGTAACTCTGACTGAGTACAAATCCCTCTATAACTATTAACATTCTCACGTGAGCCGCTTTTGTGAATAGGTTTGATGAAACTGTGTTTCCATCTGTTGGGTAATGTTCCTTTCAGAAGAGATGAATTGAACAGGAAGTGAATAGGTTTTGCTAAGGTGTAAATACATTTTTTTATCAAATACAGGGGGATCTCATCTGGGCCATTCGACATGGTAGATATAATACTAAAGCAATAACCTCTTTGATGTCAATAGTATAATTGCAAATTTCCAAGTTTATTTGAAAGTTTTGGACAAATGACGTAACTTGATCACTTTTATTGCGTACTTTCATTGCCTGGATTTTTGTCCCAGAGCACAGTGTTTTGTGCTCGTGAAAGCACTCGAAGCACTTCTGTGCTCCTAAGCACTGTGTTCCCGAGCACTTTCCTAATTCAGTGCTTAGTGCTTCGGAGCATTTACGAAAAGTCTCAGGGATTAGTAATCCCAGTGTTCCGGAACCCTTCTTGGGATTCCTAAGCACTTAGCCTAATGAATCTTATTGAAACATGAAGTCGCGGCAGATGGCACCCCATAAAAAAAAAACCTTTGTTCACGTTGAACGAAAGTCAAAAGAAATCTGCCAAAAATTTCGTTGGGGTGCCATTTGCTATCTTGATACAGGAAATGTGCGGTATGTGAATCACTATTCTGTTATTTCTCACTTCTTATCTGTGAAAAGCTGACCATGTGCGGCCCATTTTGATTTGATTTCGATTTACATATTTTCATTTTCAAACTGTGAGAGGTTAAACACCAAAAAACGAGGGCAAGAAAACCATAAAACCAAACATTCAATCAATATTTCTATTGTATTCGAATCACTTTGTTGGTTTAAACAATTCTCTTTCAGAATAGTATATTGTGTAACAAGTGTAATAATAGTTATTTATTTATGACAAGTGTTAAAAGTGTTAAAAGTGGCATTTTATTTTGTGAGTGGGGAAACGAGCAATCACTTTTAACAAATGTATTATACAAATTTTTTTGTACAACAGTTACTGCTGGTGAGAAAAAACAAAAAAAAATATAAGATCCATAAAGATTCGAACACACGATCTTTGCAGACAGGCGGAGGCTCCAACTACAATAAACCCCAACGCACTTCATTTATGAATGTCATTATTTGTCAGTGATGAAGGATCTTCTACAGTTTAACTGAATACTACTTCGTTTGTAACTTCGAAAGGAATTAGTATTACCAATTACACAAACGGCCAAATACATGTGTTAACTTTTATAAATGATTCCTCTTGAGTAGGTGTCATCTGTCATTTTACTTTTAACACTAGTGTTAAAAGTGATTTTGTGAAAACGTCCGTTTTTAATTCATACGTCAATGAATTAAAAACGTCATTGTTTTAATGACAGTTGTACAAAAACGTCATTTCAGTAGCGAATAATTTAATCACGAGTAGAGCGTAGCAGAGAGTCAGTAAAGGAAAATTCAAATGAAAAACTTACTTTACGACTCTACTAGGTTCTATTCCACAGCTAGCAGCTATTATAACTTTAGGTTCTGCATGTTGGATCCTTGTACATAACTCGCTAGCTGCAAAACCTGAAAGAGAAAACAATCTTAAACTGAATTTCAGGTTTAATATTGAAGACTTGGTATTTGAAAAGTGAGACGAACAAGCTTCTTCACATCTTTTACATGTACGTCAAGTGTACACAGTAATATGTAATCTTTCTCGAGCTTTGTTATGATGACTGAAGTTTTTTTGGATTTGAGATAAGTATTGAAGTAAGGTTGATATAAACCCATGAGAAAATAAACTGCAAGTTTGAAAATTCGGAAAAATATTCAATTTCTTGGGCTTTAAAATAAAATCATCACAGATGTGTTGAAGAAAATCTGACGGAATGTTTTCATGAAAAAAAAAAATGAATAAAAACTTCGTTTATAGAGAATTTTTTGAGTTTATTCAAAAACTACACTTATATCCGATTCCATTTTGAATATCATGGCATATCGAAAAAAAAAGAACTCTGAAGAAATGGTTAGAAAATCGAAAATCGTACAGCGTTGGCAACTTTTTTACTTTTTAGCGCATTTAAAAAGTTTCTTTTAATTATATGGATTTTTGATGTAGCATGGTTATTACAACTGTTTCTTGTTAGTTTTGGGATATCTAAGTATTCAATGAGAAGGCCATCTAAATATTGACTGATCCGCCATCCTGAAATGATGAATTTTAACAGAACATTCATGATCTTCGACCCCAAATACCCCCACTTTTTTTCTTGTCAAAAAGTAGGTTATGATCTATCATTCAACCAAATAAAATTTCAAAGGAAAATTCCAATCCGTTCAAAGGTTAACAGGGGTGGGGTTCCTCAAGAAGACTTTAAATATTATGTACC
This sequence comes from Chrysolina haemoptera, assembly GCA_958298965.1. Classification (NCBI taxonomy): domain Eukaryota; kingdom Metazoa; phylum Arthropoda; class Insecta; order Coleoptera; family Chrysomelidae; genus Chrysolina; species Chrysolina haemoptera. The sequence continues at coordinate 49,190,679 of OY282586.1, read as the reverse complement.
GCCATTTTGTTTTGGATCAATATTTTTGTTCAAAATTTCACTGTCATATAGAGAATTGAAAGAAGTTTCGAATGAGGTATCACTCGATCTAACAAGTGCTAGGAATCGCACGTTAAAAGTTAAGACCTCGTTAATCCTTGGCTCGCACAAGTTTCGACTTTTGATGGCTGCCGTTCGGGGACGACAGCTGGTTAACGGAAAGAACAATTTTAAAAACAACAATTTTAAACATGCCATTTAAAAAAATTATTCAAAATGGCGTATGGTCGTAGATAATTCTTTTGGCATCAAAAAGTAGCTTAATAACTACCCATTCACCTCCGAAAACTTCAGAGAAAAATTCCCATCCGTTCAAAAGTTAGCAGGGGGGTTACTTTATGGATAGACTGTATATATTGACAGCCTCGGCCTTAGATCATATATGCTACGCTAGATACGGCACTCAGGTTATTTGTTTTGTAGGTCCGGGGGGGGTCTAGCGTACTAATCCATTGATTGGTCGATTTCAAATTTCGACGATAGTTGAACAAATGTCAATTCAGACAAATGTCAGATATTGTGTTTTTTCTGCGAATCTGCCGATCTTGTGAGTGTATTTTTATTATAGTTTTGAGAGTTTTTGCTGTGGACAATTAGTTTGAAGAAAAGTGGTTCGATTTTTCATCATAATGCCAAAATCGTGTTCAGTTTGTAATGTCAAATTTGAGAAGGGTTCTGCCAGATCTTTTCATAAGTATGTATTCCATAGGCGTGCTATTGGACAGGAAGTCGGAAAACATATCAACCGGCTGCACCCTTACGAGCAACCTTCAGAAGTCTTCGAGGGACTTGTGCGAGCTAGGGAGGATGTAGCCCTTACCTTTTAACGTGTGATGCCATGCACGACCGCAATAATTGCACAGACTTGGTCACATATTCAAACCCTGATATATATAAATAAATATATATTTCAAATATGTCAAATTGATGTATATTCCAGTGTAAAATTTTATTTCGTAGAGTATATATTATCGTCTTGCCATCTGTTTAATTGTATATTTGGTATTTATATTCAGTACCCAGTATTCACATATATATTTAACTTTTACTGATATTGGGGCTGTATAGAATGCAGAATGAATCAATGTTTCAAATATGTTTCATAAAAATAAACAATTTTCATCAGCAAGTTTTTCATTTTTTATTTAACTCAATCTGTACGACGGTACATTTTGACATATCTTGTGTATTGATATACTTACCAACTTTTCATTTTGTTTTCTATTATGAGTTCATTATCGATGGGATTTTCAATTAGCTATAAAAAAGACTGGTATAGAATATTGTGTATCTTGTAGTAAAAGCAATACATACTACGAGGTGCACATATTACTTTTTCTGAAATCGCAATCAGCAAATCTCGTATTCTAGTTCATGTAACTATAAAGTTGTTGATTGAATTGACCTCATTGCCAGTTTTAATTATTCTCTTGATATCATGATATTTGTGGAGAAAATTTAATCAAAACTTGAATGGAATGTTTTCAACGGACCCAATATCTTCTGGGTATTCCAAAAATATCTAGATGAAAAGTATGTTCATAAATAAAAGTCTAGTACTGGTTAAATTAGGCGTACCAAAAGAATGGTACAAAATGTTTCCGATTCACATTAATTTTCATTTCACTGTAACCGATATGGAAATCCATCATAAATTAGAAAATAGAAATATGGGTGTTGTAGAAGTATGTTAATATACACTGTACCAAAATATCTCGTGCGCCACTGTACCGTAGTACGCTATTGCCCTCTTCACCCCCTCTCATCAGTACCCCTCTAATACCAAACAAATACTACATGATGCCGTATCTAGCGTCAGCATATATGATCTAAGGCCTCGGCCACTGTCTGAATGGCTTCATCTTCAACGATACTTTCACGACAGCAGAAAATTGTCACTTTCTTATTAAATAGTAGGTTAGTGTAACTTCACGTATGTCTCTCGTGTTAATAACAAACGAAATAACTTCGGAAACGACCGCTTAGAGAAAACAAAGTTGTGGAGTTTTCATTTTTTATCAGAACATAACTTCACCCTTCGACTTTCGTGGAAACAATTTATCTGAAGAGTTTCGTGCAGTTTTGAAACCCCGGTGGAATACACGGAAAGTCACTATCTTTATTTTCCAGACTTTCTTTCCATCATTTTGAGTTCCTTTACAGATAAGCACTTTGTAGTGAACATTAAGTGTCCGGCGTGTTAGTGAATAAGCTGTGTTGATACTTGATAGCCTAATAATTTGTGTTAATTGGAGGTATCATTGATAACTTATTATATATTATTATAGGTGGATTTAATGAATCCACCTTAAGGTGGATTCATGCAACATCACTAAAACTAAAATGAATTTAAGATTTAGATGAATTTTAAATTAAGAATATGACGGTGTTCAGGCAGCAACAATTTAACGAAATTAAGAAAGTACTAGACATGCGCATATCGTTCCAACTGTCAATTTTTGAAACGTCTTAGGGTATTCTTTGATCAGAAAACAAAAGGTGAACCCTAACCTAAGATTATCGTGTTTTGTTGTTTTTTGTTTTATCTATTCTGGTCTGGTGTTTACAGTACAGCATGAAAACTATCACCAAGAGAAGTGAGTATGGTTTAGTACTGAGTACATTATTGCTTCTGCGGGAGCCTCTGGTGTTGTGAGGAATAAGAGATATAGAAAATATGGCATCAAACCTATGCTGAAATTGCGAACATAACATAACCTCTTTCCTCTTTGAAAGCAATCAGCTGTGAGTAAAGAGACTACGCATGCGCCGTTTCTAATTTATGGAAGAAATTAAGTTATTAGTTGAAAGTTGGTCATCTTTCTTAGTTTTAATATTAATTTTAATTGCTTAATTTTTTGCGTGAACACCTCCATTTGATTACATTGTTTTATATTCTTAATTTTAGTTTTAAATTCATTCAAGTTTAGATTTATGCTTGCATGAATCCACCTTTAGTGTTGTTGGGAATATTCTTTATGAAGTTTGAGTTCAAAGAGTGCCTGAATAAAAGTGTCTATGTCCTATTAACAGATTTTGAGAGGTATATATGGTGTTTGCAAAAAGGTAATTTTTTAAAATAATTTTTGCTCCCAGGAAAACATTGAATTAAAGATTTTGCACGACCTATATTTTTCAATGAGGCATTGATTTTTATGAAGGCGTAGAGCGGACGTGCGATATTTTTTTTCTTGATTTCCAGTTCAAACTTGAAATTAATGTTAATTTAGAGCTACAACTAGGCTGATTTCAACTTACAACTCGAAATTAAGGCAGATTTATGAAAAAAGACCGTACTGAGCATTGGTCTTCAATAAGTATCAATCGGCAATTTTTGAACTCTGTTCACCTCCTGGTGTCATTGCTACCGAGAAATGCTTCTTGTATTTTCCCCGAGGGTGGCGTTGCGACTGACTTTACTGTAAGTCGCTGCTTATTTATTTGTTAGGAAATATTATTTATACAGTGGATTATAATTCACTGGGCTGGGGCAGTACGACTTTGATGTTGTCCGACCTAGTCTGTCACTAACGAGTGGCAAGAACTTCGAAACAGTCGAAACGCGTCTGTGGTGGTCTTCTCCATCCAAATGAAGTATAATCTACTGTTTAATCACAATAAGCATTTGCAATTGGGTCTTTTTGGAAGAAGGTTGCTCAAATATCTGTCAGATATAGTTCAATGTTCGTCATGGTATTAGACAGGCAAGTAGTAGTTTTCTTGATGTTTGCCTCATATTTTCCAAATGGTGGAAATATTTGGGGAGAAGGGTACTTCGACATTGTCGATTCTACTATTTCATTTATTTGATACTCTCAGGCAAAACTTATTGAACAAAAATGCTCAATACGATCTATTTTCATAAATCAGTCTTAATTTCGAGTTTAAACTCGAAATTAAGCTTACTACGAGTTGCAACTCGGAAATAACACTAATTTCGAGTTACAACGCGAAATTAAGAAAAAAAAAATCGCATGTCCGCTCTACGCCTTTGTAAATTTAAGACTGATTTTTGTTGAAAAATGTTTATTTCACAGCGTGAAAAAAATTCTTCAAGATGAAATCCTTAATTTACCTATAAACTGAAAATGTGAAAATAATATGTTCATCGTTTGATCATGTCAAAATTTTGTAGATACTGGGTGAGTTGAAGAGACAAAATTTTTTACATACGTAACAAAGAAAAAGTGGATATTTTATATTTCAGTCTCGCTTTAAAAATTAATTATGATTTTTTTATGAAAAAGGCGCCCTTGAGGGTTTCTGACATTATTGCCTTTTACGTCAAAGATACATTTTTTTTTTGTTAAAAACTCTGAGAAAAAAGTTATGTGTAGGCACCTTATTTATCATTATGATTAGGGGTGAATATATGGGTAACAAATTATTATTCCGCTAATTAATTTCCATGCTCCATATGATTATTTGAATAAAATACCCAATTGTAGAATATTTTATTAAATTCATGGTAAAAGGAATAAAAGCTTGATAAAGGGAATAAAAGGTCGATAAAAGGAATAAAAACCGCGAGAGAAAAACGAATTCACGCATTTTCGACTCGCATGGTCAGGTTAGGTTTGTATGTCAAGTGCGAGCAAAAAATTTATTTACACACTTTCAACTCAGTTTGCCTTCTTCTTATCTTTCATTTAAACGTATAAATTTATCGAGCATCTATCCTTTTTATCATGCAAATGTGATTTCAATATTGTGTGATTATAATATTGTGCGTTTGCATTATTTTATATAACATTTTCAATTTTCCATTGTGCAAATGTGCATTGAATGTCAAACGTTTATTCCTACACAAATATACATGTATGTAACAAGAGATGTACCTATATCCTAAATACTTCAAATTTCACTTCTATTCAAACTGTTATTCTGAATATCCCAAAACGCCGTTGTTGTTTTTTTATATGTATGAGTATGTTGATATGTACATGAGTTTATGCATATCGTACATTTTGTATAAACTCATATCGAAACAACTAAATAGTATTTTTTCAGTTGATTTCTCTTATATGTCATCATGACAGTTTTAACCGACAGAACTGTACTGAAGACATAGGCTGTCAGGCGGGTTTTTAGCCACAGTAATGTATTCAAAGAAGGAGTGGCTATGGTAATGTTTTTTGAAAAAATTGGATTAAGCACAGGGTGTGAATTTGTGATTAATCAATCATTCAGTCATGTGAGAATAAAAATTACTATGAAACGTTACCTCTAGAGTTTGAATAACTATATCTGATTCTACCTATGTGAAATGTGTTTGTTACACCTGCGTGAGCTGCACTTCCTTCTCCAAGAACACACTCCAATCTTAGCATATATTTCATCAATATCTGTAAATGTCAACTCGGAACAGTCTATCGCTTTTGTCTTTCAATTGTCTTGACACTTCTAATAGATATTTCTTGCTTGAGATCTCATTTAGAAACATACGGTCTAGCTCTTAGCTCTACAGATTTTCGAGTTTTTTTTTCTAATCAATAATTTCTTCTTCTCAGGAAAAAATACTCAAAAAAAATTGATGTGATTGGCATTCATTGATTGAATAGAAAGAAATCCTTCAAAAATAATTTTAGAAGTAAACTCTAGGAAAATTTTAATTAAACATTGAAGTTGTTGGTCAGTGAAAATTCACAATCATGTAATCAGCTGGGATTATGATATATAAAATGGATTCAATTTGATAGAGATTTTGAATATCCATAATATTCCTTATTATTGATGATGAATGCTTACCTCCAAATACTACTGAGTGTACAGCTCCTAATCTAGCCACAGCAAGCATGGCCATTATTGTTTCTGGAATAAGTGGCATATATATCACAACTCTATCACCTCTACCAACACCTAGTCTTGCCAAGAGACCGGCCAATTTTGAAACCTGCAACAATTACCTTTTATTATAAATCAATCAATCAATCAACTTTATTACCCCAGAAACATTACATGTTTATAGAAGGGTTTAAAAAATAATAATAATAATAATAATACAAATCTTAAAACATAAATAATCATATACATGAGGTGTTCAATAAATGTTGGTAAATAATAACTATTAAAAGTAAAAATGACATTTGCTCAAACCGAAAATACTTAAAAATACATATTTATAGATAGATTTAAGCAGTTTTTAACTCAAACATATTATCATTGAAGGTGCCAAGTTCATGAAAGAAATCACCGCAAAATTTCTTTTTTCAGTTCATTTTTAAATTTTATGAATGAATGGTAATTTTTTGTTTCATTAGATATTGAATTGTAATTTACTATGCCATTATAATAAACAGAATTTTTTCCAAAATTTGTTCTAAAATTGCTAGCAGCTAATTATTTTGTTTGTCTGGTATTATGGTTAAAAAATGTATTGATTCAGTATTGAATATTACATTTTTTGTTCAGAAAGCAAAATTACAACGATATGAGTAATATATTTATTGAAATATTCTGGAAGCTTAAAGATTAAAAATTGTCAATCAAAAGATGGTCTGTGACTGATAATTGCATATCTGAAGAACTGATTTACCTTTTCGTGTAATTCAAAATATGTAACTCGTCTGACTATTCCTAGCAGTGGTGAATCATAAATCAAGGCAACTTTCGCCCCTTTTCCTGCTTCTATATGTCGATCTACTGCATTATAACATGCATTCAGTTCACCACCAACAAACCTGAAAAAATATATAGTATCATTTAACCTACACTAACAGAAGAAATATTTTTCCATTGTCAATAATACATTTTTTGAAGCAACGGATTTTTTCCTGGTATCTTTCTTAGGCCGTCAGATAGTGACAGATTTAGGTGCCCCATTTTCGCATACAAGCCTCGAATAGGGTTGAAAAGTATATCGATTTGGAGTAAAATGAAGATATTTTTACGAGTGGCTCCTGGGGATAACATACCGAGAATTCGATTTTTCAGAACAGTGCTTATTTGTTTCCCTCGTGTTTCTATTTACGGTACGAAACTACAGAGGGTGAGTTGTTAGGTCGCCTTAAGGAATAAAGTTCCTATGAACATATGTCCGGAGTTGCTTCGTTTCTGAGATACAAAGGCGTTTGAAAAAAAAATCAATGAAAAATCAATTTTTCCGTTTACCAGTTTTCGTGCCCTTACGAACGGCAGCCCTCAAAAGTCGAAACTTGTGCGAGCCAAGGATTAACGAGGTCTTACCTTTTAATGTGCGATTCCTAGCACTTTCTCGGGCCATCAGATAAAAATCTGAAGTCGCTGAGGATTCGAACCTAGCCGACCAGCAGTCAATGGTTTTGAACGCTTCAGTCTCAACCACAGGGTCAAGTAACTCACCCTTAGGGGTAACATTTTTTCTACCCCCTATAACATGGATATTCATTATATATTTCAAAATATAAAGGTAATTATGGATGTTTGATTTAAAAGAGAAACGCATTTCTTTTTAATTTAATGTTGAAGAACTTTCAAAGAACCTCAAATTTTTTTTGTAGACACAATGTCCGTATTGAAAATCATGTTGAAGTAAACATTGAACATAACTAAATTTAAATAAAGTTTTATTTTAATTTTGTATGGGTCGTAGAAAAAATTATGTATGCAACGATCATGTAATTGCTACTAACACACGCGCACGAGATTAACGACAGTCGCACGAGATTTACCACACTCGCCTACGTCTCGTGTCAACATTATCGTAACATAATATATCTACTATTGATTTATCCGGTATTTGGGCCCTGGTTCTACACATTTCTATGTAACCCTTTTACGTCTGATTGCGCTACTTATTTTTAACACATCAGGAAATTCGAAAGTCTCGTACGCTAAAACAATGCAATTGGACAAAATGCAACCGCGGACTTTTTTATAGAAATTTTCCATTAATATCTCTAATGAAGACGTAAGATGTTTTTCTCATGATTTGAATAGTTTTTGCTGCGTTGCTATTTACATAAACACGTTTTTTTTCAATCGGATATTTTAATTATGATGTTTGCTTAAACCACACATATTTTCATAAGTTATATCAATACCAATCAATGTACGAAGTATCAATCGATTTAGACAGCCTTGAAGCGTTTAACTTACCATGAGTAATTTATATTTTACACCGAAATGAGGTGGAGTGAGACACTATTAGATTTCTTTTATTTTGAGGCTCCACCTCCATCACTTGGAATTCTTAACTCGCCCTCAATTCCGCAGATGTACTTTGACCTTTTTCAGAAGGTAAACTCCTTCTTAATAGTTATTCTCTTACTGAAGTAAACTATTGATTTTTGTTCACCCTGTACGAACAAATCAAATTCATTGATATCACTGAATGCTGCATTGAAAGACTTTCAGATGAAGTATTACAAGACCTATATTTCAATTTGAAAAAATTATTGATTACGTGACCATGTCAAAAAACTCTTTAGAAAATATACTAAAAAATGGGCATTTGAAAATAAAAATCTTCTTGTTTCAGCATTTTTGCCAAAAGTAAATTGCTTGTGAAATATCGAATTTGTTCCATAATTTATCCGTTCACTGTATATCCCCGTACCACTTGAAGTTTATCCCACTTCTCAATTTGTAGGAACCTCAATGAATTTGTAAATTAATTTGATTTTTCAAAATTGTTTCGGATCGTATACAAGGTTTTGCAAGAAAGTTTCAAAACTTTTGCAAAAATTTCGAGACGATCTTGATCAAAAAATTGACCATGCATTAAAAAAAATATATGTTCCAGTCAACGTAAAAGTTTGCAAATCTGCACAACTATTCGGAATATTTTTCCGATGTATCTGTCAAGTTTGCAGAACTTTTGGAATTTTCTCTTATGGTATATCAAAGAAATATGGAATAATATATTCTATACTACTCCAAAGTTTGAAAACTTTTGGAATTATTGTTAGATTTTCGATTTTTCATGTCTATCTCTACTGGCCTATAGTGGTTAATAACGAAAGGTCGCTAGCTCGATTCCCGGACGCATATAAACAAAACGTACCACGTTTCAGTCAATGGAAGATATTCTAGCTCTTTGATGGGTTGTGATCGAATTCGGGTGCACTTTGGATTCCAGTCTAAAACGTGGTGCAATGGACTCAAGCATGACGTCACAAATGTCAAAATAGTAGTTGACTGCTTCCGAACAAAGATTTTTGTTGCTTGTTTATACATAAGTTTGGGTTGTACAGTGAAATCTTGGGATGTGGTAATTTATTCGAAAATATTCCCTGAGGTGAACAGGCAAGCTAGGTTAGCTTGCTCAGGTTAGGTGCGTATGAAAATCGCGAGTGAAAAACTGATTCACGCATTTTTGACTCGCAAGCTAGGTTAGCTTGCTCAGGTTAGGTTTTTGTGTCAATAGTAGCGAGAAAAAACTAATTCACGCTAGTACACAGTACACCACGTTTCAGTCTGGATGGGCAAAATGTAATTGTGTTTGGTACCAACCAGTCAGAGATCTAGAATATCTGCAGCTGACTGGAACGTATTACGTTTTGCTTATAAGCTTCCCGGCCATGGCAAGTTTTTTTAATTTTCAGATGTAAGAACCTGAAAAATCAACCTGCCCCTGAGGTGGCGCATGGAGTTAGTAACAAAGCCCAGCCAGAATACATAATTATTCACAGTAATTAGACTTTCAGATCCGTTTGGATATAAACATAAAAAAAATAAATCTTTCAGTGCTTAGGTTTGATGTTACTTCGTTATATGCAATGCAATACATTGTTGATGATTTTTTATAGAATCAATGTAGATTGTCATAGCCCAAATTGTATTTGAATAGTTCATTACTTACCATTTCGTGAAGGGTTCATAGGTATTATCTAGTACTCTTTTCCAAGGTTTCGACCATGTCACCAATTGTCCAACTTTTGCCCAGAATCTTTCAGGGTGCGAAAGGGACTCCTCGAAGACTGATTCATAATTGGGCACTGCCAAATGATTCGTTGTTCGTAAAACTAGAAAATATATTTTTCATTGAGTTTCGACATAAATGATCCAAAACGTGTCATATAGGGATTCGCGAGACCAAGACCAAGACCAAGACCAAGACCAAGACCAAGACCAAGACCAAGACCAAGACCAAGACCAAGACCAAGACCAAGACCAAGACCAAGACCAAGACCAAGACCAAGACCAAGACCAAGACCAAGACCAAGACCAAGACCAAGACCAAGACCAAGACCAAGACCAAGACCAAGACCAAGACCAAGACCAAGACCAAGACCAAGACCAAGACCAAGACCAAGACCAAGACCAAGACCAAGACCAAGACCAAGACCAAGACCAAGACCAAGACCAAGACCAAGACCAAGACCAAGACCAAGACCAAGACCAAGACCAAGACCAAGACCAAGACCAAGACCAAGACCAAGACCACGACCAAGACCAAGACCAAGACCAAGACCAAGACCAAGACCAAGACCAAGACCAAGACCAAGACCAAGACCAAGACCAAGACCAAGACCAAGACCAAGACCAAGACCAAGACCAAGACCAAGACCAAGACCAAGACCAAGACCAAGACCAAGACCAAGACCAAGACCAAGACCAAGACCAAGACCAAGACCAAGACCAAGACCAAGACCAAGACCAAGACCAAGACCAAGACCAAGACCAAGACCAAGACCAAGACCAAGACCAAGACCAAGACCAAGACCAAGACCAAGACCAAGACCAAGACCAAGACCAAGACCAAGACCAAGACCAAGACCAATACCAAGACCAAGACCAAGACCAAGACCAAGACCAAGACCAAGACCAAGAAATAATGAACTCAAATCTACTCAATATTAAGAAAAATCTGATGGAATATGTTATGGCATTTTATTTCAATTATTTATTTTTCATATGGTAGGTTTTTGACTCAAAATCGAAAATACATTTTTTTAAATTCGCCAAAACTGAAAAAGGTAGAAAATTGATTAGGCAAATATCATGAATAATTCAGAAAAAAATCACGAATACCTGTCAGAATTACTCGTTTGCATTTTTTGTAGGCTTATTACTCTTTGCTGAATGAATTTTTTGCTCAAGGTTTCAAATTGAGTTTGTGAACATTGGTACTTAGTGTAATCCAGATTTTTCGACTTGCAACGTCTAATTGGTGCTTTTGAGCTGAACCTGATAAATGACCTTTGTGTAATTGCATTAGTGATTGAGATATGTTTTCTAAACAATTTCATTACGTACTGTCATAAAATCGAACATATTGTTTGCAGATACATGTTAATTAGAATTACGTTAACGTACGTAGTTTAATTATATCTTACACACATATTGAAATTGACCATTCCGAACAATTTTTTTCTGATCTTGATGGGACTGATTCACTTCAATCTTCAAGTGCTCACTGTATAAAAAACAAACTCTTTATCGTATATATATATATATATAAATATATTGATCATGTTATGTCCATTCCAATATCCACAAGCTTTACGGATTATCCTTGAAAAATTAAATTTTTTCGACAGAAGCTTTGTTTCCTGAAAGCAATATCACGAACCCTTGTCTATATATAAAATACCTCATTCATCCTGCTGTTTACCGAGGATTTTCCGCTCCGTTCGATGTCGTGATATACCAAAGATTTTATTGAGTAACAAAGTTTTCATTCGGGATTTATTTGGAAGGGTATTTTTTTTTTTTTCAACTTGTGTAAGTGCTGGCTGGCTTCAAGTTTCTATTGCCCGAGGCTAATTCAAATCTTACATCCTGATGCCCTGGGAATGTGAGTTTCATCTATATCGGGAATGAAATATTGGTAACATTCTTCCATGGATTGAAATAAATTATAGTTTAAAAAAAATTAAAGACACACGTTTTCATAGTAATATGGAATCAAATTAACGTCAATGTTGAAAAAGCGTGTAGTGCTCGATATCAGTAATGTTTATTTTTCGTTATTATACCTTTTCGTATTAGTTGTAGTGGTAAGTGGCGAAGGCCGCTGGAGCAATTCCTGTTTTCCAAATATCTACAATACCTCTTCTTGTCTTCTTTTTCTAGCTGAAATCGGCCACGAAGTCTTTCATCTGCCCAGTCATTAGAGGCAGAAGTGATGCCTAGTACTGGCTACTCGTGCTAACAAGTTCGTGTGCTACTTCGTTTCCATGCACCACCCCCGTAAAGCTAGCAGAATCACTTTGGAATTTTCAATTTCTATTCAGGCCATAATTTTAGGCTAATTTATTACCCTATTCCCAATTTATTTCTCTTAAATTATCGAAGATATCGCGTGTTCTGCTAGCTTAACGGCAAAGCTACGTCCGTATTCATTTGGGTAGTATCGTGTATGCCCGCTCATTTCTCTGGATCAAGTTGTCATTCTTCGTTTGTATTATGGTCTTTCTTATTCTAGTAAACAATCTGTACATACCATTTCATCACCCGTCACCCCCCTCGCCACCAATTTGTATAGAAAAGGGTAGTTTATGTTCACTTCAAAACAGGTATTTGTATAAGTACAGACAGGGCATCTCTGTCTCTTATTACTCTGTGGCTAAGCCACAATGGTAATACGCGACCCGGAACCCATACCAGCTGAACTTCCTTTCTTCCAGCTAGTTCCTCAAGAGGGTCAAAAGGTTTTGATCGCTGCCTGACAGCCTGACTATCTGAACAAATATTCTCTGTTAGGGCCCTTCTTTTGCCACATGCCTCGTAGCTACGGTTAGAATCGCGAACAACTCAGTTAAAAAAATTGTTGTATATCTTTCCAGAGCGAAGCTTTTCGTGCACCTCTTCCTTCCAGGTAGATGCCCACATCTTCAAATGGGCTACCATTCCCTCCTTCTTGATCCAGACTGTAAGCGGCGGTAACCTCAGCAGTACCTCCGTCACTGTGGTTGGAGTCGTTTTCAATGCGCCCGTTATTACCAAACAGGCTGAACTAGCTGAGCTAAAGTAAGCTTTCGGCCTGTTGTACTGCAGTGTGTGCCTGGTCACCATCCAGCTGACCCATATTGTATCTATGGTTTTTGGACGAATGGCGTGTACAGCCAGCGCATTATCCCTTGGTTGGTTTTCCAATTACTTCCTACGATTCTCCCCAGTTGCCATAGGATCAGTACCGACTTCTGAATAATTCTATCTATATGTGGCGTCCATGGAAGCTTGGAATTCAGGACCACTTTCCCACATCCAGGTATTTGTCCTATTGGACTAACCCCAGCTCTTGGACAAACATGATGTCAAGTGGGGAGAGAGGCAGCTTCCTTGAGGACAGCCCCCCCCTCCACTTCGGCTTTCAGTCTGAGGTCTTCCTGGATATATCTACTCGTCTCCTCGTTAGCGATGATATAATCAGCTGACCAGTTAGTGAGGCAGGCGTTCCTCTGACCATTAATGCTGCCTGTCGAAGTGCCTTCCACATCAAAATTTCTTTTCGTACTGTATTAGGTAATTTTAAGTGAAAAGCACACCCAATAACCCCTTGATTTTCAGACTCGCTCACAAACTACGGTGTTTGTGAGATGTTGTATAGTTACAGGATGGGTGGGAACTCATTCGTTTTCAGTGATCATCAAGAACTTTCCACCCAACCACTGAACAAGATTAGCAAATATGAAAATAAAGAAGAAAGTTAGCGTCTCTAATATATATATATTAGGAAAAAAAATAGACGGCTTACAGACAGTTGTTAAAATTCTAGAAACAAGATTTTCCTCGATTAGGATTTCAACCTGCGACCTCTGGATTGCCGGTACAGTGTTCTACCAACTGAGCTACCTCACGAGGAGAATTTTTTTTTCTAGAACTCTAACATCTGTCTGTATAAGTAAATAGTCATCGCCGACCGATATTTTTACCCTTTTCACTCCCATATACACTTACAACGTAGACTTACTGTGGAAAATGCCTGCCAGAAAACAACTACTTCCCTGGCTAATACCACGACGGGTATTGAATTATATCCAACAGATACTTGTGCAATTGTAGAGGAAACGATTGCAAGTGCTCCCTATAACCAAATAGCAGAATTTTATTTTTAATTCGGACAGGAGAACCACCTGCAGATTAGTTTCGAGGTTATTACCTCGTCATCAGTACAGGGTAGGTCACGACAGACAGCTTCGAAGCCATCTGTTCCCAGTCAGAATCACACCACAATTCCGTCTATTTGGCCAATCTGGTCTCGCGCTGATGAAACGGGTGTAAGTCGCTCCACCTGGTGACGAGTAGATCAAGAAGCACTCACACGATTCTCCGGGTTGAGAGATTCAGTCAGATATCTGAACACAAAGAGTTCTTTTGGGAGATCGTTTTGTTGTGATTCGGACAGGGAAGGGCTGTCGGAAATTTGCTCGAAACACAAATGATAGAACATTTTTTGATAGAAGTCTTTTGATCGAAAAACAAAAGATAGAATGTACTTTTTACAGAAATTATATTTGATCGAAATTTGTATGATAGAAAATGCATTTGATCGAAATTTTTATGATAGAACATACATTTTATAGAAACACTATTTGATAGAAAACATATTTGATCGAAACAATTTTTGATTGTTGATAAATTTTGAATTTTGCTTTGGGCATACGAAATCCGACGATCCGATGGTACGAAAATGATCTTATTGGTTGAATTGGTAGGTGTAAAAAAAATTCAATCAAGTTGAACATTTTTGTACCATCGGATGGTTGGATATTATATGCATGAAAATCAGGCCTAATTATAGCGAGCAAAGCGAGCCTATCAACGGCGAGCGCAGCGAGCACCTATTTTTATTTACGTTTTAGGTTAGGTTGGTTTGAGTAGATTAGTTTAGGTAGATTAGGTTGGGTTAGGTAGAGTAGGTTAGGTTAGGTGGGTGGGTTAGGTTATTTTCCCTTCTTTTGCCTTAAATGGTTGGATCTGTGTGCAGTTAGGTCGAGACGTAATAAGGGCGAGTGAAGCGAGCCTAACGACGTTGAGCGCAGCGAGCGCCTTCTTTCATTTACGTTGTAGGTTAGGTTAGGCTCTCTTCGCTCGCCCTTATAACGTACCGACCTAACTGAACACAGATACAATCTTTTTAAGGCAAAAGAAGGGAACTTACCCTACCTAACCTATCACCCTGTTTTTGGAAGCTGTTGCTCCTAAAGTTCAATTTCTAAAATTTATTTTGACTTTTGTTGGTCTATTGAAGATTACTTATTTTTGCGATGTGGTGACGTGCCTATCAAATGTTTCGTCTGTCAAATAGTGTTTCTATCAATGGTATTTTCCATCGTTTATGTTTCTATCAAATATATTTTCTATCTAAAAAAAAATCTAACAAATGTATTTCTATTAATAATACTTTCGATCAAAAGAATTTCTATCATTTGTGTTTCGATCAAATTTCCGCCACCCGCTTCAAAGCTGTCTGTAGTGACCTACCCTGCACTGATGACGAGGCAAGAACCTCGAAATTAGTCTGCAGGTGATCCCCTGTCCGAATCAAAACAAAATTCTGCTATTTGGTTACAGGGGGCACTTGCAATCGTTTCCTCTGCAATGAGGTACATTGCACAAGTATCTGTTGGATATAATTCAATACCCGTCGTGGTATTAGCCAGGGGAGTAGTTGTTTTCTGGCAGGCATTTGCCACAATTAGTCTACGTTGTAGGTGTATATGGGAGTGAAAATGGTAAAAATATCGGTCGGCGATGACTATTCTTATACAGACAGATGTTAGAGTTCTAGAAAAAATATTCTCCTCGTGCGGTAGCTCAGTTGGTAGAACACTGTACCGGCAATCCAGAGGTCGCAGGTTGAAATCCTAATCGAGGAAAATCTTGTTTCTAGAATTTTAACAACTGCCTGTAAGCCGTCTATTTTTTTTCCTAATATATTTATATTAGAGACGCTAACTCTCTTCTTTATTCTCATATTTGGCTAATCTTGTTCTGTGGTCGGGTGGAAAATTCTTGTTGTTCCATCCTGTAACTCTACAACATCTCACAAACGCCGTAGTTTGTGGGTGACACTACAGACATCAAAATTCTAGGAAAAAGCGGTCTCCCGATATGCAGAGGAACGCATGTCTTCTTGGTAGCTCAGTTGGAAGATAACTGTACTGGCAATCCAGGGGTCGTGGGTTTAAATCCAACTCGAGGAGAATCTTTTTTCTAGAATTTTAACTTATGTCTGTATGCCGCTAATATTTCCTAAGTTATATCAAGACATTTTTATTTTTCATTACCTGAAATGTTATCATCACATGAAAGGTTGAAAATTCATTTCCTTACAGAAGTATAAGCGATTTTCGTATTGTCTTCGCACATTTCTCAACATTTTTGGAGTCACTGAAATTCATCTGAAATTCTTCTGCGTAGATCATCAAGAGAAATGAGCTCATATGATATAAACTTTGGATTTCAAATTCCCCATTAAGAGAAGTCTAATGGTGATAGATCAGAAGATCTAGCAGGCCATTCTAATGTCCTCGCCTTCCAATCCATCTCCATATTGGTACAGGAAACTCATTCACAAACTCCCCAGAACCTCAAAGTTTGGGCTGGGATTCTGGGAGACCATATTGTAGGTCCATATTTTATTGATGATAACCACAACGGATAAATGTATCCAGGTATTTGCCACAATTAGCCTACATTGTAGGTGTTTATGGAAGTAAAAAGGGTAAAAACATCGGTCAGCGACGACTATCGTTATCAAACGATCTTCTAAAAGAACTCTGAGCTTTGTGTTTAGATATCTGATCTGTTTGTATTCCACTAATTTTTCCTAATATATTTATATCACAGACGCTAACTCACTCCTTTATTATCTTGATAACACTTAGTTTTCTTCAAAACTTACATAACACTGGATCGATTCTCAATTGCATTGGTTATTGAATTTCCAGGTATCACAAGTATAGTAGTTCTATTGAAAATTCTGAAGTAGGGGGCGCTGGGAATGACAGCACAATGGTGTCGTATTTGGTGGAAGAGTTCCTCCTTGAAACAAAAATCGATGAGTCTGATTTCGATACGAATTCAGAGATAAAACGGGTGACAAGTTTTAGCTGTGACACACTGTATATTTTTTGTTATTGGGTATGACTAGGAACATGATAATAATCACCCACTCAAAATTCATATTCAAAAAATCATAATTCACAAAATTTTATTGGGAAAAAAGTGTACATAACTCGTTGGAAGTGTATTTTCTACACTCGTTACGTTTCCACACTCGCCGCTGCGCGGTCAGTGCAAACGATTACTCGTGCGAAAAATGTCATATTCATGGTCTACAACTTAGATGTGATGGGTTCATTACTAAGAGAGATCCTTTGTGGATATAATGAGTTAGTTTCATGATATTATATTAAGTTTCTGGGGTAAAATAGTAATTTTGGAACAAAAACATGCTACATTACCTCTTTTTCTTTTTTCTTGGCGGTTTTTCTTGGCACAGTTCATTTTTCGACAAAACTATCAATAATTCAGTCAAATCCCACAAAAACGATTCAACAGTTATGTCCAACTATTCTGGACGACAGAACAAAGGACCGTGAAAATATCATTTACACACAATCATTTTTGATTGAATAATTTTCTATTGAAAGTTCACGGGTAATGTAAATACTTATTATAGGGAAACGCAAAAGCATACATTTGTAGGCAATTGATTTCTGAAACTATTGTGATAGTACCTTCTATGAGAGTTCAGTATGATACAGTTTTTGGTGTGTCAAGTGCTAGCGAAAATCTAATTCATGTATTTTTGACTTTAATACAGTACGATTGGGTTTTGAGACAAGAATCGATTGTAGCACCACCAAACTTGGTATGCTAGTAGTTGGAACCATGATAAACACGAAAAAAATTGTTTACCAAATTTCCAGGGGTGCAACATATATATTTTTTTTTCGTTTAAAAATATATAAATAAATGTTTTCTGTAATCTTGGAAAGTATATAATTCATCCGAAAAACAACTCAACAGGGTGAAAAACAATTCAATTTTCTACAAAAATTATTCCTAGTGATTTCTTATGAAATGCGCTCGTAGATTCAGAAAACGTGATTGAATGCCGACATCAAATTTCAGGTTCACCCTTACCCGCCGCTGAAAGTTCTGGCGGAGCCGAATATTTGATTGGTCATAACTCTGCTGAAAATGATCGGATAAGGAAAAGGAAAAGTTCATATCGTTTCTGAACACTCCTACCTTCTCATGCAAATATAATATGCGAGTATTTGATTACCTAAATTGTGTTTTGTCGCACTTCACGGAGATGTTTGCGGATGATCCGAAAATCATGAATAATTTAGTAAATATGGAATTATTATACTAAAGCAGAAACCCATACGCTCTTTGGACCATATGCAACAATTTCAAAGTAGTGTGACAGGTCCCACTTCTACATAAAAAAAATTGTTTTACTCCTGACTCATTTTCAACTTACCCATAAAATCATTCTCCCACTAAATGTTGAAAATAATCGCTTATTCATATCCTGCATGTATATATTTAATAACACTATTGTGAAGTGCAAACCTCAAGCTTGAAATCACATACTTAATTTTTTATGTAGGATGTGTATGGGCGATTATTTTCAACATTTACTGAAGAAATTGCCGGGATTATGGGTGAGTTGAAAACTGAGACAGGAGTAAAACGCTGTTCTTTCTTTGGCATGTATAAGTGAGACTTGTCTCAGTAGCCTTAAACCACATTTTCTGAGAAAACCAGCGTATTTCATGAAGTATTACTGAAAATAATTCTTGTGGAGAATTGAATTATCCCTCAACCTATATCGAAATCGGTTTTGATAAAATATATTTTCTGAACTAACAACAAGAAAAAATTATATTTTTTTTAGGTTCCACCCCTGATTTTTTTGGTAAACATTTTTTTAATAATACATGATGTCGAGATGTCATGTGCCGAGTTTCAGAGTGCTACAATTCATTCTTCACTTTTTGCTCTAGTTTGTCTGTCGTTCGGATCTCTGCTTCCACTTTAGTCTAGTCTGTAACTCCAAATATTCTTGATTCCAGCGTTTCCAATAATGTTGCGCTATGGACTGCAAACTTTGAAATCTTTTCAAGCGATTTTCAGGAATATCCAATAAATCAATTTCTGGGATCGCCGATCAAAAAATTCGGCTGGCGTCAGTGCACTTTGATCATTAGGGTCTTGGGATAGGGGACATAAAGGACGTGAATTGAGTATAGCCTCAATCCGAGTCAGCATGGTGGCAAACTCTTCAAAAGTCAAAACGTAGTTTCCAACTACCCTCTTTAAATGATATTTTGCACTCTTTATGCCACCGAAGTTTGGTGACCTTGCGGGAATAAAGTTCCATTTTATATTTTCACTCACCAAAAAATTGGCGATATTTTCATTCTCCGAAAGTAAAAATTCATAAATTTTTGATAGTTCATTATTAGTGCCAACAAAATTGGCACCGTTATCCGAAAAAATGTTGGCAGGTTTGCCTCTTCTGCTTATGAAACGGTTCAAGGCTGCAAGAAAGGCTTGGGTGGTTAATTCAGAAACGAATTCGAGGTGTACAGCCTTCGTACTCATGCACACAACTAAATAGTTATTTATGCAACAAGTGCAAAAAGTAACTGTTTATTGCACTCGACGTGAAATTGTCCGACGAGGTCGTTAGGCCGAGTTGGACAACACGTTGAGTGCAATAAACAATTTTTGCACGAGTTACATACAACATTTTTTCTACGTTCATGCAAAAAGCAAGAAAAGATTCATTAAGGTACGGCACTAGGTGTTGGAAAATGAAAAGCGCAACTTAAATAATTGATTATTTTTATCGATTTGCATTGAAAGAGATCACTATCATATATTTTCCATTAATTATACTCATTTTAAAACTTTCAATTCTGTAATTGTCAGAAATAATTTTTGACTGACGTTTCTATAACCACAGTTGCATTATAAAAATCAAAGTCATAGTAGACGTGAGAGCGTATGTTATCACGAGGTGTGGTCATAGTACAGACAGTTTGCTCTATGCAGGTAGACGGTTTAGAACGAAGCGGATCAGTTTTGATTATGGAGTTTTTCTTGGGAAGGCATTGTTTGTTTAGCTCTGGCTGCTAAATTAAATTAATACAAAATAATATAAAATATGTAACTGTTTAAAATGTATTGACAATTTCACAGAATATATCTGCTAAATATGTAGTGGGTTTGAACATTTATGTTTGTCATGATGACAGCACGTTGAAGTTGAATGACAGATGAGTGCAATAAAAACTTTATTGCACTAGTGCAATGAAGAACTTCTTTTTCCACTAAATATAGTTCAATAAAGTTCTGCTTTTTGCATGAATGTAGAAAAAAAAATACAACCTTTTGTTATTTTTGCCTCACGAGTTTTCCTATTCTTTATAGGAAATGGCCCACCATAGTCAACTCCTACATTGAAAAAAGGTGAGTAACTATTGACTCTACATTCAGGTAAATTCCCCATCAAATAATTCGTTTCCACAGGTTTAACCTTGAAACAAATTATACACCTCTTAAGTATTTTCTTACATAAGTTTCTGCCTGATATTGGCCAAAACCGTTCCCTTATAGAATATAACAGCGCTTGCACCCCGCAGTGCAATAATCTCTCATGTTCATATGTTAGTATTGAAACAGTGAATATGGGACTCTTTGGTAGAATTATCGGGTGTTTTTTATCGAATGATATTTCAGAATTTTGTATTCTACCTCCTACACGTATTACACTATCGAGTATAAATGGGTTCAAACTCAAAATATCTTTTTCAGGGAAGAAAATTTATTAATACCTGCTGAGTACACTTCATGAGCAGGAGAATAATTCAGTCGATATTTTTGAATGCCCTGATGGTGAGGAATTACAACCTATCGCTTCTTCAGTACAAAAATCTTTTGGAGGAAGGATCGTCACAGTTTCATGTTGTAGCAAATGCAAAATGAATAGCAGGATCTTCAATGACTTTTTTGAATTAGAGCTCGCGTTTCCCAATGTTTCAGAAATTCAGTCCATACAGAATCTACTCATTCATCACCTGAGACCAGAATACCTAACAGGTGATAGTCAACTGTACTGTCAAAGCTGTGCCATATCAACAGACAGTCATAAAATAACAAGTATAGTTGAAACACTTGAAAATCTGATCATAACTTTGAAGCTCTTCAGTTATGACTCAGCAACCCAAAGATGCATCAAACTATTTCAACGAATCAAGCTAGAAGAACACCCCAATCTAGCCGACTGCAATTACGAGCTTTACGCAGTCATTGTTAACTTTGGTTCTGGAGCAGATTTTGGCCACTATTACACCTTAGCCAAAGATAAAACTGGCTGGTACAAATTTGATGACAATTGCGAAAATAGAATACCTTCTTTGGAACTGGACCTTTTGGAGCCTTCGAAGACACCATACATCCTATTTTACCGTAGAGCGGATTGTCACAATTCGTCGGACCTCTTTAGAAGTTCTCTATCAATAAATTCCAACTCTTCACATGATGTGGTGTTGCAGTTTTTTCCGGGTTTCCCTGCAGCTCTGAAAGCGAATGCGCCGCCAATATCATTTAAGCCGCCCCGGAGCGCCGATCAATCATTTTGATTTTTTTACTTTGTTCTTGTTAGTTTCACTATTTTAATAAAGTTCTAGTGTATAAATTAACAATTGAGTGACATTGTTTTCATAATTGATGGATACACTGGAGATACTTCGCTGTTCTGGAATTTCATATTCGAATTTTATTTCTTCCAAATTCCATCCAGAACTATTTTCGCAAAGCCATTTTGGTCCATACCACCATAAATTAGATTCTCGGAGTACCTTGGGAGTAACACCTCTAGATATTAAATCAGCAGGATTTGACTCCACTTTACAAAATTTCACTGATCTATCGTAGTCAATGACTGAATCTCACTAACTCTGTTGCAATGAATGTTTTCCATCTAGATGGTTCACCCTTTATCCACGCCAACGTGATAGTCGAATCAGTCCAATAAAATACTTTATCAAAATTTATTTCTAATGCAGCATTTACCCTTTTAGCTAGATTTGCTAATAAAACTGCACCACATAGCTCTAATCTGGGTAAACTTATTTTCTTTAAAGGTGCCACACGAGATTTTGCACAAAGCAAATTAGAAAAAAATTGTCCTGTCAAACTGACACAGCAAATATACAGGGTGGCTCCGAACGCACGCTCTGATGCGTCAGAAAAACCTTGCAGTTCAATACTGGCATACTGGTGTAGTATTGAATGACGTGATATATGGATATTATTTATCTCACTCAATTCGTTTTGAAAATGAATCCATTTATCCATAATCTCAGGCGGAACATCTTCGTCCCAAGGTATTTTCAATTTCCAAAGTTCCTGGATGATGAGTTTGGCATTTATTATGATAGGACCTAATAATAGGATCAAAAATCTGGCAGATAATTGATAATATAGATCTTTTATTTATTCTGTTTATTTCACTGAACTCAAAATTTCTTCGTTTCAACATTTGTGTTTTGTGGACATGAATAACATAAGTATGGCAACATTACTAAACTAATTGACGCTGTCAAGAGTGGGATTGGTTGCTCGGGGTAGTACGTCACAATGGCGCTGAAAAGAAGTGATTTGAATTTATGAACTTTTATGATTTTTTTTTTCATGTTCCAGACAACTCAACAAAAAAAAAAGAAAATTGTCACTAGAGTGTTCATAATCTGAAGAATCCGTTAAAAATATTTTGAAAATTTCGTTTCTTCGCCTATTCCTGGGCGTTAGGTATTTCATGAAAAATATTGGTTTTTCCTGAGCGTTCGTTGCTAGTGTTCCATTATCTTTGGTTATGAAGGGAAATGAACTGAAAGCGAAATTTCTCAACGACTCTTGATCGTATCAATGATCGTCAATGGATTGATTGCATGAATCCTTGCTGATAGTATTCATCTTTTTAAATAGTTTATCACCTACTCTGCTTTTTTGTTTTAGGACTTGTTACCATATTCTTGGTAGACATTCTGTATTGTTTTAGTAAGAGGTTAGTAAGAGGTTTTGATTATTATTATTGTTTTTTTTAAGAGTGATGGAAGTTATTACCACTGTGGAAAATAGGAAGATTGGCTGATGTAAATAGTAAGAGTGTTATGTAAGTAGTAAGAGTGTTATGAAATAAGTCATTGAAGATTACCACCGTTAGCTAACGATCTCCCAGAAGAACTTTGAACTGTGTTCTCAGATGCTGAAACTCTTATTCATGACCAAAAACTTAAAAGTAACGTTGATTGTTAACTCACAAATTGTTGTTGGTAACGCTGTTCAGAGATTTATCCTTCTGGGATAGCTAATTTCAAACGATTTCATGAAAATAAATGAAATACACGTACATTGGATATGGAAATCTTGTAAAATCACGTACCTTCTTCTGTTCTTTCACCATTTTGGTCACTACACGCATGTTTCATATCTATATATATATATATGAATTTAAAAAAATCCGAAGCTAATAAAAATCCTCAAACATCTGATACGTTTCAAAATGTATGGCATGATTATTTTCCATATTACCATACAATAGTTATGACATCAAACAATTTTCATAAAGAGTGTCCCAAATAACCCAACGAATAAATTTGAAATATCACTCGAAAGTGGGAGATTTTTGAATAATTGCAGTATCAATCCGTGTATTGTAAATGACAGAATTATATCAGAGCCAACTTACTTTCGACGAGGACAGTGAGGGAGACAACGATATTTTCAGTGATTTGTGAGGTATTAGGTATTGTATATACAGTGTGTCCTACTTCGAGCAGCCATACCCTCGTATTTTCTTGACAGTACAGTGATATCGAAAGTTATTTTTCATAACATATAGTACCCAAAAATATCTAACTTGAGGTTGATGAAATATTCGTATATCCATTTTCCACGGCTACCTACGACCAACTGAAAAGTGAAAAATTGGGAAAAACATACTAGGCATTTTTTATCGCAAAAATAACACCAGATTCTGTTTCAGAACACCCTAAAACCACTAGATCTAAGTGCTTTATTCATTAAAATATACAGGGTGGCATCTGTTACTAGCAACATTACTAATTTTTATTCATCCGAAATGATCGGTTGCTTTCGATTTTTTTGTCACAAAGGGCCTGAACGTCATCAATTCATGCTGAGTATAAGAAATACCCAAATTTTTACTTTTTCATGGCTTGCTATGACCAGTTGAAAAGTGAAAAGCTGGGAAAAATATAATAAAAGATTTTTTACTTCAAAACTAACATCAGATTCTGGTTCAGAACATGCTTAAACCCCCTGATCTCATTAAAATATACAGGGCCTCTCACAGACTAGCACCATTTTCAATTTGTTTTCATCCGTAATCTTTGGTTGTTTTCGATTTTATTTTTTCTATAGTAACAAAGTACCTAAAATGTTCAATTACTACTATAGAAAATAACCAAATATTACTTTTTCATGGCTTACTATGACGAGTTGAGAGACGAAAAAGTGTGGAAAATACATTAAGGATACTTCAAGCACAAACATCCCCCCCTCAATACTTAAATCTAAATATATACTGGGTATCATCTGTAGCTAGCAAATTTGATAACTTTTATTTATCCGTTATGTTGAATTGTTTCTGAATATTTCTTTTCCAATCAAGAAGCACCCAAAATATTTAAATGATTCTGTGTAAAAAAAACGAAATATTATACTTCCATGGCTATATATGACCAGTTGAAAATTGAAAAATTATATTATTATAATATAATATTATATTATTATATATATTATTATATTATATTATTACCGAGACAACATATCCTGGTTCAGAATATACCGCAAAACCTCCATAATTCGTTGCCCGGGTAATGAAATTATAGAGGATATCATCCTGTAAATGGTAACATATCTCACTTTTTATTCATAACTCTTGTTAAGCTTGTTGAGAACGAGAATCCGGTGTTAGTTTTGTGAAAGAAATGACTATACTCGTGATTATATTTTTATTTATAATATTCAGAAATTGGAAAACTGGGAAACATTTCAGAGCTTGTTTTCATCACAAAACCAAATTGTGGTTCGAAACAATCTAAATCACTCAGATCTAATTACTCAAATCATTAAAATATACAAGGTGTCATCTGTAAAACTAGCAACAAAATTTATTTAATAAATAGTTAGACATGTTTCCATTTACAGATGACTTCCTATGTAATTTCATGATTCGAACAATAGGATCCGGGGCCTTTATGGTGTTCTAAACCAAAATTTGGTGTTAGTTCGGAGACAAAAAAATCTTCAGTATGTTTTCCTTTATAATTCAACTTTCCACTGTTCATATCTAGGCATCAAAAAGTAATATTTGGTATTTTGTACTGATGCTGTACTGAACGTTTTTGGGTACTTTATGACTCGAGAAGAAATTTTGTACATCAACTAAACGCTACGAATAAATAAGCGTTATCAATTCTGCCAGCTATAGATGACACCCTGTATGGGGTCTTGGAATTTTAGGGTCTCCTTACGTTTGTGCTACAAAAGTCCTTGATGTGTGCTAGCCATGAAAAAGTAATATTTGAATATTTTCTACATTATTCGAACATTCTTAAGTAATTAGTGATTATGAAAAAAAATCGAAAACAACTAAACATTACGGATGAATAAAAATCAATACTATGTCAGTTATAGGTGACACCCTGTATATTTTAAATAATTAATTACTGCTATTTGGGATAGAACTTAGTGTTATTTTTGAGATAAAAAAATCCCTAGTATATTTTTCCCAATTTTTCACTTTTCAATTTGGTCGTAGGTAGCCATGAAAAAGTAATATTGGAACATTCCCTACAGCATCATTTGAACATTTTCAGGTACTTCGTGACCAAGGAAAAAAATCGAAAACTACCAAACATTGCGGATGAATAACAAATAAAAACTGTTGTTAGTTACAGATGACATCCTGTATATTTTAATGAATTATCACTGAGATTTGGGGGTTTTAGGGTGTTCTGAAATAGGTCCTGGTGTTATTTTTGCGATAAAAAAATGCCTAGTATATTTTTCCCACTTTTTCACTTTTCAATTGGTCGCAGGTAGCCGTGGAAAATGGATATACGAATATTTCATCAACCTGAAGGTAGATATTTCTGGGTACTATATGCAATAAAAAATAAATTTTGAAATCACTTCACTGTCAAGAAAATACGAGGGAGTGGCTGCTCAAAGTGGGACAGACTGTATATGTCGGATGCATTAATTAGATGGTACCAAAATCAATCTCATCATTGAATTTCCATATTGCCGAATTAATCTTTAATTATGTGCATTGAAAACCCATTTCGATATTCGAAACCCCTTTCTCAATTACTGGGAGTTAAATAAAAACGTGTTATGAAGATGGTGGACGAATAGTATTTACAAAAATATGATTTCCATGAATGTTGTCATAGAAGATTTCTGTTACGGTTCACTATTCTGAAAGAACACCATAATGTTTCAAGGGAAACCAAGCTTTTTTGAGGATTCGTAGTTTCCAGCATTAAAACAATCATATAGGGTGGCCGGTGGATCAACGCTTGGGTGTTCCGCAGGCGACCCGGTTTTTTGCCCCAGCCTTTTCCGGGATTTAGCATTGAAACAACCAGCCTCACAAACTGCAGCACGCCTTATCTACATTGAATGTTAATATGAACAACACGCATAAGCATCTTCACCTATCTATCACCACAATCGTTGTTTGATAATACAGAAGATAGTTAGGCAGTCACTGTAGAGAGATGCAATCGCGCGTGACATCTAGGTTCTTTTAATAGAACCTTCCAAAAATTGCATAATTTATGGCACTACTAGTACGCCACCTGGATGGAATGAGAAACTTATAAGGAATTTTTGGAATTTCTTCCAGTTTTCAATAACCATTGTGGAACTTTGGACGATTTGCTCGGGCAGGGTCGGACTTATGTATTTGGAACAAAATATATTTCAAAGTTATAGTAATTTATTGCAAGAAAGTTGTACTGGTGACCGATCGTTCATAACTAATAAAGACAATAGAATGTTGTGTCAAGTTTTACGAACTTTTTTTGGTAAAGTGTGTTAGGTACTGGAAATCCGTTTAAAAAATGAACATCGCGATTTTGTGCCATTAGGCAGCTCTTGTTTTGCGAAAACGGTCTGTTTGCCAAGTTGGTCATTTCGGATTACTGGATATCTAATATAGAGATGAATCGAAGTGGACATTAATTATTCTATTCAATACGGCGGTTCTTGCTGTGACCTGTGACACTGGGCGGACTGGGCCTATAACCTATTAGTCGATGTAGGTGACTTTGCGGAATTGCCAAGTTAGGAGAGCGTTAGGGGGGTTTTGATTGAAGTATATTAATATAAATCTTCAACCAATTCTAAAGGCGTTTACAATTTTTGTTTTTCGGAAATGCTCTGTTGCCAAGTTGGTCACTTCTGATTACTAGATATCAGATATAAAGATGGATCGAAGTGGACATCAGGCGGTTCTTGCTATGACATTTTGACTTTGAAGAAATGCGATGTTGCCAAGTTAGGGGAGCAGAAAACAATTAGGAAGAGCTTTATGAAAGTTTTGATTGGAAGATATATTATTATATCTTCAGCCAATTCTGACGGTATCTACAATTTTTGTTTTGCGGAAGTGCGTTGTTGCCAGTTGGCCACTTTGGATTGCTCAATATATGTAATGAAAATGAATCGAAGGGTGCAATATCCTTTTCAATCAAGTGATCTTGATTATGAAATTTTGACTTCGTGAAAATGCTCTGTTGCCAAGTTATAGGAGAGCGGCATATCATCAAGAAGAGAATTATAAAAGTTTCGATTGAAGTATATTAATATATATCTTCAGCCAATTCCAATGATATGTATAATTTTTGTTTTGCGGAAATACGTTGTTGCCAAGTTGGTCACTTCGGATTACTAGAAATCTGATATGGAGATGGATATCGAAGTGGACATTATTCTATTCAATCGGGTGGTTCTTGCTATTGTGACTGTACGGGAATGCGCTGTTGCCAAGTTACGAGAGCGAAGAATCATCAAGAAGAGCTTCATCACAATTTCGAAAATTCATAATCTCCGACCTCGAAAACCCCCACATACCAATTTATAATCGAATCGGACCATAATCACAAAACTTGTCCGCCATCTTGGAGCCGCCATATTTAATTTATAAATTTTGACAACAATATCATAATCACCGACCCCGAATATCCCCACATAGCAATTTTGAATAGAATCCGACCATAATCACAACTCGACCGACATATTAAATGTTTGAATTTTGACAAAGAATTCATAATCTCCGACCCCGAAAACCGCCACATACCAATTTAGAATCGAATTGAACCATAATCACAAAACTCATCCGCTATCTTGGAGCCGCCATAGTTACCTCATGATTTTGACAGAAAATTAATAATCTTCGATTCGGTATTTAAAATCGAATCGCACCATAATCACAAAACTAGTCCGCCATATTGGGGACGCTATTTTTTTTTCTCCATCAAAAATTTCTGTTTTATATTCACCTATATTCTAAACCTCGACCAAATTTTTTATATAAGAGCACAAATTTCAAGATTTTCGTACAGATCCTTGTAGTCGAGCATTTTATGAAATTTCGTACGAATAAAACATTCGAATTCGTATGAATGAAAACTAAACCCTTAATCTTTAATTGGAAAATCATCACCTCTTCTAAGGAAACCAGACACTACATTCATGTTGCGAATGAATATGTACACCACCGCTCAAAGTAATTCATACCATGCATAACTAAAACAAAATAATTATAACTCACCTTGGTGTAATAATCGGGATCACAGCAACGGAATAACCTTAATGATAAAATATCCACATGGTCAACAAATAGCACACTCAAAAATCAAAATACAAACTCACCTCAACACGGTACTGAAACGGAATTGAAAACGCAGACAAAGCAAACGACGTATTTGCAGATTCCTTCAAACTCGCAACTCTCAAAACTGCCATCTATATAATTTTGTTAATACTAATATTGTCACGCCATGACTTGGGCACAATCGAGCTAGTGACATCTAGTGGTGATGCCCATTTGGATCAAACCATTTTGCCTATATCATCAACTAACTATCTTCTGTATTATCAAACAACGCCACAATATAATGAAAAGTCCGTCACAGCGTTACCATCAGCGCGGACGGACTACAGCGCCCTCTCGCGGGGGTACTATGTCCGCTTTGGCAATGCGCTTTTCTGCTCTCCTGATCAGGAGTAGAAGAGTTGCTACTATTGCCCATGATCCCGTCCTTCCTCTAACTCCTGGGCTATGTAAGATGGAATTATGGTAGTGATTTGTCATTATAATATATGTGAAATGTATATGCGGAATTTAGAATACTTTTGCGGGCATTGGACCAGGTTCCAGACCTGTGCACACGAGATTTTTTCTCGAGTATATCGGAATAGATGCCTTGTTATAATGTTATGTGTGATGTGGAGTCGTCTAGATGCCAATTCCTGCCGTCCTTGCCTGCTTGTATAAACAAGCTGCATAGACCAATAACATATTACCGCCAGACTGCGTTATTTACACTTTCAGCTGCGGTCAACACAGGGTCACATTCTAAGCACATGTTGTTTTCCGCTCGTTTCGCGGCAATTATCTGCTCATTTACAATGTATATAAGCAGATAATTGAACAGAAACTCAACTTTGCCGATTTTTTGGTCGACTGGCAACTATTTTCCGCGAAACAAGCGGAAATAAAAATTGTGCTTAGAATGTGACCGCAGCTCGAAATGTTTATAACGGAGTCTAGCCGTAATATGTCATTGATTTAGACAACGGACGGCACTGTCTGACAACACACCGAAAAATCAAAAACGCCTCAGAGCAAAAACTTTTTGAGAAATGAAGGCTGACCACACACCGATAAATCAAAACACGAACACACGATCTTTGGATTACAAGGTAGAAATAAAATAAATAAATAAATAAGGTTTTTATTGTAAATTCCACATTCTGACATTCCCAGATAATGACAAGTCACTAACATGATTATCCCCTCCATAATCCAGGGTTCCAGAGGAAGAATGGAACCACGGTCGCAATAGTAGCAACTCTCCTGCTCCTGTTCAGGGGGCAGAAGAGCGCCTTCCCAAGACGAACATAGTCACCCCCGCGAGAGGGTGCTATAGTCCGTCCGCGCTGATGGAAACGCTGGGCCAGACTTTTCATTATGCTACGGTGGTAAATCGGAAAGATACATGCGTCCTGCAAAGCTTATGCGTGTAGTGCATTTGTATTCAATGTAGATATTGCTTTTTGCAGTTTGTGAGGCCGGATATTTCGATTTTGAACCTCAGAAAAGGCTGAAGCAAAAAACCGGGTCAAGGTACTTCGCGTTTTAGTACTACTTTCGATTTGGTTCCCTACGGAACCGGTTCATCCCTTCTCTCGTGAAATATGTCAAGCGCTTGATAAATGTGTTTGCGGGGCTCATTATCATACACTCTGAGTCTGGTAATGTCTCTGGTAAGAGGACTTCCATCGAGCAAGTATTTATAAAACTTGTAAGACAAGTTTTTTATAAATGTCGGGATTGAGTCGACGCCAGCAAGCTCCCTAAGGGGCTCCACTCGAAGGTATCGTCTAATACCGGTAATGATACGGAGTACCTTTCTCTGCATCCTATCCAGCCTCGCTACTGGAGTTGGTGCTAGGCTGCAGAACACTGGAAAAGCTTATGTCATAGCAGGTCTTATGATCTGCTTATATATAAGCAGGTTGTTGTCTTGCGACAGTTTGGATCTTCTGGCTATCAGAGGATAGGTGCGCTTTTTAATCGCTTGTCCAGATGTACTCCCAGGTATCTCGTATGGTTGACGTTCTCAACAGCCTCGTCGTTGATCCTCAACTTACGGTACACCTTAGAAAAGGTATACTTTTTCGTAAAGTTGATGGTCTCCGACTTGGCTGGATTCACCTCGATCTTTTTTCCGCTAGATACGGTGTGATTTCCCTATCCAAATGAATTTGGATCCTTGACTGGGCAGCGACGCTTGAGAAGGAATGGGCGTATATGGCCGTGTCATCTGCATACACGGCCGTGCCCATATCCGGTCTCTCGCACTGAGGAAAATCATACGTATGTAGGGAATAAAGATGCGGGGATAAACATGAACCCTGCGGGACACCTGCTTCGATTGGAAACTCCCCGGAGCGAGTGTTGTTTACTCGCACCATGAAAGTCCTCCCAACAAGGTAAGAATCTACCAACCTTACCAAGTATGAGGGCATGCCTGCCAACAGCATTTTAGCGATAAGACCCTCAACCCATACCGAGTCGAAGGCTTTTTTCATATCCAGCAGGACCATAACCGTGTTGAGTCCACGCTGAGATGCCTCTTTCACGCCGTGTACAATTCTCACGACTTGCGAAGTCGTATTATGTTTTTCACGGAACCCGAATTGTACATCGGGGATCATTTTGAGATTCTCCTCGAGACTGAATAGTCGTCTCAGAAGGATCTTCTCGACTACCTTAGCAATCACACTCAAAAGCGAGATAGGTCGATAGCTATCGAGTTTATGGCCATCCTTACCGGGCTTCAGAATCGGTATCACCAGTGCACAAGGCAGACATGCAGATGCTCTAACTATAATAAACCACAACGCACTTTATTTATGAAAGTCATTATTTGTCAGTGATGAAGGAACTTCTAGAGTAGGACTGGATACTACTTCGTTTGTAACTTCAAATGGAATTAGTGTTACCAATTGCGCAAACGGCCATATACACGTGTGAACTTTTATAAATGATTCCTTGTGAGTAGGTGTTCTGATTATAATATCTGATTGAAGTGTTCCTATTCTATTGGAGAAATCTATATTACTTGGTATCCATATCAACTCATCTATAATTTCACTTTTAGCACTAGTGTTAAAAGTATTTTTAACACTATCAATGAATCAATGAATCAATGAATTAGTTCAATTCTCATCACTTATTCAAATCAAAAATCAAAAAATGGATAAGCCTCCATCCACGCCTTCTCATTCATCAATACATCGATATTAAAAATTCATATGATAGCTTAATCTAATGAAATATAAACAAAAGAAAAATAATCCTAAACAAAAACATTGTTCACCTGTATATGAAGATACCAAGTGGTTACGGTACTATTAGAAATTTTATATATTTTTTTTATTTTATTCGTCGCACAAATACGTTTACCATTGTTAATACTGAACTTTTCTTTCTTGCCCTCAAACACAACTGCATTTCATTTAATTCAACTTAAATATCTCATCACAGGAGTAATGGTCTGCGTGGATAAAATTCACTACTCACAAGGCTCGCCTTTCCGTGCATTATCTACTATGACCGGCACTCTGGATATTGAAAAGAAAAGCCACATTCAAAATCAGTATTATTTTGATGTTCTAATCTAATACTATTTTAACATGAAATCTATCACTCATATTTTTATTTAAGTATCTTATTCCTACTCCCACTTCAAAGGTTCGCCTTATTGGGAACTATTTATTCATTTACCATATCTATGTATGTTTTATGTTATTTATAAATTATTGTTTTTTTTTTATATATAAGCCACTACATTTCCCGTACAAGATTCTTTTGAATCTTTTGGGAACCCATTCGTTTATTGTCAATATCAATTTTTGTGTTATTGTATTTGAATTTTTAATTTTTAAGCAATAAACATTATTATTATTATATATTATTATTATTATTATTATGAATTGAAAACGACATTTTTAATTAAAGTTGTACAAAAAAAATACTTACACTTTTCCCAATGCAACGCGGTCCCATTTTGATGCACGAACATTTTATACATTTTAATGGGCACCAACCACTGATGGAACTCCGATTCACTGTGTTCACGGAAACGAACCACTAAACTTCATTTATAGTTTCAGGTAATTGAATGATTAGACTTTGAGTTTTTTCAACAATTCAAAGACTATCTTCTACTATCATAACATGCACCTATTAGTTTGTAGCTTCATTTTGCAATCGAGGAAACATTAAATTTGTTTATACGGAATGGGTACTAATAATCGCATAAAAAATTCGCAAAACAATAATGAGTAAAATCAATGTATCTACAATAACTCTCAAATAATGGAGATAGATGGACATAAAACAATTCATGTGCAACTTTTTTTGAAACGAACCATATTAAAATTATTTCACTATATATATATATATATATATATATATATATATAGCCATATATAGGAGAGAGGTAGTCTTTGCTGACTCGTTAAGATCAAGCTAGGGAAACTTGTTATAAATATATATATATATATATATATATACACCGTCTTCTAATATCAACGATTTTTCATATAAATTGAGGCCATTTTTAATAAACAATCAGGTTAATTATAGACTATAATTCATTTTTCATTTTAGACCAGTGTCGAAACGTTTTTCAAATGACAGAAATCTAAATAAAAATTTCTTAGCAGTATATGGGTGGTGAAAAATCTCGTGTTTTATATTCACATATACACTGCGGCTTTTTATAGTCCTCCCCTCCGAACTATCCACTTTTGAACGGTTCCACGTACAAACATGAGAAAAAAAAACGTTTAGGGGTATCACCGATACTGGTTCTGAAATCAGAGACATGGTGATTGCTCTATTCCTGAAAATATTTTGAGGGGTAAAACTGATACTACTTTCTGGAAGAAGATAAATGTATATCACTCGACAGATGGCGCTGGGGCACATCAACTCTAAAATTTCGAAAGGCTGAAGATTGAAGAAAAAAGGTATTCACGAAATTCGAAAATATCTCTCTCTCTCTCTACTTGCTACTTTCACCAAGTATTTCGCGCACGCGTTGCAAACACAATTTTTTTTACAAACGTCAAAAAATCAAATTAGGCAGTATCAAATTTTGTCACGATTTAACATTTTATTTCAGAATCCATGGTGAGCAGAAGAGCATATGTACTCTTCTATGAGCAGGAAGGCACTTAATCACACTTTTGAGATTATATTTAGTTTTATTTTATACATTTTATTATTGTTATTGTTATTTATTTTGAATTATATTTATTTATATTTATTTAACATGCCGTGCGCGAAATATCTATTCTCTATCTACTAAATATGGGAAAAAAATATACTTTACAAGTATAAGTACCTAAACGGTGATAATTAGTATCAATAGATATAGGTCCAAACAAAATGTAGTAATATTTGAAAAAATTAAAGTGTTTCATTTATAAAATTATTAGAATAGTATATTAAAGTATGAGTGGATAGAAAGGTCGCACGACAGCGCAGCCGGAGTTCTCGCAATAGAACAAGTGTTTGAAGGATCCGTTATCCACGAATACTTTACGTCATTTTTTTCAATTGGTGCACTTTGAAATCATAAATACTGGTTTCTTTATTAAAAATAATGGAAATAAGAACTTAGAATGTAAAATAGTTGAATTCGTGATGTGACATCAGTATACCTTTCGTTAATGTTTGAATAAACGTTTGCATTTGTTTGTAATATTGCATTTGACGTTACAAGGACAAGGTCAGAATCAATAATCATAAAATTGTCATTTAGACTTCACGGTTCTCGAGTTGTTGATGTGGCCATGGTAACTTAAAAAAAACGCGCGTTTTTGAAAGTTCGATTGCACACGCTGAGGCGTGCTTTAAATAGGTAAAAAGGGGCACCAATCAAAAAAAAATTATAATTAGAAGCACCTTGAATATTTAAGTTCTAATATTTTTAAGTGACAACTTTTGAAAATCGAAAGTAAAAATTAATTGTTTCTAAAATTGATCTGTTCCATTTACCGTCCAAAATGAGTACAGGGTGAGTAGATTTACAGGACAGGATGATGTCATCATCCATAGTATATTATTACTGTTTCATTCATTATACACCAAGTAGAATAGAGAAACATTCCGAGTAGTGCTTCTTGTTTTGGAACTTTCCTGTTCATTTCCGGTAACATATTTTTAAATTATATATATGAAAGTAAATAAATAAATAAAGCTAATGGATCTGACGTAACTGCGCCAAGTTCTGAAGAGTGTTCCCCTAAACTGACACAAGTTCTTCGCAAATAATTCATCCTCCCATTAAAACTGGTGACATTTTTAGCCACCCGTGAGATTGGGAAAATAACACCAATAGTGAAAACAGAAGAGGATACCAGGTGAAAATAAAATTTCAGTCGATCGATTTTCTCAGTTGTGCCCTATTATTATTTTATCCACAATCACCTTATAATTGAAGTTTTATCCACACTTATGAACCGTATAAAGTACCACTTTATCCACTAGTGGAATAATGAAATTACTTTATTCCACTAGTGGAATAATGAAAAACGATAGCATGACTTCCTCACTTATTACCATTACCCTCCGTTTTTCTTTCCATTCATATTCGGAAAATACTTTTTCATAATGTTCCCTGGACTTGGCAGGCAATAATTGGCGTGTTGCTTCTTCAGCTTCCTCAAGGATTATATCAAGAACAGAATTATTTCCTTGCATTTTTCACCAACTTCACAAATTTTTACAAATGGAGTCGATAAACAATCAAAAATACATAGCAACCATTCAACACCTCCCGATATTTTTGTATGTTATTTCAATGATTTTTGAGGAGGTGACAGCCGCTGTTAGAGCAAAACGTCAAATCATTTGGTGATGAAAAATTTCCGCGATTCTGATTCTAAATGAATGTGATTGTGAATAAAACGTTGTATTGCATGCGTGTTTTAGATACATTTTATTTGCTTAAGAAATTTAAACGCTCGAGCTTCGCTCTCGCGTTTAAACATTCTTGCGCAAATAAAATGATATCTAAAACACTTATACAATAAATAACTATTACTCAGCATATTGATTTTTATCACTGAACTGGAATCCTTGGAAGTTTTCGAGTTGCTATGATCTTTTATTTTTTCTGACTACACCTCTAGATTCAGGAAGTTTCAAAATAACAGTGATCAGAATGTCATTACAATCTATTGATAGACAAAAAAAATTATAAGATAATAAAATTCGAAAAGAACGTTTTTCAATGAAATTTCAGGAAAATTTTATTTCATTCTCTCATAATTTTTTATATATCGAACGAATTGCAAGGAAATTCTAATCAGATATATTTCAAAACATCCTAAATCCAGTGGTGTAGCCATAATTCTGATAACATTTCTGAAATTATACTGGTATGGGTGCTTTAGCAGCATCATTTTCAAATTTTATCACCAAGTAATTGTTTTATTGATTAGAGCATGCCTACGTTAGCATGACAAAATTAGTTAAAACTGTCGTGAATACAGAGGTGAAGTCAAGTTTTTTCTGAATAATCTTTAATAATTTTTTTTAAATTTTTGTCCTTGAAATAAAAAAATAGATGACCCTAAAAATGGAGAGTATGCAGACTTATTCATGAAATTCAGTGTACCTACAAGTGAACTATTTGAATATCTACCTAATGAAAAAACAAAACATTTACAAATGAAATGCAGAAATCGGCATTGTTCACAATAAGCTTGTCAAGAGAGAAAAAAGATGTCCTGCCCTACCAGGATGACGCTTATTGCCATAAACCTATAGAATAGGAATAATTGGGTCGAAAATCCATCAGAAAACAACTACTCTCCTGGCTAATACCACGACGAACGTTGAATCACATCTAATAAATTTCAATGCAGAGTTCATACAAGGATGTCTCTGCAATTGCTAGTTGCATGGAAAAGTTCATTGAAACATTTGGACCACCACCTATAGCTCGATTTCTGGGTTCTTGCCCTAATCAGTATAGGGTAGGCCTCTGCAGACAATACTTAATGTCTGCAACAAATGGTTTAACAAACTATTCATGACAAGGCAGAAGCTGAGACACCCCCTGCAGCCTAGCATTCACTAAACCACGGGCGCCATCTGAACTACAGCCCCTCAACCAAAGAAATACCCAAAACTTGCGTGATTAATTTAACCACCAATACAAATGAAGAAATCTGCATTGTTCACAATAAGCTTGTCAAGAGAGAAACAAGATCTGCCCTATAAATGCTTAAAAAATGGGTCACAACAGTATCGGAAAGTTTTCTTCGGGGGTATAGACAAATCTATGCGAGCAACAGGGAACGCAATGATATGATAATACCACATAAATAAGAGAGACGCACTACTGTACGCCTCCCCTACTACCTCGTCCGACGAATTAACAGCCACGTCGATATCCCTTCCTCGAGCGAGTCGAGGAGAAATTGTAATGCTCTCTCAACATAATAGCAAGCTATTCTTTACGCTCGTATAAAACCATCATACCCCAGATGAGAACTTTCCGATACTGTATAATATTATGTACCTATGTATGGATATGTAGGTATACATATGCGTATATATCCGCGCATATATTAATAATTACCAGTTAGTCCGTATGTTATTTTATTCCAAATATCATAACTTAATCGAAATAATAAACAAATTAATTATTTTCAATACTATCCATGGTTTTTCGAATATTTACCTGTATACTGATGTCATTTTCTGACCTTCAACTACTAAACTACTATTCAATGAAGTAAAGCGTGTTCTTTAGTTTTTTGAATTATAATTTTTTTGTATAACGTTTTATGAACAAAAAAAATCAACTTTTAACTCATGATACTGTGTTTGAAACCAGTATCAACAACTGAATGTATACTGACTAGACAGCATATTCAAATTTTGTTTTGGTTCTATATGTCTCCATATCTAACAGAATCATTTCCACCAGAACAGGCGACACAAATCACTTCGTTCCGACACATTTATAGCCCTTTTTAACGTATTCCACCTGCCCGTTTCCTATCGCATAGACCACTTTTTCACACACAAAAACTTACCTGCATTCAATTCATGATTGAGATATTAAAATTAAAACAGCCTAGTATGTGATGATCAACCCCCGGGAAGGAAATACTTTAGGGTCGGTCCTGAGCGGAGAGAGACCATTTAGGGGTGAGCGTTAGCAAAGAAGGGATGAACATAAGCCATACCGACAGAGTAACGACATGCGTAAGGGCTCTTTTCGATTTTTCGCCGTGGTCCGTGCAGCAGAGAATACCGAGAGTTATTCTGGACTGAATCGCAAGCGCACGGTTCTGCCCGGGTCTCGCAAGTCTACATTCGCTGTCAAATTCTCAGCTTTTAGGCAATTTTATATTCTTCTTGTAATAATATTTGGTTTAGAAATGCGGGAATAAACCGCGGCTTTGACGAGTATATCTGTGAATCATTTCATTCTGAGGGTGTCGTGAAAGAGAGTGCTGCCTGAAATAACCCCTTCTTTCGGTGAATTGCATTCAGCGGGGTTGCTTTCAACCGGATCGTAACTCATTTTTTCTGGAAGATGTTTTGTTGCATTGTGTGGCTTTGACTGTGGATTTTGCCGAGTGCGACGTTTCCAGCTGGACTTGCGGTTTTGTTATGGATAAGGACAAGTGCACGTCGAACAATGGTATCCCTAGCATTCTGATAAAGGCAGGTTAAACAGGTGAGAAACAATTTTTTTCTTAGGCAGAATCATATAATATCACGAGAATTCTATATTATCAAATTATACCTACAATCACTCGCACGATTTTCAATAACAGACTTGGAATTCCAATGTTTTCATTGTTCCTTTGATCTCCACAGGAATTTATCGAATGAAGAATATTTTTTGCATTTATTCAACACATCTCTCTGCTGATGATATGTAGGTATGTTCCATTCCAAGTATTCATCTGGAAAGTGATGTTCATTCTATCATTTATTTATTTGATTTAAAAAAATCAAATACGTGAACAAACAGGCCTGTCTCAAGAGGCAAAAATTCATGGTCAATCATGAATTGATCGAAACGGATTCAACTAGTGTTCAATATTGCGAAACATTGTTTTTTTCAGAAAGTTTAGACTCTGTGAATACTAGGCCGGAAGTGAAGAGAAATTTCAGATATTCACAATGAAAGATATTATAATTTGAAAGAGCCGAAAACGTGTTTACTAAATGCAAGAATAATCTCTATTAGATATGCTTCTAAATAAAAAATCACGCATCGAAGTACCTATAATAAATGAACATTTACATTTTCATTCATCTGCAGTTTATTGGGAAAATTTGACACCACACCAAAAATATAAAGACCAAAAGACATATGAAGAGCAAAATATTTTAAAAACAGAAAAAAAACATAAACATAAAATGATTCATAGACCCATTATAGAATACACACATCCCATAAATTCGTATATACCAACTGTAGATGAAAAGCCATTATGAATCTGGAAATCGCAGAAACATCAAGTTTTCGAAAAATTTCAAAAATTTGGCAACCCATATACCCGCTTCATAATCCTTTAAACGAACTCCTGTATATCTATCTTGCACACAACCCATCATATCAAGAAGAATATCCATTCCCATACAAAAATTTGCCCACAAACATCATAACATGGACGTAATAGAACGTAATGCAATGGTATGAAAAGTAAACCAAAACCAACAAAAAAATGTGTCTACCCAACGCGAATTCTATGAAGGAATATGAAATCGGCACGCCTATCGATGCGCGGTAGCAGAAGAGCTCAGTATAAATTCTAAAAAAATTTACAATTTATACTACCCTCTTTATCGTCGGAATACTTTCCGAATATGTTTATCGATATTCCTTTATAGATTTCCCGAGATGTACGAGTGCCTCACAAACATGCACAAATGTTCGAAAAAATCTCAGTTAGCGAAGTATCTTTTTTTCGCTCTAGACGTAGGTACAAGACTTTTATGTTTTAGAGTCTAAAAGACTTTTGCGTCCTGTTTATTTTTTATAATAATGCTACCATATGAAAGTCATGCAGTACAGTACAGTATCACCTCGTTCGTTCGTTTTGGTTCAAACACGAAATGTCACGAAATGTCGATTAACAATGACAGATCTTAGTTCAAAAATATGAATAGGAAATTCATAAAATCATATCAAGGAAAACTAGAAAGAATTAAAAAAGTCAGCTATCTGAATGAAAATGCAAATTTTCACTTTCAGATTTTTTCTTTCCTTTTCAGTTATAGTCTTTTCACAATATCAATCAGATGTAGTTCAATGTCCAGCGTGGCTTGTGCCGGGGAAGTAGTTGTTTTCTGTTAGATATCACAAATAAGTCACATTTTTCATTTTTCAATTTTCATGGAGAATGTCCTCTTTTTCAAAATGACAGATCCTTATTCAGTTTTCCCTTTTTACCTATTTAAAGTACGCCTCAGCGTGTGCAAATCGAACTTTCAAAAACGCGCGTTTTTTAAAGTTAACCATGGCGACGTTAACAATTCGAGAACCGTGAAGTATAAATGACAATTTTATGATTATTGACCTGACAGGAGTACCTTGTACCGTCAAATGAAATAAAATCTATTATTATTATTATTATCATTAAATATTACAAACAAATGAAAAACTTTTATTCAAACATTAGCGAAAGGTATACTGATGTCACATTTCGAATTCAACCATTTTCCATTATAAGTTCTTATTTCCATTATTAGTAATAATGAAATCAGTATTTATGATTTCAAAGTGCACCAATTGAAAAAAATAACGTAAAGTATTCGTGGATAACTGATCTTTCAAATCGCGCGTGTTTGAAAGACCTTTTTATCTACTTATACTTTAATATACTAATTTGCATCTCGAATGCGGAATACTTTTGCGTTCGAAAATGGAAGTTATATTGCTGAGCTTCTAGAATGGAAGTTATTTTCCTCAGCTTCAGCCTCGGCTTCAGCTAAGCAAAATAACTTTCATTCTCGAACGCAAAATTATAATTTCGCATTCTAGATACAAAATTATCTATTTCAAGCAACTTTTTGTGTTTTTTGTATTGTAACAATCACCCTTATTCCAAACATGGAAAAATTATAATCGACAAACTTATTATATTACATTACATATTCAATAGTCCATTTAGCATTTTGTAATCTTGAATAAAGTACTTTTATTATAATTGTTGAATGAAGTACTTTTAGTATTATTATCATGAAAATATGAATTATTAGTATAAGTATCTATTATGATAAAATAGTTATTTTCCTAACAAGTGCGGAAAGTGATACTTTCCCGCACGCGACTGCCGCAGTCAAGGGCAGGAAAAACACTTTACGCATGAATTAGCACATAATTTTTTCTACGACCGCACCAACAAAGTAAATGTCATTAGTAATTTGATGTTGGCGTTTATCAGTAAACTTCCGTTTCCTCCAAATATGACAATTCTATCATTGTAAAAATGATTTGACGTTTTTCAATTAATGTGAAAGAAAGAATCATCAAGTTTATTGGATGTCTAGACGTGACGAATACCACTCGAGCAAACTAAAATAATCGATTATAGCCACCTCGTAACTCGACGTATTCCTTGAAACACATAATAAGTCTCGTGACTCCGAAGTATAATCGATACTTTTTTTCAGATGTCAAAATGTGACATTTTTGGTATCTCAACCAATAGCATCGTGCTATTCTGGCCAATCATTTGGTTTTATACTGATAAAACTAACTGGTCATGGATAAAACGTTGTTTGCCTTTGAACTGTCAAAACTATAAGGTTTACCGCGTCGATTCTATTGAATCGAATGAAAAGTTACCTTATTATTGACAGTCATTCACTTTTCACTTTTTCAGCATAATAACATAAACGACACATTTCAATAAACACTTAAATTTCACACACGTCAATAAGTAGCTCATGAACATAACCAAGTTTATGGCAGATATCGCAAACAAACGACGACTAACGTTGTGGACAGAATTGTAGCCG
The DNA here is from genome assembly GCA_958298965.1 of Chrysolina haemoptera. Lineage (NCBI taxonomy): Eukaryota > Metazoa > Arthropoda > Insecta > Coleoptera > Chrysomelidae > Chrysolina > Chrysolina haemoptera. The sequence goes on along the minus strand of OY282586.1, from coordinate 49,148,846 downwards.
CTTGTAGACCGATCTTCCTGAACTCAAATGAAGATGGCGTACGATTAATTTTTGTTAAATACAATTTGTTTTTTGTGGTTTGAGACGAAACCGACATAATGAATAATTTTGTTCCTTCTGGCGCGATTTTCATTTCATAAGAAGAAATTTTCAATTATCAACCTTGTACAAAGAAGAAGTGTGGCGCCATCTCTTGGTATCGCCAAAAGTTTTTGCTTTAAACTATCGCTTAATGTCTAGATATCTATATCATATGCACCGCGTAAGCATCATATCTCTTCTGGATCATAGAAGGACTATATCGTTGATTGATATTTGAAATTTTGCGAAATTTTTACTTATTCAAAAGTTTATTTGAAAATGAGTGTAAACCGATTTGGCCAAGAAAATATTGAAAAATTAATTGGAATACTAATGAATTGAATTCTTCTTCCTTTGATTTGTTCAATAAATAATCTCTTCAAATACAACTCGTTCTTCAAATTTAATGAGATAAATTAGGCAAAAGCATTCAAACAAACCGAATTAGATAAAAAATTATCGATTGAATTTGAAGGGCTCGTGGTATTACCTTTGATTATTTTATTCACTTACGAGGTTTTCAATAATAGACTTGGAATTCCAATGTTTTCATTATTTCTTCGATCTTGACAAAAATTTAATGCGAAGATCATCTTTGCAATGCTTTTTGAATACATAGCTGAATTTATTTTTCAATTTAAATGCGGAGCACCTACGCACTGGTTTCATGGTACTTGCCAATCATCAGCAAAGGATACTTGCCAATTGAATCGAAGAATATTCCTATGTATTAAAAAATCACTGCAAAGTCGTTCTCGTAGAAAACTTTATCAAACATATATAATTGAACGGTCGTAAGGGGCAGTAGTTGTTTTCTGTTGGATACTAGCTTTCGTATAGGATTTTTTACTGAAAGATTGGATTGAATGATCCCATTTTCATTATTATTTTTTTATGTTTGGACTATGAATCCTTGGCATAAAAATCAGGGAATTTTAAAACGATGAAAATTTGACCTTGTTCGTCTGGATCAGATAGTCATAATAAAAGATATTTTAATTTAAAAGAGCTGAAACAATTAACGAACCTACTAAATTCAAGGTAATTTATACATATAAGTAATGCAAATAAATGAACGAATATTAATTTTTTTGTGTTTTATTGTGAAAGTATGAATGATTAGCATAGGTATCTATTGTTATTCAAAACAAATTTATTTTTATGTCAGTTTTTATTATTACTTGTTTTTCATGATTTTTTTCAAGTTTGCTGATAACTAATCCAACTAGTAACTACTTTTCATCATTATATCATTTTACGATTTTCGGAATCCTATAAATATTTATTCTATCCTTGTCATCCGACTGAAACTTACTTCGACTTATTTCTTTCTATGAAATCTTTGTACATTTTTAAGAAAGATAACAACCACATTCAGAAATGATACGTGGCCATTTATGTGAGTTATTCCGAGTTATTCCCATTAGGTGGTAATCAAAAAGTGAATGACTACCCTGCAGGAACTCCTGATCTGACCCTAATGGATTTTTGCTGGAAGGTTTGTTATGAATATGGTATTGAAAACGTTTGAGATCAGACCAAATCACCGCGGATACCTTCAGTAAAACTCAAAAAGAATTTATCAACTAGCGATGGTAGCGTTGGTTTCAAGAAGGCTATATATGCCTCAAGGAACACCTCCCGAGGTAGAAAGTTCCAAAGCTTTCCGTTCGTTGGAAGAACGTTCCAAGATTTAGCTCGACGGCTCAGTCTGGATGGGACCGTCTTTTTCCCTTTTTTAAGGACTGGTTGTACTCTGTAATTTTCTAGTTGTATAGAAATGTCCCCAAATCATGTAGCACCACCAAACTTGATATGCTAGTAGTTGGAACTATGTTAAACACGAAAAAAAAAGTTTACCAAAATTCCACGGGTGGATATTTTTTTTTCGTTTAAAAATATATGAATAGATTTTTGCTGTAATCTTGAAAAGTATATGATTTATCGAAAAAACAACTCAACAGGGTGAAAAACAATTAAATTTTGCACATAAAATGCATCAAGAACATCAAGAACATCGAGAACATCAAGAACATCAAGAACATCAAGAACATCAAAAACATCAAGAACATCAAGAACATCAAGAACATCAAGAACATCAAGAACATCAAGAACATAAAGAACATCAAGATCATCAATAATATCAAGAACATCAAGAACATCAAGAACGTCAAGAACATCAAGAACATCAAGAACATCAATGTTGCCATTTGAGAAAAAATAACAGTAATTATAAATTAAAAATTAAATTTTACCCAGCAGATGCATTTTAACCGAATACCGTATAGTTGTATTTTTTCATTACATACTTTAGGACTAAAATTGATAATTTTAATATATTCATAGCCCTCTAGATTCAAAAATAAATTTCAAAATTTAAAAAAAATTTGGTTACGAAAACTAACAAATGATACACGTTGTATGCAGAATGTCACATGGAGACAAAAAAGTGAAAATATACCAGGTGTCTCATTTAAAAATTACTTCCGGTGAGACCCGAAAAATACAGTTTTATGTATTATATACATCCTTTAAATTTCATTCTACGAAGGCGTAGAAGAGCCACGGTTTTTTTTTTCAATCCCGACTCGATCTCGACTTCTATCTCGGTATCTTGATTTCCCGACTTAGACGTCTGAGAGTCTGGTTCACGAGTGCTATTTTGTCGAAAAGCTGACCTAGAACACCGAAAATTATGATTTTGGACTTATTCGATGGCATCTAGAAAAATAATTGTTAAACTGGAAAATGGGGCTTGGCAAAAATTGCAAAAGTTATAAACAATTGAGTAAGCACAAAAAAAGCTTTGGTTTTTTGCAGATATTTCAAAAAGTATTTGAGATAATATACAAAATTTAAAAAAGATGATCGAAGAGCAGGATTTTCCTCTCGGTACTGTACCAACAATATTTATAATTTCAAGTGAAACTTGAAATTGAACCAGGTAGTGATTCTTGCATGCGCGATGTCTGCATCAGAAGAATGAAAAAAAAATCTTAACCGTTTAAATATGAATGTAAACACATAAATAAACAATAATCCGTCACCAAAAAATATTTATACCAATTTGTTTAATCAACTATGCTTTTGTTGATTAGTTGAATTCTGCATGTTGAAAGTTACCCTAAAAATTTGAAAATCTAGTATTTTTTTTTACTTCTTAGAGCTATTCTAGAAATGATTTATAAAAGATCTCCGTTGGAATAATCAAGACATTTCGTTATTTCACTCTTTTATTCATTGAAAAATAAAAAAAAGTAAGTAATCAAGCAATCAGTTTATTCTTAATCATTCTCATTAGTTTTTTCCTTCATTGTGGAAAGCTACATAACAATAATTTTGAAAAAAAAAATTAATCTCCATTGTTTAAATAATAATTATAAACAAATGCATTGTTGATAAAAATTTCTTAAAATTTCCTTTGAGAGGCTCATCCTTCACGAAAATAATGATTTATAAGAAAAAAAAAATCATTCTTGAAAAAAAATTATGCCAACAAACGAAACGCTAATTAAAAGCTGATTTTTTTTGCTACATGTCTATATTGAGATAACATTTTTTCAACATAATTTACCATGTTCTCTCAAAATCATTTACTTTCCATTTGTTCAATGTACAAACAATTTGTTCTAAACAAATGAATCAATATTTAACAAAAAAAAATTGTTACTTAGCAAGTGCGTTTTTAGCAATATTTTTTTAAGAAAGGATCTTTTTCTTATAAATCATTATTTTCGTCAAAGTTTACCAAAGATTCATCACATCTTATTAACAATGCATATGTTTATAAAAGTAATTTTTTTTATTATTGTTGAGAACCATAATAATGAGGATTCTCATTTTTCAGTGCCTTAGATTGTTAATAAAAAAGTAGGAAATAGGAATTTCATATTGAAAATGGGAACATTCTCCATGAAAAGTGAAAAATGTCATTTTTGTTTTGTAATATCTAACAGAAAACAACTACTTTCAGCAGCAGATGATTCCACAACAGGTTTTATGGACATCCTATTCATATTTTCGAACAAAACTCAGAAATTTCTTGATTTTTCCAACGGAGATCTTTCTTGATCTTTTCACAGTTTTTAGTTTAGAAATAATCAGCGTTATTATGTTAACTTTAAACAGTTAAACATTACCTAAATAACAAAATTGTAGTTATTTAAGAAGTTGGGGTAAAAAATTGTTGTTGACGGATTATTGTTTATTTATTTATATTATATTTTTATTTCTTAATATTCATATTTAATAGGTGATTTTTTTTATCCCGACTCCTAACTCGGGATCTCGAGATCCCGACATCTAAATCAGGATTCCGACATCTAACAACAGAAAATAGTATAAAATACAATAATTGTCATATTCGTCACATGAAAAGCATAGCCTGTCAAAAACTACGGGCTACATCAGTCTGGATAGCGAAATGCACCTGTGTTCGATCACAACTAATCAGAGAGCTAGAATATCTTCCATTGACGTGGTACGTTTTGCTTATATGCCACCCGGTATATCAAGTCTCATAATATTGAGTAAAATTGAAATCTGAATGCATCAATTTGATTGCGGCATGAAAATTACGAGCACTTTCAGCCAGACAAGAGATTTCAATTCTTTCATTCATTAATTTTTCATAATGTTCACTCTACTTCCACGCCAATAATTCTCACAATTTCTCTTTCTCATACTGAGTTGTTTCGAAAAACTCCAGTCATATCTCCACTTTATTATATCTAATCGAATTGTAGCTGCTCACAGACTTCATTTTGGTTAAATGAAGTTTCTGAAATTCGCATAATTCTACAGAATTTCCTTCGAAATTTCCTATCCCGAAACGAGATTCAAAGAGAATGATTAATTTTATTTTATGAATATTGCCAGCGACAAGTAACTGACAGGCGATTTTATAAACGCTGTCAAGCGCTAGTTGGGTTTTTATGGCCGTGATTTATGAAAAAATATTCAATAGTTCAGAAGCGTAATGACCCTGGAAAAAACGAAAGTTAGCGACATTTTTTTCCTCCGATCGTAATATTAGCACACGGTGATTTGTGAATGGAGGTTTTTACGGAAGTTAGAGTTTTCAGTATGATTTTTTTTGTTATGGTTCCCACGGAAAGGAAATCCTATAGTTAGTTCCTTAAATGAAGTTCAAAAATTTGGAAAACCTCGCAATTTTTTCATCCTGCATCGATTTGTATAAAATACTAATCCGGAAATTAGTATGTAAATAGTTATTTATATACCGGATTATAAAAACTGTCTTTAATAGTCGAGCCTGCAAATTGATCCAAATTATTTATATATATCTCGACTATGAATAACAGAAGAGACATTCTTGTAAAAATCATTTTTGTGGATTTTCCGATACTGAAATTCCCGATACTTTTACCTTGCATGGAAGAGGCATTTTTTTATTCGCGAAGCTCACGTAGTGGACAAATTTCTTATAGTGTCAATAAAATCGGGTTCAGCACATATTTTTTCATGATCACAAAGCATTTCAGTAGCGGAAAAACGGAAAATTTTGTATGAAAGTAAAAGAATTTTCCGAGGAAAATAAAAAAATCCATATTTTCCAAAAACAAATAACGCTTCAATATACTACTTAAAATTCTCCACAAAAAATGTTTCAACAATTTTTTTTTTTCAAAATGCACCATTTTATTCCCAAATTATTCATATATGCCTGCACTATGAATAACATACATTCTTGAAAAAATCATTCGTGTGGATTCGTGTAAAAATATCATTAGGTGACTGAATGAGAGAGCACAGAAAATTGACAAAATCGCATTTTTTTCGAATTTCGAGCCCATTTTACTCGAAAAAAGTACATTTTAAAGAAAAATTTGTGGAGACCTTCTTTGTAGATAATTTTATGAAGTAAATTGAAGAGTTATTTGTTTTTGAAAAAAAATGTATTTTTCGATTTTCCTCGGAAAATTCTTTTACTTTTAGGTAAAATTTTCCGTTTGTTTTTCCGCTACTGAAATGCTTTGTGATCATGTAAAAATATGTGCTGAACCTGTTTTGATCGACACTATAAGGAATTCGTCCACTGCGTGAGCTTCGCGAGCTTCGCGAATAAAAAAATGCCGCTTCCATGCAAGATAAAAGTATCGGGAAATTCAATGCCGGAAAATCAACACCAATGACTTTTTCAAAAATCTCTCTTTTGTTATTCATAGTCGAGACATATATGAATAATTTGGGAAAAGGCGATCCTGAAAATATCATTATGTGACTGAATGAGAGAGCACTGAAAATTGAGAAAATCGAATTTTTTCGAATTTCGAGCACGTTTTACTGGAAAACGTTGCATTTTCAAGAAAAACTTGTAGATACCTTTTTTGAAGAGAATTTTATGCAAAATATTATGTCATTATTTGTTTTTGGAAAAAATGGATTTTTCGATTTCTCCCGGAAAATCGTCCATAAAAATTTTCCGGATACTTTCACGGCTCATTACTCTCGAAATTCTGATTTAGCGGGTCAAAATACATAAGAATAACTTGGGTGATCCCGTCGCGCTTCATCGGCTACGACTATATGGCATCTCTATGTATTTTATTACTCTGAGGTACTTCCTATCACAAAACGAAAAAATAAACATCCTGAAATATCAAAACATGGTCAGAATATCTCCTATAACATTTTTAATTTTACGATAGCACTCTAGACTCCTCAATAACCCAAACGGCGCTATAAAAATACCGCAAATCTTCGGATGTGGCGTATCGACGCCATGCAAGGGCCGCGGCGTCCCCTTTTCCAAACCGACGCATTTGTTTTTTTACCAGTTTCGGTACGATAACTTTTTAGTGGTAAGTCTGTGGAAGACATGCCTTTTTTATCGGCGATCATTTAGGATTTCTTGGCGTCGCGACGCCACGCTCGACGTCGTGTCGCTATTAATATAATCAGCGTTACAAATGTGTTACTGTTGTTTCGCGGCCAAATATCCAATACCTACTTTGTATTCAAAGCCCCTTCGTGGAAAGAGATTCGTGTTAACGTTTTGATTTATTTATGTTGCGTTCGATAGATGTTTTTTCCTAGTATTTTGTACTAATAGAGTCGACATTAGTTGGAGTTATCTTGTATGAGAGTCAAATAATATCGATAATGTCGACAGACCCTTCTCTTCAATTTTCCTATTAAGGTAGGTTATATGACTAAGAGGCAAATATCTCATAAAAAAGACACTTATAACATGGAAGACACAATAATTGAAAGTGCTTCATGTGATCGCTGAATCAAGAAACATGTAAAATAACACAGACGTTTTGTTTATTTTCTAAGTAAGAACACATGAGTATTCAAATCGAATTGAATCGAATCAAATCGAATCGAATCGGATCGAATCGGATCGAATCGAATCGGATCGGATCGGATCGGATCGAATCGAATCGAATCGGATCGGATCGGATCGGATCGAATTCCTATGGACAAAGTGAGATATATAATATAGGTACATCAATAATAATTGGATACACGTACATTTTCCATACTAAGACAGTACATAGTCAAATATATTAAAGCTTATACATTTAACATATAATTCATAATACCTATAAGATTCGTAGCGCAGGTTACTACACGTTAATTTATTCAGTCAATCATTTCAGAAAAAATGTTAGGCGAGACTTTTGACATAGAGAGAAATGTTTCTTTACGTTCTCTACTCTTTTAGATTTCTTCCGCCATATGTTCAACAAAAGTATGAATAAATAATTTATTCACTCTGATGCCTGACTTGAAAATGGTCGCAAAATTAGGGAACGATAATGATATTTTCTCTGTTTTCACCATTTTTCGACTCTTTTGCATGTTTTCTACAATGTTGCCGTCCTTGCCTAAGGTGGCAAATTTGTATAATTTTATTGAGCACTAAAATACAATTGAAAGTTTCCTATCTTTTGTATTTCTTTTCCATTTTTGATTTTGAATGCTACAATGATTGGCCCATATGTGAATACCGGGTATCAATGATTTCTTTAGACAAGACATAGTTTCCAGAATTCCAAGGCTATGCGATTTAAACTTGGCGGGTATATTTGCTTCAAGAATTTCACTTCACTTTACGAAAGGAGGTATGTGAAATTTTTCATCGTTAAATAAACAACATGACTATGGGTTCACAAACATTTCACACATATATTTTTCATTTTATCAATATTTATCATTTATCAATTACCCTTAAAAGCGTCCCAAACGTGATCACGATCATGGCCTCTTAACACCTACCAAAAGTAAATGTGTAGGCTGGAATCATTCGAGATTGGATTATTCTTTGATGAAAATTTTACTTGTGGAAGATATTTTCAGTTTATGCAAGATACTTTGATGCCAGAGTTGATTGCAACATTTCCAATATTTCCAGCAGCATTATACTAGTTCTCACTACGAGGCTAATGAAGAATATCTAAATATCCATCGTAGATGGATTGGACGAAGAGGAGAATTGAATTGTCAACGAAATCGCCTGACATAACCCTCTTAGATTTCCATCTGTAGGGTAAATAAAAAACAAATTATATGCTCTAAACCTAGTGATTTTGAATGCATTTGAAATAAAATCAGTCTAGTACGCCGGAAATGTTCTTGGGTTTGAAAAAGAGCGTACAATTGCTCAAATTTGATCGTCTGTCGTATACATTATCTACTTTCATAACAGTTCTCCAGAAAGATGCAACAAGTGGTATCCATTCTATTTAAAAAAGTCGGGTGGGGTGATCTTTCATGGGTGTGTAAAAAATATTTTTCATTCCCACCCTGTATATACTGCAGTGATGTTAATTCGATTATAAGAAAATTTATTCTGAAATATTGATATCGTAAACCCAGAACCAATCAAAATTATTCAGTGAACAAGGTCATGTTGGAAACAGAATTGAAATAAAGGTCATTTCACTTGATCGCCCCTTTCTGAGTTGTTTGAAATTTCCGCGTTGATAGTGCTTGTAGAGCCATCTTTGGAGTGGTACCCTTCAACTGTACGTAAACTTAATTCAATTCAGTTTTTGTTCGATATGGCCCTGTCTTGACTTCTTCAAAAGTTAACAAAGGCGCGAAAGTACGCCCACACTGTATGCTGATAAAATGAGGAAGTTGGGCTGGTATCAATTCGTTTTATCCGTTAAACATACAAGAGATAAAAGATAAAACAATTTTAATGGGCGTTTGAATTTTTAATCAAATAATCATGGAATATATTTTTGTGAATTGATACATTAATTTGAAATTTGACTTCAATGTTAATCAATACTGGGGAACTGTTAGTATATTTTTGTATAATTAAATGCTCATCCATAATAAACAGAATAACAATGGACTAATGATGCGAGCCAAATGGTTAATTTGCATTATTGGCGACCACTGACACGTAAACTAATTTATGCAACACGGTCAAACAGTGATATCTACGTTATTATTGTTCGTTCGTCATCAGATTTGTTGAAATTATGAAAGGATAATGTTTTTATTCGTTCCTCGCTTAGATGGGCATTTTACTTCAGTGAAACTGGTGAAAAAGTTCAAGAACTATTCTTTTCCGAACCTAACCCAGGTAGCACCTCATGTTGGCTGAATCTTGTTTTCATTTTAGTTCGAAAGTATGAATAGGACATTCATAAAATCTGTTGTGGAATCATCTGCGACTGAAAGACAAACTTTAGTCGCCATTTTCCATCGTTCAAGATAACCTCTTGGGAGGTATCCATGTTGAAAAGGGGAACATTCTCCATGAAAATTGAAAAATGTTATTTATTTGTAATATCTAACAGAAAACAACTACTTCCCCGGCACAAGCCACGCTGGACATTGAACTACATCTGAAGAGCTTGGCAAAGCGAAATAGATTTTCGTCGACCAAGATGTATTGGGGAATAAATGCGAGAGAAGCGAACCTTGCTTCAATGATATTTTTTAATAACATTCTCCTTATCTAATTTATTCAATGATTTTATCAATGAAAACTAGAGAGAATTAAAAAAATCAGTTATCTGAATGAAAATGCGAATTTTCACTTTCAGATTTTTTCTTTCCTTTTCAGTTAGAGTCTTTTCACAATATCTATCAGATGTAGTTCAATGTCCAGCGTGGCTTGTGCCGGGGAAGTAGTTGTTTTCTGTTAGATATTACAAATAAATCACTTCTTGTAGACTTCTTTGAACAGTTGATCAAGTGACAAAGTTTCAATAATTTCTCAATGGCTTGCATGAAGCTTGAAGCTATATTTTAGGAGTGAACGGTATTACCTTGTTAGAGTGGGGGATGTTTCCGATGAACGTGACGTCAGATGTATATGTTCAAATGTGATATTTTTATGAATGAAATATAGTGGCCCTAGTGGTTGTTTTAGTTTAATTTTCGTAAATATAAAGTGGACCATGAGCTAAAGTTTGGTAACAAGTAAGTTTGGTAAGAAGTATTAGCAAAATTACTGATACTTTGTACTTTGTTTCAGCAATAGCAAAGGATAGGATCGACGAACTTTTTTGCTTTTCTCCAACAGAATATTGAATTGAAATTTACAAGTTGATGTACTCTGAACAAACAAATTCAGAACGAATAAGTAGCTTGAATTTCGACTAAACTAATAATAACCGCCATATCTTCCATTAGCATTTTTAATTAAATGTTCTATCGAACTCGGATAGTTTTTAAGTTAAAAATTGAATTAGTATCGCCAAGTCCCAAAACTTATCATGAAGAAATACAAATGAGGTTTTGTAGGTTGTATATATAAAACATTTGAAAAATGGCAGATATCTGAACACAAACCTCAGAGTTCTTTGGGGAGATCGTTAAGTAACGATAGTCGTTGCCGACCGTTTCACTCTTTTTTGACTCCTGTCTCACTCCTGACTCACAATTCGTGTAGGCTATTATGCCAAATAACTGTTTGGATATAACTATTTCCCTGGCTAATACCGCGACAAGTATTGAGTTATATCAAACGCCATGTACCTCATTGTAGTGAATTCAATTGTGAGTTCTACCTGTGACCGCAAATTGCAGAATTTTGTTCAACTCGGACAGGGAGACCACTTGCGTACTAGCTTCGAGGTTTTGGCTCTCATCGGTGCGTCACAACACCCCCTGTCTGAATTATCACATCTGTTTGATTTCTCTGGTCTCACTCACATGAAATGACAAAGCACGAAGCACTTCGATACTCTGCTTTAAGAGGTTTTGTCAACCGACGCGGTATCAGCCAGGGGAGAAGTTGCTTTCATATAGGTATTTGCCGTGATAGGCTACATTTACTGTAGGTGGATGGAAGTAAAAGAGGGTGAAACACCGGTTGGCAACGACTATCGTTATTTGAAAATTGTGTTTATGTAAAATTGTCTACATTGATTAAAAGTGACCAACTCCGTAAACTCAGTACTTTCATGAGAATTGTGCTGGAGTAGGTATTATGTTTACAAGGCAGATATAATAGTTATTTGTTTTACTAGGCATAAAAGCACAAGATTTAATGACGCGGCTGGTGTTTCATAGCCGAGCGTAGCTTTTCTGCCGTGTGAAACATAATTTTTTATTCAAATTTGTTCCAATTCCACGCAAAATCGACTTTTTCATATTTAAATTGCGTTTCATTATCAATATCCAAATAACTAAATTATTTCATCAAAGGTAACTGGGCCCTGCGTTACTATGTTTACCGCTGATGACGTTTGTTGAATTTGTTTGTTTACTGTTTACTTCGTCATTGTCAATTTTGAAAAGTTGTCATGTTAGAAATGGATTTACTGCAAAGTGAGGATGAATTGATGCAATTAACACCACCTGAGATAAGAGACCAGGCGCGAGATGTGAAATTTAACCTTTTACCGGAAAAATCAAGAACTGTATATGAACTCACATACAGCAGATTCATGGAATATAGACAGAAGAAAAATATAGGATCTTTCAAAGAAAATGAAGCCTTCAACCTTATGGTCTACCTATTCGATGTTGAAAGCTACCCTGAACATAAAAAATAACATTGATTTGGCAAAAAACCTGAAGTTACGGGGTTTTTTGAAACGCCAGTCAGACGGTTTCCATGCAAAAAAATCAAAGAGAAGAAATCGAGAATCAGATGCCCCAGATGAACTGTATTTGTGTACGAAGGTAGGAATATATTGAAAATGATCTATTATGGATTAAAGAACTAATTTTCAATTTATATTTTAGGTTGTACTTATTGTTGCAGTCGCTGGGGCTTGTAGATGTGATGAGCTTTTGCAAATGAAAACAGATGATATAAATGATATAGGCGACAAATTGCTAATTATGCTACCAAATACTAAGACCAAAAGATCAAGATCTTTTGTAGTAACGGAATATTTAAGCGTTTACAGAAAATATGCAGCCTCCAGACCCTCGAATTTAAATAATCGGCGTGTCTTCTATAAGTATGCGAACGGTAAAGCACATCAGCAATTCATTGGCATTCACAAATTCGGTAAAATGCCAGAAGAAATTGCTACTTTTCTGAGACTATCCCATGCGAAAGAGTATACCGAGCACTGCTTTCGCAGAACTTCGGCCACGTTGCTGGTGCATTCTGGTGGGGACATCACAATGTTGAAGCAACATGGAGGATGGAAGTCTTCCGCTGTGGCGGAGGGCTATATTGAGGACTCGCTAGCCAATAAGTCGAACATCGGCAATAAAATATTTTCTGGCGTTTCCGGAGTATCAAGTGTTGATACTGAAGTTGTTAATTTTACTGGAAAGGAGGGAAGTGGACAGAGTTCAATTGTATTAAATAATTGTTCACAATTCACCATAAATATATCTAATAAATAAAAATTTCGTGTTGTAGTTTGTAGTTTTAATGCAATAAAACCAGTTTATTATCATCAGCATCATTTTGAGTTTTCTTAATGTCATTGTCAATTTTAATAACCAGTTTGATTTAAATTATTACTTGGAAGGTTGCCTAGCAACGAACTTTTTCTGCCTAAGCAGTAAAAGTGGACTTTTTCTGCCTAGGCATTAAAAGTACAACTTCTAAGCCTGCCAAGTGTCATTAAAAGGCCGCTTTTAATGTCATTTCGAGAAAAACACTATTACTTCCAGTATGAAGGATTATTTGATCAAATCTTTAGCGGTGGTTATCAAGGATCTTTCATCAGAAAATTCAGTAGAGTAGTTTATAGTTTTCTTAAGAGTCAGATCCAAAGTTTTACATCTCGCTATATCGGTAGGAGTTCTAAGGATACCAGTAAGAGGGTCTGCACGATGATGTCAACAATTCATCGGAGAAGCCAGATCTGATATCAACAAACATTTATAAAAATGCTGCTGATCAACTCCAATCTACTTTGAAATGTACATATTTTGGTCACTATTCAGGTAACCTTTGATCCATTTTGATAGTATTTCTCACTACCGATACCACGAAAAACAGGTCCAGTAATACTTTCGCAATGTTTGGATTCATTCACTAAGGAAGAAAATTTGAAGGTGAAGTGAAACTAAATTGTTCGAAATACGAAAAGACAAGAAATTTCACCGAATCAATATTTCCCAAAATTTTTGTGATCCTACTGAAAATTTCACATCTCGCTTTTTCAGCTGATAAAAAACTTGATTTCTGTTTAGTTCCTATGGCAATAAAAAAAATCCGGAAATTTGTACCCTCCAGGGTACCCTGGGAGAAAATAATAAGTGGAAAATTTTCTGGCAAATATTTGACTTGTGACAGTTGAAATTTCGCTTTCAAGTACGAATGAAATTTAATTTTCCATATTAAAGGAGATAATATTTCATAAGACTCAAAAAATTTTATTTACAATTTGGTCTGAAGAGTCAACTGAAAATCTGAATAATCACCTATATGAAGGTGATAAAAAAGCTTTGGTTGGAAAACAAAATTATGAAAACTCTTTTTGTTCAAGCCTCAGAGTAATAAAAGACATAGAGATGACCTGCCTATACCTACACATATACCTGTTTTGAAGTGAACATGAACTATCCTTTTCTATACAGTTTGTGGGCGAGGGAGGGGACGGGTGGTGGAATATTATCGACAGTTTGTTTACATTTAGAGTAAGAAGGACCCTAATACAAACGAAGAATGACAACTTGGTCCAAATGAAATGAGCGGGCATACACGAAACTACCCGAATGAATACGGACTTAACATGTATAAGACCCTCGCTTGTAAACAAACAAAGTTATGTTGACTTCAAGACAAGGATGGGAAAGGTATGTCTATGGTCTTTTATCACTCTAACGTTTAAGCCCATAACCTCAGTCTACTCTATGGATTGAGGAGGCGACCGCCCCCTCTCCCCCCCTGTATCCACCCCTGAGTTAGGATGGAAGCTTGGTTCATAGAGTAATATAATGCACTAGCCTCTACCGCCCGGTTCAGCGAGCGTAAAGTGACACTTCACCGCCCGCTGGCGCATTATGGCTCGCGGTCCCTAAAGTAGACAAAATTCTCAAATTATCTATATTCACACATCATTTCATACAAGATCTAACACGAATTAGAATTATTTCAGTTCAATAGACAAATACTCTTCCTAACATCTCTTCATAATCGACATTTGTTCAACATGTGATGGCATCATCCACGCCACAGGCCATAAACGCCTACTTTGCGCCCTTGATACATAATTAACTATTATTATTGAAAAACGTTGAAGATATTCGAGGTGGTAATACTCAAAATGGCTTCTCGTTGTATATATTCACCCTAAAACTTCCGTCTTGACGATTCATCTGTCAAAGAAAGAAGCTGTTAATCCCCAAACTCTCGTATCAATGCTGGAAAAATCGGTATCGGAAAAGACATACAATCTAATTCAACATCTGTCTGGTGAACACACAGAACTCGTGGTGAACATCGAACACACACATCAGTTGGGCCGTTTTGCCCGTTTTACGTCGTGGAGCTGCATTAGTAAAAGCTCAGTAGGTTGTGCATTATTTAGTCTGCTCTAGAACTTTCCATCAAAGTTAACGAGCCGCGAAATTCGACGAATCTCTGGGCAACGCCGAACGAAGATGCTGATACATTGTTCAAATAAGAGGAGAAACATTGCCGGTCGCCATGAAAAATGAAAATAGGATTACTGGCTCTCGGCAGAGCCGTAGCCAGAGGCGTTACTGAAATGTCCCGTGTTGTCAAAAAATGCAATAAATTAACAGCGTGATGGTGTTTGGTTTTACTGAGTCAGACTATAAAATATCTGACATGGAAAAACAATTGTGAAATATCTAACATGATAGCCTACTACAGAAGCAAACAAAATTTGATAGTCAAAATATTTTATTAATCAATGGCTCATTACACTTCAACTTTTTCTACCCTTGCACTCTGGTCAATATTCAGACATTTGGGGATCCATTTTGCAGACATTTTCCTCATGTCCAAATGACGTGAACTATTTGATGGACGCGTTTGAGTGAAATATTCATTGCCTCAGATATTCGTTTTAGACTAATTAGACGGATTAAATCATTCAATACTTTTTCCAATCAACTCTATCTTTAGTAATTTCATTTGAAATGATAGTGTACCATTAGTCAATGTACGCCTATGGATGTTGTAATGGGCAACGATCGGAATATTATTGTTAAATGGACAGTGAAATAAATGTGATGAATAACGCGAAGTATACTTCTCATATTCTCACTGTTCGAATGTGCGAGTTCAAATCTATTAGAATTAATGACGTGTGAAATTTGATATTCTAATGTGCGAATTTTTGTGTTAGGTGAATTGGATGTAATTCAAAATATCATGTTACCACATGAAATGATAACCGGTTAGAATTCGAATCCCTTATGGTAACATCTGGTGTTCCTCGAGGAGTTCAAGTGGAGCCACTATTGTTCATCATTTATATCATCAACATCATATATTGCTTCAAACGGTGTAGCAGTAGTCTGTTCTACGCTGATAATTCAAAAAGGTATCGCAATATATAGAAGCCTTAGTCGACTACCTCAGAATTCATTTACAGATAAGAAAAATACTGTTCGGAAAATCTGATCTTTCTGAACATTTAAAACTTTGAATACCCAGCCTTGTAATCTGTCCGCTTACGGCATCTCAGGTTGAGTTATTGAAACTCTTAGATTTCGCATCCACCTATTCAGACAACACCATCGCATAGAATACTCCGTTTTTGAGAAATCAATAGTAGATGGGCCAATTCGCACAACATGCTTTTTGGACAAAACAAGTGGACTTGAAAAAACAGGCACGACCGTTTGAGCATGTTTCAGGTAGCACAGAGACATCTGAAGAGCTCCAGAAAAGATTCATCTGCAATAAAGGATAATACCGAGGCAGCTGAACCCAGCCGCTGTCCAAAGCAGTACAGGGTGAGCAGTTCTTCGGCCAACCGTCAAATGACATAGGTATAGTGACGAAATATAGGTAATTACGTTAATTACTCACTGATTTATGTTAACCCGTCCTTGTACCATGTTGAATTAGTCGCCGCTTATTATTATTTTCTTCCGTCGTTGTAAGATGAGATTTTAGGTAGTATACATTAATATAGTGTAGGAGTAATGATATTTTTTGGTTTAATAATAAAGCTCAAAGGCGTTATTGAGCAATATTGATTATTCCTTCCTCATATAATTGAAATGGATTTAATTTTGAGTATTCCAACCCTGCAAGTACCCAGGATTCGAACCTAGGAACGGCAAGTAAAATATGCCTTACTGGCCACAGTGCTTTAGGTAAATACCATAGTGACCCCTGGGGTATTCTTTTCTTCATTAAAGCTGCCCGGAGAACAAGGAGCTTACCACTGCGAAAGTTGACGCCCGAGCTTTCAAGCAACATGGACTCGGCGACAAAGTGACCCGTAACGTAAATGTAACCAAATAAATGTTAGTTATGTAATAAATGATACAGATCTGAAAAGTGTACGTTATAATATAAAGGACATACGGAAGCATCTTGATGAAAAATTGTCCTTCAAACAACACATCAAAATAGATAGATGACTTGCTCAACCAATACAATGGTCGACTTCATAAACAGTAAATCCGAAGGTACCTATCTTCATATACTATGCTTTTCATTCGAGAAAGCAACAAGGCTGACAACACACCGAAAAATCAAAAACGCCTTGAAGCAAAACGTTTTTGAGAAATGAAGGCTGACCACACATCGATAAATCAAAAACGCAAAACGGTTTCATGCAAAACGTTTTACTGTACAGCAAAACAGTGCAAATAGAGTAGGCGCTTCAACGTGTTTACAACGAGGTTTTTAACAAACGTAAACGCTTTCATTCAAAACTTTTTTTAGCAAAACAAAACATTTTGAAATACACGAATCAAAATAATTAAAGAGGCTGAAGGTGTTTCCCTGGTTTGCCGTACCAGTGTGTGTCACTTCATATGATCCGTGGAGGAAAAACAACTTTTTCCTAAATTAGTCAAAAAACGTTTTTGATTTATCGGTGTGTCGCCAGCCTAGGTCTCAGTTTTCAACTTCTTCTGAAGTACACAACATTGACAAAATGGCAATTAACTTGCATTTTGCCGTATACTCGTTGAGAAAATTCCAAAAGTTGTGCAAACTTGGATTAGTATTGAATATATTATTTCATATCACGAATCAAGTTGGCAACTAATTCAAGAATACGAAACATTTTTTTTTTATCCAAAACCGATGTTTTTCTGATATAGGTACTATAAGAGAAAATTCCAAGTTCTGCAAACTTGGCAAATACATGGGAAAAATATTCCGAACAGCTGTGGAGATTTGCAACCTTTTACGTTGACCGGAACATATATTTTTTTAATTCGTTATCATTTGTTTTATCAAGGTGGTCTCGAAATGATTACAAAAGTTTTGAAACTTTGTTGCAAATTTTGAAAATATATATTTTGATGAAGTCACAAATTTGCAACCTTGTAATTTTCAAAAATCTAATTTGTAAATTAATTAGATTTTTCAAAATTGCATGAAGTTCCGGATCGTGTATAAGGTTGCAAATTTATGGAGGCATCAGAATGGATGTTTTCAAAATTTGCAACAAAGTTGTAAAACTTTTGCAAATATTTCGAGACCACCTTGATCAAAGAAATGACCACGAATTGAGAAAATATATGTTCCAGTCAACGTAAAAGCTTGCAAGTCTACACAACAATTCGGAATTTTCCGATGTATCTGTCAAGTTTGCAGAACTTTTGGAATTTTTTCTTATGGTATATCAAAGAAAAAAAAATGTTCCGTACAATTGAATTGGTTGAAAACTTGATTCGCGATATGGAATAATATATTTAATGCTATTCCAAGTTTGCAGAAGAGTATACAACAAAATTTGATATTTATTGCTTTTTCGATGTACCATGCACTTGACCAAAGTTTGAGTTATTGTTAAATTTTCGATTTTTCATGTCTATCTCTACTGGCCTATATCTACTATTGGGTGTAGATTCGCAGCATAATCATGAACATCATAATCCAATTTGTATGACCCTTCCTATACATCAAATAAAATTGCCTTTCCTGTATTCATCCACTGAAAATATAAAATAAAATAGGTTTCATTCAACATATTCCCACGTGCAAATAAAAAATAACCTTACATAACGAGTTTTTTTTTCAGACTGTATGTCGTCAATACCATCAATTATATCTTAATCGTAATGAATGAATAACAAACAACTCATTGGATGATAATCGAACAAAAAAAGTTTTTTTTTTTTCGATAAAATTATAATAATAGTTTTTTTTCAAGTCCACACGTGTTTCAATGTTTTTAATGTTTTTCACATCCAACGTTAGGCTGGTTAACTGTAGGTTCTGTAGTTGTCTTATTGATACGATCGACACTTTGCTATTTCTCCACTGTCTAGGTTCAAGCAATACTCTGTATGATGGTTACTTTTTTTTCTTTTTCTTCTCAGAAGTTTTTTTTTAATATTATATTTTTGTTTCTATAAGGAATACTGTACTACCAAACTTTTTGTTGTACATACGCACGGCTATTATTATTATTTGCCGTGGCGCTCCGGGGCGACTTACTGATTTTTAGTGGCGTATTCTCTTTTCAGCTGCAGAAAAACCCGGAAAACCCACAGCACCACCTCGGGTGGCCGGCGTGCACTACAAGCTAAAACTAGACGAGATTGGCATCTGGACAACACACCAACAGTAACCCATTGAATTTCAAAAAAATTCAAATAAAATTTTTGGCGGTCACGACTATTTTCAACATTTTGCAGATCGAATTTCTATTGTTGAAAATATACAAAATTTACCCTTCCTTTCAATCAAAACACACACGCCCTATTTACTTGTTTTAAGTACTTTACACCGGAAAAAACTATTATTTTCTGGAAAAATTCACCCTTCTTCAAAACGTACACAAATCATAGGACTTTCATTGTTCAACATTGAGTGTCTGGCCGTTTTTATTTGTGCAATGTTGGCAACGCCATTGTGATTGTATGATTTGTTAATCATAATCGCGTCCATATATATAAAGCAGAGACAGATCGCCAACCTTTCTGCGGTGTTCCAGAGAAGTGAGCGAGCTTGTAAACGAAGCATCACCGACGAGACGATAGTTTTTTCTGATAGAATTTAAAAGTTTGTGTGTTTAGGTGCTGCACTCTATGTGCCGAGCATTGGAAAGGAATATTTCATTAGTATGGATAATCTCCTGACATAACTACGCTGGTCACTGTGAGATCAATCTTTCTGAAAAAAAAAAACAGTTGGATTTTGTTCGCATTGAAATCTACCAGCTGCGAGTTCTTCATTCTATGAAAGGTAAAGAAGAGTGAAAAAGTAAGATTGTTGCTGCTGGAATGGATCCCTGCGGAGCACCAGCATTTATTCGTAGGGTGTCGGATGATACTGTTGGTCAGGTAGCGGAGTGGTTAAGAGCGTCGAGTTCAAAGCCATTAGCTGCCCATAGACGAAACGATCTAGTCGGCCGACGGTGTCGACCGACCAGATCTGATATACCAGGACCGCCGACTTGGTCTGTGAGCGATCTGATTTGTCGTGTCTACACACGACCATACTTAGTCCGCGAGTTGTCAAAGGATCGGTTCCTGCACCTACGCTGCCCTCAAATTAGTTGGTAGATATTTGAAAGTTCGACATACTGGGTAGTGCGACTCCGTATTTTAAGCTGGTCTAAAATACAGTCGGTGTAATATATGTTTACAAAATGGACAAAAAAATTGCTCTCATGGGTTTATGTATTTTAAAAATCTGTCAAAAGGACAATAGAAGAAAGAAAAGAACGAAATGGGTCAAGAAATGGCTTTCAGAACGAGGAAAATATGGTCATATGTCTTTAGTACGGGAATTCAGACAAACCGAACAAGATGATTTAAAGAATTACTTAAGAATGAGAGGTCCAATTTTTGCTTTTTAAAAATTGTATCAAATCTTCATATGCTTCTCTTTTTAAATTCTTATTTATATAATCTGGGTCTTTAATTTTCCACAAACATGGCCGTTCCCTATATAATTCTATAAACTCTTGTCTTTTGTCCACTCCATTGCACCCCAAAATTCAAACCAACATCAAACAGACGCGCTCAACGACTGGCACCTTTCGTTAGTTGCAAGTACAAAATTTGACTTGTAGCGACCTGATCCTTCACCGATGACATATGTCACCGACCAGATCCGTCGTTCAGCACTAACGTGCGTTCCCAATGTGCCAAATTAGACAGACACTGTCTGTCACATACCACGTCGCGCAAAATATCGCTTCGTGTGTGGGAGCCTATTGATGCTGCTGATCGTGTAGGTTCAAATTCTAGCGACAACAGATATTTTCTTATGGCTCGAGAAAAGTCTAGGAATCGCACAAGTTTCGACTTTTTAGGGCTGTCTTTCGTAAGAGGACGACAGCCGGTTAAAGAAAAAAAAATTTCAAACAATTTTAAAAATTTTAACAATATTCTAACGACCACCACGTGGAGGGATCTGTCTGAGAGAAAACTAGTTAGCAAGAAACACAACTGGGGGGCAAGCCATAAGGTTAAAGGCTTGGAAATGAGTCCTTGGTGCCAAACGCGATCAAAAGCATTGAAGATTTCTAATGTTTTGTACAGTCCTGACCATCATGTCGAACAACCAACAGAACTACGAACCGAATGGCGAAAAGAAAACTAATTTGGATGGGGCTACGAATGCATTTTTGCAAACAGTTTCGCAAATCCTAGCCGTTCGGCCGTTCGGTTTCTCTCCGAAAGGCGAGTATTCATACAGCGAACGAACGCGAACGAAACAAATTCGTTCGGTTAATGTGGACGTCACGGAAAACAAGACCGAACACGTTTGTTCGCCTTCGCTAGAGTTCGCTCGACAGGCGGTACATCAAAAGAAATATGTGACTAATTCCTTTGACCTGAGTTTTACTGTTTTAGTGAGTACGGCTTGACAGCAGCATTCGGTTGTTTCATTGAATCCATATTTCTTGCAAAGCAGAGTTGCATTTATTTTATATCAAGTGCGGTATTATTGAACTAATCATTCGAAATTAGTGATGGAGTGGAGTAATTCGTTTCCTTCTCTGCCTTAAAAGCTGATTATCGGATGCTTCACTTATAATAATATACTTGCAATTATTAGATCCTGCTGAGACGCCATTTTTTCTTTAGCAGACAAAACAACATACACCCGCGAACATAAACGAATGACTGTGAAAGCATTCCTTTATTCGTATGTGGACACAATGCCAATTTTTGAGCAAACCCCGAACGAATTTGGGCGAATTTCCTTCGCCTTCTTTCGCTGTATGAATAGGTGCCTGAAGGATATGCTCGCGAATGTGTTCGCAGGTTTGGATGGATCAAAACAAAACGACGAACAGACCATTGCTGGTGAGCCTCAGTCCAGTGAATTTGTCAGTTTGCTTCCTGTTTTTTTGACTGTTTGTTGTGTCTATACAATGGAGTGGACATAAGAAAAACTACTGGAAATAATGAATGTTTATCAAGTTGGAAATTTTTGTAATGCCCACTTACAGCTTGAAACTTTATTTCTCCTTGAAAGAACAAAAAAATTTGGCACCGGCAAAGGAAAGTTAAACGCAATAATGTCTATGTGCACATGTGTTGGTTTTTGTAAACCATAATGGAAGGAAATTATTTTAAAACTGGCTAGTTTATGAAAAGAATGGGTGTGCGTGTTTTAGTAGTTACAGGTTATATGAAAGCAAAACACTTTGATACATACGACAAAAATAATAGTGACCCATTTGAAATAAATAAATAAATAAATAGGGGTTTATTTCCAAAGTTAAGAATTACTTTGCACAATGTATGACATGCCAACTAACATCATTAATACATTCTTCTTGACCCAGGGGGGGTCAGGGGAGGATGGATAGATGGACGCAGAAGTAGCGATCCTTTCTGCTCTCGGCGAAGAGAGCAGGGGGACTCTGCCAGGTCGAGCCTAGAGCCCCCGAGAGAGGACGCCGTTGCCCGACCGCGGTGATGGTAACGCAAAGCCGGGCATTTCATGAAATTGTGGTACTGTTCGGTGAGACTCACGCCTCCTGCAAAGCTAATGCGTGTAGTTTATTGCATTCAATGTAAACAATGCTTGTAGTTAGTTTGTGAGGCTGTTTGTTTCAATGATAACCCCGGAAAAGGCTGTGGCAAAAAACCGGGTTAAGGTACTTCGCGTTTTAGGTATTCCTTTCGTCTTGGTTCTCTACGGAACCGGTTCTTCCCTTCGCTCCTGGAAGATATCCAGCGCTTGATAGATGAGCCCCCCGTGTTTGCCGGGTTCATTATCGTACACCCTGAGCTTGGTAATATCCTTGGTGAGAAGACTTTTATAGATGTGGTATTTATACAACTTGTATGACATTACGTATATATGTCGGAACTGAGTCGACGCCTGCAAGCTCCCTTAAAGTCTCCAATCGAAGGTATCTTCTACTGTTAGTAATAACACGACCCATTTGAAATGGAAGCATCTTTATAAAACCGATTGGAATTGGTTTTTTTCGTCATGTAGATATATAAAAAGTTCAGTTGAACACTGGGCTTTTTCAATCACTACCTGATACAAAAAAATCAATCCACTCGGTTGAAAAATATATTATGTTTTATGAGGGTGCGCTTTCATTTTAAATGTACTGAGGTTTTGTCAACCCTTTTTATTTGAAAATCAGTCATCTCGTGAAATGCTTTATGTGTAAGTAATCCAACTTTAATAATCGATTACTTTCCGGCATCGATATAATTTTTGAATCCGTATTCCTTTTCGGGGGCCCATTTGTCCTTATTTAATATTTTACATATGGGGAAAAACGCACGAATGCTATCAGCAAGTCCGTATCCATATTTTATTCGAGCCTACGTTAATATGCACTTCCGATAGCTTCCCCACAAACAGTTTGAGCACTTGGGAACCCAACGAATACCGCAAACAGCGCGAGCATCTTGAACGCAAATAACATTTGCTCGTCTTTTTCGCTCATGCGCGCTCTGCTTGTTCCGTTCGTTCCGGCTGAAATGTTCAATTCAGGACGCAGCCTAATGCAACGGCAAGAGTTTCACCATATTTTTCGATAGATTGTAGCCATATATGTGAGATGTAAGCAAGCGGATCACTAGTTGATCTCTATAACGCCAGAAACCATACTGATCATTGACAATTCCACAGCGTTCAAGATATTTCATGAGGTCGATGTTTATGAGGCGCCGTTCGGGTAAAAAGTGTTTTTGCAAATATAAATAATTTATGTCAATATATTTATTAATTGTAGCAATATATATTATTTTGCGTGCCGATATATTCATTTTCGGTCAAACACAATATATTTACATTTCAAGTGTTACTAATATACAAAAACGTGGTCTCATATATTTATAAATTTGAAGTTTTATGTCGTCGAAAGATGGCGCAATCGACGCGATTAGTGACACGTTCGAGCATATGGCAACATGGGAACGAAGCAAAGTCATTGGTACAGAAATCGCCGAATAGATGGCGGCAGTATAATATTTCAGATTGGGTCATTTCATCCTAGAGGGCCTTCGTTTGACCCACACATAGGGTCACTGAATTTAGAAGGTCGTGCCGTTCAATTAAGTGCCCAAGGCCAATTGTAAATTAGAAAACTACAGAATTACAAAACTGCCTGTGCTACTGCTATCTGTTAGCCACTTTATGTACTAATGACTGCCTAGTTGCCATGTTGCCACATGCTCGATCTTGGACAAATCGCGTCGGTTGCGCCATCTCTTGACGACATAAAATAGATCGAATTTATAAATATATGGGAATTAACGTTTTTATATATTTGTAATGCTTGGAAAGTAAATATATTGTGTTTTATCGAAAATAAATATATCGGAAAGCAAAATGAAAATATTTGCTACAACTAATAAATATATTGACACAAAATATTTGCAAAAACACTTTTTACCCGAACGGCGCCTCATAGATGTTGGTCGCTTTGTCGAGGTTCTTCGGAAAAACAGATAGCAATGGGATAGATCTGTTGTTGCTAGGTAGGGTCTTTTTCTCTTTTTTGGTGACTGGTTGTACCCTTGGAGTTTTCAGGAAAAAATCTCAGAATAAAATATGCGTTGAATGACCTACAAAGAACAGGTGTTGGTTAGGAAAAACTTTTCTTGGGAACGATCGGCAGAATTTCGTCAGATCCATTGGTGTTGTTGATGTTACGACCCAGCAAAATGCCTTCGATGATTCGTTGGCAGGAGATAATCTCAGGCATATGAGAGTCAATGGGAGTAATGTTTCGAAATTGTTTTCACAATAAATCCAATGTAGAATTTCCAGCAAACATGTTGGAAAAATGTTGCATTCTTCCTGGGCGTTCGTTGCTAGTGTTCCATCTTCCTTGGTTTGAGGAGGAAATGAGCTGGAAGTCAAATGTCTTCCCTCTTCTTCGACAAATGACTAAAACAAGCGGCACTCATTAGGACACTCAACGAGCCTTCATCGTATCTTGGCATTGTAAGCCTCTCCCGAGAGTTCGATTGTTTCCTGGAACATGCTTTCAACATTCCGATCTGATCTTAGTGCCCTGATTTTTCAACAATCGACGGTATACTGCCTGAAAGCGAAAGCTCTGGAGAAGCTTCTGCTTAAACAAAGTTTATTAAATAATGTTCTCCTTGACTTGATTTGTATTCATACATGTTTGCATGCCCAGCATTATGGTATCAGAAATTGTCTCTGCGCATTGTGTTGGAACTCCAAAAAAGAAACCACTCTTTCCCATGAAAAAAATCATGCGGAGATCATTCCAATCGGACGACTTGTAGTGCTGTATGAGACGGGGCAGTAATCTTCTGCTTTATGGTGTAGAAAAAAAGTAAAGGGTGGAGATGAGGTTGTGTTCGGAGTTCACAACTTCTCTACTGTATGGATCAGGATTGTTGGTAAGAAAAAGATCAAGTCATACTGGTTTCTGACATCGGGAATGTATGTGGGCGGCTCGACCAGTTGTTCTGGAATATACGTGAAAGCGAAGGCTTTTGCTTGATGACCTGCCTCGTTTGTTATATCGGAAACCTGGAGCCAGGTAGAGTTGTATACATTGAAATCTATTATGATAATTTCAGCTGTTGGATGGGTTTGCTGGATAAAGTGTAATTCGAGTGATGGAAAATGAAAGAAGTTGGTTTATTGGGAGATGAGGAAGACAGAGGAATAAGGTCTGTTTGGTATTAGCCAGACTGAACGTCAAAGTCTTTCGGCTTCAAACTGTTTTCGCTTTGGCATGATAAGTTAGTCTTAGAGTAAAGATAAACACTACCTGAATCTGAACCGAGAATGAAATGCCAGTACAAAGCATGTGGACTTTGTTGGTGGAGGAGTTTTCTTGTGTTTCTGTTGAAGCCAGAATATCAGATTTTTCTGCCCTTAGGCGATGGTAGATGTCATTGATGTTCTTGGTCCACGAGTACCTCTCGCCTGGAAATCCGAACTGAGAGGTATTTTGATTACGGAGTATTTCACTCGAGAAGACTTCATCGTCATTCCTGTTTGAGTAGGACCTGAAAATGAAAGGGGCCTATCCATCTTTCCGGAAATGTTGGATTCAGCCATTTTTCAACCCCTCTAGCGTTATAAATGCTGGCTCCATCTAGTTGAAAATTACATGCCAAGTCCAGTTTGTAAGGGCAATCCATTTAAAACTTCAATCACTCCGCATTTAGGGTTCACGTTGAGTTTTCGTGAGTATTGTTTCCTACAACAGATAACCCAGTTTACATTTTTGGTGGCCCAACACCGAATAATATTTTCCCCAAAATGTTATTGTCACTGAGCAAGAAATCTTTTTTTGAACGAGTTTCCAACATCAAGAGAAAGTTCAACAATAGGACCACGAATGTCACTCATAGAGAAGACAGCCTTTAGAGCATTCATCCAGAAATCAGTGCGAAATGTTAGGTCGAATAGGAGAAGTAATGAATAAAGTTCGCAGTTCCATGACGAGAATTGAATGGAGAAAATTGATTTACGTTAATGGAAATTGCAAATAACAATACAAGGCGGTTCATTCACGATTTTGGTATAGTTACAACCTTAGTTGAACGAATAATGAAGAAGAAAGTAATTATTATTTGGTGTTTCAACTTCATCACAAATTGCTCGAATACGAATTCGTGAAGAGAGTTGATTGGTGAAAAAGCGAATATAGTCAACGAAGATTGCAATTACTGAACGATATGACGATTTCTGATAAACACACCTTACTATTCAGATATCAAAACCAAGTGAACAGTTTTCCATTAGGTAAATCGGCACAAACTATGTGATTCTATTGTTGTATAATAATTAAATGCTAATAATAATAATAATAATAATAATAATTTTTGCTCATATACTAGTTTTTAATTGACTAACATAATTTTCTATTATTTTCAAGGCTGGGTTGCAATCTATTCAAAGAAACTTTTCAAATTGTCACTGGCTAATGGCCCAGATAGAAGATGAGATTGGAAAATAAAACAAAAATAAATGAAGCGAAGTTTTGTATAAAAGTGTATGAATTCTCTTTATTGCAAAGCGCTTTCGACTTTCGTGATCTTCAGTGCTTCATGTCAGGCAACAGGAAGTTTCAAGTATGTAAAAAACATTGCTTAAAATTACAATATCATGTTATACTGCATACTCAGACCATGTGGCAAATGGTCTGAGTTCTAACATGTTTTTCGTTAGTTCTTATGCAATATAACATGATATTGTAATTTTAAACAATGTTTTTTACATATTTGAAACTTCCTGTTGCCTGACATGAAGCACTGAAGATGACGAAAGTCGAAAGCGCTTTGCAATAAAGAGAATTTATACACTTTTATACAAAACTTTGCTTCATTTATTCAAACAAGTGTATTCAGCTTCACGCATTTATTCAATAAAACAAAAAACTTGGCAAAAATCGTTTATTATACCAAAATTATGAACGTCGGAATAAACCAGTTTTAAATGTAATTACTCTGATTAGGACTTCGCGAGACCAAGACCAAGACTGATCAGTCTTGGTCTTGGCCTCAAAAAATAAATGTAGTCTGGTATTGGTCTTGATGTTTGAAACCCAAGACGAGACTGGCTAGAAATTTGAATTATTCAATTCAATTGTCATAAAAACAAACGAAAATAGGTCTAGAATATTAATAAAATATTTAACCAAGAATTCAAGTAGGTAAGCATATGCATCAATATATAGGATGATTTATTTAAAATGAAAAATCATTGCCAAGTTTAGCTGGAATGAAAATGGAATGAAAATATTTTCAAAAATTACAAATTCAAACTAAATAACTTTTTTATTAAATTTTTTCTATCTTCAATAGTAGGAGGTATAGACCACTACGACCTCACAACATACACCTATTTATTGTAAACTGCAATACTGAATTTGAAACATGTATTTTCGATTTTGAGTGACCAAAACTTAAAAACCATAACATTTTTCATCATATCTTTCTTAATTTTGAGGATTTGAGTTCATTATTTTTTTTTGGTCTCAAAAATCAAGTCTTGGTCTTGGTATTTGTTAAGTCTTTGTTGAGAGGAGGTATTCAAGCGAATGACCTCAAAATACCACTCGACGTTGGTAAATACCATCCGCATTCAAGCGCCTTCGGTCATATTTAGTCATGATGTCATTAAATAGCCCTTCGACGTCATCACTTGTCGTTTGACGGAGCGCGGTATTTACACAGGTGGGAAGGTGTTTTGTAACCCCCACTTCGAGTTGCTTTTGCTTGTTGATCAGTATCTTCGTTCAACATTCAACATGGAGCGAAAAAGATTCAAATTTTCTTTAAATCGCGATGGTAGAGACATAGAAGTTATTGCCGACAACATAGAAACAGCTTCTCCGTTATCAGACGGTTGGTATAAATACATTTTCAATACCTATCTCCGCTTTATGAAAGGAACATGTGAAACGCATTTATTTCGTAGTCCAATATGAATGAATGTTGTTCAAATCAGTCACCCACTGCGGAATGCAGGGAATTTTTGGGGCCATTGAATATTCCTCTTGATCAAATACCTTTCCATATATTTTAACAACAGTTCTTTCTAAAATGTTTTCGTCCACGATCAAATGTATGTCATCAAATAATGTAAAAAAGCCTACAGTTAATGCAATGAATTTTTTTAGTCATTCTTGAAAATTAAAAAGTCATCTTGATGAAACAACACAGTAAAGGACAAAGTTATAGCTTAGAAATTACTTATCAACAAATCGAATGGTTCCAATGGCATTATCCAACTTATGTCAAAGGGCTATGACCAAGGACTAAAGGATTAAACTTTTCAAAAATGTGTAAATCTTGTAATAATATAGATACATTGTATCTACAAAACAAATCACTCACTCAAACTTTAACACAGGACTGCCCGTTTAGTCCGTATAAACTCATGTTTCCGAATTATATTCAGACCGGCTGGTCTTGTAGTAATATGAGGATTGTTCAATAGTTTCGTAACTTATGAAATTTCGTTTCAGTTCCTTATTCAATATGCTCATGTATTATTCTACATATCCTTTGTATTTGATCTCTCTGTAGCTCAGTTATGGTTTTGAATGAATTCATAATGTAACTGACTGGTCGATAACTAGATATTTTTGTATCTAGAATGCGAAATGATACTTAATAATAATAATAATAATAATATCGTTTTTATTGCAGCAGGTTTACATGTACTTATTTCCTATTACAATATAAATTATAATATACAAAATCCTGCATTACAAAAGGCAAAGTTCGCCTTCCTCGAATTGGTTGCCCATTTTTGCGTTCGAGAATGGAAGTTATTTTGCCGAGCTTCATCGAGGCAAAATAACCATTCGAGAACGCAAAAGTATTCGAGATGCAAAAAATATTATTTCGAAAACTGCATCAAAATTAATGTAAGAATGAAAAATTACTAAATAAGTATCTGTCATTGTTAAATGACATTTCGTATTTGAACCAAAATGAACGATCTAGGTGATATTGTTAGCATGACTATCGTAACGCTAACAATAATCCAGTACGATTGGGTTTTGAGATGAGGATCGATTGTAGCACCACCAAACTTGGTATGCTAGTTGTTGGAACCAAGATAAACATATGTTTTTTTTCGTTTAAAAATATATAAATAGATTTTTGCTGTAATTTATCGAAAAAACAACTGAACAAGGTGAAAGACAATTCAATTCTCCACAAAATTAATTACTAGTAATTTTTTATGAAATGCGCTTGTTTTCTCAGAAAACGTGATTGAACTCCAACATCAAATTTCAGGTTAGGTTAGGTAACTCTGTAAAAATGATCGGAGAAGGAAAAGAAAAAGTTTATATCGTTTCTTATGCAAATATAATAGGCGAGTATTTGAGTACCCAAAATGTGTTTTGTCGCACTTCCCGGAGATGTTTGCGGATGATCCGAAAATCATGAATAATTTAGTAAATATGAAATTATAATACTAAAGCAGCAACCCATACCCTCTTTGGACTATATGAAACAATTTTAGAGTAGTGTGACAGGTCCACCTTCTACATGCCAAAAAAAAAACTTTGTTTTACTCCTGCCTCATTTTCAACTTACCCATAAAACCGGCATTATCTTCAGAAAATGTTGAAAATAATCGCTTATTCATATCCTGCATATATATTTTCAATAACACCATTGTGAAGTGCAAATCTCAAGTTTGAAATCACATACTTAATTTTTTATGTAGGATGTGTATGAGCAATTATTTTCAACATTTACTGAAAAAAGTGTCGGGATTATGGGTGAGTTGAAAACTGAGGCAGGAGTAAAACCCAGTTTTATCTTTGGCATGTATAAGTGAGACTTGTCTCACTGATCTAATATCGTTGCATATGGTCCAAAAAGGGTACTGATTCCTGCTTCAGTATAATTATTTCATATCAACTAAAATATCAGTGACTTTCGGATCCTCCGTAAATATCGTAGAAGGGTTATGTGAAGTCGGATGAAACACATTTTGGGTACTCAGATACTCACATATTATATTTGGCAGTGGCGGATAAAAGCGAGCCTGAAATTTGATATCGAAATTCAATTAATTTTTCTGAGAAAACGAGAGCATTTTGTGAGAAATAACTAGGTATATTTCTTGTGGAGAAATGAATTATCTTTCACCTTGTTGAAATTGAAACAACAGCAAAAAAAATTATAATTTTTTTAAATACATTTTTTTGGGTTCCACCCCTGAAAAAAAAATTTCTAACGATATATGATGTCAAGAAGTCATGTGTCAAGTTTCAGAGTGCTACGATTCATTCTTCATTTGTGGATCACATTTGTCTGTATGTTTACTGTACTACAACACAATATAATAATGAACAGGACTCAATAGTTTTTCACTTTAAATTTTTGACATAAATTTTTTCCCATCCATGTACGTATACTACAGTTCACTGGATTACCTATAGTTATATTTTTCTTCTTTATTGTAGAGTTTAACCGCCTTTTGTTGAAATGTCGGGACACTTAATTTCATAATTCCATATCACTAAATATTTTTCTTCTCCATGTGAGTAGTACTACACCTCCCCTGGATTCCCAATAGTTATATTTTTCTTCTTCATTGTAGAAATGTCAAATTAGCTGATGATGAACCTGTATAGGTTCGAAATATTGATTGGCTATTTATTATTATTGTGGAGATGATTTCGAGTTTTTCTATATTGTGAATCCATACCACTCCACTTCGAGATACGATGGACTTCTACCGCAGATTAATTAATACATAATAAAAACTCAATTTGAATATTTTCACTACATTTCGCACCTTCTGAAACCGTTTGTAGATGTGATCGTTAAGACCAGCCCTGGATTAAAACTAATTCCCGGTATCCAATTATTAATATGTTAAGCTCCTCAAAAATAGATTACAATTCCAGACCAACAAGATGTGGGTGGCAGGCGCATAAGTATTGTCTCCGATGTTGTTTTTGGCAGCAGTCCAGGAGTTTTCTTTCGGCGGTTGCAGCCAGGACGTTTATAAATGACTGGCTCGTAAATTATCCGCTGGAATAGGATGAGAATGCACTCCACTCAGTTATTATCGAAGGTAATGAGGACACGAAACGAAACATTTTGATAGAAATATGTCTCTAAATACCAGGGTACATGACTTCCTAGGCATAACTGCACGATGTATTTATTGGCTGCCAGAATTATAAGGAAATTAATGTTATAGTCTTTATTTCGGTGAAGCTACGGGATGGTTCGTCGTATCACAGAACGATAAACATATTTTTTGTCGACCTCTACAAAAAATGACATTTTACGTACTAATGATTTGAAAGATGAAAAATACAAAAAGTAGCCTATATGTAGAATTTTTTGAAGAGTTCATCAACTGGCAAAGTTTCAATAATTTTTCGAAGACTAGAGCTAGAAGCTAGAGCTAGAGCTGAAAGTTAGAGCTAGAAGCTAGAGCTAGAATCTAGAGCTGGAAGCTAGAGCTAGAGCTAGAAGCTAGAGCTAGAAGCTAGAGCTAGAAGCTAGAGCTAGAAGCTAGAGCTAGAAGCTAGAGCTAGAAGCTAGAGCTAGAAGCTAGAGCTAGAAGCTAGAAGCTAGAGCTAGAGCTATAAGCTAGAGCTGGAGCTAGAAGCTAGAAGCTAGAAGCTAGAAGCTAGAAGCTAGAAGCTAGAAGCTAGAAGCTAGAAGCTAGAGCTAGAAGCTGGAGCTAGAAGCTAGAGCTAGAAGCTAGAGCTAGAAGCTAGAGCTAGAAGCTAGAGCTAGAAGCTAGAGCTAGAAGCTAGAGCTAGAAGCTAGAGCTAGAAGCTAGAGCTAGGAGATAGAAGCTAGAGCTAGAAGCTAGAGCTAGAAGCTAGAGCTAGAAGCTAGAGCTAGAAGCTAGAGCTAGAGCTAGAAGCTAGAGCTAGAAGCTAGAGCTAAAAGCTAGAGCTAGAGCTAAAGCTAGAAGCTAGAGCTAGAAGCTATAGCTAGAAGCTATAGCTAGAAGCTAGAGCTAGAAGCTAGAAGCTAGAGCTAGAGCTAGAGCTAGAGCTAGAGCTAGAGCTAGAGCTAGAGCTAGAGCTAGAGCTAGAGCTAGAGCTAGAGCTAGAGCTAGAAGCTAGAGCTAGAAGCTAGAAGCTAGGAGCTAGGAGCTAGAAGCTAGAGCTAGAAGCTAGTAGCTAGAGCTAGAAACTGGAAGCTAGAGCTAGAAGCTAGAAGCCAGAGCTAGACGCTAGAAGCTAGAGCTAGAAGCTAGAGCTAGAAGCTAGAAGCTAGAGCTAGAAGCTAGAGCTAGAAGCTAGAGCTAAAAGCTAGAGCTAGAGCTAAAGCTAGAAGCTAGAGCTAGAAGCTATAGCTAGAAGCTAGAGCTAGAAGCTATAGCTAGAAGCTAGAAGCTAGAGCTAGAGCTAGAGCTAGAGCTAGAGCTAGAGCTAGAGCTAGAGCTAGAGCTAGAGCTAGAAGCTAGAAGCTAGAGCTAGAAGCTAGAGCTAGGAGCTAGAAGCTAGAGCTAGAAGCTAGTAGCTAGAGCTAGAAACTGGAAGCTAGAGCTAGAAGCTAGAAGCCAGAGCTAGACGCTAGAAGCTAGAGCTAGAGCTAGAGTTAGAAGTTAGAGCTAGAGCTAGACGCTAGAGCTGGAAGCTATAGCTAGAGCTAGAAGCTAGAGCTAGAAGCTAGAGCTAGAAGCTAGAGCTAGAAGCTAGAGCTAGAAGCTAGAGCTAGAAGCTAGAACTAGAAGCTAGAGCTAGAAGCTAGAGCTAGAAGCTAGAGCTAGAGCTAGAGCTAGAGCTAGAGCTAGAGCTAGAGCTAGAGCTAGAGCTAGAGCTAGAGCTAGAGCTAGAGCTAGAGCTAGAGCTAGAGCTAGAGCTAGAGCTAGAGCTAGAGCTAGAGCTAGAGCTAGAGCTAGAGCTAGAGCTAGAGCTAGAGCTAGAGCTAGAGCTAGAGCTAGAGCTAGAGCTAGAGCTAGAGCTAGAGCTAGAGCTAGAGCTAGAGCTAGAGCTAGAGCCAGAGCTAGAAGCCAGAAGTTAGAGCTAGAAGCTAGAGCTAGAAGCTAGAAGCTAGAAGCTAGAAGCTAGAAGCTAGAAGCTAGAGCTAGAAGCTAGAAGCTAGAGCTAGAGCTAGAAGCTACTGCTAGAAGCTAGAGCTAGAAGTTAGCGCTAAGAACTAGAGCTAGAAGCTAGAACCACAAGCTGGAAAGTAGAGTTAGAAGGTAGAAGCTAGAGCTAGGAGCTAGAAGCTAGAGCTAGACACTAGACCTACAAACTAGAGCTAGAAACTAGATGTTATATTTTTTCAAAATTGATAAAATATAGTAGCACTAGTTGTTGAATGGACATTTTAGACTAGAAATAATTGATATGTGAATGAGTTTTGCAATTAGTTTTTCATGAATATTAAGGTCCACTACCTCCAATATGATGAAACAACTCTAATGAAATTATAGAGTGGGTTGCTCTAGATTTCGCGAATGGTGTTAAGAGAAAACACGATTCTGCAACGGAATTGTAGGGTACTAGAAAATCAGCAAATCGCCTAAATGTTTATCAGCATATTCAGAACTGAGTTTTCAGATATTTCTCTTGGGTGTCGTTTGAAATGAATACACTATCCTCGCATTGCGACACCATCGATTCGTAGATAATCCCGATTTACATTACGATCCATTGTTACGGGCGCTTGCAATAACATTTTAATTCCGAAATAGGAAGCTCATCTCATTGATCCCATTCTTCGGGTCGGAAGTGGAGTTCGCCTCGGCAAAACAATTTATTATTGTAGATTTTGTCACTTCCGATGTCCAATACGTTTGCCAATTCATAGATGCAATCGCGGAGATTTATGGCAAGAGCTCGGCCTCGTTTTGTTTGAACTTATCTGTTATTTGAGCTAAGGGTTTTTTTCTCGGATGATGAAGTTGTATTTTTTCAGCTTCAATTCACCCCGTGGGATTCTCGTTGAATATGAAGTTCTGAAAGAAAGAGAGACTTGTTAAAGCTGGTGGCGGGTGTTCTGATTTTACATGTTATTAATTTTGAAATAAATATATTGATAAGTATTGATTAAAAGTTTGGTTTTGAGGATTTTTTTTTAGGCGTGGGTTTTATAGTGAAAAAACTTCTCAGGCGGTGATTCGATGATCGATAATTGGACGAGAATTGAGAGTGAAATTTCAAGGACGCGTTGTCACATTCGAAAAAAAATTAAGATATTCCTCTGTGCAAAAAAACTCGTAGAATAATCACCAATGTACATTGTGATGTTATGATTCCTGTCCCAATAACCTCCCATTAACTATTTTAGAGGCGTTATATACAGGGTGTCCCAAACTCGGTGGCCTATTAGACGTTTCTGGAGAACGGAACATTGGATTATTCTGAAAATTGGATTTTTCAGGTAATTGGTTTTGTTCTATCGATCTAAAATATTTTCAGCACTGCGGTGTTGCCGCTTCTATTGAAAAGTAGCAACAACTTTGATATTTCAAATGATTATTTTTGTATGATACTTCCCTGTACCTATTTTCAATGGTTTTCGAGAAATTCATTGATTTCCTTATTTTTTGTGCGAAACATAGCTTTAATTAAATGTTTATTACTGCAGTATTTGGATTCGTAGAAAGCTTAGTTAGTAGTTTTATAATGTCCTGTGTATTAGTTATGTATGAGGGAATTCGTCCTCCATTATACAGGGTCCTTCAAAATTTGTGATTTTACCGATAGATACAAAAGTGGTAAGAAGTGCAGTTTTTCAAAAGGAACACCCTCTATATTGTCGAATATCCTGAAAAACAATTAAATTTGCAAAGAGGCTGTTACGTCTCAAGTCTTTGTTTCTTACGTTTTCGGGATATTTTCAGAACATCAATGTTTCAATAGTTAGAAGCCTCCGTTGCCTGCCAAGAGTATCAAAAATTATTCCAGATTGGGTGTTCCCCAAGGAAAACATTTGGGCTCAATTCTATTCAATATATTCTCCAATGATATCAAAGGAGTTATACAAAATAGTAACTTTTTAATGTTCGCTGATGACCTGAGTAAGTAATGACCCAATCGAGTTCGATAACATGATAAAAAATGAAAGCTTGGTATCCAAATATATTATTAAGGACTTAGGTGTGTTATTCGATAGTAGACTGACATTCAGACCATAGTATCTAAAGTTTTCAAGCTATTAGGCTTTGCCTTAAGATCAACTAAGGAATTTTCACCGGAAGTATTGAAACTTATATTATATTGTGCAATAGTTCGCTCAAACCTAGGATACAATTCAATTATATGGTATCCTAGATATAAATCCGATATTGATGCAATTGAAAAAGTTTAGAAAAAATTCCTGAGATACGTTGCCTTCGAAATGGATATTCCAAGAACGAATTATGAATATAATGACTTC
Source organism: Chrysolina haemoptera (assembly GCA_958298965.1). NCBI lineage: Eukaryota > Metazoa > Arthropoda > Insecta > Coleoptera > Chrysomelidae > Chrysolina > Chrysolina haemoptera. Next base: position 49,112,933 of record OY282586.1, on the reverse strand, counting down.
CAATCAAGTTTGGGTCTTAGGTCTCTTGAATGTCGTAGAGTTGAATCTGATTCAAACTTCTTTTACAAACTAATTAATGAACTGATTAATTCTCAAGAATAACTGGAATTAATAAGTTGCAATCTAAATAATAGAATAATAGACACAACTCTGAATTATTTAAAGTGCCATTTCATTCAACAAGCTACGGGTACAATGAGCCAATGACAATAATTCAAGGGACTGCCAATATTTATCAGAATGATATTGACTTTTTTTGGTTCATCACCATCCACATTAAAAAGGAACGCAAAAAATAAACATTGTGAGCCTGTGCACTTAAGTAGATACCTCCGGTAACAATTTACTCATTCGAAACAATTAGACACTAGACTAGATAAGATTTAAGTAGATTTAGGTATACTATTTAATACTCAACATTATATGTACTACTGCAATTGGTTTATCCGTAAATAAATGAATAAATTAATGAATATGTCAACATAAAATTACTTGAAAAATTTTAATGCTATTATTCTATAAATTTCACATACACCATCATGTATACAGTCTCTAGCATAAAGTGAAACACAAATGGTATTCTTCCCATGTGTGTCCAACTCTATGAGAAGAAAGAATACCTGAAACAATTTTTTGTCCTGTTACTACTAAACCACTATTTAATTACTGTTCGTTGAAAATGTTCCTTAGTATTAAGTTTATTGCAATCGTATTCGTTTTATGAGTGATTTACATAGGCGTATAGTCCACGCGCGGATTAATTTCCTTGTAGTGCCATTGCTTGTTCATTACTGTATATGTTTATTTTTTTTTAATGCCATATGTCATTATTGGCGATTCAGAAGTGTTCAAAGTTTGATATTTACGAATAAACATTCTATTGATTTGGTAAGGTATGGATGCAATTTGAATAAAAAAAATATAAAATCAACTGTCAATAGAAGGTCGGAAAGAAGAGGACTTACCGGCAATCTTCACTCGAGTTGTTCTTCTGGGGTTGCAACCACAGTGTCCAGGATTTGATTAAAATGTACTGTAAGCAGGGCTGGGTCTTGGCTGTTGAAACGAATCGGGAATGTATACTAATAATCACTGATATCCATAAATCACGAGAGAGCATCGAGGGTTTCAGAGCGCACACACCTTCCTCACGTTTTCAAATTTTCGAACTAGCCTTTTCCTCTCGCGCACGTCCAGCTTTGACAGTGATAAGCAAAAAACATACTGAGTAGGTCTACTATGAACCACATCGAGAGGAGAATATTAAACCAAGGGAATTGAATGTTATATACAAGTACATAACTAAACTTTATTAAATATAATCTTACCAAACTAAATATATATATATATATATATATATATATATATATACATATATAAAACTGTTCTATACTATTAATGTGGGGCATTAACAAACATTATTATTGAAAGTTCTTGGCAGGTAATGAAGGCCATTTCATCTGAAAATGCTGTAGTTATTTACAAATCTTTTATTTTTTTCTATTCATACCAGAAGAAGTGTAGAGGTGGCAGAAAGCTGAAATAATTATTATATTCGAAGAATATATCACTTGTTGAAGGTTGATATTTTACATAATATTTGCCTCTCAACAGGCAAGTGTAAATTAATATGAAAATTTGATCTGCCATCACAAATGAAAATATAAACAACAAAATAAAATGTTAAAAAACAAAATGTCAAAATAATAGGTAAATTCTTTGCCATAATACTTGTGGAAAATACAGGAACCTGCAACAAAGAAAAAAGGAAAAAATTCTGGTTTAGCAATCATTAAAATCTGAACTTACGGTTTTTGCATGATAGCTAGTTTTTGGATTCTCATAGTAACCTTTACTTGGAATGTCTCTTCCATTTCTTGTCCATTTTATCAAAAATGCAAACTGATAATATTGGGAAAACTTTTTCAAATCCATAATCATGTTGTTAGAAATATATCTCTTCTACCTCGTATACGTTCGACTATCTCTTCAAGTCTAGAATTATTCTTTTGTCCCGCACAGGGACAGAATGATGCTAGCGAGTTGGTGATGGTCAACGATAATATCAAGAAGTCAGTCTCATTCTTTCTTTCTGTAGGGGTAGTCCATTGATATTATTCCCAAAATAGCCGAATAGAAAAAATAAATTACAAAGTTTTGCCATTTGGGGATTATACACAACAAAGGAAGCGCTTTCAAAAAATCAAAAGAGTTCTTAAAGTTAGTAGGGTGAGCTTCACCCCCAAAAACCACTCCTAATACGCACTGTGGTGGTTTATCTCGTTTCCTTCAGAAACCTCAGGTCGCACTGAAAATTACATATTTACTGAAAATGTTCCTCATAAAATGTTTTGTGCTTGGGGGTTCGAATCCCGGCTGGTCTAAATTTTTACTTCAGATTTTCAATTTTCATTCTTATATCTGCATTGCCGCTAACAAATTCTTTCATATTTATTCAAAGACACTAAAACTAATTTATACACATGTTATGATCATTTCATATGTGGACGGTTGATAACAGTGCATAAAAAAGCAACATATTATGTACGTTTAAAAATTTTTAAGTGATTTTTGTTGACTTTTCAAATATTTCACTGGATAAAATCATAATAAAAATGACATTTCCAATTCATGCACTGATGAATTTATGGAAAATTCAAGGTTTTTCATTTAAATTTTGCAAATTTCCGTGCTTCAGTTTTTTATGTTATCTCGTAATAAGTTTTACAGTCTAGCGGGTAAGTAATTGGAAGAAAATTGCCCGATGTTTTTTGCACTTATAATTGCATTTATTCCTTATTCAATATTCATTACTTATTTCTGTGTGTATTTTTCAATAAGTTAAAGTTATACTAAATTATAGGTGATAATTGGGACAATTTTTCAAAAACAACGATAAATTTATAATATACAGGGTGACCCAGGGTTAAACCGCCAAACGATCAGTATCAATTTTTTAGGTAAAAATTAGACATTTTCTTCATATGAGCATGTGTTCCAACTTGCCTTCATTTTCGAGATACAGAGTGTCAAAGTTTTAAGAAAAAATCAGTTTTTGATTCATTACTCAAAAACTTTATGACTGAGGTAAAAAACGATTAAAATTTCCACAAAATTTATTGTCTTTGTGAAAAAGATACTGTGTATCGAAACTTGTCGCAAAGACAATAAATTTTGTGGAAATTTTAATCGTTTATTACCTTAGTGTCATAACTATGGATTTCCATCGAGTAACGGCCACGTCAATCCCAATACAAAAACTTTATGGCTGATTTTGATAAAAGTTGGCATGCTTATTTGCGGTCATAAAAGGCTTATTTGAATATACTCAGAATGAAAAAAATAAATATTTTATAAAAATTTTGATACCCTGTATCTTGAAAACGAAGCAAGTTGGGACACATGCTTATATGAAGAAAAACTCTTATTTTCACCTAAAAAATCGATACCGAACGTTTGGCGGTTGAACCCTGGGTCACCCTGTATATTAAATAAAGGAATTGGCACTTCTGGTACATAAAACATATTTCAAAAACGATTATATCACCGAATCAAGGGAAGAAACATCAATACATTATTTACCCCACCAATATTTGTATACATAATCCTTCGGAATATAGGGCAGTTCTAAAGCCAACCACCACATGGTCCACATGGTATCAACCGACCAAATCTGTATGCATTTGCGTTCCAATCCCACACCATCTGCGACTTTCGGGTCCATCCTCAGTGGTTGGCTTCTTGTTTGCGGGATGATAAGATTATTATTTGCGTTTCCCTACATCTTTGCAATGTGCGACTGCACAAAAACTACTCTCATCTGATATCTATTAGTTATTGGATCCCATTGATCATATCTCGGGTATCATTATTGAAGGTTTGGGGAAAAACTAGCGGAGGGTTTGATATTAGCGAGTATACACACGAAAACTTTGTTGTTTGATAATTCGGGGAGTTATGGCCAGGACCGGAGCCATTTATTTTTTGCTATCATTGTGCGATTGTTGTTGGTTAATAATGTCATGAAAAAATTGGTCTTGAGAAGTCTATGTCAGGTTTGATTTAGGATTTGTTTTTTTCGTTCGATGACTGCACCCACTTTAAGAGTCAAAGTATATCTGAAATTTAAATGTACCACAGGCCTTGCTATAGGGATATTAAATGGATCAAAATATGAGGTTCAGAACCAAAGTTCACAGGCAATAAATTTGAACTTGATAATTGAAAACTCGTGGGGCCCGATTCTCAAATGTCTACTACCCTATGTCGAATGCGACAAAATATCTCCATTTCTTTTTAATGCTTTGTCGAGAAAAGTGAGAAATATTTTGTCGCATGCGACATAGGGTAGTCGACATTTGAGAATAGGGCCAACCAAGCTCAGCCACAACAAAAATAGGATGTATGTATGTTTGGGTAAAATCTTGCAAACTGAATTTTGACCCACTTCTAGTTGTCCGATTAACTTGAAATTCGACAGGTGTTCATAATTCCAGTGAAAAGGCATTATGAAATTTTGGTTAGAGAAAAATAAAAAATGGCGGCCTCAATACAGCGGATGAGTTTTGTTATTATGGTCCGATTCGATTCTAAATTGGCATGTGGGGATTTTCGGGATCGGAGGTTACGAATTTCTTGTCAAAATTCATAAATTCAATATGGCGGCTCCAAGATGGTGGACGAAATGTGATTTTGGTCCGATTCGATTCAAATTTGGTATGTAGGAGTTGTCAAAATTCATAAATTCGATATGATGTCTCCAAGATAGCGGACGAGTTTTGTAATTATGGTACAACTATCTTCAAAATTAGTATGTATGGAGTATTTGGGATGGAAGATCATGAATGATTTGTTAAAATTCATAAATTGAAGATGGCGGCTTCAGGATGGCTGACGAGTAATTATTCAGACGGCATCCTCATTCAAGAGCTAGATAGCTCAAATCTCACAGGAAACAGGCCTTGTATTAATCATAATTTATAAGAAATCTATAGGTTGATGCGTACCAACTAAAAAGAAAAAAATTTAAAAAAACTTTTCAATGAAAACGTTGCGTGGCAAGCTTTTGAATCTGTAACTCCCACAATAACTTACACATCTAAAGCAATTATTTTTTATTTTTTAGCGCCTTTATTTTTTTTATCAGGATTTTGTCTATAACAGTCTCACTGAAGATTTGGATTTGTTCTCTAGAGATGATGCAGTCAAAAACGTCTTCACTCAGTGTTCGTGAGTCATATAACTTTCCCTCTTCCAAAATCAAGTCTGATAAAAGATTTTTTAATTTATGAGATTAAAAAGTTGTATAATCATATAGGTACCATACGAAATCAGAAAAAAAAAAAAGAATTATAAAAAGTTTAGAAAGCTTGTTGAAGAAGCTCTACAATATTGAAGTTGTTATATACTTGAAACTATGAAACTATGAAACTTTGCTGTGACTTATACTCTATACTTTATACTACTGACCTACACCAAAATATGTTAACTTATATTCAAATTCTTGCTTGTATATTAATGGAATATCGTTTATGACAATTTTTCACGTCAATCTTCAATATATACTGTTTATTCACTTTTTAAATTTTTATTACTATTATATACTACTTGTATAAAATACTGTTATAATTCAGAATTTTGTTAATAGTAAACAATATAAAGTTTTAATTTCAAAAAAGAAAATAATAAATAAAAATGTTCATAATACATTCCCAAAACTTAATGAACACCAACAACCAGCCAAATCCTACATAAAGTTTGCAGTGGAGGTCTTTCCGATAACAAATGTCGATTACGAACAAACATTTCCAAAAACCGGACAAAATTTAACAGCCAACAAGCTAGTACAAGTAATTATGAATTAGACACGCTATAAGGGCAATAACTGACAGCTAGGAAAAATTTGACATACAAAACTCCAAAATTATCAACAATATTTAGATTCATTCTAAATTTATCAAATCAACATACTGTGTGAGACATTGCACCAATTTGACAGGATTAAAAAATTACAAAATTGATGGAAATAACAATTTCAACAATAACAATTATAATTTTAACCACAACGTTTCATCAAAAAATTGTCTTCAACAAAAAAATAAAAAGAAAACAATTTGAAAAAACAATAAAGTATATTTCACTCTCTCTCTCTCTCTGTCTAATTAGGTTAGAAAGGACACCTATCCAACTGGACTACGCTTACCGTGAAATAATAAAGACATTTCATTACTATTGATATTTTTTTTAATACTGTAAGCAGGTGTAAGATTATCGTCTCCACTTCAAAGATTAGGCTCTGAGCACGTTCCGTCTTCGGTCTAACAAGTTTATCTATTTCCACCTGGTCTGTATTTTAAAAAGGTGCTGAATAAATAAATACCCACCATCTGCTTAAGCACTATCGAATGTAATTATATATTAAGAAGCATAAGTGGAAAACATCGTCTGGTAGTTTTTAGGTGAATTGAGATTTCCTTCCAAAGCAATACATCATCCTCTAATTGAATCACGTTTACGATAAGAACAAGTTTGTAGTCACCATGGAGAAATTATACTAGTTTCGCAAAAGCGGACTGAAATTTATTTATGGAAATCAATCTTAGGGGTTGGCGGTCAGAGATAAGCCGGATGTAAAGAGCTTCACTTAGGATATTCATATATTACAAAATAACCCCCAGTAAAATGGTATTATCTTTCTATTATTTATCATTTCATAATATACGTGAAGGAAGGGTAGAATTTCTACGACCTAAATTAAAACAATAACTATTATTTTTCCGGCTGGCTTTAGTCACTGACAGACTTTCTATCCGAAAACAAAGCGTGACTGCAATTTATAAATTCGTATATGACGGATGAAAATTATATTTGATTAATACCAGTGCAATTGCCGTCGTGGTATTACCTAGGAGAGTAGTTATTTTCTGTGTAGAACGAGACCATATATAGGACTTTATCACGTCAAAAACAATCCTGCACGATCTACACTGCACCGAATATTTGGGTAACCGGACAGAATATTTGTTTTCGAAACTTGAAAATTATCTTGGTATCTAGAATTATTTAAATGTATGCCTGACCTTTTAATAAACTGAACTTTATATTTGAAACTTCAAGTGCATACAGAAAAACAAACATTGCTTAAAACGTGAGAATATGCACGTCTACGATGCGCATTTGTCGTACAACGGACTATAGTCCGTAATATATCCAGTGATAAGGCATTCAACATGAGCGTTCGCAAAATAAATGAGAATTTCACATGTTCAACTATGTTGGTAGAACTGTACTTGAAGTATGTATATGGAGTGAAGGTAATGTTAGGATATCCATTTTCATTCAAAGATTCTTACAACTATGTCGTCCTGGGACACCGGAAATTGTCTTCATTATTCTTTTCTGGACAGGAAAAAACTTTTTTGCATCTGTTGTAGAACAACCCCAAAAACGTAGATCATATCTCAGACGTGATCCACCTGTCCGTAGTAAATGCTGAGTGGCTGATCCTCGCTCAAGACTTTTCTCAGGTTTCTGAATAAGTAATTTTGACAATCGATATTTTGCACTAATTTATCACAGTGGAATTTCCAACCTAATTGTAAGGGAAATTTCAACTGTTACTGTTGATGAATTAATATTACGTTTGTTATTACTGATAATGAATGAAATGAGGAATTATACTGAAGTCTTATGTAAATGAATGAAATGTGAAAATTACTTACGACTACTATGAAAAAAATAAAATGATAAGTGAAAACATTTTATGAAGACTAGTTTTGATTCAAATGTATTGAAAAGCAAAAACAATTGCTTTATTATGTTATGCTTTGGGTAACTGATGGCATCACACATTAAAAGGTAAGAACTACTTTTTCTCTAGCTCACACATGTCTCTCGAAGACTTCTGAGGGTTGTTAGTAGAGGTGCAGTTGTTTGACGGAATTAACAATTTTTACCTACTATCAATATGTAATGTCAGTCATTACGATACTGATATGAGTTTCGTGATGAGATACTTTACCGCACTAGTGCGGTTCTCTTTTTAAATGTCAGTCTATTTAATGGAAAAGGATAACAATTTATTATAAATCTTAGTATCTATCCCGGGATTTATCAGGTAATAAGGTTTGAATTTTTTAATTTGTAGCGGATTCTATATCTGAATCTATTCTCTAATGGTCTGAACTAATGTCGATGAAATTTTACTAAATTGGAATGAACGTGTCAAAGTTGACAGTTCACAAAATAAATGAACAATGGGCGCAGCGCTTGCTTGTTGCATTATTCTAATATCATCAATTTAAGGAATGTTGACTAATTTTGAGTAAATAATTTAGATTATTGATAGTAGGTAAAATATTGTACAATATTTGTGTCGTAAATTCAAATTACGATAATCGATGGATTATCAAACTCGGCCTAAAGGCATCGTTTGGCAAATTTTCCATCTCATATCGTAATATGATTCTTTACAACAGTTATATCGTAAATATCTATTAACAATATTATAAAAAAATCAGTATTTTTGCGCGACAAGCTTTTGAATCGGTTACTCAAAGAATAACCTAGGCCACGAATCTTCTTTTTACTTTTTAGTGCATTTGAACAAAATCTTTAGGTAACACACTCTTTTTACTTTTTCTTCTTCTCCTTTATTATCTACTGTTATCGATTCACTTCCATCATTTCATCCTATATTATAATTACAAATGAATAAAAATTTCTTTCAATGTACGTTCAAGAGTTTTTGGGAGAAAATTTCGATGATCTGGAATTAGTCTACTTCTCTTATCGATTCATTCATTTCTGCTACATACGTTTCGAAAAGGAAATGAATTAACGGAATGGTATAATTGAAACGGAGTCGTTTTCATTTTTTATCTTTGGAAACAACAGAGTAATCCAACCAAGCCTAATCAAGGAACAACCTATATAGACATAATATATCAAACAAACTTATAACTTTCCGTTCGATTCTCCGATGAAACTTTTCCAAGAATGCAAAGGCCATTACTCCGCAGGGGCTATTCGAAACCGTATCCTTTTGAAATCAATCAAATTCCAACGGCTCAAAAATGAACGAACCAGACCTTGCGCTGATCGATGGAGATTCATTTAAAAGATAAAGAAAATTGGAATGTCACGATAAAACATTCCATACAAGTTTTTTGCAATTTATTTCCCAGCAGTTACAAACAAATTAATGGAAAAGTAAAGCTTTTCTCAAGTAGCTTTCCCGACGAACAATAATACCTGTCGGGGACTGACTGAATCTATTGGAAGGAATAAAACATTGTGCTGCTTCTAAGCCGTAATTTACTGTGTTGAGTTGAGTGCATTGAAGCTGCGATTGTTCCTAATGAATTTCTGAGATCGGTTCATTTTGCTTATTGAGTTGGAAAACTGAACTACCAACAATAGTTATTTTTGTATCTAGTGCGCGAAATGCTACTTTGGTGATCGAGAACTGATCGAGAAAAAAAAAGTAGTCGAGCAATTGTAGATAGTGACTCATAGGCTGTATGGTTCATAATTCATAAAAAGTAGGTTGAAAAATAGAACAAAAATCAACATAAAAATATACAATGAGCAGTGCCGACTTAACCATTAGGCGGACTAGGCGGCCGCCTAGGGCCCGTGGCTTAGGGGGGCCTGGAATTCGTACCTTAAATTCGCGAAAAAAAAAAACGAATTAGCATAGTCAGCACATCCTTCATAAAACAAACAAGGCAGAGCGCGCCGAGTGGTTTGTAGTTTCTTACAAAATACTGATGCTCTCTTTTGTCTGTATTATTGAATATATCCTATGACATCAATGAAAAAGCATGAACTAGGGCTGAAGGTACAGGTTTGTCTAAAAAACAAATGAATATGAGACGGCTCTCTCAACAATACTGAAGTCAAAACATCAGTAAACCAGAGGTTCCAACCTCAAATCTATCTGATACTGTTAACTTACTTAAGTCACTAGTTACTTTTGTAATTGTTTTTTTTTACCAACGATCCCTTGGGAGTTTAATCCATCTATATTAAAATTTGAGGGCGACAATCGAATAAAAACACCATTTTGGAAAAATATAACATGATCCAAACATTAAAATCTTTGTTTCCAAACGTCTTAACGCTATTACAAATTTTTATATACAGGGTGTAACATAAGTACGTTAAAATATTCAAGTGACGTATTCCTGAGACAATTTTAAGAAAAAAAGTCTATATAAACTTGTGTCCGGAAATGCTTCGTTTGAAATTGAATTTTTTTTTCGCTTTTTGAAAATAACTTTTGCAAGAAATAAGTTATTTGCACGAAATTTGGTATCCGGGGTTTTTTTGCGTGGGAAATCATAATTTCGCATCAATTTTCATATAACATCCAGAGGGCGCTGCGTACGCTGTCATTATTCATTTCAAATTGCCCTAACATTTTTGACAGTAAACTTTTGGTACTTTTCATGGAAAACCTCATTCCCACACCTTTTCCAAGTAAAAAAGGTACACTCTCTCAACAATGCTGGAGGTGATCGTTTTCGAGATATTTGTAATTTTCTAGATTGATGCATTTTACTTAACTCCTAGGGCGCTAAGTGAAGTTGTTGAGAACATTCCAAAAACTAAGTATGTGGTAGATCTCGTCAAAATAAACAACTTTTTTCCTATAAAATGTTTATCGGAAAATGATTCGTTTTCGAGATACAGTTTGTCGAAACTAGTGTAAACTAGGTACAACCATATATAAATATATTTTTTAAATATTTAAATGTCAGTATTTTCCCCAAAAATCAAACAAATTTACTTTTCCGCATTAGTGCGTAAAAGTTACACTATCAAAATTAAAATAACTGCGGAAAAGTTGACTTTTCAGCACACTAGTAGAAAAAATAAACATCGTACTTGTTTGGGACAAGAAAAGTTGGATGCCTTCTCTGTCCTTTTTATCGAAAGTGAAGCCCTAACTGAGATAAATTGTTAAGGAATTTTTAATGAATTTGCAAATGAAAAAGTGCGTATACATTTTTTGTAGATTTAAGTTCATGTCTTATATATATGGTTCTTGTTCTTTTTCAATTTATCACATATTATTTTGGTTTTTATTTGCTCTTTTCAGTTTAATTAACGATTATCTACATTTTGCAGTATTATGTTTTTATTGTTGAAAAATTTGTAAAAAAAATTGTAAAAATTTGTTATTATGAACCTCCCAGGTTTTCGTGTAAAAAAAGCAATACCTTAAAAAGTGTACTCCGGACCACTTTAGCTCCGTGGTGTCGGTGGGGATCTAACACGGGCCACCTGGGAGGGAGCAAACGCTCTTAACACCTCGACCACTTTGCCAAACTGTTGTTTCACATTACATTAAAACTATTAAAAATTAAGTAAAATAATTATATATTTCTTTCAATTTCTTAACAAATTTCATCCCATATATATTCGAATTCACGACCTACCCCAATAATGGGTCGCCATCATCGGGCCGCCTAGGGCCCGATGAAGCCTTAAACCGGCTCTAACGATGAGTCACTATCTACATTTAAGGAACTAGACTTACTCGAATGCATCAAATTATAAAATGTTGGCGAGTGGACTAATTTACAGAAGTAACCTTTTTTGCACAATTGTGGATTTTCTAATGACGTTGGTAATGGGAATGGTAATGGGTGGAGGATGCACGCGTTAGCGACTAGGCCCCAGTGGGCCCTTTTCGCAAACTCCGGAATCTTCACTCATGCCACGGCAGATACCTGCTCGAACCTCTTCGACTTTCTTATGAATGTTAAAATATCCTTCCATTGCAAGAAGTGTAGCAATAGTGGCAGCCATACAGTCCACATTCGCACAGGAAGTGAAGGGAGTTTCCGATGAGAGTCAGATGCCTCCTAAGGCCGCAGTGGCCGGTTGGAACTCCCACCAAGAGTCGTAGTTCTTAGTGCCGTTTCAGATGAGGCGTAGTATATGAGCCTTACGCCCTACGTCTCGCGTTATATGAAACATCAATTTTGCTTTCACATGGAGCAAATGAGCGACTTTGGTTACATACTATGGTGGAGAAGAGGTTACTGAAAGCTTCATTTGTTACCCTCTTTTCCGAGTTGAGAGAACACCCAAGATTTTCAAATGTCTACAGAGACTTTTCATGAATTATATATGAAACTAGAACATAGTTCAATGCATACCAATTCTGTAAGATTATCTTTTTCGGTGACTGAACAATTATGTGTGTCTGTATCAATCGCATCCATTGCTGTTTGTACCTAACTCAAAATGGGTTGTAATATGGAACAAAATGAAACAATAAATGGCAAGAATTTTCGTGTTTGAAGCAATCAAAAAGTTTCGAAATTTTTATGAAATTTTATGAAATCGTTTTCAGTTACCTTTGTTTAGGATTCATCAAGTTTTCTGGGAGCCTTCTGTGATTCCTTCGAAAGTCATACTCTAGCGAAATTCCGTTTTTGTGAAAACTTTTTCGCAATCTCAATCAATTTTTGAAAGACTTCGATTATGCCTTCTATCTCTAAAATGCCATCTATAATGTTCAAGTTTGAGGATTCCATAAGCTCAGTTATAATTTTCAGTTTGTATAAAACGGTTTCAAGAAACATTAAACATCATATGAAGTCAACACATCGTATTCTCTTACTTTTTCTGATTTTCAGACCAAATATGCAGGTTCGTACGTTGTACCGTTCTGAACAATAGTACAAATTAAATAACTTTTTACTTCAATTATGATATGGAAATCGAAATAAACCAGTTTCACAAATTATTCGTTTCTTTTAGTATTCACCAATCTCCCAACTCTCAGTTTATTAGGGGGAGAGTCCCCCCATCCCCCCCATAGACCCGCCCCTGAATCAGCGACATGAAACGTGTCCTCTTTTTTGTAGATCTGGCAAACTTTGGAGTTTGAATGGCCAGAATGCACTCAATATTATATCCGAAGTCATGTTAATGATAAAATTCTGTGAATATCAGAGAAAAAAGAGAAGTATGAGGTGATGTACTTAAGAGGTCTAATGGGTATGTGTTTATTCACTAATATACATATGTATAATTAAAAACTGTTTGATGAAATTGTAGTTTCGAAGTACCAGAATTCCTTGATAAAAATATACCAAAGATTCAGTAATCTTGAGCTTTATCACCAACACTGCACATTCGAAAGAAATGTAGTTGCATTTGCCAAAACATGATAAAAAAATGTTGCAACTCCGTGTTAGTGTTTTTTTCAGTTTGGAGTCTATTAATCGAATGGGATTCCTGTGTATCTAGGAAAAAATACTGTTTTTACTCCCATACTAGTAAATTGTCTATTACCTACGCTTTTTTTGCTAAGAAAGTACAAAATTGAATATAGTGATAAGTAATGACCTGCGTGTCGTAAAAAAAGTCTGATTCATCAAACTATCCCTGTCAGCAAAACATTTTTTCTAAATTTAGTGCTGTCTGGTGAGGAGAAAATGAGAAAGTTATGACATTATCACCAAAATACAATTCGTTCGCTGCAGTCACGTTATATAAAAAAAAAATTGTGAAGAGGTCAGAAAATATTGTAAAAAAAATAGCTATTTTCAATCATTTCATTTGAAACTCTGTATACGATTAGATAATTAAATTCTAAGAAACTCTCTAATGCCTAACGTCTCACATTTTGTGCTGGTCGACTGTATTCTGTCTCGCACATCTATTAATAGCATGGCAAACGCTATAATGCGTTGGATTTTTGACAGACCTGTTTATAAAAATCTTCTGTGCATCCATAAGAAAGTGAATTTCTCTTAAAGGGCTGTACCGATTTTGATGAAATTTTTTGTGTGTATTCAAGTGGATTCAGAAATGGTTTGCGGTCAAAATTCGGCCCTCTACAAAATATTTTTTGTGTTAATTTTTTATTTATAAATTGAAAACTGCTGCCAGCGCCTTCGCCACGGACTTCGCCATAAAATCGACAGTGGGTTAGTCGGCGAGCAGGGCAAAGTCTGCTAGGATCGCTAGGATCGCTAGTCCCAGATAGTTTAGTTTTTACTGATAAAAATCAATATTAGGTCATTCAAACGATTAAGAAATTAATATTTTTTATAAAAATGTCGCCAAGAAATAGATATTGAACAAAAACTTAACTGCGGTTAAACAAGTCTTGTGATTTTAGTTCGAAAATATGAATAGGACATTCATAAAATCTGTTGTGGAATCATCTGCGACTGACATTTTCCATCGTTCAAGATAACCTCTTAGGAGGTATTTATGTTGAAAAGGGGAACATTCTCCATGAAAATTGAAAAATGAAAAATGTGATTTATTTGTAATATCTAACAGAAAACAACTACTTCCCCGGAACAAGCCACACTGGACATTGAACTACATCTGATAGATATTGTGAAAAGACTCTTAACTGAAAAGGAAAGAAAAAATCTGAAAGTGAAAATTCGCATTTTCATTCAGATAACTGATTTTTTTAATTCTCTCTAGTTTTCATTGAAAAAATCATTAAAGAAATTAGATAAGAGAATGTTATTAAAAAATATCACTCACAGAAATCGTTAATTTCATTGAAGCAAGGTTCGCTTCTCTCGCATTTAATCCCCAATACATTTTGGTCGACAAAAATCTATTTCGCTTTGCCAAGCTCTTCAGGAGGATTGATATAGGATTGGAATAAAACAGGCTCTTCAGAAGCATACACATCAGGGATGGATGTAAGGGAAATATTTCTTCTGCGGTGACACGTTGAAAATTATTTTTTGACATAGACCTGTCATGAGCATTTTGATTTAAGTTCGAAAATATGAATAGGACATTCATAAAATCTGTTGTGGAATCATCTGCGACTGAAAGACAAACTTTGGTCGCCATTTTCCATCGTTCAAGATAACCTCTTGGGAGGTATTCATGTTGAAAAGGGGAACATTCTCCATGAAAATTAAAAAATGAAAAATATGATTTATTTGTAATATCTAACAGAAAACAACTACTTCCTTTTCAGTTAGAGTCTTTTCACAATATCTATCAGTTGTAGTTCAATGTCCAGCGTGGCTTTACCCGGGGAAGTAGTTGTTTTCTGTTAGATATTACAAATAAATCTCATTTTTCAGTTTTCATTGAGAATGTTCCCCTTTTCAAGTCTTGTGAATTATTCATTTATCTAAATAGAATTTATTCAAAAACTGGTGGTATCTGATTGGTCTTTTCATGATGAGGATGAGGAAAATAATCTCCTGAAATTTTGCAACTTTGTCTATCGGAGGAACGTAACGATCGTACATCGTACAAACTAAGGTCCTTGAATAAAATCTTCAAGTTTCCACTAAAAAGAACAAAACAGCCCGGAGAATAATAAGCAACCAGACTTTTGAAACGAAATCGATAATCTGTTACTGAAATCAAGTAAATCGAGACATCTTCTCTTATGGCCTTTCAACCATTCCCTCATCGAATTAGTTATCTTTCAATCGTAAAGCTACATCTGAAGTATCAATAAACCATATAACCGCATCCATCGTTCAGAAGTTATGGGTTGTCAATTCAGAATTGATGTGTACTCAATATTATGAACGTCTGGCCCGGCGCATCTCAGACGTGAGAGGGAAGTGATTGATTTATTTAGGGCAAATGCCATTTACCACCCGCAAATCGCATAACCCCAGCCATACCATCAGCGTTCGCAATAAGGATATGAAGTTGTACTCGCGCGAAGGGAAAAATCCCATATGTTGCTTATACATTTTTTATGAGGAAATAACCCTTATGAATATTTCCGAGGTCATTGCGACGGCTGCAGGGTGCTAGAAAGGTTAGATATGCGCTGTGTTCCGCCACAAATATTTCATTTATTTTCTCTTGTACGAGAGTTGTCGAAAAGCTTCCCCAAGCAGCATTTCTCCGACTACCGACTGAACTTGTTACAAATCTCCCAACGAATTTTGTGCAAGTATCTCTCGTCCATTGACGGTCTACAAAAGACGTTGCACCGTCGTCGGATAGTATACCAATAAGTAGAAGTTGTGTATATAACGACTGCTCGACGTCCAAATCTGACAACGAATTTTGTGCAAGTATCTGTCGTACATTGACGGTCTACAAAAGACGTTGCACCGTCGTCGGATAGTATACCAATAAGTAGAAGTTGTGTATATAACGACTGCTCGACGTCCAAATCTGACAACGAATTTTGTGCAAGTATCTCTCGTCCATTGACTGTCTACAAAAGACGTTGCACCGTCGTCGGATAGTATACCAATAAGTAGAAGTTGTGTATATAACGACTGCTCGACGTCCAAATCTGACAACGAATTTTGTGCAAGTATCTCTCGTCCATTGACGGTCTACAAAAGACGTTGCACCGTCGTCGGATAGTATACCAATAAGTAGAAGTTGTGTATATAACGACTGCTCGACGTCCAAATCTGACAACGAATTTTGTGCAAGTATCTGTCGCACATTGACGGTCTACAAAAGACGTTGCACCGTCGTCGGATAGTATACCAATAAGTAGAAGTTGTGTATATAACGACTGCTCGACGTCCAAATCTGACAACGAATTTTGTGCAAGTATCTCTCGTCCATTGACGGTCTACAAAAGACGTTGCACCGTCGTCGGATAGTATACCAATAAGTAGAAGTTGTGTATATAACGACTGCTCGACGTCCAAATCTGACAACGAATTTTGTGCAAGTATCTCTCGTCCATTGACGGTCTACAAAAGACGTTGCACCGTCGTCGGATAGTATACCAATAAGTAGAAGTTGTGTATATAACGACTGCTCGACGTCCAAATCTGACAACGAATTTTGTGCAAGTATCTCTCGTCCATTGACGGTCTACAAAAGACGTTGCACCGTCGTCGGATAGTATACCAATAAGTAGAAGTTGTGTATATAACGACTGCTCGACGTCCAAATCTGACAACGAATTTTGTGCAAGTATCTCTCGTCCATTGACGGTCTACAAAAGACGTTGCACCGTCGTCGGATAGTATACCAATGAGTAGAAGTTGTGTATATAACGACTGCTCGACGTCCAAATCTGACAACGAATTTTGTGCAAGTATCTGTCGTACATTGATGGTCTGCAAAGGACGTTGCAACGTCATTGTTTTGATTATTATAACATCTAGTGAACACCCTTTTTGTGGTCTCAATTACACAAATAAACTCATCGAAGTCCGAATTATTGAATGATGCCCATGAAATTTTCCGGAAAATTTATTCATAGGCAGATATGAATATTTGATTCAATTTAGAACCCATTTGACTATCCTCCGGTGAACAGCTGCTGTGAGTCAAATTTGTAATTACACCTGAATTAAATAAAAGTGCGGTGACAGGTTTACCAAAGTAGGCTATTACGTCATCTTTACCAACCTGTTCCTGCGATAATAATTGCCTCACACAGTCCAAATGGAAAGCACCTTTGTTTTCGTATATAAACTAAAATACATACAATTGTTATTTTTTTCTCAAAATTCAATGTCTGTTTCCAATCAGAGCTAAAATTAAATAAAAGTTGTTTTCATTCATACTATTGCGATTTTTTACTAGTCCCATAAGTCTCTCATAGGTGGCTGGAGCATTACTCAATCCAAATGGAAGGTCTTTGAATTGGTATAACCCATTACCGGTAGAGAATACTGCTTTGCCTATGTCAATGGGATGAACTTCCGCTTGCTATTATCCGCTTCGCAGATACAGTATTGAAAACCGTTTCGAACCGAATAGTGTGTTTAGCGTGTCATCGATTCTTGACAATGGGCATTTTTTTGTAAATTTATTCATTCTACGATAGTCTACGTAGAATCAATCGGGTTGATCCATGCATTCTTTTCAGTTAGGTATCAATACTACCTGTGAGGACCACGGGCTTGTAGATTATTAGATTACTGCATCCTGCAGCATATTAGAACAAAGTTCGAAATTTTTTTTGCTGAAGAGTATAAATCAAACAACAATGTCGAAGTACACTTCTCTACAAACATTTTCAAGAAGTAGAAAATATGAGGCGAATACCTGACAGAAAACATCTACTACCCCTGTCCACGACGGGCATTGAACTACATCTGTACAGCATTCCTCCAAGATGGCCAGATAATTATTCTTCCTGGGGTATTTGTCTCCGAGGAGTGCTTTTTGATTTTCCTCACGAATGGCGCTGTGAAGTCACCTATTCGTTTGTGAAGAAATGTTATTGGATAGGAAATTATCATTCGTTGGGCAGGAACCAAACGATTGTTGTTCGATCTAGTATAGTACTGATGTGAGGCCAGGGCTTCGAAACATGTCTGAACGATAAAATACTAAAGGTGATTACCGTTGATAGTTTCTACTTATCTAAATGCTGTGATGTGATTATACCTTTATATTGGTTGTGGAATGTGGGTGTGATTGTGTGCCTTCACTCAGTTTGTCTTGGATACCGTCGGTGGTTTTATTGGGTGGTTCTATTTTTGTGTTCTTCATAGTGATATAGGTACCAGGTTTTGGCAACCGATTCTCTATTGTGGCGGGCTTGCTGATATACGGTAGTCGGGATAATATTCTGAAAATTGGATATCATGGGTAGGCGTGCAATGCAACGGAAGACTTTTTTCACTACTGATGGTGGTGCTGATGTATACAGACCCACACGAGCAATGGTTCTATATACACCAGCGGTAGCGAGGTCTCGTGGGTCCTAAGCCGAACGGATCAAAACACCGACATCACATGTGGCCAGTATTTATCCTAATCGGTCGGTGACTTTCTTGAAGTGAGGCAGAAAAGCACTACTCTGTGATGTTGCTGGGGTCATGTTATCGGCTGGAGGTAACGTTGTCATGTTAATCAACACTTGCAATTTCTCATCGGGAGTATCCTTTGGCCTCCAAGGCATGAGTGAGATGCGGTAGTTCCAATTTTATGAACCGGTTCACAGGTAGGTACGTTGCGCTCTGGTGTTTATTGGGTTTTTGTTCACATATCTTCGCGTATCGATTGGTTTTTGGTAGACTTTGTCCCATCAAGTTTTATGATGATAAACTACTGTTTAAATACAATGAGCACTTGCAGTTATGTCTTCTTGAAGTAATGTTGCACAAATATTTGACAGATGTAGTTCAATGTCCGTCGTTTTTTGTCAGATTTCAGCCTTCAACTTGGTAAAAGGTTTAGAGAAAAGGATACTTCGACATTTCTGAAATCATCTGTATAGCATATTGTTATTCATGTCGGCTACCTTCCCCTGTTAGGCAAAATAGTCCTAAGCTGTTCATAAGATGGAACCATCGAATTCGAAAAATAACAAAATAGAATTTTATCAAAACACTTATTTGGAAAGCTGCTTCATTGGTACGACGTATCTATTCATGTTCATTTAATTTTTCTTTGTCTTTTGTTTATTTGTCAATAAATGCATGTCACTTCAATTTACCAAGTGTTTTTATTCGAATTCCTCATTATTAATATCTGGAAGATAGTGAATGTTGTATCATGTTAAAAACTACAACGAATAAACAATTATTTTAAATAACTTACCAGGTTCGCGTGGTGATTTTGTTTAAAGTTAGAAGAGTATAAGTAAGCTGAGTAAATCGGGCAACCAATGCACCAATATTATTATTTGGGATTGTATTCAATAAAAAGGTTATTAACGGTTGCATAACAAAAATTTGAATCTCATACTATGTACGTGTATGTAGTTTTGTACCTGCGGCATTCGAAATACTGATCAAAGGTTTCGATTTTCACGAAATTCATAAAAGTGCCAATATCTCCAAAATTATCAATATTTTACTAAGGTCGTATTGTGATATTCTGGTCAGTCATGAGCTGGACTATCAGCCTTCCAAAGGATGACATTGAGTTTTGGGTCACCATGTATTAAAAGGGATTTGAATATATAAGGAAAAGAATCGGGCCCAGAACAGATCCTTGTGGTACGCCTTGTTTTCTGCCGCTTATATAAGACCTGAACCATTTATTTGATATTCCTTCGAAGCCATAATACCTTAGCTTATTTAAAAGGAGTTCATGATTTACACAATCAAAAGCTTTAGAAAAGTCGCAGAATACTGGTGTAAACATGTTCGAGAAAAGAGAAAATGGCATCATTTGTGCATATTGAGCTCTGGAAGAGGTTTATTTCTAGAACCCCTCCTTAGGATCTTCCTCGTGCAAACGGAAATAGTCATAACTTCGGCTTTTTACTTTTTTATTCATGGACAATTTCTGTTTGACATGTTCTGGCGGATCAAATGTAATCACTCTTGACATGATTGTGTCAGAGTTAAGAAGTCATCCATGACGTATCATATATCGTACATTTCCAGTTCATTCCTATCCGAATTGCTGTCGCTTTAACTCTTCCATCAAATTTTATTCGTTAATAAAATTACTCTCGATTTATGGGCCCAAAAACAGTACCTCGGGGAACACCAAATTCCGTTGACCTATTTCATCTCGCGACGAGCTCTAGTCCCACAAATCGTATTCCATTAGTTCGTCATAATGAGTGTTTCCAATCCGCTGATTCATAAGCTTTCACACAAAACCCTCCCAACACCCATTACGCAATCCGGTGAAGATTTGTTCTTCCATCAGTAATCCCATTTGCAAACAATCACCGAGGCTTTTATAGCAGTCGCGCTCTGGCGTGAACCCTTGCTTACATTTCGACGATGTTTCATCACTGGCAGGGTTAAAACATCCCATCCGAGCTGATATTTTCCCAATCAGGTTCGGAACTTTACACAGATTGAATCGGCCCCTTTGAAGTTATTCCTTTCATCACTATCTGGGATCATAATACGTAATGGAATGTTTTATCCTTATAGTTCAGGCAAATTAGCTAAAATAAACTGAAAAAATGCGAAGTTGCTGAAATTTGGCATGGATGTTCAAAAATACATATATTTTCAAGAACATATGAATCCATATGAGTCCCGAGCTCAAAAGGTTGTGCTTAAGCAGCCATATCAAAAAAAGTGTCCTTGTTCACTTCATCAGGATCAAGCGTGCATGATACTTTCAAATTGGGAAGCATTTTAACCCTGCTCTCTTGCAGCCACACCTGTCATGGCAATGAGCTACAGGAAATATCAATTACGATATTGATTCCAGAAGTGGTGCGAAAACCAATTATCTTTCGTTCATTTCCATTCTTCTGGGTTCTTCTGAATTTGGTGAAATCAGTACTCGGAATGAATGTTGACCTCGCCAACAACAGACGTTTTTTTAGTATTAGACATTTCAATTTCATTTTCTACAATGAGAACATCCGCATCACCTGGCCTAACAAGCATTCCTTAATTTTCGAACGCTTTCGTCAGAATTAAAATTAAATGTATTTTGTTTTTGTCATTTAACGAATACTCGTCTTGGGTAACAGAATCTATCATACTTTCATCAAAAAAACTTGCCGCACATTTATTGTTCAAGTATAGTCATTGTTGCTCAGCTTTTTCAGTACTTTGCCATTTGTTTTTGTTTTTCTCGTGGAACATCGCAGAAATGTTGGAGATCTGTCTCTGTTTGTTTTATATATATTTTCATGGACGATGCTCTTCCGAAATATCATCAATCGTTCCACTGTTATCGGTCCCATCAAGACTGACCCGTTGAGCACAGTCCTCACATCTACAGGCTATAGGCTCGTTTTTTGCACCGAATAGCAAAGCTTTGGAACTCGCTACCTCGGGAGTGTTTCCTGAGGCATATAGCCTTCAGAAGTTCAAGACGGCAGTTCCAGTATTATTGGGCTCTGTTCTGGTCGGCGGGTTCCCAAAATTTCGACACACGAATTTTTTTCGAATATTTCACACCCTCCATTCGTTATAAAATGCCATTATACACCCATCCTTCACGGGAGTGCAAGAGGTTAGATTACACCCAGTATAATGCTTCACGCACAGCGTCTGCGGCGAAACTGGCCCAAGCAGATGTTGTTAGACCCGTCCGATCCTTGTGCCGAAGGGAGCGCAGAGAGAAATTGCTGAGTCGCCTGATATCCCCCTCAATATTCCAGCCAGTTAGACAAAAAGCGTCTAGCCGTACCAATTCTACTTTTGATCCCGCAGTTCCGCATGCGCACTTGTTCACCCTAGAAGCGGGGTGAACCGTCAAATATAGCTGCTCTACGCCTGTTCTTTCTGAATTTTGGATAAATAGTCGTTATTCCGTAACAATTTTGTTAGGTGTAGGTAAGGGTGGTCAAGTCAGGTATGGTTGGCTAGTAATTTACGCATTTTCAACTCGGTTAGCAAGCGAACTAATTCACCCATTTTCGACTAACTCGCTCACTCATTTTCGACTGACTCGCAAGCTAGGTCAGTTTGCTCAGGCTCAGGTTAGGTTTGTGTGTCAATTGCTAGAGAAAAACTAATTCACGCATTTTCGACTAACTCGCTCATCCATTTTCGACTGACTCGCAAGCTAGGTCAGTTTGCCCAGGTTAGGTTTGTGTGTCAATTCCTAGCGAAAAACTAATCCACGCATTATCGACTGACTCGCAAGCTAGGTTAGCTTGCTCAGGTTAGGTTTGTGTGTATTATGAGCAAAAAAACAAATTTACGCAATTTCAACCCAGGTTGCCTTCTTGTTTTGTGATTTAAACACCCCACCACGCCGCTATTAAATGACTCACTTGGTCAATTACATTATTTTAATTCGAGTTGTGCGCATGCGGGATCAGAAGTGGAATTGGTACGGCTAGACGCTTGTGACTACACCAAGCTTCTCATAGTGCTCATTACTGCTCATTACCATTTGAGCCACAGCCTTCGTACGTGTCGAACCGTTTATCTGCTGCCAGTCAAAAAAATAGTAGGCATTTTAATTGAACAACGTTTCAACGTGCAACTTTTAGTAAAACTCGGTAAATCTTCAACAGAGACCTATTCTCTCTTACAACTCTATGAGAAAGTACTCACACCGATAGACATTCATACCCTACCAGGAATCAACTAATAATATTACCAAAATACAATTATAACAGAACCCGCAGGGGACCCTTGCACATGGGTATCAAGGTCTACAATCACCTTCCCCAATCACTGAAAATGTTAACTGACAGAAAATTCAAAGCAGAACTCAAAAATGTATTGCTTAGTCATGTGTTCTATAATCTTGATGAGTTTTTCCAGTTTAGTATTTAAACCATGTTTTCTATTTATATTATAAAGTATCGCTTTGTTAATGGTTTTATTATCTGATGTTATTATTATTTCTATATAATTATATACTTTGCAAGCTAGTCACCTTCCCTATACCTTTGGCAGTAAGACGGTACCCAATTATTTTAACACTAATTTTTTATCAATGTATATTTATGATGTATCTTCTGGGAAATAAATGTCTATGTCTATGTCTACAGATAGATTTGTTCTAACATCTTCCAAAAAATTAAAGAAATATCCTAAACTGTTAGAAAGAGTTATTACGTGTGATGAATCATGGTTTTCTTACCTATGACTCAGAAACTAAGCGCCAATCAATTCACTGGAAGAGTCCAAATTCACCAAGACTGAAGAAAGCTCGAATGTCCAAAACAGAATTCAATGCCATGATGATTGTTTTTTTTGTCACACCTCGTATTCCTGAGTTGAGTCGAGACTCTTCAAAATTTTCGAGTATAGCTCGCAGTATCATGCAACGCCTGAAGTAGAAAATGAAAACAGAATAATTCAAGGAACTGTAATAGCTTGAGGATCAAATGTAGAACAAGAAAATTATACATCCATCGAAGAAGAAACTGACGAATATGATTCCAAGGGTCCTGGACGGTCAGTTACCATTTCCCTGCCGAACAGAAGAATATTCAATTTTCTTTATCAAGCTGTTTCCGATGGAAGAATTGGTTGTCTGTTGAAAACTCCCGATGAGTTGAAACAATCAAGTCGTGTTTGAAATCAAGAATTGGACTGGGAACTCAATTTTAAAAATAGAAAAATGACCCCTGTGTATATTCCAGAACAACAAATGCGAAGAATATTGTTGATGCAATACACGTTGATGATATACTGATTTTTTCTGAACATGAATCACTGATAACAGTACTCAAAAATGAGTTGAAGAAGAGGCTCATTATTGTCTTGGAATGAGAATTGGAAGAAACAGGAAAGAAAGAACCGTTACCTTAGATCAAGAAAATTACACCAATGGGATTTTTCATCGATTCAACATAAGTGAGTTGAATGGACTTTAATCTCCATTAAATCAAAGTGAGATTCTCACCGAAGATGTTGAACCAAAAACCGAAAAGGAGAAAATGAGAGCTCCGGTGAAAATATAGTTGGCTTCTGTGACTCAGACTGAGCCGTTGCCATTGATTTGAACAGAAATTCAGGATATCGACCAAGAAGCAAACATATCGATGTAAGGCATCATTTTGTTCGCGAAAGATAAGCACTTGGAGATGTTCAAACCATTGCTACCTATGATATGGTTGCAGATGCTCTGGCCAAGGGCCTGTCTGGTGTTTTCAACTGTTTTCAACTGTATCGCACTTCGAAGCCTCCTCTGATAACTTCTGATGTCGTATGTCAGTTGTGATGATTTAAGTTTTAATTTCATGGCCAACTTTGTTTGACTGAACAATCAACTGTATCTCCGCCATTTTTCAACCAATTTTCAATTTTGGAGGAAAGTGTTATCACAAATTGCGGACTCTTTCGGATAGTGAAAAAATATGTACAGGGTGTCATTTGAAAAAAAGTTTCTGGTCACTTCTGGTTAAACCGGAAGTGGTGAATTTTCAGTAGATTGGTCAAAATATGCGTATTGAAGTAGGTACTATAGCGACATACCAAATTTGAAATCTGTATCTTCGGAACTATAGAAAAATTGTGAAGCGTACCTCACCTCGTGGTCACCCGGTATGTATTTAGTTGTTATAAATAATATTTCAGTCAGACCGTTTCCCATAATTTGATCCATTTCATTCAAACATAATTAGCAATCAGCCACACTCTGCTAACACTCATGTATGAATATGTATTTTTTTGAACTTCGAATTTTTCAGTTTATTTGGCAAATTTTGAGCTATTTTGCCTGCACTACCATCCTCGTTGATGTTGGGGCCTAATCGGGATATCGCGCCTTCATATGGAAGGAACATAGAGTAGGCTCAGGAAGGGACCAAAGCGAAATATCGTGTTCGCCAGAGGTCAAGAGAGTTCGGCAATGCCTGCGGTAATTTGCGGTTTTAAAATGGAAATTCTGCTTAACAAGCGTCTGGGGAGCTTCGTCCGCTTTTTTCCATTTCGGTTATGCGATACACTTTCCGCATGTCATGTAAATGCGCTCCAGAATTTCAATGCGAGAAATGTATGCGATAAAACAGTTGACACAGAAAGGAGAAATCGTTTTTGAGAGTCGCTGTCACATCCCTACGGTCCTTTCCGCTCTTGAAATACGAGGTGATGTATATTTTTTACTAAAAGAATCGATATACAGTGAGTTTCAAAAAGTTTGCATTATAGGGGAAATTTTTTTATTATGTATTTTTCAGAAAATTTTGTTCTTCATAAAAGTTGGTGCTTCGCGAAAAACTTTCATTTGAGTTATCGAAATTCTGAATTTTCAAACGGTGTACAGGGGAGAACAAAAAATAGGAATTTCAATCAGGAGTAAACTACCCTTATTTTTGATATTATCGAAAGTTTATTCAGAAAAGTTGTTTATGATCTAAAAAAATTTTGAGATTTGGAATCACAGTCACCTACACAATAAAAAACATGTTTCCTTATTTTTTATAGTTCTAGCCTCATATTTCTACATTTCATTGCGAAATTTGGTACAATTTATCATTTGTACTAGAATATCGACGTTTGTTGAAACTTGTTTAAATTTTTACTAGTGCAAATTTGATATATCACTCTGAATGCATGTCCATAATAACTATCAGTATGATTTTATTGAATTAATTAATTAATTATTGGTAAACGATTAAATGATAATATTCTTCGAATTTACGATCACTTTATTTATAAAAAAATAGATATTTTC
The DNA here is from genome assembly GCA_958298965.1 of Chrysolina haemoptera. Classification (NCBI taxonomy): domain Eukaryota; kingdom Metazoa; phylum Arthropoda; class Insecta; order Coleoptera; family Chrysomelidae; genus Chrysolina; species Chrysolina haemoptera. The sequence goes on along the minus strand of OY282586.1, from coordinate 49,086,962 downwards.
ATTTTTTATGATTGAAGTGATCGTATAAAGTTACAGAGGTCTATGATCACACTATATATGTAATGTATAACCATCACACAGACAGAGGCCGATGTAGGTACAGGAGATTTTGTCTCAAATACTTCATATCGGATCGATAGGCGACCGCATGCCTTGTTGCTGCAAGTGTATTGTGAGTTGTCTGGATCCCAATCTCGTCTAGTGCTAGCTTGGAGTGCACGCCGACCACCCGAGGTGGTGTTGTAGGTTTTTCGGATTTTCCTGCAGCTGAAAAGTAAATACGCCACCAAGAATCAGTAAGTCGCCCCGGAGCGCCATGGCGAATAATAATAATAATTGCCGTCCTCTACTCGCACAGGCTATGCTTTTGGGAACACACTACGAGTATGTTTGAGGGAGTAATATTATCATTTTTATTATTATTGTATCTGAATATAATCCAGCAATTGATCAACTATTCTTGAATAATGTGTACAATTGGTAACACTGGTAACATTGATATTAGGTAGGGAATTAATTTAAATTTCCTTTTAACGTTCATTTATGTTTTACAGAGAAAACTTTTCATTACAGTTGGCCATGCTTTCTGCCACCAGAGAAGAGCCTTAAGCTTATCAATATATCAAATATTACTTTCTTTCAAAAGTACCCAATATATATATATATATATATATATATATAATATAATATAATATAACTCAATACATCAACTAGTATCATCCTACGATAAGCGACCAACCCGATATAAATATTAAATTACACTCCCCCAAATGTGAAGATTTTGTTGGGTGCACCTGTCCCAAATTGCAAAAAGTTGCAGTCCTAAAATACCTTGGTGTTATGATTGATCAGCATGTCAGATGGTCCGACCATATTACCTATGTGATAAAACGATTAAGAGCTCTGATTCACAAATTCTTTCTACTACGAGATATTCTATCACGAAAAAATCTCATTATGTTATACAACTCGTTGGTTGAATCTACCTAAGATATTGCATAACAATTTGGGGAGGTGCTTTCACAAGCACTCTGCAAAACTTACAAACAACTCAGAACACTTTACTGAAAATATTGTTTCATAAGGAAAAACTCTTCTCTACGAAATTACTTTACCAAGATACCAGTTTATTCCAAGTGAGACAAATTTATATCTACCAATGTCTCCTGCGAATGCATCAAAATTATGAACACTTTTCAAAAAAGCCTCTCAATACTAGAGCAGCAACCAATCTCAACGTTGAAGTTAGTCACTTCAAAAAATCTGTCACACAAAGATCTTTCCTTTATTTTGGACCGACACTATTTAATACTATTCCAGCTGACATTAAAATAATCCGCAATAAAAGTAAATTTAAATGTGAAATAAAAAAACTCATTTTCAACAATGCCCTACAATTCGATATTTTCTGATAAATCTTCTAAAACATCTATTCATAATTATAGTTCCCCTCATTAATCAGTAATTTCAATATTTTCATTATCTGCCTATATACTGTTCTCTGTTTCAAATTTCAAAGTTCTTATTGAGATTGATATTGACATTTCATTGTAACTACCTACCACTATTCCTTTTTTGTACTCATACTCCAAAATTCTTTATTTTGTTATTTAATTTTATTGTCTGAAATGGACAAGGACACAACAGGCACCCGTGCCTAGGTCGTCCCTTTTAGACAAAACTTTACTTTAAGATAAAAAATGTGAACCAATTATATACTATGAACTGTACAATGCCAATCGTAAAAATATATTTGATTTGATTTGATTTGATTTAGATGAACACTGTTAATACTATGAAAAGGCAAAAACTGGGGTAAAATGGCAAGATATCGAAAAAACTTATTTGAAAAAGTTGCTTAGAATTTAATTTTATATAAACTAGCAAAGTTTGAAGATATAATGTGAGAAAACTGAAAATATCCATTTTTGTCAAATATTTTCCTAGCTATATAAAAATATCAAATTATTTTCTAATGAATAGCTTGACCATACTGAAACATTTGTATTACAATGATAATGATAAAACTTCCCCATTTTCTCCACACCAGAGAGCCCTAAATTGAAAAAATTAGATTTTGTCAGAACCCGACTGTTACAGTGGTTCATACCTAACAGTTATATCAGAATTCCTCGATCACTGCGATGTTAGGGGAATCTAAAAATATTGTGTTTTCCCGATTATAATCAATTGTTGATGATAATCGTGCACTTGGCACATAATCTTAAAAATAGTGCGTCACGATTATCATCGAAACTAATACATTTTTATACAGCTAGGAAAATATTTGACAAAAATAGATTTTTTTTGATATGTTGCCATTTTACCCCAATGTCTGCCTTTTCATAGTAATTTTTTTTTCAATTTGCCGCCATACCCTCGATCACATGGCATGTGGCAAAATCGATTTTCAGGTTATCGGACATGCATAAACTTTTCCCCGGAGCCTTTTTTCCCATATGGTACATACTTTTTGGCGGTCACTCTATATCATCGTTTTGTTCTAAACATATACAACCTCATATTAGGGTATAGACTCAATAAGTTTGAAACCTGTTAACTGAGTACTTACTATACTATATAAGATTTATGCCGTTACATGTAAACCTGTAGATAATTTGACAGGATTGATCTTCACCATTTAAAAATCTATAATAATGTATGGATAGCCCTTCAGGTGATTCTTTACCAATTTGGTTCTCCGTTGGTTTTCAAAATCTAAGCGCTAACCATTATTTCGATTGAGAGATATCACGAGTCAATAGAAAGCTTATTCATCGCCACCTTACTCACCCCAACCAACGCCCATTGAGCTATCAGTGTTTGGTTTCTTTCGGTAATTAACTGGGCACTTTGAATACTTTTTTTTTGTAACATTTCACCCCTTTCAACTTAGTAACCTGAACAGTTGAGGCATAACATATCAAGCCAAATTGCAATTTTTCCAATATTTGCAAAGCACAAAAAGAGTTCAAACAACAATTAACGTTACAACACTGATATAGTATGGTTATTTAACGAACAAGTGTATTAATAAGGGCGATTAACAATCGAGATAATGTTCAATATTGTCAATCGCCATCTTTTCCGTCGACAGTAGTTTTCAAATATATATATATATATAGGAAGGGTAGTCGTTGCTGACTAGTTAGGTATGGAACTAGTAAATAGTGGGGCTTTGCAGCAAAATCAAAGAGTACTACTTTAAAGTTTGTCCAAGCTTTCGGAAATTTAATAAATCATTTCCATCATCAGGGATAATCTTTGTTGAGATTGTGAGACGCGATGTTATTCAACAATAAGTGACACATTGTGCAAGATGAAAGTTGATATAAAACATGTAAAATTGGTAGGATGTCTTAAAATTTTTTCATAAAATACGTTACATTTAAAATTGTTAAATTTTTTTTATTTTGACCACACCAGGCCAAAGCAATGCTCTAGGTTAGGAGAACAATTTTAAATGTAACGTATTTTATGAAAAAATTTTAAGACATCCTACCAATTTTACATGTTTTATATCAACTTTCATCTTGCACAATGTGTCACTTATTGTTGAATAACATCGCGTCTCACAATCTCAACAAAGATTATCCCTGATGATGGAAATGATTTATTAAATTTCCGAAAGCTTGGACAAACTTTAAAGTAGTACTCTTTGATTTTGCTGCAAAGCCCCACTATTTACTAGTTCCATATATATATATATATATATATATATATATATATATATATATATATATATATATATATATATCTTACTTTCAATGTTTATTTATTTAACGATACGTTAAAAAACAATCACTATTTCCTATTTATATTAACTCTACTCAAACATAGTTTAATTTTCCTTAGTGGTAGTTTTATTTTATTTTTTATTATTTATTTTCAAATTGGAATTAAAAAAAAATATGCTTTTGGTGGGTTTTGAACTCTCGACCTCAGTGTTGGCTGCCAAGCGAACTGTACCATTAGGCCACGTGACTATATTTGATTTTGAGTGACAACTGGTGTAATGAAGATTTTCTGAAATTTTATTTGAAAATTGACAAATAAATAATGACAGATAGTACTAACCAATATAATATGTGTAAGATCATTGTATGTTGGGTTGCATATAATCGAATCGTTGATTAATAGAAAATCATTCATTAACATTTTGATTACGTTAAAATACATCATAAATGAACGGTCGATGGAAATAATTATTAAATTGGCCAATTATTATTTACCTTGAATTGAGTGTTCTGTTTTCGCCATCAAATGAGCGATGACTGTTTGTGGCCGATTGCTAGTCTAGTATAAACCAGTTTAAATAATAATGATAATGATACTCCCATACTATCATAAACACTCGTAGAGTGTACCCAAAGCATAATCTGTGCGGGTAGAGGATGGTTATTATTATTATTTGCCCAGGCGCTCCGAGCAATTTACTGATTTTTGGTGGCGTATTCACTTTTTAGCTGCAGGGAAACCCAGAAAACCTACAGCACCAACTCGGGTGGCCGGCATGCACTCCAAGTTAGCACTAGACGAGATTGGCATCTAGACAACACACAATACACTTGCTTTCAACAAGGCCAAGGGGTCGGCTATCGATTCCGATATTGAGTATTTGAGAAAAAATCCCTCCTACCTACATCGGGCTCGAACCGACTAACGCTATACTGAAAAGCTTCGAACGGCCTGCGCCTTAGACCGCCAAACCACCGACCACCCATATTGAATATACATGAATATGAATATTATATGAAGAATTAGTGGTAGCTATCACAACTGGCTGAATTACACATTCAGTAAGGCCCATATAGCTCAGTGGTTGTGACTTTCGCGTTCGAAACCATTGAATGCTGGTCGGCTAGGTTCGAATCCTTAGCGGCTACATATTTTTCTAAGAATCGCACGTTAAAAGGTAAGACCACGTTAATCCTTGGCTCACACAAGTTTCGACTTTTGAGGGCTGCCGTTCGTAAGGGGGCGACAGCTGGTTAACGAAAAAAACAATTTTAACAAAAAACAACAAAAAAAATCAGGTGTCCAGAACCAGGTGGTGGATTCAGAAGTGTCTCAGAGCTGCGGTTCCTGAAAATAAAATCCAAGGAATCCAAGAGGGGACTCAAATATAACATTTTTCCACATAGGTGAAAGATTCATTAAAAATAGCTGAAAATTTCAAACTATTATCAAAAGTTTGATATCCTTTTAAAAAAACCAGACATCCGCTAGCTGCCATTCTACACATACGGAATATAGCTTCGGTACAACCATTAAAACGATAATTCTTGACTTGCTACACATGTATAATATAAATTATGTTGTTAATAAAGCAATCACATCCTATCTTATCTCGACTATTTCACTTATATGTAAATGGCTCATTGCGAGTCGCGAGCAATGGAAATATTGTCGCAAATGGAGATTACACCGAGCGGCGCGGAGGTTCAGAAAAATTTCATTATGAAAAAGCTCCCATTTCTCACTACTATGTACATTAATTACTTCAGGTTCATTTTCTGGGTGCAAAGCAAGGTAAATTTTCATTTTTCATCTTTTTCAACTAGCGATTATTTATGAGATGTAGTTAACGTTTCTGATATCAGCTAGGGGAGCGATGCCAATGGGTTTGTGCAATTTTGCTCTGACATCCATTACATGGGTCAATATTGGTACAAATATGTCTTACTCAATTACTTCCTTCCTGGCACAGGTTGGCGGGATTTCAGGCCCTTACTCGTCGGCCTCCTAGCTTCGCCCTTTGTGCCCCGACGTGCATGGGTTCAGCAGTTTCCTTGAATACATTATTTAATATCGCCTGGGTTTCAGTATACCTAATCTTTCTCGGATAAAGAGAGAAACAGCGTTTCTTGACGTAGAAACGGTGTTTAATAACACATATATGCGTCTATCACATCAGCCGTGAAGGAAAGAGATGTTGCTCCAGCTCTGAACAAGTAGATATCTGCCATGCTCAGGTGCAGGGTAATACAAGCCTCCCCATTCGTGGACACAATGAAGGAGAAAGTCACGAGATGCTGTCCTCAGGGTCTCCTTACAGACCAAGAAAATTTCGATGATAGATATCAAAGATTGACTGTAATTTGCTTGGACAGTAAAGCAGCAATAATAGCAGGATCACATCCAAGCTGATGTCCGAGTGTAAAAATATCTTGGAAAACCTAGCAAAACGAAGAAATGTCAGCGTCATATGAGTTTTAGGACACTTAGGTTTTCACGGCAAGTGGAAGGCAGAAAGTCTACCCGAGGAGGAATCAGAAAAACCACCAGTGGGCCAAAACCTATCCTAGGAATTCCCAACAGCTTAGCTGTTGCTGCAATAGAAGAACTGTCACAAAAAAAACAATCGAAGCTTCATATATCCTGGTCTTTGGAAAAACTCAAAATGGAATTTTTTTCTTTTGTGAGACGAGATCTCAAGCTAGCGACAGAGCTCCTAAGGGGATCCAATGACCTGAACTGGCTCATGGCTCTTATCGGGATTGGGGATGATCAACTGTGTAGGAGGTGCCTGGAAGAAGACGAGACCTGTCACATGCACACTGGTGCATCGATTAAAGGCTGCTTTTGGGAACAGAATACTCAACCCAGAGAACGGTAAATCCAGCAAAGGAAGCTGCTGACTTACGTCTGGGAAGCTGGCGTGCCCAGCTGAACTCAGACACGTGGGTGCATAAAAGGTTCAAGCGAAGAGGCCTACGTAAAGGGGCCCGTGTCATATAGTAAGTAAGTAAGTAGTTTTGTTATGTATTCATAAGGAACCTGGTTATTTGAAAAAGTATGCAATGCTTTTGCGTAGTCCAAAAACCCCCTTTGGAAATTTAATTTTAATCACTCTGTTCATGGATATAATTCGTCTGTTTCCCACCTAATGCATACTGTTTCTACAACTCCTGACCGGAGGCCATTAATAAATGACAACTCGAGCCCAGAAGTGCTTGTCCAGACGAATTTTCCTCGACGTGAGTATTTCCCAATGGTTCAGACATCATGCAAAAACTAATTTAGAAGTTTGGCACTCGAACAGTGTAAACCGTCAGAGTTGAGAGCTCTTATTGATATAGAAGAAGCTTCGACAAGACGACTTTTGTATAAATATTGAAACAACACTCATCGGATGCGGCGTCAGTCCGGCAACTACGGCATGGATAAGTTAGTTGAAATTGAAAAGCAGGATTATTGAGGCGAGTCAACAGCATGAAAGAGTAATCAAGCTCGAAGGAACATTCGAACCAGGATGGGATGATGTTGGAGGCTGAATGAGTTTGTGAAAAGTTCGGTGCGATGAAATGTGTTTGGAAGTTTCAAAGTGAGACACTTCAAAATATTACACAGTGACCGCCAAAAAGTATGTACCATATGGGAAAAGAGTTTATTATTAGAGTATTGGAAAAAACATTATTGGGAAAAGTTTGTGCATGTCCGATAACCTAAAAATAGATTTTGACACATGCCACGTGATCGCTGGTATGGCGGCAAATTGAAAAAAATTACTATGAATATGCAAAAAATCGGGTAAAATGGCAAGATATCGAAAAAAGTTATTTGAAGACGTTGCTTAGAATTCAATTTTATGAACATATACGAAGTTTGAAAAAGTAATGCTAGGAATCGCACGTTAAAAGGTAAGACCTCGTTAATCCTTGGCTCGCACAAGTTTCGACTTTTGAGGGCTGCCGTTCGTAAGGGAACGACAGCTGGTTAACGGAAAAAACAAAACAAAAAAACAAATGTGAGAAAATTGAAAATAGCAATTTTTTTAAATATTTTCCTAGCTGTATGAAAATGTAAAATGATTTCCTTATGAATAGCTTGACCATACTGAAATATTTGTATTTCAATGATGATAACAAAACTTTCTCAATTTCTCTACACCAGAGAGCACTAAATTAAAAAAATTTAATTTTGTCAGAACTCTTGCTGTTACATTGGTTCGTATCTAACTCTGGCACGAATATCGTCGAAACTTGATTATAATATGGAAAACATCATGTTTCTGGAGCGTCATGTTATCACAATGGTCGTGGAATTCTGATATAAATGTTAGATACGAACCAATGTAACACAAAGGGTTTTGACAAAATCCATTTTTTTAAATTTAGTGCTCACTGGTGTGGAGAACATGAGAAACTTTTGTTATTATCATTGAAATACGAATGTCTCAGTATGGTCAAGCTATTCATAATATAATAATTTTATATTTTTACACAGCTAGGAAAATATTTTTAAAAAATAGCTTTTTTCAATTTTCTCTTATTATCTTTTCAAACTCTGTATATGTGTATAGAATTTAATTCTAATCAACTTTTTCAAATAACTTTTTTTAATATCTTGCCATTTTACCCCACTTTTTGCCTTTTCATAGACATTTTTTTCCATTTGCCGCCATACCACCGATCACGTGACATGTGTCAAAATCGATTTTTAGGGTATTGGACATGCATAAAATTTTCCCAAGAATCTTTTTTCCAATACTCTCATAATAAACTTTTTTCCCATATGGTAGATACTTTTTGACGGTCACTGTACATATATGAAATATTTATTATAGATTTCGACAACTAAAATAGATATATCTATTTTGCTATCAAAATTAGAGTATTATGGAATAACTGGCAGGGTGTTGCAATGGTTCAGGAGTTATTTACTCAACAGATCTCAATGTACGAAAATGAACAATGTCCTATCAAGTCATAGGTGCCCCCCAAGGGAATGTACTTGGCCCTGTTTTATTCATACTTTACCTGAATGACATAAATTTAATTAGTGACTGTGAATTCATCAACCTCTTTGTAGATGATACTCTCATCGCAGCAAACGACTCTGATATTCATAATGGTGTACGTAAAATTAATTTGAGTCTTGAAAACGTGACGAAGTTCCTCAACATAAACAAACTCAATCTGAATATCACTAAAACGGAAGCTATGACTTTGACAACTCAATATAAATATAATTTAATTGATATCAACTCCATTAATATTAAATTGTGGAAGAATTTGAATACTTGGTCTTCATAGTTGATAACTAACACTTTGAACTCAAAAAAACACTTTCAGTATAAATATGTGTAATAAAATTTCGAAAAAATGTTTTTCTTTACTAGAATTAGTATACAACTAACATTCCAATCTAATTTGACTGTTTACAAAACAATAATCCTACCACACTTTGACTACTGTGCTAGTCGGATATCATTACTAGATGGTAATTATATCTCTACTCTATAAAAACTACAAAAGACACTTTTCGTCCGCAAACGCTTTTCGAGCGCTGTGGCCACTATGCCGTATTATAGTGGCCACAGCGGGCAAATAGCGTTTGTGAACGAAAAGTGTTGGCGGACGAAAAATACTTGCCTTCAAAAATAGTCGATTTCTCGTCCGGAAATTAGTAGGTAAGATGTCATTTTTTGTAGAGGTCGATGAAAAAGAAAATTCTATTCTACTCTATTCTAAACAACATATTACTGTAACACTAATTTGTAGCAATCTTGTACTTGTAAATATGAAATCCTAGCTATCGCTCGCGATTTCGTCCGCGAAGACCTTAGTAAAATAGAAAAATTCACAAAATTTTCTTTTGATCACCACAAACGCAGAATTTAATCCTCTATAATGTCTGTGAGAATAATTTTATTGATGGATGGGTTAATTTAGATGATATTACCAAAATAAACCAGAAGTTGAAACGATTTTTCTAATAAATATGTAAAATTTGTCCAACTTTGAGCATTAGCAGGAGAATGGGGAGACCAAGTTTGTTCTATATAATACGGACAGGGTTACCGCGAAGAACAGTTTTTAGAGAATTCGGGGAACACAGACGTAAGGTGATGAAAGAGTGTCACTGCTGCCAACATATAAGAATTACTGTGGTTGTTCCTATTTAACTACCCTTGTTCTTCTGGCTTGTCCTTGTCCTACTTGTTTGTAGGTTCAAATTCTTGCACACAACTGACGTCATCAAAATGGAGCTTTCGCAGTAACCCTCTCTACTTTATTTTATAATAACCCTGGGATAAATAAAAAAACATTAATCTGGCCTTATTCTATGCAGAATTAAATGCCCTACAACTTATACGCAGAGCAGTTTTCGACATTTTGAGTCCTTAATGAGATATAACCGTAAAACATTTTTACCCTCCCCCACTTAAGCACAACTCCGCCGCGCCGGGGGGGAAAAACCTAGTCTAGTCATATTGGGCAACAAATGAAGCCATGAAAACAATAAAACCTTTTGTACGATTTATTTCCGATTTCAATTCTAATCCTACTGAACTAAAGGGGCAGTAGCTTCTGTCATACGCGCTGTTCTGATAGGTCCACGTTTACTGAAAATAGATATAATCATCCCAGTAAAGAATTCAACTTTACATCAATATCATTGATTTGAATTTCTGTATTCTCTAACGTTATCGAAAAATGTAAACCTTCCTAAACATCAGTTCCTTCGCCATATTTTAAATGTTAGTTTCACTTCCATTTCATCTCATAGATGTACACCAAAATTAGAAAACAGTCAAAACATTGAACTGATTGTTCCAAATAAGTAAACAATGCCACAGGAGCATAAAAACGTAAGTTTTTCTGTTTGCTTGATAAAATCAATACGTTTCGAACCATTCCTGTATAAATCACAAAGTGACTGCATGTCCGGCATGTCACATTTGGTGGATGAATGATATTTCTTTCTCAGTGATAAAGCAATACAATTCATCTATGGTGTTCAATCGCTGGGTCCTGAGGAACACTTCAGTCTTTTTTCGTGTTTGTTCGAATTTATTATAACATTGATAACGAATCTTAATCTTATAGTAAATTGAAACTATTTGTTATTGGTTGGTAGGTGACAGTTGAAGAAAATGGCCTGGTTTTTAAAATATGCCGAAGGAGCCGGTGTTATGGCAGTACCCATATTTCGTTAAAACCTCGGTGAAGAGAGACAATTAAAATAAACTGTTCCAGGTAAAAGTTAAGATAGCGAGAAAAATATAACATAAAGGCACTGTCCCAAGTGCCTCTCAAAAACATGGTTTTCTGTTTCGTGTCAAGAAGTTATTTCACATTCGTCAACTGATTACGTTTTATGAGGCAGACACGTAAACACGTAAGATTTCCACAAATAATATTAAAAAGCTACATCGTTGGGAAACGTCGCGATGTAATATAATTTGTTGAAATCTCATCGTGTTTGATTAAGTTTCAGTAACTTACGTATCTATAATAGTCTGAGAAGTGCTATGGAATTCTATCAAGTAACAACCGAGTGAAAAAAACGAAGTTACTTTTTCCACTCATAATTAAAATGGCATTTAGCTAACCGCGCTAAATGATGAATTTATCAGAAATTCACAAGCTGTATCTAATGCAATTCTTTGAATTCATCACCATAGCAGTGGTTAAAAATGCTCCTGTCAGGGTAGGTCTTGGACTTGACCTGTCAGTTGAAACAATCATGATAACCTGTTATTATAAAAAAAGATATCAACTTAAGAACATAAAATTTTGGGTTGGGAATTCTTAAAAGCGTTTTCAGTCTTCTTTAAAAGTGCATTCAATTTCATCCCATTCTGAAATAGAATTGCTGAAATCAACAATTTGATTCGAATAAAATAGGAATATTGATTGAATATTAGGTTCTGTGATTTTCCTAACATCGTTTTTTGTGTCTCCACAGTCTCAAAATAATAATATGCTTCAAGTGTGCAATAACAAAAGTTGTTTTTGGGTGGGGGTGCCACGGCCTCATGTTTCGACAAGATTCATTTACTTATACAGAAAGGCTTAGTACTAGTAATTTCGAAAAGTGCTTCGGAATACTAGGCAATGGTCCAAGAAAGTACTTGGGAGCATAGTGCTTACGAGCACAGGGGTGATTTGAGTGCTTTCACGAGCACTAAGCACTGAGCTTTGGGGTACCTCAGCTAAAGTCAACAGAAATTCATATTCCCCTCCCTGCATGGTCCATGACCATAAAAAATTAGGAATTGCATCATTTATTTTTCAAGCCCAAGCAGCCGATGAAATTGCTTTCAAATTGTTGTATAACCGTTTTGGTGTTTCGCTGCTTCCAACAAAATACTGCCATGATAAAATGTCACCGACAAAAAATAATCAGGAATTTCAAGACGTGAGTACATAATATACACAAACCAGATTGATGAGTTGTCCTTCAGTTTGCTGTTCCTTATTGTCATTTCAGCAGAAATCTAAGAAATACAGAATTTGTCGTCCCAGCCAAGAAACCTAGGTATTATAAACCAAAAAATTCTTGGGCTCGTGTGGGATTCGAACCCACGACCACCACATGAATATATTCAGTGTGGATGACTCTAACCAACTGAGCTAACGAGCCGATGGAAGAGAAGAATAACACGTCAGTGATCAAGGATGAAATTACTTCTGGTAGTACAGAAGCTGAAGAGAGGTTGACCTTCACCGTTCTGTTTAACGGGTGAAACATTCTTATGAAGTTTCATAAATAGACGAACACGCTCAAAATGCCTATCAAAATGTGGTCATGGTTATATACAGTTTGTTTCAAAAAGTTTGGACCATATGGAAATCTTGTTTATTATCCATTTGTCAGAAAATGTTAATTTTGATGAAAATTGGTGCATTGCTGAATACTTGCATATGAGTTGTCAAAATTTTCAAACAGAGTACAGGGGATAAAAAAAAACGTAAAATAGGAATTTAGATCAGGTTTGAACTACCCTTGTTTATCTGTCATGAGATCCTTGAGAGCCCGTCGATATGTCACTAACACCGTTAAGAACATTGTGGTGTACTTTCATGCTGAAGTTGTCAAACATTTTTTTTATGATATTGAAATGCACAAACATTTTTGAAAAGTACACCATGGCGTTGTCAAGCCGTTATCTATGATCAGAGGTGCTACACAGAGTATTAGTTTCGAACACGTTTTTTTTTTTTGTAATGCAAATTTTGCTTAGGTTTTGTATAAGTATTCACTTTGCGACTGACGAATTTGTATAATTAGTATGTGCTTATTAATCTTCAGTTTGTTTTTCATGTGTTATCATTTCGAGAAAATTTTGTTGCATCCAGTTTCATTTATCACCAAAAAGTGTTCTTCACTTTTCAGTCCCCTTACGACAAAAAATTACAATTCTCAGTATTATTTTTACTGGTACATGATTCTGAAGTGGGACACCCTTTGTACATCATCCACTACCTGTTCACTTTTTCTCTCATTTCCAATACTGCTTCAGCTTTACGATGTTCTTCCACTTTGAGCTATCATTCAGCGAAGAGACAAATAAAAGAATTCGATGGAATACCTAAATATTGTACAAAAAAAATATTCCGAAAATAGTCACAACTCCAGGAAAGGCCAAAGACACGAAATATCTTGCTAAAATAATGCCCAGAATCATTTAATGTGGAATTTCTTAAATCACTGAGAATAGGATGTATAAAAGAAGGCCCAACAAAGCTGTAAGCTGAGTATTGATATAGGTCATTTGTACGTTTGCAAATTCGTTTAGTCTACAAACGAACAAAAACTACAGATTCCCCAACTGAAAATAACAATATTATGAAAACCTGATGAGAATGGTATGTTTCGAAAAATTTATCATACAAGGGATCAATACGGCTGTTACAGCTTTTGATAGTTTTGTTTACGTCAACCTGGAATTCATATGGACATATAATTCGAGGAATTCAGTTGATGATGGAAACACTTCTATTTTTTTCGTCTTGAAGAAAATAATTTCTCTAACTCTTTTCCTTCGGGGAAAAAGTCATTGAATTATTCTCGTTGGAAGACTCATTCAGATTTTCTTTGAAAGAGTTCTTTGTCAGAATGCTTCTAACCTGTTGGGATCGATACGTTTCCTATGAATCTTCGACACTTTCCGCTCCATCACTTAAAGGCGAAAGTAAACATTTTATCAGCGACTGAAACATTTTCATTCACTCCTTAAATTTTTTCTAATCATTCCGTTGTTGTAGAAATGTATTTGATGAAGTATCTCACCAACACCTCCTACAAAAACTGCGAAAATTGGGTTTTCTATAAGAAGTCAAAATATTCTGAAGTCTTATTTGTCGAACTGGAGACTGCATGTATAATATGAAGGAGAAAAAAGTTTCAACTGTTTGAAAACGTCTACAAAGTCGTACACAGTCTAACTGACTTATCAGAATTATACGAAAGTTACTGTTAAAAACTTTTGTATTCTCCAGCTAGTGGATTAGTGATGGTCAAGTATTTACGGAGCATGTATTTTGACACAGGTACGACATGATACTAGTCTAGAACAGTTACTCTTTGTAAGAAATACCTGTTCCGTCAGTTCCATTAGTACGTATTCCGATTGTCAGACCAAGTAGTCTACGGTCAATCTACGGTATATGTATCAACGGGACAGACTGACTGTGACGCCGTGACATGACGTGACGCGAAATATGCGTATGGCTACGGACGGCATTTTAATTCATGAGAAATACTGACATGTTATGATAATAATAATAATAATAATAATAATAATAATAATAATAATACATTTATTTTCAACAGGTATACACCCAATAACAGAAAAAAATCAAGGTAGAATATAATACAAGGTAGGTTAACATTAAAGATGAAGTCAAATAAAAGTAACAATCCTAATTCTGGTTACGCTTATAGATTGATAAAATAAGGTTAATATCATCGAAATTGATGAATTGTAAAAAGTAATTTCTTGGCGGGAAACTAATCTTGGTACATGAAAATTGATCTTGCTCAACAAATAAGGACAGTCTATTATGTCGTTCAATAATTTATGGAGAGTGGTAAGTGCTAAGCAATCACGTCTTTCTTGCAGAGATTGAAATTGAAAAATATTCAGAAGGACTTGATGGGCATATCCTCTTTCGGAGTAATAGCCATAACATTTAAAGAACATATATTTGAGACATTTCCTTTGAACAGATTCTATACTGTCTATTGCGTTTTTATATAATGGTGACCAAATGACTGTGGCATACTCTAGTTTACTTCTGATGAATGTGAGGTACAGTATTTTCAGACTGTCAATATTAGCAAAGTTAGACCAATTTCTAACACAGTAACCGAGTAATTTCATTGAATTCATTACAATTTTGTTAATATGTTCACTAAAAGTAAGTCTACTGTCAAATATTACACCCAAATCTTTGAAGCTGAAACATCTTTCAAGAACAATGTTATTTATTATATAGCCGTAGGCTATTGGATATTGTTTTCTCGAGAACGTTAAGATTTTGCATTTGCTGATGTTGAGTTTGAGATTATTCCTGGAACACCAGTTCTCTAATGATGTTAAATTATTTTGTAGTAAGGAACAATCTTGATTACAGGAAACTGGACTATATATTTTCAAATCGTCAGCGAATAGAAGATGGGTGGCACTAAGTTCGAGTGATAAATCATTGATAAATATTAAAAATAGAAGTGGACCAAGATTGGAGCCTTGTGGGACTCCTGAGCAAGCTACATAGCAATTAGACGTGTACCCTCCATATTCTACAAACTGAGTTCTCCTGAGTAAATAAGATTTTATTAGATCGACTAGTGATTCAGAGAAGCCAACTGCTCTTAATTTAGTTAACAATAAGTAATGATCAATGGTATCAAAGGCCTTTTGGATATCAGTTTAGATGACGTCTACTTGACTTTGAGAGTCAAGTGCCTCAGATATTACCTGAGTAATGCAGGTTCAATTAGTAACAGTGGATCTCCGGGTCATGAAGCCATGCTGAAATGGCGAGATTGTGTTCGTCACTGAGTAATAGATTACATCATATAAAATAATTTCGAATAATTTACCAAAGTTACATAGTATGGCAATAGGTCTGTAGTCTCCTGATTTCAAAACTGGACAAATTTTAGTTGTTTTTCACAATGTTGGGTATACATTAGATTTAATAATAATGTTGAAAATGTGACACAGTGGATTAGCTAGAATATTTATGAAGTCTTTTATTATGAAACTAGGCATATTATCAACACCCGAAGTCATTTTATTCTTGAGTTTTTTAGATGCCTTTATATCAAATTCAGTGATTTGCTTCAGAGAAATGTACGAGTTATTATGTATGTTAGTTGATGCTTGTAAACGTCTGAGAAAAATTGTGATATCCCATTTACCATATCTTGGGGATTGTCAAATGTTGAATCATTATATGTCATAATGCCAGGTATTCTAGATTTTCTTCTCTTGAGTTGAACAAATGACCAGAATTTTGCAGGGTCATTGTAGATATCCCTTTCGACTTGCTGAATATAGGCAGCATAGGCCGTGCTAATCAATTGTTTGATTTCGCGTCGTAAGGATGATGGCAGAATATATTTGGTTAATCGGCGATAAGGCCGATAAGTTACGTGGACTTCGTGGATGGACAGTGGATTTATAATCTGTTTGGATGTATTAACAATAAATGAATAAATAAATAAAAGAGGATTATTAAAAAAGTATCCATTTGTCCAGAGAGTCGTTGATGACTCACCTTTATTCAAATGCCACAATCATGGCAACTATGTGGAATGTGGACCAGCTATCGTGAGCATTATAAACCCAAACAATTATGGGTCACCAATAACCCCATGAATAGTAATGAGTTAGAAACCACAAGTTTCTTCTTCTAGTAATTTTTTTTCTTGGTTCAATAATAATTTCATCCGTCCAGATCCGGCACAATGATCATTTTGCTCTGTGTAATCTGATAGAAAATATATCGTCAACACCATAATATATTCCTGCATCCTCCTAAATACTCCTGTCTCCCTAAACAGCAGGAAACCGATACGCAGTTCCCTCTATACATTAACTAAAGTATCACCTTCCAACGGTGGCAGCAACAAAAATGACAAGAGGCGGTTATTTCAACACGGTAAAAAGAACAGGTCAAAATGAATCGAAAAGGAATCATCTACCTTTACCTATCAGCTCACTGTTCCTATTACATCTGGCCCTAGAACTGCTCACCCTGTACTGCTTTGGACGGCGGCGAGGCTCTGCTGTCTCAGTGTTATCCTGTAAGTCTAAACCGTGGAGATACCTAGGTGGTCAGCGTTGCCACAGGTCACTCTGATGACTTATTACCTTCCGATTTATGTAAATTACAAGCGAAAAACAAATAAGCATGCATAAATAATTCATACATTTTCAACTCAGTTCGGCTTCTTGCTTTGATATACATTCGAAAAAGTACCCTGTGGTGAAGAGCCAAGCTAGGTTAGTTTGTTCAGGTTAGGTTTGTGTGTGCATTTTCAACTCGCAAGCTAGGTCAGCTTGTGCATGTTAGCTATGTGTGTAAATTGCGAGCGAAAAATGAATTCACGCATTTTTGACTAGCCAGTTAGGTTAGCTTGCTCAGGTTAGGTTAGGTAAGGTCCCAACAAGGTCCAACAGGGTCTGTCGCTAGACGCTAGTCTCTATTTCGACTGGCGCCTTTCGGAGCTCTTCCTATGTATCTGTGCTATCTGAAACAAGCTCTAACGATTATTAAGGCCAGCTGCTCTGTGCAAACAACGATGACGTGCGGAGTGGCCCCTCTAGTGAAGGAGCTAGGTACTATCAGCTGATGGTTATTCCCAGCAATGAAGCATCCTATGCGATAGTTTCGACTGAACGGGTGCAGGCGATATCCAGTAGCTTTAATACCTTAACACGAAGTGGCTTAAGTGGACATATTATTGGGCTCATCATTATATGTTTTATGCACTTAATAATAACCAAATTACAAAATAAAAAGGGAAATGTTGGTTCTGCGTGCCTAACAAAACAGGGAACTTAGTATCTTCATAACAGTGAAGAGAAAAATGAAAGAATTTGATGAATTAAACATGGTACAGATGATATCCTTCAAATAATGAAGTCACAACTTCTAACAAGCGTATGAAAGTTCAACGAATCACATGTTTCTTCTTCTTGTATTTTTTCTGGGCTCAGTAATAATTTCATTTACCCAGAACTACCTTAAAGATCGATTTTCTTCTCTATGGTTTGATAGGAAATATATTGTTCACCATAACATATTCCTGCATCCTCCTAAAATACCTTCTCTGTCTCCCCAAACAGCGGGAAACCGATACGCGGCTCCCTCCTGTCTCACGTGAATAACTATTTACATCGAAAGTCTGGTTAATTCGGGTCGCGTCGTGAGGATATACGATCCGGGGCTCGTGATACAAACCCAGACCAACATAACCTCCCTTATTGTTCTTGCGGTACGTGAACGATATGTCCAATTACCGGAGTATACCTTACATTGTGTGAGGATGACCCGGCTGTAACAGTATCTCTAAACAAGATTTCAAATAAAAAGAAACTACTCCGAACCGGCTCGTATTACTTCATGGTCGCAGAGTAAAACTAATTTCTTACAGCGGTAAACCCGGTTTATCTACCGATATCCAAAAGGACCAAAACTCACGACACTTTGCGGGTTGTCTCATTTGGGAAGTTGCATTGTCGTTGTAAGATAGGCTAAAAAATCGAAGTGTACGCCATCTAACAATTATGCCAGCAACTACCGTAGGTGTGAACAACAAAGAATGGCACATTGTTAACCGTGTAAACGACTAGCTGAAATTTCTTAGATTTCCAGTTTTTCTGATTAGATAAACACCTAAAAGTTCTTAGAATTGACCATATGTGAACTGTAGTGTTTAGCTGTTTGGTGTTGGGGAATATAAACATGCAGAATATTTATAAAAACCTACCTACCAAATCGCGGAAATTTTGTTCTGTACCTCAATGTTCATCTTATTGCACATCAAATATCAGTCTTCATAAATGTCCCCTTGGTCATAGAAAGCTTTGTCTCAAATGGAAGACAGTGCTCAAGATTGGAAAATTTATTACGCAAAATACGCATGTTTGCAGTCTCCACTTCCAAGACAAGGGCTATTGTTACATGGTAAGTAAATACATTGTTTCATTTGCGATATTCTAGCTCAATTATTATGACTTGTTACAGCTACACCTCTAACAATTAAGAGAAAACTCAAAAAAGGAGTAATTTCCAGTCAAAAGATTCCTTATTAAAATATCAAAAAACAGTAGAAGGTTAACAGAAGTCAAAGAAAATGGTGGGTCAACAAATAGATTGTAAAAATAGGTGAAAGTCGATTTATGCACCCCTACTTTATAACTAAACCTAAGACTAAAAACTGGAACTAACAGTGAACCAGTGTGTATGTTCTTAGTACTAGTTAAAGTTCGATAAATGTTTGCGTAGTTTCCCTATTGATGAACTCTTAGTTCTAGTATTTGATGTAATTCTTAAGTAAGAGTGCATAAATCGACCATGAGTTATTTCTTACTTCAATAATTTTTCTGTAACCTATTCAAAGTTAATTTTAAGTTTCATGTAGATACAAACCTTATTACTGATTATTGATTCGAGCTGATTGAAAATTAGGTACTTTTTTGCCTCGTTTTTCGAAAAATTACTTTGCTCATTCAAGAGACCTTATTATATTCATAAAAATGTGATGGGAGTTTTACATGTAATTTTAGGTTGAAGAACCCAATGGAGGAAGACTTAGAAAACGTGCCAAGTGAGGGATAAAATGAGACTGCAGATAATGAGGACAGCGAACATGAAATTCAAATGAAAATAGATGTGTTTTTTCAAGATATAAAGATATGTAATTATAAAGCGTATGATTTTTCAGTTTCAATTTGTCTTGTTAAAACATTTATAAAATTTTGAACTTATTATTATTCGTAAGCTGTTAATAACTTGCAATGCGTTTTTTTGTTCATACATTTTACTGAAATTTTAAACATTTTATTTTAATAAGACCAATCTACACGGCCAATGTTTGTAGCTAATTACATTTGTCATTTTGTGACATCTTTTTGTAAACCAGCATTGCTATTCATTCAGATAAATAAATAAATATACTGGAACAACCAAAAGATTGGAATCTTGAATAGTAAATTATTTTCTTTGTGGATTTTCATGATTCACCCAAGAATGGTAGATATTTTTAAAATAGGAAATACGAGCAGGAATTATGAAATTTACTCTGAACGCCTCTATATAAATATTTTGTTTTATTAATGACCAAGATAATGACTGTCATAATTTGAAAATGTCTATGAGTTCAGGAAAAGAAACTGCAATAACATAAGTGGTATAAAAACATAAGAAGTTTTGTTTCTTATTCATGATAATCAGTAAGGGCAACACCCATCAATTTAGGTCAAGTTCTTTCTTCAGTATAAGAAATTATATCACAAGATCCACTTGTATTGTTCCCTGAAATTAATCTATTCATAAACACTAGTAGCACCTCGTAATTGTAAACTTCATGCAACTGAACAAGCCTGGGATTATCTCAAAAATACTTATGACTGCAATTCTCAATAATCTAAAAGCTACAAAATCCACCAAATTTACAAATTTCACCACAATGCCTTTATTTGTTGAACAAAATTATATGTTGTTCACCCTTAACGGTAACCTATTGGTTTATTCAGCGACATCTAGTGGTTTCCTTTTTTCGCCTATACCCAATTTTACATTTTTATTCAACTCTTACACAGGGTGTTTCAAAATTCAATAAAAATATAATAAGTGCGTATTCCTTCTTGTCCTATAAATATATGTATACTAAAATGCATCCCCTCCAAGCTACGGACATCACAAGTGGCGCAAAACAAAAAGCTCATTTTGAATTGTGGCTGAAATTATGCACCAAAAAGTTCGAAAAATGTACATGCCCTTGGTTGTTGTTACACTTCAGTCATTTCTTGTTTCAAAATTGAGGTAACTCTACAGATTTTATGGCCAAAACTCTCTATTTCCGTAAAAAAAATGAATTTCAACATCACCATTAAGTTGGCCATGAAACAAAACACAATTTTGGCTTTTTGCTTCTGTTTGGATCAGCTAACAGTTTTATGAATAAAAAACTAACAAACTAAATTACTTATAGTGGGCTAAGACTCTTCCTTTGACTTTGATTTGCTAGTAAGTTTGACGGTTTTTAAACGGATTACATCTTTTTGTATTTTTCGGTTTAGTGCAGATTTTGTGTTTTGTCTGTAGCTTGGAGGGGGGGAGGACACATGTTCGTGGGAAAAAAGTCATATTATGACCTCAGATACGCCTTTGACACATTTGTATTGAATTTTGCAACAGCTTGTTTGTGATTGAATTAAATTGGATTAAAAATGAAAAATACCTTAAAATCACCGTATTAATTAAAACAAGGCTGTATTTATTAAAACAAGGCCGAATTTAGAAAAAATTAAATGTTAATGGTACATATACATAAAACGAAACTTCTGACGGTAAAAAAAGTGTATCTTATTTTGTTCCAGCTCTGACGGTAACACCAAACGTAGAACACAAGAAATTGAAAATTTCTTTTTCCTGAAATAGTTTGGAAATCCAAAGTTTTATCATAGGTCACCAAACATCTACAAACATAAAAAGGTGAAAATTCTCCATGAACATTGAAAAATGTGATTTATTTGTGATATCTAACAGAAAACAACTACTTCCCCGGCTAAAGCTACGCTGGACATTGAACTACATTGATCTATTTCGCTTTGCCAAGCTCATCAGGGAGATTAATAGAATCAGTAAGCAAGCTCTTCAGAAGCAATTTTACAAATCAAAGATGGAAATGATGGAAATATTTCTCCTGCGGTAACACTTTAAAAGTTAGTTTTTGACATAAACGTTTCATGGGCATTGCATTTTGATTTTTCTTCGAAAATAAGAATAGGATATTCATAAACTCTGTTGTAGAATCATCTGCGGCTAAAGTTTTATGTAATAATTAGAGTTTGTTTCTACAAAAGCCTTGAAAAATATATTGAACGTCATATTGTTTGCAGATACTATTACAACATCAAAATACGAAAATTAAAAAAACTCCCACGGAAGAGATTATTTTTTAGGTTTTTTGTTTATTTGTTGTTCTTTTGTTACATGTTATTATTTCTATATAATTTGTACTGCTGCTTTAGAATGTATTGATATAAATTATTTGCATTCTCAGTTGAAATTGGCTTATAGTGAAGTCTGTTTATTTATATTCCAAAAAGCTTTCACTTATTCAATATTTCTCCTGATGATCGCTTCAAAGCTCAAACACGTCACGACGATATCTCTCAACATGTTGCTGGCAAGATCAATATCTGATGCTCGTTTTAAGTGACTGTTCCACTCAAGTCGAGTGAATATCGCCTACCCTCCAGATTGAACTATCCAATCGAACTTCGGCAGAACTGATGTCAAGTTGAAGACGGATGATATCGATTATTGATTGCCTAATAGTTGACTTCGGATATGACATGCATTAGTATTTGGTTAGTGATTTTATATACCTTCGAAAAATAGAGGTCCAATGGCGGGGCTAAATTTATTGTTTCGTTAAACATCGTCTGGATTTACTTTACCAACTTTAAGATGTCTGAGTGCTTTCCAAACTTTATATTTTCGATACGCTATCTGGGACCTCTCGGGATTCATCAGACAAGAAAATTTCTGAAATAATAAGAGAGCTATAGTTAATTTTGTAATACTTCTTACTCTTAGCAAAGAACATGCAAACGTAGGTATTTAATATTTGCGCTATGCACACACTGAATGAAGAAAGTGTGACTGAATATGATGGATTGAATTCCACGAAGGAACAAAGGGTTATCTGTGCCTATTGAACAGTGTTACTAAAACTTATGATAATTGATAGTTAGAATTCGAGAATGAACTGCTGGTTACGTAATTATGATATACTGGGTGACCACTAGGTGAGGTACGCCCCCTCAATTTTTCTATAGTTTTGAAGATACAGATTTCAAATTTGGTATGTCGCTATAGTACTTGAATATGCATATTTTGACCCCTCTATTGGAAATTCACCACTTCCGGTCTAACCAGAACTGACCCCAATTTTTTTTTCAAATGACACCCTTTAAGCATTTTGTCATTATCCGAAAAAGCACGCCATTTGTGATAACACTGTTTTTCAAAATTGAAAATCGGTTGAAAAATGGCGGAGATACAGTATCGTGGTCGGTGGTCTGGCGGTCTAAGGCGCAGGCCGTTCAGAACTTCAGTATAGCGGTCGTCGGTTCGAGCCCGATGTAGGTACGAGGGATTTTTTCTCAAGTACCCAATATCGGAATCGATATTATGTTGAAAGCATGTGTATTGTGTGTTGTCTAGATGCCAATCTCGGCTAGTGCTAGCTTGGAGTGCACGCCGGCCACCCGAGGTGGTGCTGTAGGTTTTCCGGGTTTTCCTGCAGCTGAAAAGTGAATACGCCACCAAAAATCAGTAAGTCGCCCCGGAGCGCCACGGCAAATAATAATAATAGCCGTCCTCTACCCGCACAGGCCATGCCTTTGGGTACACTCTACGAGTGTTTATGAGGGAGTATTATTATTATTATTATTATTATTGTTCACTCGAACAAAGTTGGCCATGAAACTCAAACTTAAATCATTACAATTGACAAACGACATCAGAAGTTACCAGAGGAAGCTTCGAAGTGCGATACAGTTGAAAACTGAGTTTCTCGTGTAATTGCAGCTCCTATATAATCCAACAATTATCAAAAATTTCCTAAAAACTGAATAGTACCCATAAAGAAATGCTCACAACTGCTATTTCTCAAATGGCAACATGTTCTTTTCACTTCGTCATGATGAAAAATAATTAATTCTCAGATTACTCGTGTGAAAAGTTTTGAAGAATTCCGAAAAAAATCGAAAATACAAAATGTATTATCATGAGTGTTCTCCAAATTAGATATTCTTCAACGAAGGCGGCCATGAACATAAAAAAGCGAAACAAAAAAGTAGCATTGATTAAACAAGTAGAGTAAACTTTGACTTCGGTGAAATAATATGAGCTTTTGTGTATTGCTTTCCAATTATGTTCTAAGAACGTTGAAGAACATTCAATTTTAGGAACACTCATCATGAAACCTGATTGTATCTTCGTTTTCTTTAGGAATTCTCCAAAATTTTTCACACGAGTAAACTGATAATTTATGATTTTTTATCTTGACAAATTGAAAAGTATATGTTGCCATTTAAGAAATGGCAGTTGTGAGCATTTCTTTATGGATATCATTCCGTTTTTAGGTAATTTTTGATAAGTGTTAGAATATATATGGGAGCCAACTTTGTTCGATTGAACAATCAACTGTATCTCCGCCATTTTTCAACCGATTTTCAATTTTGAAGAACAGTGTTGTCACAAATGGCCTGCTCTTTCGGATAATGAAAAAATATGTACAGGGTGTCATTACAAAAAAAAAATTGGGGTCACTTCCGGTTTAACCGGAAGTGGTGAATTTTTAGTAGTGGCGTCAAAATATGCGTATTGAAGTACTATAGCCACACACCAAATTTGAAATCTTTATCTACAAAATCATAGAAAAATTGCGGGGCTTACTTCACCTCGTGGTCACCCGGTATATGATGTCACACTGTAAAGTACTACTCATGCTTCGGCAAAATGCAGAAACACTAGTACTCAATCCAAACGAAAGTTTCTTTGAAACAATACATTTTTCTATCGAAACGACAACCAGCTTATTGTTGAGATTTCATTGATAATGAGATGTACTCCACGGGTTGAGGATTATCATATTCCCTTTTCTATCATTATATTCAAATTCAGTGTTGTCATAATAGGTGAATTAGATAAAGTGGCTTTTCGTTTTATAACATCCCATTTTTCCATTAAATCAAGTTTACTTATAAATCAAGCTAACTTATAACTGATTGGAACCGCATATTGTTTTTAACAGAAACCGGTTTTATCTTTCAGTTTTCTTTCATGAACGTAACAATTTACATGACCTGGTTTTTCTGAAAAAATGTTCTTATATTTCTGTAAAAACATATTAAAGATCGAAGAATTTTTTACTGATATTTCAAAATCAAACAGTTGGTGAGTATTGATCTAATAAACCATTCAAAATAAACATTTTTCTATTATTTGATATTTTCATTTGCAATGAATCCTCATTTTTATGATTTGATTCAATTTCTGGAATATCTTTTAGTCTAAGAGCCGAGAGAGGTCGACCTTCAGCGTTCTGTTTAACGGATGGAACATACTTCTACAGGGAAAACAAAAAATAGAAATTTTTATCAAGTGTATAATACCCCTTATTATTGTCATTATCAAAAAGTTCATTCAAGGAGGTTATTCAGTATTGAAAACAATATTCAAATTCCGAATCACAGCCAGCGTAGTTTAATCTTGATCAAAATTCTATTTTTTGTTCCCCCCTGTATGCCGTTTGTAAATTTGAAAATTGAAATTTTTATGAAGAATAACATTTTCTAACAAATCGATAATAAAAAAGTTTTCCATATGGTGCAATTTTTTTAAACTTACTGTCTATATTCTGGACCACATTTTCAAAACTACCTCTAATACCAATAGAATTAGTATGATTGAATAAAGTAATTTCCAATACCTGCATGTCAAACGTGATGCCATCATATTTGATTTAAAAGTTTTGGCAAAAATACAACAAGAAATATAACCGTTCTAAAGATGCAAGGAGACTTTTTACTAGCACCGTATCTGTATTTAGGAAAATTATGTCGACAAATTTCATATCAATCCTAATTAGACGATAAAAAAGGTTATTATCTCAGAATCCTTTCGGCCTACACCTATTAGGATAAAAATTACTCTCCTCTTCATGAGTTATATGTTTTTGATGTGTGCATGCTTTTTATTTTAAGGGGATGAAAACTACCTTCTGACAAGAAAAAGAACTGACCTAAATACTTGAGAGTTGCTTGGATGAAAATCATGTTTGAATATTGAAAAAAAAATCGTTTCTTTTACTTAAAATAATTAATGATCACCTTCTAATGTTTCAACCCTAAAAACCACCCGGCTTACTTCAATCTATCGATTTCTGTAGTTTTTTTTGAGTTTATCAATTTCTATTCTCAAGAAAGGATGGTCAATGAACACGTCGGCACTATACATGATTTTTCCTTCAGCCGTTCCTTATATAAAAAATTTCGCATTAATCGGTTCAAAAAGATCTTCGAGCGAAACCCGTTAACACTGGACTGAATCGTTCAAAATTAACGCTATTGAGATAATATACAGTGACCGCAAAAAAGTATGTACCATAATATGGAAAAAAGTTTATTAATAGAGTATTGGAAAAAAGATTCTTGGGAAAAGTTTCTGCATGTCCTAAAACCTAAAAATCGATTTTGACACATGTCACGTGATCGCTGGTATGGCGGCAAATTGAACAAAATTACTATGAAAAGGCAAAAAATGGAGTAAAATGGCAAGAAATCAAAAATAATTGTTTCAAAAAGTTGCCTAGAATTGAATCTATTTTTTTAAATATTTTCCTAGCTGTATGAAAATATCAAATTATTATCTTATGAATAGCTTGACCATACTGAAATATTTGTATTCCAATGAGAATGACAAAATTTTCTCATTTTCTCCACACCAGTAAGCACTAAATTAAAAAAATTGGTTTTTGTCAAAACCCTGGCTGTTACATTGGTTCGTATCTAACAGTTATATCAGTTCCACGACCATTGTAATGACATGACACTCCAGAAAAATGGTGTTTTCCAGATTATATTCAAGTTTCGATGATAATCGTGCCAGAGCGTTTCACTTCGCATGCAATGTTGAAAACTCTAGGCTCTTCAATTTGACGCACTATTTTTAAGATTATGTGCGAAGTGAAACGTTCGTGTACGAATATCATCATCGGAAAACACGATATTTTTGGATTTCTCCATCATCGCAATAATCTTGGAATTCTGATACAACTGTTAGATACGAACCAATGTAAGAGCAAGGGTTCTGACAAAATTTTTTTATTTAGTGCGCTCTCTGGTGTGGAGAAAATGAGGAAGTTTTGTTATTATCATTAAAATACAAATATTTCAGTATGGTCAAGCTATTCATAAGAAAATAATTTGATGTGTTTCTCACATTATTTTGTCAAACTCTGTATATGTGTATACAATTGAATTCTAAGCAACTTTTTCAAATTACTTTTTTCGAAATCTTGCCATTTTCTCGACTTTCTGCCTATTCATAGTAATTTTTTTCAATTTGCCGTCATACCAGCGATTACGTGACATGTGTCAAAATCGATATTTAGGTTATCGGACATGCAAAAACTTTTCCCAAGAATATTTTTTCTAATACTCTAATAATAAACTTTTTTCCCTTATGGTACATACCTTTTGGCGGTCACTGTATCAAAAATGGAGGACTGGGGAACTAGACACCTGCCTTGTGGAATATCTTTGGGAATTCTAAATAATTATTGAGGAATGCATTTCAGAGCCGTCACTCAGTGGACTGAAAATTAAGTAAACACAAAAACGTCCACGCCTACTCTTATTCAAGTCGTAGGGTGGATTCCCTTGGGATTGTCATAGTATATTCACCTCTGTCAGTCAATTAGTAAAGCTCACTTCCTGCTATCACAACTGAAATGATTATTTTGTGAATGTCCTGAGGAATTTGTAGTGTATGCTCCAGCTCCTCTGTTTTTATATCGAGAAAAGTGCTCGAAAATGTAACTGAACCAATAACATTTTTAATAATCTGATCAACCAAGAAAGTTTTGGGGTAGTTTGGATTACTCCCATTCTCTATATGTTTTGGGGTGCTGAATCTGCATCTGAGGTTTGCTAACATATTTGCGTTACGGAACATTGCAAAGAAACCTAAAAAATCACTTTCTTCTGCGGTTTATTGCTTATAAGTTGAAAACTACAAATTTTTCGTTGATAACCTTCCTCTTAGGAATGAAAGAGCATAATATTTCCTAAAAATTTCACCCTACAAGTTTTTTTCTACGACGAACCGTTCGGGCTTACTTGTAAGTTGGCATATTTTAGCTAATTGGGGAAAATCCTAATTTTTCATTACAAAATCATTGAAGTTAATAAGTGGATTCCCCCCGGTTCTCTGCGCATACTTTATTCAGATCATATTGATGAAAGTACAGGTCACTTATTCAAGAATTACATACAAGTTATTTAATGAGGTCCGAAATCGTACAAAACTTGAAATTCAAACAAAAACATTCAAAAAATATTTCACATGACTATATTATTCTATATCATATATTATACGATCTAGTTACCCCACTGCGTACTTTAGTCAAATATTGTACATTATAAAGCATTGCTAAGGTTTGCTTTAAACTATCATAATTTCTAGATATATCTATATCATATGCACCGCGTAAGAATCATATCTCTTCTGGGTCGTAGAAGGCCTATATCGTTGTTTGATATTTAAAATTTAGTGAAACTTTTACCCATCCAAGTTTATTTGAAAATGAGTGCGAACCGATTTGGCCAAGAAAATATTGAAATATTAACCTTATGTTAATGAAATACTAATGAATTAAATTGTTCTTTCTTTGATTTGTTCAATAAATAATCTCTCCAAATACAACTCGTTCATCAAATTTAATGAGATAATAGATGAGAATTAGATAAAATCACTCGTCCTACAGATTCGTGATTTTATCAATCGGTTTGTTTTCATACTCTTGCCAAATAAAAAAGTTTTCGTGGAAAATAAAAATGTTTCGATAAAATTTGAAGGACTCGTTGGACTCGAAGGACCTTTGATTATTAAGTCATTAAACAACCTTCCGGTAGTAAAAACCAAAGCAACCAATTCATTTGGTAGATAGATGATTATAAACTATTGTTTCATGTGGGGGTGTGAACCATCAGAACAATCATATGCCTGACAGATTTACTATCACGTAGTAATTGATATGGTCGTGCCCATTTGAGGAATGCACTCAGTGGGCTAAAAATCCAGACATATGGTAAACAGAAAAACCTCCACGCATGGTCTTATCAAACTCGTAGGGTGGATTCCCTTGAGACCAACATGGTATATTCACCTCTGTCAGCCAATTAGTAAAGCTCACTTCCCGCTATCACAGCTGAAATGATCATTATGTGAATGTGCTGCGGAATTTGTACTGTAAGCTCAGCATATTCTCGTGCTTCTTACGTTCCCTTGGGAATTGGGACCGGGTTGGAGGATGAATAGTTGTTCGTTAATGAATTGAACCAAAGATGGCAGAGCCGGGGGAAATACGCTGACTCGCGACCAGAAGTATACACAAGAACGGGGTTAATTATCAGCCCATGCGATATATCTTCTCTACATGTATAGCTGTGAGGTTTAAGTTGAACTGTCTGTAGCGCTGATCCATGACTTATCGAGTCTTAGGACAGATCGTGACAATGAATGTTTCGAAATACGAGATAATGCATTTAACACAGTAGCTGAAATAAAATATACATTATATTTGTTAGTAGAGATCCCATATGTCATAGAACCACATAGCTTCCTAAATAACCACCCCTTCAGTCAAAAAAAACAGTTTTCACCTATAACTCGTCAACCGTTGAAGTATCAAAAAATTATTTATTAGAATAAAGCTCAATAAACCTCCTGAAATAGTAATTTATGTATCAAATGGGTAAAGTGATACTTTACTCGCGAGTTTCATACAGTAATTTTTCTACAACTGTCAAAAAAAATAACCAATTCATATTTTTTTGCAAATGAGAAATGAATTTTGCATATTTGTATTGATTCATTATTCGAACAAAGTTCGAAGACTATGCCGGAGAGTTGTGTTTCAAACAAATGAAACGAATAATTTCGACAGAGTCGAAATCCCTTTCTCTTCACACTATCCCGCAAAATGGAAAATTTGAAGCGAATATTAAAATAACATATTCATCGAGGTCAATATTATTATTAATGTTGACTTTCGAATAATTAGTCCATCGAAGTAACTTTTCATTTTCTTAGATTTGTATTCAAAATAAATAAACAATCCTCGTGAAGCAAAGAATACATTTTTTTTTTCTTTGAACTATGTCAAGGAAATCTCATATTTGCACTATCCACGATTTTCTCCGTTCAATCTTCATCACTTTTCATTTCGACTTAAATTAAATTTATAGTTATCAAGAATTCGTTATCTGGATAGATGCCCAATTTTACAAATTTCATTAATTATTGTTGTCAACTAGATTCTGACGGCCAAACAGCCATAGCTACCTTGGATTACCTAGTGTAGATTAGGTCCATTAGTTCCTTAAAGGTATATGCTATTATTTTGACAATATATTAACTTGCTTAACAACCAATCAGTGGATTTCAAATTTTGAAATTCAGCCAATAGAATCGGAACTCCTTAAGATAACTGAAATTGCAGAATTTTCACCTAGTTCCATGACGAGCAAACAAAGAAAACCCACCATCTCATACTCCATCCGAGAATTAATCAGATGAAGAACATCAGTTTTCAATTAGTGTTCTCTTTATCTCGTATTGTTATTATTCGTTTGTCCTTTTATAAAGAAAGTGGTATTTTCAGAATTCCTTTGTTCCGTCATTGAAGATCCTTTTAATAAAAAGTCATAAATGTCCCCAACTGATATTAATTTCCTCCATTCGGAAAGACGAGACTTCTAATGGAAAACAATCCAAATTGGCGAACGCACAAATCATTTATGCTTCGTCGACCCTTTGAAAAGAACAAATAGAGGCGGACTTCATTACCAACAATAATAATTATGAAATCCTGCCGTCTGGAATCAAGTGACAATTATGTTCTCTTGTCGGAAAGGAGGGGGGGGTCGTTTTAGAATAATCCTTCGATAATTTTTTTTGTTATACTCCATCGACGAAATGATAGAATCATTTCGGGAGAGAGAACCATTTATGGATCTTAAATACTTGTATAAGAATCAAAACAGCACGTCAATCAAGAACCGATAAATTTTTTGTTATAATAATAATAATAATAATAATAATAATAGAACTTTATTCAGTATATACATACATAAAAAATAGTAATGGAATTAAAATGAATAGGGTTGAACAAAGTGGTAATCGATAAGTGATCATTCACTTGTTTCGATATTCACAAACAACAAAATATATACAGTGTGTCTCACTTCTCATGGAAACACCCCCGTATCTTCCATAATAATTGAGGTAGAATGATGAAACTCTCAGGACAGATGGAAATGGTCGGAATGCACCTACCACCTCAATTGGGTTGGCCTAAGTGATATACACTGCCCACCACTCGCGATGGAACAACCCATTTTTCCGGTAAAACATACTTGGGGGCAAAATAGGCTCAAAATTCTTTCAGATTCGTGATTAAGACCACCAACTCAATACAGATACATTTTTTTTCTGAAAAAAATTCAGTCCTAAACAATCCGAATTTGTCTCACTTCTCATAGAAATACCCCCGTATCTTCCGTAATAATTGAGGTAGAATGATGAAACTCTCAGGACAGATGAAAATGGTCAGAATGCACCTACCACCTCAATTGGGTTGGCCTAAGTGATATACACTGCCCACCACTCGCGATGGAACAACCCATTTTTACGGTAAAACATACTATGGGGCAAAATGGGCTCGAAATTCTTTCAGATTCGTGAACAGGACCACCAACTCACTACAGAAACACTTTTTTCCTGAATAATTTTATATCTGAAAAATCCGAATTTGTCTCACTTCTCATGGAAACACCCCCATATTTTCCGTAATTATTGAGGTAGAATGATGAATGATTGTTGGTAAAATTGGTGTCCTGTTTCCAAATCCGTTGAGCCTATATTGTCCCCTAATGAAATTTTTCGCAAAACTGGCTAGTTCATCGCCCCTGGCGAGCAGTGTCACTCAGATCAACTTCATGCAAGATTTAGACTCATCGCTAGGATATCTAACGCTCCTGGAATCTACAGAGTTCTATTTCAATAATAACGGAAATTAAGAGGGTGTTTCTATGAGAAGTGAGACAAATTCGGATTTTTCAGGACTGAAATTTTTTCAGGAAAAATGTATCTGTAGTAAGTTGGTGGTTCTGATCACGAATCTGAAAGAATTTCGAGCCTATTTTGCCCCCTAGTATGTTTTACCGTAAAAATGGGTTGTTCCATCGCGAGTGGTGGGCAGTGTATATAACTTAGGCCAACCCAATTGAGGGTGTAGGTGCATTTTGACCGTTTCCATCTGTCCTGAAAGTTCCATCATCCTACCTCAATTATTACGGAAAATACGGTGGTGTTTCCATCAGAAGTGAGACACACTGTATATATATACATATATATATATATATATATATATATATATATATATATATATATATATATATAGGAGAGAGGTAGTCTTTGCTGACTCGTTAAGATCAAGCTAGGGAAACTTGTTGGGTAAGCAGCATGCAGGAAGTGTACTCTTATAACACTTTATTCCAATATTTCGACAAGTATTATTGTCATCATCAGGGAAAGGTGTTGATGAGATTGATTGCAATAGATGATATAAAAAGACGTGTACAGTAATTAAACATATTAAAAAACAAGTTATGAGATAATCTTAAAGGTAATCGTCACACATTATTAAAAACTCAGAAAATCTTTCTTTTCCACGCTTTCCGATCAACCGGTGTGACATCGGTATGATATCCATTTGAATAAAATTGAATAGAACTAGATTTTATGCATAACTGAGTTTTTAATAATGTGTGACGATTACCTTTAAGATTATCTCATAACTTGTTTTTTAATATGTTTAATTACTGTACACGTCTTTTTATATCATCTATTGCAATCAATCTCATCAACACCTTTTCCTGATGATGACAATAATACTTGTCGAAATATTGGAATAAAGTGTTATAAGAGTATACTTCCTGCATGCTGCTTACCCAACAAGTTTCCCTAGCTTTATATATATATATATATATATATACATATAAAATAATATCAGGTAAAATTAGACTAGGATCTAAGGTACCACAGTGCGACCCGAAATTATGGAATAAATTCATTATTCCTGAATATAAAGATATATAAGAATATAATAGAATAAAGAACCCCACTCAAAATATATAGGGTTATCCGCATTTGTGTAAAAATGACTTTGGTGATATTTTTAAATGGGACACCCAGTATATTTTTCCATATGTTGTTAGGGATCGTCATTACGAATCCAGTGATACCAGGTTTGATGGGATTATGTCAAACGGCTGCGGAGATATGGGCAAAAAACTTCTCCATATGCCTAATGAGTGCGACAGAGACTTTTACCTTCTGAATCGTGTGGAGACTCGCAGTCGATGACTTCGCTTTGTTGATATAACAAGTTTGAGGGATATCTATTGTTTTCTTTCATGATTAGCTTGTGGAACCTTTTTTGTAGCACTTCGAGTGGGTTTATGTGTGTCCGAAGAGCACTGCCCCACAATAGAATTCCATATCGAAGATATACTCCATCGACAAAACTTGTAAGAATCACTCACGTCAGTCATTCAATTTTATTTTATCTAATTCATACACCATCCAACAACCGAAGCCAATTACATAAAATACTAGTATTACTGTCTATACAATAAAAATCAAAAGAATTCACCGAGGGGAAAACAACTCATTCATTAGGTGTACATCAGAATATTTTCATAACCCATTTTCTCTCGTGCATTAGACCGCTTGACAATTACAGATTTACGATTAATACGTTTACATGAATAATTTACGCTAATCAAAATAATCAAATCTTACATCATATGCCCCTTCAATAATTTTTTAGGCAATAACCTGGCCCCTAAAACTTTTTTCGTTATTTTTTATTGCAAGTAATTACCTACTGACTGTATCTGCCTCCGTTATCAAAACGCTGAAATTTTCTCCAAAATGAATTGTAATGCTATTGGAGTATGTGACATTGTGAGGGGAATTTGTGAATAAAACTCATCATCATTCTCTCAAATGGAATTTCGCAAGCACATTGATTACTAACTAGGAACGTAAACAGTACATAACCATGTTATATTGGGCAGCCACTTTCGAATCAGGATTCCAATGTTTTTATCCAGTGAATTTTTACAAATTGAACATTTAAATAGTCACTCAATTAGTATTCATTCAGGCCAGCCTCCACGCCTATTTGAGCTTATATACTGTTGAAATTTACTGAGATCTCGGCCAATACAAAAGGGATATACAGGGTGTAATCTAACTTCTTTCAGTCCCGTGAAGGACGGGAGTATAATGCCATTTTATAACGAATGTCAGGTGTGAAAAATTAGAAAAAAAATTGGGGAAATTTTAAATTTTGTTGGAAAATTCGGAAAATCTTGGAAACCGCCTTTCGAAATTAGACAGTTTCTTCCATCCGGCAGTTCCAGTATTATTGCGGTTTTGCTCCGGTCGCTGATGTTCGGCGGGCAATTTAAACGTTCCAGAAATATTTTTGGAATTTTTCACACCTGCCATTCGTTATAAAATGGCATTATACACCCATCCTTCACGGGAATGCAAGACGTTAGATCACACCCTGTATATGTTATCGAAGGGCGACCTACTTCAGATATATCCAATGTATCATTGTAAATCTGAGTTCCCAAGACTTCCATTCATTTCAATTCGATTTTTTTATTAGTTACCAGGACATCCTCAGAATCGATTGCAATTCCGAAATACTTGACTTTACTTACTAGAGTCATTATGAGATGTTCCTGTTGAAGGAAATTATTGATGGACTGCGTGAAATGCCACGCTGGTTGAATCTAAAACTCAACGAAAGACTGACCTAAATAGTGAATAATTTAATTTTCATTGAAATTTTATCATTTGTTTAAATGAACTACGATTCAAAGAAAAGGTACAATACTTTGCTGTATTCTACCTCATTCATTAATAATAATAAAGGTGTAGCATAGATCCGGTTCAGAAAGAAAGACTTATGAGTTACAAGAGCCATTAAGTACACTGTTTGTTAAATTTTGAAATATTTCATCAATTCCAGAAAATTATGTTGTTGGTACATTCAATGATTTCTTTAAACTCTTTAATAATGGTATCATATAAATGTAGTAAATTTTTTATATATAGCCAGTAATAGCTGCAATAATGGTAATGAAATGATATACTGTCATTGTTGACTAAGATACTTGTCTTTGAATTGTAGCATACACTTGATCTTACCCTGTATGTATTGACAAGCAATAGTACCAAGTGTGACTTGACTTTCTTTTTTTTTCAGGTAGGAATTTGAATCATCAAGAACTGATTGAACACGCAGCTCTCTATCTTCTATGATAGGTATGAATTATTTATATTTTTATTCTACCATTCATGTTTTTATATTGTTGTTTTTTTTTTTAAATTGTTATTTATATCAACCGGCTATGATATTAAGCTCAACAAAATTCAATCACCATATAACAAGGAAATCACCAAACAAACAAACATACCACATACTTATCAATAAAATGAAACAATGAACAATAAAAGACGTGAGGACCACTCAGATCACTGAATGGTCATGAAACAAAAAAAAGTAAAAAAAATGGAGCTGAATTGTCAAAGACAAAAATGGAACATAGAAATACCAGACAAAATTAAATTATGGAATAAAAAAATAATTTGGAGAAAGTAGCAGCACAAATGAAGAGCAGGAAGAGAGTTGATTATATAGAAAGAGAATGAAACGATATCAAAAACGAAACAAACCGCAACTGGAATGGTACATTTACAAAAAATAGGAACAGAAAATATGATACGGGCGAGTGATAAATGGAGTATCAATAAAACGGAATATAAAGAAGGAAATAAAACAAGCGAAGAAGATTATAATGCAAAGGAAACATAATGTATAGATCAGAAAGTGCATTAAA
Organism: Chrysolina haemoptera; assembly: GCA_958298965.1. Lineage (NCBI taxonomy): Eukaryota > Metazoa > Arthropoda > Insecta > Coleoptera > Chrysomelidae > Chrysolina > Chrysolina haemoptera. The sequence goes on along the minus strand of OY282586.1, from coordinate 49,051,207 downwards.
TTGTATAAGAAAGTGAAAATACAAAAAGCTTTTACAAAAGAGTAAGAGTTAGAGAACAACATTAACAACGTAAAAGTTTTACTAATGGAATGAAGAATGGAGAATGAACAAAGGTAATAAGAGACAAACAAGTTCGGATAGAATACTGCAAAGAATTACTACTAGATGAGACTGTAAAGGATGGACATATGGTTAGTGATAGAAGAGGAACACGAAGAAGAAAGGAACAAAAAATAGACTAATATAAATTGAAATTGAATGAATCTACCCTAGAGGAGTTAGAAAGGTTTAAAGTGAAATATAGAAATAATAAATCCCAGGAAGAATGAAACTGACATCGAATTTATGAAGGAGGCCATGTGTTGCAGGACAGAATACTGACAGTAATGAATGAAATATTTGCTGAGGAAAAAATTAATACAAAAAATCTCAGAACAGGAGAGGTTGGAACGAATTATTGCGAACGTTGATGATATACCCATAATTTTCAAGACCTGAAAAAAAATGTTGAAAGAAATTATAGAACAAGGAGAAATGATGAGAGGAAGAATAAGAACTAACTTTGGAACTAACCTATAGAAATTAAACTAAAAAAGGATAGTCATTAAAATAAGAAAAAAAGAAGACTAAAATCAAAATGAATGCAATAAATTGAACAGTGCCTACGCAAAGCAGGAGACATGAGGACACACTGGCGAGAAAAAGACAGACCGCATAAGAACCATGGGTCTATATTGTATAGGTGTAATTTTTTTTGTAAAAGGAGGATATGCCTTCGATAGGGAAATTATTCATGGGAAAATATTTAAATTCTTTCAATTGCTTAGAAATGAGTAATGCAGTAGTACTTTTTAATTTTTTTCAATCTAGAATAATTTCTCTTCTATGATATGTTCTTCTCAATTATTTTCAAACAATGCAAATTGGCAACATTGCTTTTGAATTAATTCAATAACTAATTGTCAGAACTGACATTTTCTATTGATTGCACATTGAAACCCAGGATAAACACAAACGTTTTGTTGTCTATTTTATCATATTTTGTCTTCACGAACTCTGCTTTAAAAGAATTTATTTGAAGATGTTCCGGAATGGTTTGGAAGTAAAAATTTTGGGATTTTTTTTTTATTGTCCTAAAAGTGTTCAAAATGTCATGACCGGGAGCAGTTGGCTCAGAAAAGCATCCTTTGCTATTACGAAGCTCTCAGGTTTTCGGTATATTCGTGTTCTTATGTTACTCAACTGATCTTCTCAATCCGTAATTTGTTTAATTATTGCCATCCTATAACTGGATTTTTACCTATCTGTTGAGGGGCCCCTTTCAATAATAAATAAATGAATACGTGAATGAATCTCCCGGTTCCTGCGAGGAAAAACTGTTGTCTATAAACATTTCAACGTGAGAATAATAGAAAACTGGCATTCTGGAGAGATGCTCCGGAAAATTCGCCAGCCTGAAAGAAAAACAATGCCAATTGGAAAACGCACAAATCATTCGCGCTCCGCCGACTTTCGACTCTTTCGCTCGCACTTCCTCCGCGAAAGAACAAATAAAGGCGACTTCATCGCCAACAATAATAATTATGCAATCCTGCCAGCTGGAAACAAGTGACAATCTTTAATTCCTGAAGGGGAGCAGACTTTGTTTCGACGCTGCCTGACTTCCCGAAGGTGTCAGACTTTCGGTTGAGTGGAGGAGGGTCGCGAGGGTTGTTTCGCTCCCTCCCATATACAAAGCGTCGGTCGATAATGCTGGGGTTCGCCGGCATATTTTCAAAGGTCGCTTTATTGCCTCATTAAAATGATTAATATTAATAATCGCTCTCGGTCGGCTTTTAAGAAATTTGATTTCGACGTACTCGCAGGAAACCCACCAGCCAAAACGGTGCGTAACTTTCCTAACTCCGTATGCCGCCTAATGACTTTATTTTCGGAGTTTTCGTTGATGTATTCATTGATTTTGGTCGCATAACCGTCGTCATGCGAACAAGCCTGCGACCGATGATATTTTGATTAGTGAGTGGTAGACTCGGGACTGGCACGCACGAAGCTTGCTAAAGGCGGCGTTTCACGAAATTTTAATATCAAATCAAAATATACTTCGTTACATAAAAAAAAGATTATGAGTCGTGTTAACAAGGTTTCTTAATTTAGTAGACGTAAATAGAGAGAATGTCAGGTCAAGATTTTTAACAAATCATGACGAAAAAAACCTTGACCAAGGACGGAGAGCAATGGACCTTTACGAAAAAAGCTCAACTTTGAAGTTCTCTCACATTTCTATTACGTGACAGAGTAATCCAGATTGGGTTTTGAGACAAGAATCGATTGTAGCACCACCAAACTTGGTATGCTAGTAGTTGGAACGATGATAAACACGAAAAAAAATTGTTTACCAAAATTCCAGGGGTGGAACATATTTATTTATTTATTTATTTTCGTTTAAAAATATATAAATATATTTTCGCTGTAATCTTGGAAAGTATATGATTTATCGGAAAAACAACTCAACATGGTGAAAAACATTTCCCAGTAATTTCTTGTGAAATGCGCTCGTTTTCTCAGAGAACGTGATTGAACGCCGACATCAAATTTCAGGTTCACCCTTATCCGCCGCTGAAAGTTCTGGCGCAGCCGAATATTTGATTGGTCATGACTCTGCTAAAAATGATCGGAGAAGAAAAAGGAAGAGTTCATATCGTTTCTGGAGACTCCTACCTTCTCATGCAAATATGATATGCGAGTATTTGAGTACCTAAAATTTTTTCTTTGAAAATGGCGTCGCACCGCCATTATGAAAGATTTTTTAAATGACATGGTGGGTCATTCGAAACATATTTCAATTTTCGATATGACAGCAAAATTTAAAACAAAAATATTCTTCCATAACAAAATGGCGATACATAATATTAGAACTCTCATTGAGTAATTCCACCCCTGTAACTTTTGAACGAATGGGAATTTTCATTTGAAGTTTAATGAATGATAGTTCACCAACTACTTTTTGACAACAAACAAATGTTTATTTTTCAAAATGTCATGAGGACGCCATTTTGAAAGAATTTTTGAAATCCCATTTGAGGGTCGAGTAATACCTCATTTGATTCGGCTTTGAATTTTCTATATGATAACAAAATTGCCCACAAAAATATTCATACAAAACAAAATGGCGGTACATACAGTTAGATCTCTGCTATGAGGAACCTTTATTATTATTCAGTTTGTTATGTTATCTCGTACAAAAAATTAAGAAGGGTACCTTAAAATATTTGATGATTTTACTGGAATTACCTGAATTCGAATGATTCTCATAGCAGAGCTCCAACATAATGTGTCGCCATTTTGTTTTGATCCAATATTTTTGTCTGATATTTCATTGTCGTATAGAAAATTTAGAGACCATTCAAATGAGGTATCACTTGACCCCCAATGCGATTTTAGAAAATCTTTCAACATGGCGGCCTGACGCCATTTTCAAAGATGGATTTGTCTATTTTTGACATTTTTCGATTGCCAAAAAGTAGTATGAACTATAATTCAACGAAATTAAATCTCAAATGAAAATTCTTATCCGTTCAAAAGTTACTCAATATGAGTTCTAATATTCTGTACCGCCATTTTGTTTTGAATACATATTTTCGTTAAAAATGTTGCTGTGATGTAGAAAATTGAAAGATGTTTTGAATGAGGTATCACTCGACTCACCATGCCATTTAAAAAAATCTACAGATACATTTTTTTGGTGTCAAAAAGTAGTTTATGAACGACCATTTCACCAAAACAAATTCCAAAGGCAAATTTTCTTCCGTTCAAAAGACACGGGAGGGGGAGGGGACTTTTTACTAGCCCTATACAGTGAGGACCAAAAGTCCGTTTCCCTCCCCGTAATTTCTTTATTTTACATACTACCAAAAAATTTTGAATACATAAGTTGTAGGGTTTCATTCGATCTCTTTGATAGTTTGAGTTTCATTTGAAGAGAGTGTCTCAAAAAAGCGCAGCGACTTAGAAGTTATTTTTTTTTTTAAATAGGACACCCTGTATTTCATTGCATGATCGGTTAGAGACAATAACAAGTTTGATGCTGTTATCTCCGAAGACTACGGATATATCACCTATTATTTTATCCATAAGGCCAATGAGTGGGAGAGAGAAACTTTTTCTGGAGGGTCAGTAAATTCTCTCTCACACTCCAAAAGCTTGTGAATCAAATAACAGGCGATATATCCGTAGAATTTGGAGATAACAGCATCAAACGTGGTATTGTTGGATTCCTTATTATCGCCCCTAACCGATTATGCAATATAATACATGGTTGTATTTAAAAAAATAAACCTCTAAGTCGCTGCGGTTTTTTGAGACACTTTGTATAAATTAAACTTCCATCACCACCACCACACCACACCACCACACCAACCATCAGAGAGATCGAATGAAACCCTACAACTTATGTATTCAACATTTTTTTTGTAATTTGTAAAATAAATAAAATAAAGAAGTTACGGGTAGGGCGACGGTCTTTTGGTCTATACTGTATGTTAGATTAAATTATAATAGGTATTCCACAGACAGTGACTGAGATACTAGGTGAAAATCTCAAAAGTGGCGATCTTTTAGCTTTACTAAAATATTCAAAGTTATTAGCTAAGATATATCCATATTATGTTAATATTATTCTTTGATGTATAAGACCGTCGCTAATAACTCAGGTTGATGCGACTTTTTGTGATAAAAAAAATAGATTATAAACGTTTGACTTCGTCAAATAATTGCATTGATTCGAGTAATTTTCATGAAAAAATTCAAAGAAAATCATTATGAAATAAACTGATTCAATTCATCCAAAATAATAATGTTGGGGTGAGTTGAACATTACCCAAATCAAGTATTTATATTTCAAATAAATCGAAATACTAAATTCAAACATTCCTTATTTTCTTGTGGGAACGAGGGATCACCTGCAGAATTTCAAGAGAAACAACGACAACATGTAGAATCTTTAAAAACGTTTCTATTATCTACTTAGAGCCACGTTTTTGAAAACTGGCCTTGACATTTGAGAGGTATAAATAATTGAAATCAGTGAAATCAAATTCTTATAACGAAGAACTCAAGAACTGAAACTAATATCAGTTCAAAACTAATAAATTAGCGAATGAGTATTCAGACTAAAACTCCCCATTATTGATGATGTAAAGGAATAATCTGAACAAATACCATTACATGCTTGATATCAAACCCAGTTCATCCATTGGATGAAACCATTCACCCCCTATTTCCTGGTTTTTCATGTCTGTTAATTCCCGTAAAACCAGTAAGCGAGTTAACGTGTTAAATGAATATATCCCCACTAATATCAAACCCTAATAGCTTCAGCCCCGAATATATTCATTGATTTCAGTTGTGTAGCGCTGGTAATGCAAACAAATTATGGTCTTTCGGTTACAGTAGATTTGCTAATAGCCCTGCCCTGCAAAATCCTTTGAGTCCCTGAAAGGAAACTGAGGGTGCTTGAGTCGGGTAGTTCATTTCTCAAAGGTGGCATTAGGATAATTAATATTGAGAGTTTCTTCCTTGCTCGTGTAGTTTTTGGGGTGTTTGATTCTATCATGTTCTGACTGAAACTTGCTGGGGAATGATTAGCCACTCTATTACTTGGTTCTCTGTTCTCCAAACTTATTAATATTATCCAGATTTTCGAGTAATGTGCAATGTGGGAACTTTCCTCGTTTAATCGTTTGAGTTATACAGTCAAAAGATGGAACTATGTACAATGTTGTATAATTGATACTATTGCTTTGATTAATAACTGGAATCCAAACATTTGAAACTATAGCGGTAGATATTTCCGACTGAACTGATAGGTGACAGATTTCAGGTGATGGTTTTCTGCTGTTGATAAATATTATGGGAGTTTCCAATTTGGATTGCCCATAAAAAAATTGATATGAGTTGTTACTTAATTTTCTGAGTTGTTCCAATGTATCGAATGAAAATATATGTTGTAAAAGTGCCCATTGAATGACATCAGTTGCACTGTCGGTTTCTTCCAGTGCGTCGACCTCGATATTCTCGTTGCTGCTTTCTTCAGCGTCGACTTCATTAACGCCACTGTCTTCGTCATCTGAGTTGACTATGTTGTTATCGTCAATACCGGTATTGTCATCGTTTCTGTTGTTATGGTCGTATTCATCTCTTCGTCGTCGTTATCATCACTGTTGTCGTCAACATCACCGTCGGCGTTACTATCACCGTCGTCGTCACCATCATCGTCTGCGTCGTCGACCTCATCGACGCCATCGATGTCTTTTCCCCCTTTTTCAATTTGCCTCTGGATCCATCTAATTGAAAGAAATTGCTACGGAAATTATTCCGTGTAACCCATTTGAAATAAAATTGTATATCCCTACTAAAATTTCAATGACTGAATATGATAGAACTGACAGAAATTTACTTCGTGGAAAACATAAACAATGATATTCAACAGCGTTGGCAAATGACCAGAAACAACAAACTTTATATAATCATTTGGAGCCGTGTACGATGACTTTTTCGATAATTTGGATTATGAAACTCGTAAGTAATACAGGTTTTAGTTTCATGAACAAGAAATATAGGTCACCAGAATCATCCTTCATTCTCCGATTATTAGGAAATAGAATACGTTATAGTACTACAATTTTGACTATGATAAGAACTCATCACCTACGCGATTTGACAATGCCCAACTCAATATTACGACTACAGAAGTACAGAATGTGACCATTACCGACTTCAGTCCGGGACAACTGGTACAGTAGTACAATTTATACGTCCATGAGTTGAGTAGCGCTGGTAATGCGAACAAATTATGGTATCTCGGTCACAGTAGATTCGCTAATAGCTCTGCCCTGCAAAATTTTGTAACAACTATTAAATTATTATTTCTTCTGCCGGTCAAACAAAACTGGGAACTTCGTTACAACAGAGATTATGAAAATAATTGATACTCTCAACTGTTTTAGTGGTTGAAATAAATGAAAAAAGTTCCAATTAGAATTATTATGATGACTGGGAAATATGATTCGTTTGTTAGAACTATGTTCCTTCAATTATAACCTAGAAATATTCATCAACTCAGTTGCGTAGCTTTTGTCATTTAAATGAATTGTTATAGTTATTATCTTCCCTAATAGTCCTAGGAAACTCTCGAAATCTCCGAGGTTTATTCTCGAAGGTATCACAAAAATAATTAATATTCATAGCCCATTTGATTTCACAGTAGTGCGTGGAACCAGCGGACAAATAGAGGGTAGCTTTACGACGAGTATTCCTAAATGGGAGTTTTCGAGTTTCATGAATACGAATTCGTTGATTTCACTCGTTCAATTTTTTTATACAGCCAGCAGACACAGCTTCTAACCCAGAAAATATCAGCGTATGAAAGAAACAACAGAGACAACAGAAAGTAAATGAATGCTTTGACTTTCTGTGTACGTGACCAAACCTCCCCATCTTGAGCTTTTATTGCCATATTAATCAGCTTATATTAGGTTTTTTCAAGTTGGGTTTTCGTGATGTTTTTCTGGAGGGACTGAATAATATTTGCAAGAAAAAAATGTATCCCAAAATACGAGAGCTGTTCAGAAATAATGGGGCATAACAATGAAACACTTAGCTTCTAGCAGAAAACTGTTTCATTTCTCAACCTAATTTCATAAAAGTAACCTTACGATACCTCACTGAAAATAACTACCCCCTGGCTAATACCACGACGGGTATTGAACTATCTCAAACAAATACTTATGCAAAAGTAGTTTCGAGGTTTTTGCCTTATCATCACTACAGGGTAGGTCACTACAGACATTTTTGATACCATCTGGTTCCCATCCAAATAATCACACCACTTTGTCTACTTGGTAACTGTGAACTCACGATGATAAAATGCGTGTAAGCCGCTTTTACTAGCGAGCAGAGAAAGAAGCACACTGATTATCGTGGTTAAGAGATTAAAAGTTAGATATCTGAGAGATTGTTTAAAAAACGATAGTCGTTGCCGACCGATGTTCGTTAATATGTCGTGCCTTAAGAGACGAATGAACATTTTTTTTGTAGTTTCAAACAATGCACTGCTCAACCTTAGAGTCACGTTTGCCTTGATCTTGCAAGCTTGAATCATTTAACATCATAGAAATAAGCGATTTGGGATTTTTAAGCAGTAAATCTTCTTAGAATTGTGTTAGGACGCAGCCACAAAATTTGAAACCTAGGTGACTTATGATATCTTTTCTGACTATTGCTGGTGCTTTGTCCAGGGTAATCTCTAAGAAGCTTCTGATCTTCAGAGCTTTCCTCATCATATTTCTCATACTTCCATTGAATATGGTTACAGTATCTCTCCAATAAAACTGCTCTTGTGCTTCAGGGAAATGCTAGTGCTAGAACGACTTTGATGAAGTGGTGCCTCGAAAATTAGTGAATGTTTGAAATATTTGAAAGTTTTCAGAAATTCAAGCTGGCTCGTATGCTTAGATTTATTAGTATACTCTGATGTTTAACAAATTTGTTTTGTTTTCATCTTCCAGGTAACGGTAATCTCAAAATAAAGCTCACTATAAACTAAACCAGGTTTCTGCTTTAACCTTGGTGAGGAAGGTACAATCCGTATCAGTTTGGTACAAGGTAGAATCATTGGAATAGGATCATTTTAGTGGACTAAGAAAGTGAGAAATGTCGTTGGCATAAATTATAATTGGTGACGGCCCAAAGATGGATCCCTGGGGTTCCCCATAATTAGGCATCTTCGGTTCTGAGAAGTGGCCTTGTGCAAAGAGTTCGTAAACTGATTTGTGGTATAGTATTTGTTGTATGTACAAAGGAATTGACAGAGCTATGGGCGAAGCTTGAGATAAACAATTCATAAATAAAATCATATTTCAATCAAATTTCTAAATGGAGATATCCCTAACTCTATGTTCTGAAATTATGTTATAAAATTGTGATAATATCCCAGTATAAAGAACACCTTGTTTTATGGAAATCATTCCCACACTAATGCAAATTTAATGCAGAAATGAAATGCATTTTTCATGGTTTCATATATACGCGTTCAAAATTCAAAATCGATCTGGCCGAGCGTTTTTACAAAAAAAACTGGAGTTTTTCCAACGCATGCAGTGTATACACGTATCGATTTTAGCTGTACAGCTTCCTAATGTCGTAATACGAATGGACGGCCCTTTCTTTCGGTTATCCGCAGTAGATTTGCTAATAGTCCCGCAAAATCCTTTGATCCCTGAAAGAAGGACGAAAGGGCTTTCGGTTCGTTTAATCCTCGAAAGTTACATTAAAATAATTGGTATCGATATAGTCTGTAACGAGGTCTGTAGCGTTCACATTCAAATGAAATTTGTTGCTTCATCGAAAATTTTGAAAATCCACAAATATTAGTATCTGAGAATGACGACAAATATGTCAAATTATGTCATCGTTACCAGGTGATGAAAAATTATAGGTTCTCAGAATAGAAAATAAAATAATGATAAACCTGTTTCTAAAGTCATTCTTGAACTCAATAGTAAAAAAAAATTAAAGTACTTCCCAACTTTTTACTAGCAGTTATTCTAATATGGAAAAGTATTCCTGCGACTTAGACACTCTAGATTGAAACTGACCCCCAAGAAGTGTATTTGATCAGCATTGATCAAAGTAACTGTTCTGAGATATCAAAAATAGATCAAAAATAGAAGATATCTGAGATATCCACTTCCAAACGAAAAATTCATTTTAGACACAGTATAGACTAGTCCTGTTTTGCAAAAGAATAAATGCTTGAAGCATCCGATGTGGTCACTATGCGGACAAAAAGCATTTGCGGACGAAAAGTGTCTGCGGACGAAAAATACTCGCCTAACAAAATAGTTGATTCTAAAATCGGAAATCAGAAGTTTATTTGTAAAGTTCGACGAAAAAATGTAATATGTACCTCGGCGAAACACAAATTGCAGGCTCGACTGTAATACACAGTTTTTCGGCATTGGTACATAAATAACTATTATACACTTTTGATTAATTTTTTTCTATTATCAGTTTACAAACTTTGGCAGAATTTAAGACAATCAGATGCAATGCTGTTTGGTAGAAAACATGATCGGTTGCGAATCAATAATCTGAATACTAATGAATATGAGACTGTTGAAAACTTAGGCGTTATCACTGATCAAGACTTAACTTACAATATTCACATTTCGAAAGGCTTACGCAGCAGTTGAAATAATTTACCAGAGACACGTATTAACGAGGCCAGACAAAATAATAATAAAGTGAGCCGTTAGTTTTATCACCTCTAAATTCCTGTGATTTTTTGTATAATCGCTGTCACAGAGAAGGAATCGCTAATTTGAATAACCACGGCAGTAGATCATGATTGACATAACACAAAGATCCTGGAAATACCAAGAGAAACATCTATATCTTGGATTAGTCATCGACTGGAAGAAGAGTAATTGACGATATACTGGCAGGTAATCACAGGTTTTTCCTAGATGTTGAAACCTACTGGAGCCAATGGAATCACGTTACTCTAGATAACAGCATCATGAAGCATGGGTCAAGTCCGAGGATGGTGGGGAAGAAATACATTAGACAGTGGTATCCAGACAGAGGGAAAAAAATTGTTCCAAGAAATCCATAATGGGGTCACCGGAAGATATCTGACGAAGACTATCCAGAAAGTGAGGCAACAATTCAAGTGTGCCAATTGCCTTACTTCCAGCAATTGCGTCAGTCAGTACAACGTAGACAGCCTATTGACAGAATCGCCATTGATATCGCTGGCCCGTTCCAAAAATCCGTCTACGTGGATGCATACATTCTTGTGGCAATGGACTACTTCAGTAAGTAGGCGGAATCCTATGCCCTGCCCAACCTGGAAGCCATCACCATCGCCGACATCCCATAAGGAATGAATACATCGATTCAATGTCCCATTGGAGCTGCATTCACACCAAGGCAGAAATTTCGAGTCCAACCTGTTCCAGAAAACGTGTGAGATGGTGAGCATTCGAACAACAAGAACCACAGTTTGATGGAATGGTGGAACTGATAAATACGACGATAAACTGCCTTAGCCAAACCACTACTTGTCCAAAGTAGTCTCTGACCACCAAAGAGACTAGGCCAGTACTTCCATCTGTTCCTGATGATGGCCTATTTGTCAGCAATGCAAAGCAAAGTCAACCAGCCAAGCTTCTGCTGTTCGGCTGTACAACTTTGATCGTTGTCGTGAACTATCACCAAAGTAGCGTTACTCGGAGAAAGTCGTGAAAAGGGTAAATGTCCTTGTGTATCGAAGTCATAAGCCACCCCTAGAGTCGTCCATTTCAATAAGTTGGCTCCTTTCACTGGAAACCATGACCAAATCGGCACCCTCAAACCACCGGAGGATGCGATGACGTTCCAGAAATGCATGCCCTTGTACCCAAATGGACAGAGCGTGCTATATGTGATACGAGAGGAGACACGAGACCTTTCAAGGTGCCTTCTGACTACGAGTTAGCTCACTGTGTAGCAGAAGATCGTCAAGTATCCAGGGGCATTGATGTGGTTTTCTCCAGGTCGACTCCAGAAACTACTGAAACAGAACCTAGGAGTTGGAGGGGTGTTACAGTTGAAGAAGGACCAGAGAAACATCTTTTACCTGGTAACCAAGAAGCAATCTCGAGATGAAACCGTCCTATGAAGATTTCTTGAAAAGCCTCACCAGACCGGAGTATACGATGCTGGAGCAGAACTGTGTAGATCTGGTAATAAAAAATCAAATATGTAGACTGGAGGATGTTACTTCCATTAAATGTCACGGTGCAGGTATGAAGAATCTTGCAGGTATCGACACTCTACAGTTGGTGAATTGAGACATGTGTCGATGTGTTGAAAATAGCGGCCATACCAGATGTTCCAAACAGTGCAGTCAATGGGTCAGTCTTGATGGGATTGTAAATGGTGGAACAATAATGATATATATATTTTTTTCTATTTGCGGTATGGAAAGAATTTATGAAACCATAGAAAATAATTGCTATCAAGGCAGAAACCAGTTGAGCGTCTCAGAAACTAGGTGTGCCATTCACTGTCATGTCTAAAACCTAAGCAAAAGCAACTCGTATTGCAAACTTTGTGAGAAGTTGCCTGAAGAAGTTTCCACCTCAAGAATGATAGAAGGACATTGCGAAGAAAATGCAGGTGCCTTATATTCATACAGTACTGGAACTAAAAAATAAATACCGATATTATTTATTTATTTATTTATTTATTTATTTATAGAATAATACATCCAAACAGATTATTAAATCCACTTACTGGAGTATATAACAAAAGATACAAATGGTGATCCCAGTCAAATACAGAAAAAAATAAAATAAAAATAGTGAATATTTGTATTATAATAAATTTACATAATAGAAAAAAAAATGATAGATTCTCAGTTTAAGGGAATCCTTCTGAAGAGAAGCTTTATATTGTTGTAGAGTTAGGTTAAAGATGTCAACACCTTCTAACCTATTAAACTGTTTACACATGTTAAGTAATGGACTGTTAAAATGATGATATGTGTTGGGAACAATGATATGGAAGGTAAAGTTTGATCTAGAGGTAAATCTAGGTACGGAGAAATTAATTGATGAGAGAAGCGGAGGGGAATCTATCAAGTTGTTTAGGAGTTTATAAAGAAATACGAGATCAGAGATCTCCCTGCGCTTCCGCAACGAAACAACCTGGAATTCGTCTAGTAGATGTTCATGGCTGTAGTTGTTAATTGGATAGCTGTTATATTTTTTGAAATATAAAAATTTTAAAAATTTATGTTGAATTCTTTCTAGTGAGACAATATATTTCTCTTGTGAAGGATTCCAAACCGAACTACAATATTCCAGCTTAGTTCTAACTAGTGAAAAGTAAACAGTACGCATTGCGTCTATGGAACTAAATTCTTTACAGTTACGAATAACAAAGCCCAGGATGCGGGCTGCCTTAGATGTAATATTTTCAATGTGTGCTGCAAAAGTTAATTTGCTATCGAACAAGATTCCAAGGTCCTTGCATTCGGTAATGCGATTGATAGATATGTTATTTAGATTATAGTCAAATTCTACTGGTGACACAGTTCTATTATATGTCATAATTTCACATTTATTTATGTTCAGTGGCAGATTGTTACAAGTACACCAATCTGTTAAGTTATTTAGATCGTTTTGTAAAGCTATTGAGTCCGAGATATTTTTTATTATTCTATACATCTTAAGATCATCAGCAAATAGTAGAGTGTTTGAGCTTATGAAGACGCAGATGTCGTTGATGAAGAGTAAGAAAAGTAGGGGTCCCAGATTAGACCCCTGCGGGACAACGGAGGTTGCAGCGAAGCTGAAACTTCTCACCCCACTGTATTCGACATATAGGGTTCTGTCTGATAAATATGATTTTAGGAGGTTTTGAAGTCTTCTGGAGAATCCAAAGTAATTCAATTTGTTTAGAAGGTGTTGATGAAAAACTTTGTCGAATGCCTTGCTAAAATCAGTGTACACAACATCAACTTGTTGCCTGTTATCTAAGGCATTCGACACGAATTGGGTAAAAGTGCAAAGGTTGGTAGATGTGTTCCTTTTTTTTACAAACCCGTGTTGGCAGTCAGTCAAGGAGGTTTTGATATGTTCATATATGATGGTTGATAGAATAATCTCAATCAATTTAGAAAAGACTGAGATCAGTGCTATTGGTCGGTAGTTTATGACATCGGATGTCAAACCAGACTTAAAAACAGGACAGACTCGTGAGGTTTTCCATATTTCTGGGAAGCTTCCGTTCAATATTACTTTATTGTACAGGATAAAAAGGGGACGTAAGAAGTGGTCTATATGTTTCTTTACAGTTTTTGCTGGGATGTTGTCAGGACCACAAGTTAATTTATTTTTTAATTTTTTCGAGGCTGCGATTATTTGTTCGATTGTTATTCCAGATATATCGAGATGCTGACTTGGGTTATGAAGTGTATCATTTTGTATATTTCGATAGTTTTTGGTATTATACACACTACTAAAGTGCGAGGCAAAAGAATTAACGATATCTGTTGGAGTTGATAATGTAATGTTATTGTAGGTCCATTTGGACACGAATAAAGAATGGCACCACCAAGAAAACACGAATAAAAGAAATCAACAAAATCCAAAGAAAGAACATTTACACTAAAATTCCAATTTTAATGATTTCCCGAGATTATGGGTTAACAAAATCACTGCTCGTCATGAGTAAAGTAAACCAACCGATAATCTGTGACATCATTGAAGTTTCATCAGTAATGTTCACACAAATTTCATCAGTATCGGCTAGATCCAAACAAAAAAGAGAAAGGGCAGGTCGGGAAATAAAAATGAACGTAATGATAGTTAGCTCTCTCTACAAACTATAATTCCAGACATAATAGTGCCAACAAATAATGTTGTTCGGTAGGTAATGACTGTGTAATGTAATTTTAATGAACATGACCCCAGATTTGTATGAATACATTTGATGATTGCTGGTTCGTGTTTCAATAATCGTTAGTAGATTGGCTGATACTGCTGGACAAAATCATTTCTACGTCTGAAATGCAGGCATTAGATTATTATTAATTCAATTCGAATTGAAAATTCATTTTTGTACAACTGACATCAAAAATGACGTTTTTAATTCATTGACACATGAACTAAAAACTGACGTTTTCACAAAATCACTTTTAACACTAGTGTTGAAAGAAAAATGACAGATGAGATGATGGATACTCAGTAATATAGATCTCTCTAATAGAAACACTTTAATCAGATATTAATACTATTATAACAATCAGAATCAAAATTACTTATAAATATGTATTTGGCAATTTGTACAATTTGTGATATTAACTGACGAAGTAACTGCAGAAGCTTCATCGCCAATCAATGATGGTGCTATTATTGAAGTGGGATGATCAAATAATGCTGGGAGAGAACTGGAACTTATACCAGGAAACATTTTATCAGCTATTTTATTTTTATTTTCAATGGAATCCTCGATATAACCCTCAGCTACAGTTGAGGACTTCCACCCGCCATGTCGTTTTATTGTAGTCAAATTTGCTCCTGAATTCGCTAACAGAGATGCTGAAGATCTTCGAAAGCAATGGCCGGTAAACTGCTGCGGATCTGGTAATTTCAGAAATTCAGCAATAGTGGAAGGCATCTTCCCAAAAGTATTTATTCCAACTGGTTGAATAGTGCATTTGTAGTTAGAGTAATTCAGGAAAAATCGACGGTGAGTAACAGAAGTTGGGCGTAATACAGCATATTCACGGTAATAATTCACGTAGTGTCCAACGATGCAAAAACTTCTTTGAATGTTGGTTTTGGTATCCGAAATATGAATTAGTAATGACTGTATAGTTTCTTCAATGTCATCTACGCTCAATTTGCAGAGTTCTTCACGACGGCACGCTCCAAATAATCCAAAAATGGTTGCCACTTTAATCATAAGATATTTGGTATCGGGAGCTTCATTTAAAAATCTGTCAATCTGTTCCCTTGTCAGAATTTTCGATTTTTTCGGACGGTATCCGACACTTTTTCGTTTCAAAAATGCGACTAATTTATGGTATTTACTTATATCCACGTTTTCCTTGATTTTCAGTTCAGCTTTTATCATAGAGAATTTAGACCACAGTGTTGATGATTTCCATAACTTCGATTTTTCTTCGAAATAAACTAAAAGTATGCTTTCGCTGAACTTGCCTTCAACTTTCTTCAGTTGACTCCATTCGATGAATCCATTATAAGCAATATCATATTGTTGCCGTGATTTTTCAGGCAACAGATCTAAAGTTGCTCTGTTTGCAGCTTCTTGAATTTCTGGTGGAAGAAAATCATCTGAATCATCCATTCCAACTTCCATTATATTTAATTTGCAACAGTAATAGCTACGAACACAAAGAAGCTAGGATCGTTTATTAATTTGTGGTAACTAATAAACAACAATTATTAGGCAGTTGTTTTTTACCTGCCTGTCATGCTTGCAATTTAGATTTGAAATACAAAATATGGTTGTCAATTATACAGTCCATGTAGCTAGATCCGTAGAGCATCTGACTTGTAATCCAAAGATCGTGTGTTCGAATCCTTATGGATCTTATTTTTTTTTTGTTTTTTTCTTACTAGCAGTAACTGTTGAACAAAAAATTTTGTATGATACATTTGTTAAAAGTGATTTTATTTTGCTAGTGGGGTTGCTCCACTCGCTAACGCTCGTTTCGCAATATTCCCCACTCACAAAATAAAATGCCACTTTTAACACTTGTATCATAAATAACTATTCTGTTTCTATACGAAACGAAAAATTTATTTCATTTATTGTTTTTGATATAACCTTTGAGAATATATCGATATCTAATTATCCTAGGTCAGTAAAATGAAAAAAAAATGCAGTTAGGATCACATTTTCTGTTTAGATTTTCAACAGACGTACGATTCAGTTTTAGAAACAAAGTTGCGTGGAGTACAACGTAACTGAGAAACCAATAAAATGGTCCTTGGAAAAGACAACAAAAGAAAGTTTTATAAGTGGTATTTTCGAAAAGGTAGTTGAATAGTCTTCAAAATGAGGTATAAGGTACTCAACCCCTCTTCCAATTTAGGATTTTGGGGGTTTTCTCGATTGCCGCGGGAAGTTTGTAAGTATTGTTAGTTGTTAGTACATAACGTTACTTATACTTTTGGATGAGTGGACATGTTTGACTACTTATAGGGTTAACAACCACAAACAAATTATGAAACTATCGAAACAGAAAGGGGGCTAATGAAGGACTAAAAAATGGGGAATGGATCAAGAAAGATTGACTTGATTTTTGTTTAAAATCAGTTGTGGAATCATCTGCGGCCTGCACACAATAAGAATAAACAGAGTAAAGTGGTAATTCTGACAGTTAATTTTTACCCATTTCTGTTACACGTTTATACAAGTTTTACAGGATAAACAGGTAAGTTAATATGTGTGAACATGAACATACAGGCTGTACAGCTTGCAGAGATACCACCCGTTAAAAATTAACATACAGCTTACAGAATTACCCCTTGACTGTGGAATGCAGATTATAAAACAGAACACCCAGTAAATAAAATACTGAACCTGGTGAAAGACTGGCCCATTTGAGTAGGAACCGCTGACGTCAGAACAATACAATAGACTCTAGCAGGTCTCAGTGTTGAGGATATCCTGGGTAAACCTCAGATCTCGCTCCTCAGCCTCAAACCAAAGAACTCTTTCACCTCCCTTTAGATTGAAGGCCATATTTATCATTCATTTGCATTTTCACACTTAAACAATCGCTTTGGGTGGTTAAAAACCGTTTCAAAAAGTCCAATATTCCACCGCAGATATCTCCTGAAGATTAGTAGACACAAAAAAAAGATTTATGTACCTATTCCATATTCAATATAGAGAATTTATTAAAATTTTGTTTTGTATGTGACTACTTTTGCGCTAAGACGCACCTTTATCCAAATGAGGCGGGTTTTTGATGGAAAAATTTGCGCGATTTCTAAAAAATTTTTTTTTTTGTTTTTTGAATGTTCAGAAATGACGATGATAATGATTGAAACAGTGTGTGGGCGGACAGAACCATAAGCATGTATGTCTCTCAATCGGACCTCTTATACACCCCCCGCTGCTGTTGGAATTGTTTGGGCTGCCGAGTCCGGAGGGAAAGTGGCGTACTTCAAGAAGGAGCCTAATTGGATGGGAGGAGGGGTGGGCTATTTGGGTCGGGAAGATTATGGGTGGGAATGCGGAGGATCCCTTATAGAAGCCCAGCTGCGTAGGAGGGGAGGACATGTTGAAGGAGACCTGCAATAGTTTAGAAAAACTGGTGGACCCTTGGCGGGCCCACCGAGGTTTGGGGAGAGATTCCCACGAGCCTAGAAGAAGACAAGTTGCTGCAAGTGGAAAACTCACACGTGTGGAAGGCTAAAATAACATTGGGATGTGGGGACTTTTGAGGACGGATATTACGAATTTTTTAAAATTTATAAATTCGAAATGGTGGCACTAATATGGAGGAATAGTTTCGTGAATTTTGTCTGATTCGATTGAAAATTGGTTAAGGAGTCAGAAATTATAAATTGTCTCTCAAAATTAATGAATTTTAGATGGTGGATTCAATATGGCGGAGGATTTTTGTGCTTTTGATTCGATTCTATTTAAATTTTATATTTGGGGATATTCGAGGTCCAAAATTATGAAATCCATTAATCTAAGATAGCGGACAAGTTTTGTAATTAGGGCCCGATTGTCTTCAAAATTGGTGGTATTTGGGGTATTTGGGGTCCACTTTTATAAGAATTCTGTTACACCACTGGATTCAGAATATTTCGAAATATGTTTGTTCAGAATTTCATCAAAATCTGTTTATAAATAAGCAAATTACAAAATGATAAATAGGCCTTGAAATGTTTATATTCATTTCGAATTTATTGCTCTCAACTAGAACTATTGAGGCTCTATCTATTAAAAAAAAAACTTCTGAATCGGATAATAAATAACAGTTTTAGAGAGATGGCCCGCTTTTAAATGGGTCACTCTGTATATATATATATATATATATATATATATATATATATATATATATATATATATATATACCATACCTGTGGATTTTATTACTTTGGTTACATACCATTAACTCATGGCCATGCCCCCCCCTAAAAAACTCCCCAGATCCGCCAGTGGTAGCATCTGTCAATATGTGCTTTTTACAAAAGCTCACTAAGTACAAATCTCTGGTGTCGAAAAACAGTAATATCTGTGAATATGCGACCGGGAGCATTGGGAGCCAGAAAAGAATACCCTTCTTGAGACGAATAATTAGAAAGAGGATTTTGACTTTTTTCTCCCAGTGAACCCACCAATAAAAAAAAACAAAACGCAAACTCAGTCAAAAACGCGTAATTTCTGATATAATTTTGTACTACGTTCTATCATCAACCCAAATCGACTCAGTGCATTATTCCAATTTCGATAGTCAGTAGCTTTTACGTCCTAATGAACCGAAATATGAGCCTAAGTCGAAGAGTGTGAGCACTCAATCGAGAGAATCGGATTTCGTCGGGGGCCCCACCGAAAGAACATCTTCCCCGCGCCGGCCGCGCCGAAAGCCAAGAAATATGCAATTGAAATCAATGAATATATTCATGAAAATACGTACAGAGCAAAATCCTTTGTTGACAGGATATAATAAAACCAAATCCAGGACTCATTTGACGAGTTTATGAATTCGCTCGAGCATTTCGGCTCCCCCAAGCCAAGTCCTTTATCAAGATCAAAGTAAAAAATACAGGGCCGTCGCGTAACGACGGGTTTTGTCGTCGCTGCTGCGAGAAAAGCAATCGCGTATGGATCTTTCGAAATTTGGAGCCGGAGGTTTTCTATTTGATGGAAATCGTCAGTGGCGGATCCAGGATACTGGTATGGGGGGGGGGTGATGAATATAAATATTTTCATTTAAGAAAAGTAAAATATGAATATATTTCCAATAGACATATGAAATAATAAAAATAACCAATAAAGTGGTTCGGTATGTAAGAATTGCGAATAAAAGTATTTGAAACACTCAAATTTCGATATTTTGAAACATACCGTGTTCATCCTCAGACCTTAGGACGGCAGAATGAGTATTTTGGAATAGGCTTGGGGGGTAATTACCTCTTTACCCCCCCTGGATCCGCCACTGGAAATCGTTCGCGTTTCTTCCTAATGTTGTTTAAATTTTTTGTAGGATGATTCTGCAGGACAGGATTTTCTTGACTTGAAGATTGATGCCATTGCATTGCTACAATAGCTATTAATGATGAAGTTCGTAAAATAGGACTTTTTTGTATGAGCGTGAAGATTGATGAATAAGACGCATCCGAGTTCAACAAACACGCGAGTATAAAAAAGACCTTCATGAAAGTTTTTCGTTTTTTCTTCGATAGGTATTATATTGCTAAATTACAGTGATTGTATCGTTAATTTGGATGTTTTATGTTATGAATTGTCATGGTATCATGAAATGATGACTTCCGAGGTATATTTGAGGCAAAATACTATAACTTTCAATAATGTATAAATGTTCTCATAATTCACTTGAACAACATTTTTTTTTTTCGAAACCGAAACTCAAATGTTGAGAGTTTCGGTAAAATCGCAGTGGTCTCTTTTTCGTTCCAGAGCCTAAAAGCGAGTACTACAATATTTCATATACCTACTCGTGGTAAATGTATGCCATTTCATGCTCATTGTACACTATACTTTTTCTATGACCATCTGAATTATAAATAAACCTGTAATATTTTTAATAACAGTTTTTATCATAAACTTTCCTGCCGTCATGATTCCCATAATATGTACAACATTGCATTGCATCTTTTGAGCCCCTAAACTCATTCAGTTCTGAATCAAAACTCACTATATTTCTCTTTTCTAGCCCTGTAAGATTAAATGCGTCTGAATCGTGATTTTCATAATCTGATTCAATTTAGATGGAAGAATTAAAATTTTCCTATCGGATAAATATAATGAATTATATAACTCTTTTTTTGGTAAGGCTTACCAGACGGAAAAAGAACCCTTCTTTTTCATTTTGGTTCATTAGAAGAAGATATTCTCCTCATATTTTACACTTTGTGGGAATGTGTGGAGAGACATCTGACATCTTAGATCCAATTCACAAGTACATGTACTTCTTGAACTTGATGTAATTTTTTATTCACTCACTCAAAACTAATAAATCTCATATTTTTAAAGGTACTTCCTTACACAATCTCCATATTATTTATAGGTATGAACGGTAATTTTGAATGGACATTTTTCATCATTATCATTATCCATAAAATTGTAATTACGCATACCAATAAATCTATATGTTACTAGGTTATCAAGTTTATTATTATAGACAATTAAAAATTACATCAACACAATGTTATGATTCTAGTCTAAGAAACAAGTGTCCAACCGGGGCATTGAAACGCTTGTCTTGATTTAGTTTTACTGTTTTTGAGAGGTGAGAGCAGTTTTCAATGATTTTATTCTTAGAAAAATTTTAATTTTCCCAGTATAAACTCCTCAACTGATCTTCTTCTTCCTCGCAGGGGTGTGCTCTGTTCGGTTTATCTGAACTGATCCCCTGAACTGAACTTTTGTACTTCATCAAAAGATTTATATTTTTATGTGGCCACTCTGTATGGCCACCTCTCTAAAACTTATTTATTATCCTTTTCAGAAGTTTTTTTTTTTCAATAGATAGAGCATTAATAGTTCTATTTGAGAGAAATAAAAATAAAAATTTCAAGGCCTTCGAATTTTTTTCAAGGTCAAAAATCCAAAAATCATACTAGCGATTTTTTTTAATAGTATTTGACGACACAACTGGGTTTATGACATTTTCAAATGGTTTATGTGAAAATTACGTAGCAATGCGTCTATCAATAAAGAAGTTATGTGGGATTCAAATTTGAAAATTATGTCAATAAATCAACCCAAAACTTCAATTTCAGAACTTTTATCAAAATTCTGACCACACCACTAGATTCAGAATAACTCAAAATATACTGCCAGAATTTCATCGGAATCTACTAATAAATGAGAAAATTATAAAATGATAAAATTTGAAAATAAAGATATTTAGTGAAATTTCAGAAAAAATTTATTTTATTATTTTATAATTTGTTTATTAATGAATAGATTCCGATGAAATTCTGACCAAACCTATTTCGGAATATTCTGAATCCAGTGGTGTAGACAGAATTCTGATAAAGTTCTAAAATTGAAGTGGTGGATTGATTTATTGACATAATCTCCAAATTTTATTCCCATATAACTTTTTTATTGATGGACGCGTTTTTATGTAATTTTCATATAAACTATATGAAAATGTCGTGAATCCAGTGACGTCGTCAAATTCTATTTAAAAAAATCGCTTGTATATTTATTGGATTTTTGATCTTGAAAAAAATTCGAAGTAGGCCTTGAAATTTTGATTTTTATTTCGAATTTAAGGCACTTAACTAAAACTTTTGTTGCTCCATCTATTGAAAAAAAAACTTCTGAATTGGATAATAAATAACAGTTTTAGAAAGGTGGCTCGCTTTCAAATGGCTCACTCTGTATATAAAGCTGAAAGCTGAAAATTGTTTAACAACGGCTCATAATAAAAATCATTGTGACGGATTTATCTTATAAATTGGTAAACCAATACAGTAATTCACGACAAATAGTGTGTTAAAATATGTGAATGATACATTTTTCTTTACTCTACCTATGTAGCTTTGACCACTGAGTATAATATAGTCTTGTCGTTTTTTGAGACCGGTTGAATTATTAATTTATGAAGGTTCATTGGGTCACGAAAAAAATTGTTTAGGATTTTTTCATAGTTTTGGTCATTGAAAAACTTATTCAATATATCAGCTATATTTTTATTGTTAATTATTATTTCCCCGATTGAATTTTGTATGGTTCAGAGAGTTTATTATATTTTTTTATTCACAATCACCTTATAATCCAAACTTATGAACCGTATTAAGTATCATTTTATCCACTAGTGGAATAACGAAAAATACAATCTTGAATCAATCACATTTTAATGAGATTTGAGTAGGTGAATTTTTTGATGAAAAATTTCGGCGACTATATCAAAATGAATGTGATTGTGAATAGAACGTTGTATTGCATAAATATGTCTCCTGGTTGATAATTTTGAAAATCGAATGGAAATTAAATAAATGAATAAAGCTATTATAAACAATAAAAATAAAAATAAATAATACAACATTTAACAAAAATAAATGAACCTGTAAATCAGATATTCTATGAGCAGAGCTCATAAAAAAGAACATATGCCTCTTCACCCAAAAGTGTTTTTGGTGTAATTGGTGACACATGTGAGTCAGTGTAATCGTGCCACGTATCTGCGTAAGGGTGTCTGGAGCAAGACGTGTATTGTCCTCAATGTGTAGTTACTGTTATTAGAAAAAGCATATAGATTGTAGCGACAAGGGGCTGCGTTTTCTTTTTTCTTGTATTTTTTTAAAGAGGTTTAGTAGCCTCCAGAGGTAATTTTGATTTTCATCAGTTCCGTCTCCCTCATTACATAATCTGCATACAGGTTCTTGGCATATATTTTTTAGAGATACAGTGACCGTCTTACAGTTCTGTCACATTGGTATTGGTATTGGTTGGTATGGATGGTGACTGATGCGCTGCGACCTAGTTAGATCTATTGTGCCCCATCTTCTTCTGCTATCTCAAGGTGTTCTCGTTTACAGCATCCCCTCAAGCCTCAGTTCCTTCAGGAATTTTAGGATTTTGAGGGGGTCCATTTGTGGTATTTCTTCCACAGTCAGCTGGTGTAATCCCAGTATATTTAATATTTTGTGGTGTACAGCATAACACTCCATCAATATGTGGTGAGGTGTTTCAGGATGTTCCCCACAGAATCTGCAGGTGTTGTCCTCCTCTAAGCCTAGCTTCCTTAGGTGTTCTTTGAGTCTGCAATGCCCCGTTAGAAATCCTGTGATTGTCTTTAGACTAGTTTTGCTGAGGTTAATCAGTGTTTTCGATCTTGCTCGGTTGAAATTGCCGAGGAGATCTTTGGCCTGCCTTAGCCCTGGAAGTCTTTGCCAGTATGTTGCTCTCATTGCTTCTTCAGTTTTATTGAGTTCTTCTTGGAAGTAAGATTTTCCAAGTCCGCAGAATGGTTCTGGCCCGATCAGTGCCGTTGATGCTCCTTTTCGTGCCAGGGTGTCTGCTTGTTCATTTCCCTCTACTCCGACGTGCCCAGGCACCCAGAGAAGGATCACCTTGTTGTTCCTGCCTAGATCATTGAGTTTTTCTAGGCATTCCCAGACCATCTTCGAGTTGATGTTATATGAGCCCAACGCTTTGATGGCTGCTTGACTATCGGAGAGGATTGCAATTTCCTTGTTCCGGTAGTTCCTATCGAGGTTGAACTGAATGCATCTTTCTATGGCGTGAATTTCCGCTTGAAAAATGCTGGGGAAGTGTCCCATGGGTTCGGAGTACTTGGTACGAGGTCCAAATACTCCTGCTCCAGTTCCGTCGGGAGTTTTAGACCCGTCCGTGTACCATGTAATGGTATTCTTACCCAGTGCTCGAATGGATTCTGTGCTCCATTGTTTCTTGGTATTTAGTTCCGTTCGAAAAAAATTCTCGAAACTAAATTTCCTGGTAATTTCGTCAGTTGGGAGATCGGCAAGGTGTGCACTTCCGGTGGGGGTTGAGCCACTTACACTGTGTGCTGTCCCTTTAAGTCCGACTTTGGCCAACCTCAGGTTTGCTCCCCAAGCAGTTCTCCTCACCGTGAGATGGAGAGGAGTGAGGTCCAGAATGACCTCCATTGCTGCTGTTGGAGTTGACCTCATTGCTCCTGTTATGCAAAGACATGCTAGTCTTTGTACTTTCTCCAGGATTTTCTTTGTTGTGGCGAGTTCGGTTCTGCCGTGCCACACTACTGCTCCGTAGGTGATCATAGGTCTCACTATCATGGTGTACATCCATCGCAGTATTGATGGGTTACATACTCCAGGTGATTTTCATGGGGCCTTCAATCCCAGTTTTCAGTAGAGAATTACCATATAATATCAATAATGAGCACTTACTTTTCAATTTGATCTCATTTATACCCTTCTCCATCTTGATTCTAGTCTCTATCTTGTCTACTAAAAATGTTTAGAAGTGGTGGTGATTTTTGGCGAGCACTGTTTATAGATATGACAAAAAGGGTCGATGATACAACTAATAGGAAAAAAAAGAAAAAGCTTCCGTCAGCTCGACGTATGCTCCTGAAAAACACCCCTAGCATCACACGGTATGTGAACAAGGATGTCGAAATGAAAATTAGTTCACTATGACACCATTTCAACTCAAAGAACGCGGTTATTTACGGAGGGGAGCGCAAGAAACGATTCACCCTCAATCATCGCGAAACCAGAGAAATTGTCAAATGCGGTTCGCCCGAGGTTGCATGCTAACTAGGGGGACACTCGGTACGCATAATTAAATTTACGTGTAACTTATCCCCTTACAAGCAACTACCCTCTTTGAAATCTCAAATTGGTTATAATCTTCAACATACACATATTTTCAATTAGGATTTTGATGTAGCGTTAAATTTCTTCAAATTTCGTTTTTATCTCTGAGATAGAAGGGATGGAGGTTTGGGGTGAAAGGGTGTGGGTTTATGGGTTCAGCTAATACTTAGCCAAGATAGAGAAAAACATGTATTTTACAATGAACTGAAGCAAGATAGAATATAATAGAAAATATTTATTTTCCACCTTCTTTCCCTATGTTGTCTTTTCTTTTTTTGGATGAATATGATCATGGAAAAAAAAATTTGCATGTTCTGTTGTGCGTTTGAATAATAAACTCTTATTCAATATAAATATCTATACATAAAAATGTTATTAATCAGTGCTTCTTTTTTGCAGAAAACGACCTCAAACATGTGATCGGCTACAGCATCTGTTCAATATGGACGTTCCATGGACCTCCTTCATCATTCATCTTACTTTCTTTCTGTTCATCTTGGAATTTACGTCTACATACAAGCAACCAGGTATGTACAATGGCAATATATTTTCACACTCAATAATCAATGGTCTCTTGATCACAACTTTGAAACACTCTTTTCATTATTAGAGAGTGTGGTCGCAAATTGATAGTCCTCCCCATCTACTAATTTTTGATCCACTTGGTATATCGTTATGAAATTTTGAAGAATTTTATATAACAAAAAGTGTATCGTCGTAAAGAAGGTAATTCCGAAGTTCATGATGACTAGCTAGCATGGTTATTTCAAATAGGGTTCTGAGCACCTGTGGAGCCTAATACTTTGCTAACGTTTTTGAGAATCACCTTTGACAATGAACTTCACATGGAAAGGGTATTGCTGATAATACCTATTATCGAACTGATGGACTTCATTGGTATGAAAACTCATAACACATTGACCCTGGCCACTGTGAGATCGGCCTCAGAAAAGACATGCTTGAGTTTTGTTCGCATTGAATTCTATCAAGTTGATAGATCCCAATTCTAGAATTTTCACTGAGTCCGTATTTAAATCGTTCACGATTCTTCCCTGGTCATTTCTGCTTTAACTGGCTAAAATCGGAGCCTTGGAAGAAAAAGCGATATGAAGGGTACTATCATCTGCAAAGCTGTGTATTGGATATGAGCTAGCTCCCAAAAAATCATTTATGTGAACAAAACAGTGTTTGTGCTAGAATGGATCCATGGACCAGTATCTATTGGGAGAGTGTTGGATGGTTCTCCATCAACCACCACATGGATAGACTGGCCTGGAAGAAAGCTGGGAGATAGTAAGGACCATAGCTGCAGGGCAAGCCATAGGATAGAAGTTTAGCAAGGAGTCCCTGATGCCAAACGCGAACAAACTCCTTGGAGATAGCTATAATGCAACGGCCAGAGTTTCACCATGTTTTTTGATAGATTGCCAAATACGTGAGACATAAGCGAGGAGGTCACCAGTTGATCTCTGATGGGGGAAACCATATTGTCGGTCATTAATTAATAATTACTTCATGAGCTCGATGTTGACGACTTTTTCCATGGCATGCAAGATAACAGATAGGTCTGTAGTTGGTAGGTAGGGTCTTCCTCCCTTTTTTGGGGAAAGGTTGTACTCTTGTAATTTTCCAATTGGCCGGAAATACTCCTAAATCATAAAAAAGATTGAATAACTTGCAAAGAATTGGTGTTGTTCCGGAGTATATTTCTTGAGAATGATCACCGGAATTTCATCAGATCCACTAGCTTTGATGATGTCAAGACCCAGGGAAATGCGTCTGATGATTCGTTGACTGAAGATAATCTCATGTATATGACTGTCAATGGGAATGATATCCAGAGGTTGTGCTCCCCATGAATCCAGCGTAGAATTTGCAGCAAACATGTTGGCAGAAACATTGGCCTTTTCCTGAGCGGTTGTTGCTAATGCTCCATAATCCTTGGTCTGGAACGGAACCCGTTAGAACACTCAACGAACTTTGATTTTGCGTTTTAGGCCTTTTTCAAGGATTTGATTTTCTCCTTGCAGATGTTTCTTCCTTCGACATATTCAGATATAGTTTCAGGGCCTTGATTTTTGAAACATAGACGGTATGCTGCCTGCTTGAAGTCGACAGCTCTGAAGCAGTTTTTGCTCAACCAGTGTTTATCAGATGATTGATGTGTTAAGTATGTAGGCTTGCATCCTCATCATTATGATCTCAGAAATTGTCGGGTTTGATCTCCACAAGAAAAACACATTATCTTCTATGGAAACGGTGAGAAAAACATGCGAAGACCATCCCAGTCGACTGAATTGTATTTCCATATGAGACAAGGCAGCGTTGTACTGTTTGATGGTGTAGAAAAGAGTGAGTGGAGAAGGATTCGTCGTGAGAAAAAAGTGTATGGGAATACTGGTTGTTGTCATAGCTCTTCCAATTATTGAACATACGTGATAGCGAAGGCGTTAGTTTGACAACCTGCCTCGTCTGTTTTGTTGGAAAATTTGAGCCTGGCATAGTTATGTATGTTGAAATCACATATTATGATGACTTCAGCTATTGGATTGTTGAATAAAATCCAAATTGAGTAAAAAAAAACTCAAAGATATCCTTATAGGATGATTCATTAGGCGATAAGTGAAGGCAGTAGAGAAATTTGGTCCGTTTGGTACTAGCTAGCTTGGACCACATCACGTCGAAGTCTTCGGCTCCGAAATGTCTTCGCGTTGGCATGATAGATCAGTCTCAGAATGAAGACGAACACTAATTTTCAATCTGAACCGAGAATAGAATCCGTAACCAGGACAAGTTATGTGGAACTTGTTAAAAGATGAGTTTATTGGTTTTTCTGTTAGTGGCCAGAATATTAGGTTTCCGTCTTTAGGTGATGGTTGACGTCGTTTTTGTAGAGTCCTCGGATGTTACAATGGTGAATCATTGAATTTTTCGATGCGTGTCACCTCGAGTACCTCTCGTTCGGAAATCTGAATGAAGAGGTATTTTCATTTCGGAGTATTTTACTCAAGGGAAGAGAAAAAAGGTGACCAAGCAATGGTGGAGATCATCTACACTCTACCAACAAAGCTGGTGGATCCGAAAGAATTTCACCGATCGTTCTCAATAATCATACCAACACCAGTTCTTTCCAAAGTTATTTGCCCTTTCTTGTGATTACGGGGTACATACGTCCTACTGGACACTGCAAGAGTTCAAACAGTCCCCAAGAAATGGAATGAACCTAATAACTACAGACCTACCTTATTGCTATCTGTTTTTTCAAAGGTCTTGTAAGAAGTCATCAACATCGAGCTGATGTCATCATAGAACAACTGGTGACTTGCTTACAACCTTTCCTGGAATACTATTTCTATATTTGGAATGCAGTCCTTAAACTCACACTGAATTTTGTAGATTCTGTCCAAAAAGGACCATTCATTAAATCATGAAGTATTGTCTCAGGTGAACATTTTTTTTTTTTATTTTAGGAACATGTTTCTTTCCTGAACGATGGGAAGGCACGTGGTTCCAGTCTGGAGTTCGACAACCTATTCTCATAGAAGGACCAAGACTAAGCAACAAAGGAAGATGTTTGAATTCTGATGGTGACAAATTTTTAATAGTTGATGAGTAAGTTTTAATTCCTTCATATTACAGACCATCAGATTCTGGAGATACACATTTTTGAGCTTATTTTTTCATGAAATATTATAGCGGGTATTTTTTATTTATTTATTTATTGAACTTAAAATACATTAATATATGAAAATATAAAATTATTGGTCAAAAAATCAATACATGATACCTGTGTGTGATCATATAAATATTATATAATATGTATAAATAAATATAAATAATGTAAAAAATAACAATAACAATATAACTTTCCAAAAAAATAAAATAACAAATATTAGGATTCTTGAGGAATGTACAGAATTTTTTATAAAACAGTTCTCTTATCGTCAAAATTTTGTACTGGTGAAAATCGACGAAAATTTATAGTTATTTATTATACACGGGAAAAAAGTTAGATTTTAGCTCGAGGGTGTGTTGTCTCCCGACAAAAAAACAAAAGCTAAAATCTAATCTTTTTCCCCTGTATAATACACAATTTTTTTCTGTGACTGAAAAAACGACGATTTAATCAAATATCTACCTTAAACTATGTGTATATATCCGGGAAAAAAGTACACCCGCTTTTTTCCCGGTTCTCGGGGAAAAAGGTAATTTCATAATTCATTTATTACCTGTCAACAGGCATAAAATGTCAAACTTTTTTCCCGTCACAGAAAAAAATGGTTTATTGAACATAATTTTTAGGAAATATTTTTGAAGACTAGTTACTGACTTCAGAGTATTTGTGTGAGTCCCTCCCCATGCAGTCACTCTTTATGACATAATGGATTCAAACAAAGAATAGTAAAACATAAACAAAAGTTTTCGACTATGTTTATGAGTAACCGAAATTTGCATAGTGTCTGCCTCAATTTCTTAGTAATTATTGATATGTGAGTATTCCATTTTTGATTCTTGTTTATATATATTCCAAGATATTTTGTATATTCAATTTTTTCAATTCCTTCTTGACACTTACAATTGAATTTACCACAATGTTCAAGTTTCTCTAATATACATTTGGATTCATGAATTACAATTGTATTTATATTTTTTGGTTGATTGATTTTGTTGCAAATTTAGTGTTAAAAGATCATAATCAAAGTTATTTTTCGAAATAGAAATATCAATCTCAGCATTCGTCAGTGTTTCTTCCCATGAGTTTCCACTGAAGATTTAAACAGTATAGGAAATTATTTCACCCGAAATATTTGTTTTTAAAATTTCTTTTACATATATAAGAAAAAGAAATGGTCCCAGTACTGTCCCATGAGGAACTCCGCAAGTCATGTTTCTAATGTGGCTGGTAATAGTACCTACTTTAACAATTTGTTGTCTGTCTGTTAGATAACTTTTGAAGAGATCAAGGCATACTCCTCTGATGCCATAATGAGATAGCTTTATTAAGAATTTATCATGCGAAACAGTGTCTAATGCTTCCTTTAGATCCAAAAATATACCAATAGTGCTATTATCGTCATATAAATTTTTAATAGTTTGGTGAGTAGATAACTTGAAATATTGCATCATCAGTATGATTTGTTATGAACTGGGTAGTATCATTCAAGATTCCAAAGAAGGAGGGTTGAGGTGGTTTGGTACAAAATAATAACGTTTCTTCTGAAAAAGTTTTTCTTCGATTGAAAAAATAACGGGTTTGGAACAAGAGGAGACGATACATTTTTGCTGTCACACTGTAAATGAAGTACCAAACGATATTGGATGTTTTCTTGTATCTACTCTCAAACCAAAGTGATAATAAAAACCCATCATTGTTAACAATATATTCCTATACATAGCAAATCCTTCAAAAGCAGGAATAATAAAAGGGTTGCATGAACTCTAGCTTCAAAAGCGAAAGTCCACAATGAGCCATTGAGTATGTTTGCTGTAATCCTTCGCTGAAAAATATCCTCTCTGATCTTTTGTGGATCAAGAAAGAACCAGCCGGAGTGTTAAATGAGGCAGCAGTTGGCAAAGAATTCGAGGAGTTCTTTTCACGTTCATGAAACCGGAATATCACTAAACCGATGGAAATAAATATATTACGCTTCATTACGTTCATTTTTACTATGAACCGAATGAAAAGAACATAACTAACTCCGAGAGTGCAGAACCGGCGCGAACAGTTTTACTATAGGCAGTTCATTTCATGAATTGTGTCCATATATTTTTCTTATTATCTTGTACCACTGTGGACGATGAAAATGAGAATGAATGTGTGATCAAACAAAGCAATAATTCAAGTATACTAAATCATGAACCTCACCCCATGATCAGGTAAAATAGTTAGCATATCTTACACAGGTTGTCCGACGTATTACGAAACTGTGAGGTGGAAGGAATTTTTAGCAGGGCCGGGTCACAGGGGGGGCAAAAGGGGGCACTAGAAAACCGGGCGGGACCGGCTATGTTCAAAAATTGTAAAAATGCACATGGAATGATGAATAAGCTCTGAAACTTCAGATGGCACTTTTTTAGTGAGCAAGAAAAGCAACCCCTCAAGGGAAGGAGTTTTCGTCCAGTTTTCACCCCCTACCACCTCTTTCAATAATGTCCTTTTTTATGACCACTTCGTCGACTTCGCAGCATCTAAAAAAAATCTCTCTGTGTTAAAGTGCAAATGGATACCCAAATAATCAATAAGGAGATGGGGGGGGGGGTGAAGATATAGAGTCTGAAAATACAGGTATATCTATAATATATAAATTTAAAAAATACATTTCAGAAATTGGGAAAACTTTTTGAATATTGACTGTACATTATGGAAATCAAGATTCCTGCGAAATTGTAGCACCACCACCAACCCATTATGTGAGGGGTGGAAATCAAACTCTTCGATTACTGAGTAATTGTTTGGTTATACATATGTACTTTAACATAGATGATTTTTTTTTATTCTACAAATTCGAAGAAATAAAAAGAGCCATAATTGAAAGGGGTGGTAGGGAGAGAAAACCGGACGAAAACGAAAACTCCTTGCCCCGGGGGGTTGCTTTTCTTGGTCCCTAAAGAAATGCCACCTAAAGTTTCAGAGCTTAATCATCATTCCAAGTCTATTTTTCCAATTTTTCGACATAGCCGGTCACGCAAGTTTTTCGAGTGCCTCCTTTTTTCCCCCTTCCTGTGACCCTTCCTTTTACCTTGATTTTAGCTATCTGAGGGCCAAAATGAAACTAATGAACTAAAAAGTGAGATTATAGGAGACCAGCTGATTTTTGACTTGAGACATTTTCGGGAGGAAAATTTTCAAACATTTTTTTCCAGCCCCGTTCCCAACAAAATTTCCTTCTGTTTTGTCACATGATAACTGATGACTTTTTGAACAACATATCTCAGCTCAAGAAATATAGAAGACGGTTAAAATGTATCAAAATATTTTCTTTCGTTTCTCGGCTGGGCCCTTCTCAAAATAAAAAATATTTGGATCTTCGAGGTAAGTAATTCCATTCCTGAGTCCATTATTTTGTTCTGATCTTAGACGATTGAACTCACAAAGTGTTTGAGTATATGTTGAATACCAAAGTTAAAAACTTAACAGCTGTATGTGGCGCAAGTTACTGGATACATTTGTACTCATCGGAAGGTCTGATATCTTGGAATTCCCTTAAATAACCTACAGAAGCCCTTTCGACGACAGAAGCGGAATACATGCCGATACTCGATGAAAATGCATCTTGACATCTATAGGTAATAAAACTATAGTTTGAAAGATTTTCACAATAAAGAGGTTTACAAAACCACGACAATGCTTCGCTGTACAACAGTTTCTCCAAGTTGAAAAGATATAATAAAATACATATTTGCTGTGAATTCAATTAGTAATGTGAAGGAACTTATCAGAAATTTATTATGCGTCAGGTATACAACTGAACCCTAATTAATTCACGATGAATATTTAAGGTAACAGAGCAAATATGTAATTTAGTACATCTTTTCCACCTGAAGCTGTTGTACAGCGAAACGACTGTCGTGGTTTTGTGAACCTCTTTTTTGTGAAAATCATTTGAACTATAGCTTTAGTATAATAGATATGCTTATCAAGAAGTTCGTGACAGATAACTCATGTACCTACTATATTAATCAACTGTGATATTTGAAGTGCCATTAACTTATCTGCTAGCACTATATATGGGGGTAGACCAGAGCAAGTTGTTGAACGTCATTTTTTTATTTGATAGCTGATATCAGTTCATCAAGTACAAAAAATCAGACGTGCATCCGGAAATTAATTTTTCCCTGTGGGTTATTATATACATCTAGGGAGAAAATTGATGAATATATTTAAGTTTTTTATAAAAAAAATAAAATTAGTTGACATTCAATCTTTATTCATATTTAAAGTTTTACTTTATTCATAAATAAAATTCAACCGATCAATGATTGTTTGGCAATCATCACGTTTTGTAATTAGTTGGACAACTATTATAGCTCAGTTTCTTTGAATCTAGGAAAAAATTAACCCTATGGTGAATGTACTCGTTGACAACACAAAGAAGGATTTGCTGAAATAAAAAACAGAAATGGATCTGGGATAAATTATTTATAAAAACTTCGAATTAGTCACCGTTGTGTGAATTGGATGCTCTATCTGAGGCAATTAACATTTTATTTGAGAAAGGCAAGTTTTTGTAGTGTTTACAACACTCTGTTGTTATTCCAATCCTCAAAGTGGGCAGCAACTTCAGACTCATCTCTTTTCCACCCACTCACTCTAAAGTTAATAAAAGACTTGTCAAGGGAAGAATTATATCGTTCCAAAATAAAAACAACATAAAATCGTTGGCTCAATTTTGTTTCCAATATAACGAATCCATTTTAATGTCTCTAACATGTTTATCTGAATATTACTGATGATGAAGTCGAGGCAGTGGTGTTCTTTGACTTATCCATGTGTTTGACTGTGTATTTCAAGAAAACTGCTGGGAGACTTGGAAAACTAGAGTTTTCGTGATATATCTCTGAGTGGAGTACCACAAAGCTCTGTTCGAAGCATATTATTCCTGATGTATGTACAAGATCTCACAGTGGTAGATATTGTGGGTAGGTTTGCACTGTCTGCAAAAAATACCAACATCAAGAACAAGGACACACAGCACTTGAATGTAATTGTAGAAAACAAAAAGAGAAATGGTATGACTCCAATCTTCTGATCTTTAATTTTGAATAAAACGCTCATTATCATCTTCAAAGATTCGTTCAATCCGACTTCAATAGACGGTCAGTGAATACATGATTCCTCCCAGTCCAAATTTCTAAAACTCCTGAGAATGTATATTTGTATAACAAGCTGATGTTTAAAGAACTTGTTTGAAGTCTATGTACTAAACTGTTTAATAGTGTAGGTGCTAAGTACAACAAGTTTTATAAATATCATTTCAGTGATGATCAATTAATAAACGAGTTTCTAGAGGAGTTTATTGGAATCAATAGACCAAGAGGCAGGAATAATAAACACTTATGATTAGCTCCAAGCTAAACCTTTCTGAGAAGTTATTCGATGTTTTAAAATAGCACAAGCAGTGTGAGAAGAAATGTATTAAGAACCAATACAAGCAATACTCACGGAAAGATGATGATGATGGGGCTATCAAGCCCTGCCACCTGGAAAACACCTGCATGTGCTGGTGATACACCAAGACTCCACACTATGCCGGTTCTGTGGTGAGGAGGAAGAAACAGCCTCCCACGTAGTGTTTTTATATTCAGTTGTTATAGAAGCTGTAATTGTCACGGTGTCTCTAATACCGACCCTAAAATGTCTTCCAGCTCTCGGAAATATAAGACAGTGGAGAATAATCTTCCACAATTCCGCTTGCGTTAAAACTTAATAGTGCTGCTCCTAAGGTGGCCTGTGAATTTAAGAACAAAACCTTACCAGAACACTTGTATGAATGTGATGTCCCACCGTCAGTAATGTGCCTTGATATGGTAGCAAGAAAACTGCATTCCCTTGATACAACCTCGTTTTCTTTGCCGGATAGATGTCCGATGAGAGCGGATTTCTGGCAATGAGGTATGTCCATATTGCGCCGGCCGTGCGGAAGCAGAAAGACAATAAATGATTTAGGATAGAGAACCTCGTGGGAAACCGACATTCCCTTCCACTTCACAATTTGTCCCGATTTTCCGCCATTGATCTGCAGCTGTATGGAAATTCACTGGATCGAAAGTTCCAGATGAATCGAGGGAAAGTTCACTTTCACTTCTTTATTCCACCAATCATTACCAATCCCCGTTGTGAATAAATACTGGGCGCACATGATCTCCAAGTAGAATAAAGGTTCTTGAGGAGACAGCTGTGATAGATAATATGGCATATTTGTCATGAAATATCTGTGTTATCGATCGATGGACTCTTTCCTTGAAAGCATAAGAGATTAATGACTTTTTCGAAGTAGTTGTGTGATATCCAAGTAGGCAAGGAAATGAAGCGGAAAAGCTATCGATGGGAGAATTGGTTGGCGACAGTTGGTGTATTTTTCTTATATTTTACGGTTAGGAAGAATATATGTATGGTTTTTTTGGTTCCATTTTCATGTAGTACATTCTACAGGGTGTTTCCGAAATTAGGGTGATTAAGAAAATGGGTTGTTATATGGAATATAATGTAACAATACATTCTAAGAATTTCGGTTTTTGAAACAAACAAAAATTTTTTAAAAAAACAAAAATTTTTCAAAGTTTTATGGAATTTGATTAAATCTATTTCAGTTACCTTTGTTTGGGAGGCACTGGTTTGATTCTCCAGGCCACAGCGTGTCTGCCCGCTGGTAGTGTTTCAGCACGGTTTGCGCAGGCTGTGAACCTCTGATCAATGATTACCAAAAAAACTTTTAAAACTTAGAGGAATAAAATGGTATTTTTGATTTTTTCATCAATATTGTCCAAAATTGGTAAGTGGGGTCCTCGTTGGATTCTAAACGCATTTTCTCAAAAATTTTTACTTTTTTTAATCTGATGTCACGTAATAATCGAAGTCTCAATGAGTTTTTCAGTTGTCAGACATGTAGAAACGAACCGCCATTAGAGTTTTTCATAAATTTGAATAACATTTTTTCCCCACATGTAGCCAACTTTATGGCGGACACTGTATAAAGGATCTTTCTCATTACTTGTTTCCTAACAATATAATTATGTGTGCTGATGATGCAACTTTGGTCGATAGAGATTAAATTTCAGAAATGCTTGAATCAAATGAGAATGAAGTGGAAATTTAGCTGTTTTAGTTTTTGGTGATATGTTTCAACAGTTTTGTACTGATTATATTTCCCAAATACAAACACAACATTCTCTAAATGACCTTACAGAAATAAATCCAAAGGGGTCAGGTCTGGAGGTCGAGGGGGACATTTTACTGAACCTCTTCTACCAATCCATCTACCTGGATATCTTTGGTTCAACCATTCTCCTATAGGTACTACATCATGAAGGCGGTTGTATCTTTCAATAGTCAGATCCATATTGAAATGGCAGTATTGCGAGATTGCCGGAGTCCATACATCAGAAAGAGGCATTGATTTATTATAAATAACATTCCCGTACGCAGATAATACGCTATACGGTTGTGGTTAATTATCTTTCATGATTAAAGCATATTTTGATTACATTGAACATCAATAAAAACGAAATTTCATAATTATTTTACTGTTTTAACGATTGAGGCTAAAATCGTATCGAGAAAAAAACATCGAATAAACATTTTTTTCTCAAATTCAGTATCAAATCTTTCAGAATGGATATATGTTCTAACCTCGAATTCATTATAAAAAACTGTTTTATCGTAAAATTCTGGTGCCTACATATTCCTAACTCAAATTCATGAATACATTTTCTAATGAATTCTGAGCAAATATGCCAAAAATATAGATTGATGGAAAACCTGATAGTCGAATGTATCTTAAGTAATTCCAAAATTTTCTTTTTCAGTAAAAGAGCTTGTTACAGATGCGTGGTCATTCATGAAAAACATATAAATGTTCTACAGTACAAAGAAAGTAAGTAAAATAATAGTTTATTTGAAATCTCATTTTTGTTCTTTTTGAAACATTCAACTTCCTAAATTCAACATTTTCTTTTTATTTTGTCAATTTTACACGACATAATTTAAACTGAGCTATTTCAACTGAGTTTGTGCTCAGCAATAAAAATTGAAGGCATTATTTATTATATTGTGTCTGTGAGGTAGCAAACCCCTATTTTTGAGAAAAATGATCCGATTGAAAACTTGAAAACTCAAGGGGCTATTTATTAAAATTTCGTGAAATTTGTTTTTTTACGAATTTCACAGAACTCCTCAAAAGCAGAGCTTGTGCGAGCAAGGGAAACCCGGAATCTACAGTGGATTCCGAACCACTTTAGCTCCGTGAGGGCGGTGGGGATCAAATCCGAGCCACCTGGGTGAGAGCAAATGCCTCTTAACACCTCGACCACTTCGCTTGTGTAAACAACTGAATTGAACAACAAACGTGATTTTTGAGATAAAAACGAATTCTGTAGCACTTCCGGTTTCGCCGGAACTGGTCTCAGTTTGAGTTTTTCAAATAAAACACTTTGTATATTTCCACTTTTTTTAAATCTAGAGCTAATTCTGGATATGATGGACTCAATTTTTTGTTTACTATTTTTTTTTTATATTTTTCTTTTAGTTTTTATTATTTTTCACATATGATCCAATTTCGTTCAAGAAAATGAAATAAGCATTTTGATAAGAATACTTTGCCAACAGCCGGGGTGTGAATGTGGCAAAATCACTTTTTTCGGTTGGGTATTTAATATTTTTTTAAATGGCATCTCTATGAAGCACCCTGTATAACAGAGAGATTTGTAGGAGACCAATCGAATGATACCAAAATTTTTAATATCTGTCAATTATTTCGAGAGTTATTACTATTATTTATAGAAACATTACCAAAAGTAGTGCGGCAGGTGGACTAAAACTAAAAACCCAGATAACAAAATTGAAAATTCATTAAGTTTACTTGAATAATAATAGTTATTGTCCAATTTGTACTATATTTTTAAATAACGCACGATCAGGAAGAATAGTTTTCCCTTGGTGGAAACATTATGGGTGATAGCCACATCTGTCAGAAATTAAACTATCCATGTATTTGTTATTTTTCAAAAGAAGTAATAAATTTTAATGTTAATCAACATTACATATTTAAATTCAACACAATAAGTTCAACGAATGATTATTTTCATTGTTCCAAGTCTTCAGGAAACAAATAAGAATAAGTGTTCCAAAATGTTTATTATTTGGATCCAGCAGCCGCACTATTTGGATTTTTTTTTTTAATATTGATGGAGTTCAAAAAATTTTTTTGCCCACCCAAATTTCCACAAGAAAATTTTGTTGCATAACTGGGTGGAGTACAAATATCATACCGAACTACCACCGCAAGTATCATTAACTTGCAATTTATTCAACTTTGTCAACGACTCAATTCAACTTTCCAAATATAGCATTTCCATCCTGGGAATGTGCCATATTACACGAGTCCAAATTTTATTCCATTATTTCACGGGAAAACACTCTGAATACGCCCGGCATCCAGCTAATCGCATAATATTGATTTTGTGACATTTCAACTCGACTTGAACACTAGAACTATTAGGAAACACGCTGCTTGACGCTTCCACTCTATTAATCCTATTACAAACACGTAGCGTTGTCTAGGTGTTGTAATTTCCCCTACTTTTATTAATTAATTACAAACGTCTTCCATAACACCTCCATTGGCCCTAATCTGCTTATTTGCGGTGATGTTCTGGAATAATTTAAAATGGTGACTAGATCCTAGACTTGAACAGCAGATATTGACAGGTATAGCTGGCTTCAGATGATCGCGAGAAGGCAGCTTCAACTATCCGCTCAGGGTTATGACAGTTCACAGTTATGCCATTCGGGCTCATTATTGCTTGAGCCACATTTGAAGTATTGATGATAACGGAAGAGACCCTCATGTAACATGTATCTTGTGAATCTCGATGACATAATTGTAGTCAGCACATCCTTCGAGGGCCACGTAAAGAAGGCGGAGGAGGTATTCCTGCAACTGAGAAACTCTGGGTTGGAACTGAGCCCCAAGAAATGTCATCTGTTCCAGAAAGGAATACCATATCTCAGCCACGCTGTTTCTGAGAAAGAAGTAGCAGTAGATGAGCAGAAGATCAAAGCAGTGAAAGAGTGGCCCATTCCGAGAGACATACACCAGCCATAGAGTTTCCTAGATTTATGCACCTACTTTGACCGCTACTTGGGTTTGCCAAAATCGCTAAACCATTGATTATACTCACGGAAGGTCAAACAAAGTTCCAGTGGTCCGTGGTATGCCAAGTTTCATTCAGGAAGTTGAAAGCTATCTCCAACCGAATGAAAAGTTCAGTTGGGACATTGATGCCAGCATCGTGGTACTTGGAGCTGTCCTGTCTTAGATCCAAGGAGCACAGTAGAAGGTTAGTGGATACCTCAGTAAGACCCGGCCTTAGTAAACCGGAGCGCAATTACTGTCTTACTAGGCGGGAGCTGTTGCCAAGGGAGTTCTACACTGCTGCTGCTGCTTCTTATTCCACATGCCTGTGGTAGACTAATGGCCACTTGGTAGAGTCTGTATGTGAAGAGGAGGTAATCCAAGAAGTGCCTTTATTGCTGCCGCTAGCGTGGAGCGAATGGCCCCCGTAATCACCAGGCACACTTGTCTCTGGAGTCCGTTAAGTTAAACCTGGTCCAGTAGGACGTGTAATAGTTGATAGTTGTAGGCATGATGTCTGAGGACATTTCCAGAATGATGTGAGCTATTATGCCCCCAACGTGCTGCTGCTTCTTATTCCACATGCCTGTGGTAGAATAATTGCCACTTGGTAGAGTCTGTATGTGAAGAGGAAGTAATTCAAGAAGTGCCTTTATTGCTGCCGCTAGCGTGGAGCGAATGGCCCTCGTAATCACCTGGCAAGCTTGTCTCTGTAGTCCGTTAAGTTGAGCCTGGTCCAGTAGGATAGTTGATAGTTGTAGGCATGATGTCTGCGGGCCTTCCCAGAATGTTGTGAGCTATTATGCCACCCAGCGTGCTGCTGCTTCTTATTCCACATGCCTGTAGTAGACTAATGGCCACTTGGTAGAGTCTGTATGTGAAGAGGAAGTAATCCAAGAAGTGCCTTTATTGCTGCCGCTAGCGTGGAGTGAATGGCCCCCGTAATCACCAGACACGCTCGTCTCTGTAGTCCGTTTAGTTAGGCCTGGTCCATTTTTTGTTAGCATCTGCTCTACCAGACTACAGAGCTCTGAAAGATACATAATTATGTTATCAGTCATGATGAATTTACACGTTATGAATGCCAACACCACAGAACTGTACATGTAGGTTATTTTGGCTTGAAACTACTGGTAAACCAACGTTTATTTAGGTTAGTTTCATTCCAAATTCAGTCTTATTTTGCAAAAACGACTACAGTGTAGGATATGTGATAGTTGATAGTTGTATGCATGATGTCTGAGGACATTCCCAGAATGTTGTGAGCTATTGTGCCACCCAGCATGCTGCTGCTCCTTAGTCCACATACCTGTGGTAGACTAATGGCCGCTTGGTAGAGTCTGTATGTAAAGAGAAAGTTGTCCAAGAAGGACCTTCATTGCTGCCACTTTCGAATTGACAGATAATAAAAATTTTGGTATCATTCGAATCGACTTCTTCGTTTATCTGTTATACAGGGTGCGCCATAGAGATGCCATTAAAAAAAAGAAATAGTATTGTAATTAAAATACTTATTTCATTTTCTTGAACAACATTACATCAGAAAAGAACGTTCACTAAATTATTATTTATTTTTTTCATTAGAAAAAAATTAAATTAATTAAAAAATGTAGCTCATTTTTTTTAGAATTTATTCTATATTTTAAAAATTTGAAAATATACAAGGTTTCCATTAGAATAATGAAAATTAGCGTCATTTTCGTTGAAACTGGAAGGACTACAGAATTCATTTTTATATTAAAAAGGCACACTTCAGTTTTTCAATAGGCCCCATTTTTGTGGTTTGAATCAGATTATTTCAATCGAAAATAGGGGTGCGCCATCTCTCAGATTCACCCGGTATATCTCATTCATTGAAAAAAAAACTGTAATATCGAACTCAAAGTTTTATTGATATCAAACGAGAAAGAAAATATAGTTAGTTTTGTCACTAACGAAAAAGGTTCCGTTACTGATGAAATGAAAAATGTCGCTGATGACGCTAATAAAATTGGTTTCAAATATTATTGGTTTGGAGGTCGGCATCCATTCTTCATACGTTTGATACTTTGTCGTAGACGCAACATAATTTTTGACAGATCAATTCACTACATGCTACAAAAATTGTGACAGAATGTCCGACAGACTTGTACTACTGTCAATATTTCAACAGCATGTAGTGTGATAGATATTGCTTGTTAAATACTACCTTGGTCTAAAAACGCCTGAACATAATACACAAACACCGTGAATAACTATCAACTGATTTTTCTAAACTTGTATCATATCGCAAGAACACTAATTAATATTTTTTAATACCATGAAAACCTTCTTATTCGATATACTTTCAGCTTACTGCCACAGTAGAGAAACTCTCTCAACTCTTTGTGCTCTAATCACTGGAGACGCTCTCCTCTATTCCATGTTCAGAGAGAACGCCATCCCCATATCTTGCCCTTTCCAAGGACCATTCACGTTCACCTACAACCGCGGCCATGGCGAATGTCGATCTCCAGTATCCAGCATCGAAGTCTGCACAGAAGACAGTAAGCTTCTTCTCAGTTACCAGGCTTGTCCGGATGTTCATGGGTCCGAAAGTGCAAGTAAGTAAATATTATTGTTTAGGTAGTTCGTGAGAATTTGTTTTTGGTATTTTATTTATGTTAATCAAATCTACCTACATTGGATAACTCTCGTGCACGATATCGTAAGTCTACATCTTATACTCAACTGTAATTCAGGAACCAAGATCAAAATGTTCATTACAGCTATGGCAAGATTAAGGAAATCAATTATACAATATTTCCCTGAGGTGTGATAATGCATTACTATTCCAGATTTCAAAACGTTCTGGATGGAACTAAGGCAAGTCTACTTCGTTTGAGTATGTACTCCCTTTGTTGAACCCAATCTATGTAAACAATATGACCCAAAATATAGTTCCATGTAAAAGTAAATCTTCGAGTTGCCTAAGTTAAAGGTTCGAAATTGAAAGTTCAGGTGTTGGAGAACAAAAGCTTGTGTATTGAGCACATTACTGATCAAGTAAAAGATACAATGCATGTCAAAATATTAGTTATATTTATTTTCAGTTGATCACTTTTTTTATGTCATATTAAAGTTGATGCTTTGTTAGGAGTACGCTATGAAATAAAAGTTTATGTAGCTGAGAAGTTTTGTCAAACAAAAAAGAAAGAATTGATTAATTTATAGAATTACCAATAGTTTTCCTAATTTCGGTTCTTCCAGCTGGATAATAGTATTCGTTCAGGTATTATCTATTATATTGTTAGAGAAAAGTAGCTATGTCACAATAGAAATGTGAATGTTGGCAATGTTGTGTCTCATGAAGCATTCTATCCTGGTAAAGGTGGGGTCGTCAGAGTGGTTGATGTGAAGACGTCTCACGGAACATTTCGCCATCCTGTGAGCAAGATCTGCGTATTAATTGTGGACAAGAAGAATGGTAATTGGGTTAGAAGAACTGCAATTACGGGGAGGAGAATGTCAAGATATTAGTTATATTTATTTTCAGTTGATCACTATGTATACCTTTTTTCCTGTCATTTTATAGTTGTTGCTTGGTTAGGAGTATGCTATGAAAATAAAGTGTATGTAGCTAAGAAGTTTTGTCAAACAAGAGAGAAAAATTACATTAATTTATTAATAGAGTAATATCTATTACAATACATAGTGAGAGGTGATTGTGGTAGGGCTACACAACAGACAATCATTTACCATGCTGCAGCTTTTGCATTTCAAGACATGCCTGCATTCTACCGATTAAGATTCTTGTCGTATTACGGCAAGCTTTTTTCAGATTCGGTAAAAGTTTGTCCTTCATTCCTCCAAGGACCATTTTAACAAGGGTTGGGGTTAGGCCAGGAGTAGAAATATCTATGTCGAGAATCGACTTACTTCGACGGTAAGGAGGATTACATCACGCTGATTGGTTTGTATGTGCATGATCAGAGTGTTGAAGACAACATCCTGTCAGGTCATTATGAATCCCTCGGTAACCGACTTCAGCCCACTTGAACTGAAGAAGGCCCCATGCATTGGCTTATCCTTATCAAGCTGCATGCGAGTACCTCATTTTTCGCAGTTTTAATTTGATCATTTTCGTCGTGTTTCTACTTGGTGACAGAGTTTCACTAACTTCAGTGTTGAATACGAGACCAAGTTCATCGGCTCTACGGACTACTACCTTAAAAAAATGCCCCGATCTTTTTCATGATCGCAGACCATACAGAGAAAGTGATTTAAACTTCTGATGACTACAAGCTTGCTCCAGTACCAGTCTGTTGTGGAGACTTCAAAGTAAAGAATCCATGGCCTCTCTGTTGTCCAGAGAGCATATTTACGCACCCTCATATACGACGGCACCAGGGAGCTGAAACATGTGAGCCCCCTCGCCAAAAACATACTATAATAATGCAAAAATTATCTTTGTTTTCAATTTAATTATGTTTGACCCCCCTTACAGAAAAGCTTTAGCATTTCAAGACATATCCGTTGGCCAATAAGATTTATAACTATGTATGTTGATGTTCACTACAAAAAAAATAATTCGTTGTTATATTATATTATCTACTCTCACTTATCTATCAAGTCCTGAATGGTTTCTGAATTACAAGTAACGGTTTCTGAATCTCAAGTAACGGTTTCTGAATCTCAATTGATGATTTCTGAATAACATTCAAAATTCAAGTTACACTTTCTGATATACAATTTAGTAATCTGAATTACACATTACGATTTCTGAATTACAATTCACTAATCTGAAATTAAAGTTACACTTTCTGAATTACAATTAATAATTCTGAATCACAAGTAACATTTTCTGAATTAC
The DNA here is from genome assembly GCA_958298965.1 of Chrysolina haemoptera. Classification (NCBI taxonomy): domain Eukaryota; kingdom Metazoa; phylum Arthropoda; class Insecta; order Coleoptera; family Chrysomelidae; genus Chrysolina; species Chrysolina haemoptera. The sequence goes on along the minus strand of OY282586.1, from coordinate 49,007,405 downwards.
ATTTAACTATTCTGAATTTCAAGTTATACTTTCTGGATTACACGTGAAAATGGTGGAGTGGCATATTGAAAGCTACCTGTAGACGACAGAACCAAAATGACACTTGTCACGAAGTCTCATGATTTCATGGTTAATGAAATGACAATTAGACTAGTATATCAAATCATCAAATCACAATGTTTGTTCTTTCATGACAACAAAGCTGATCAGAGAAAGAGAAAGACAAAAGAATTGTAAGTGTTCAGAGAGATGAACAAATGTCCAATAAATGCTTGATCAATATGAAATTTCGCATCCAACACCATCACATAATACCTGTCTACTGCCTAACACAAGACAATTCTCTAAAATACCTCAAAACCCTCTTAAAACTAGTAAATCCTTTCAAAATGCCCACAAAATTCCATTACTGCACTTGTACTTGCAAGTCGATAAAAATATTTGCAAACACAGACGGTATTTACTATCAAATTGGCATCGCTGGGCCACGAAATCGTGCGTCATACATCTGTCGATGAGCAGGTTCTCCTTGCAGCCAGCGACTACTTAGTTTACTTCGCCTGCTCAGAGTACATGATTCCCGGGCCCAATAATTGGGTGGTCATCCTGCTTGCTCTCCGGATATGTCGGAGTTCCGGAGCAGGCCATGCTACTTAGAATATCCTCAATCCAGCTTAAATTGGCTTCTTTTTTTGTGTTTTGGCATCGACGGCTATGGTCATTAGCCACATGTGTTTTGGGTAGTCTGTGTTACACCACTTTAGGAGCAGCACTGTTATAGTGAGTCGTGGAGGATTATAGCCAGTCGGCAAATCATTCAGATTTTCATATCTGAAAATTAAAAAAGCTTGTCCTGGTTGGGAACCAAACCTGGGTCTTCTCGGTCACCAAGTGGGTGCTTTATCCACTGCGCTAGTCCCAGCCCTAATTGCCTTCTTATTAATAATTGTATATGCAGGAAGAATGCTCAAAGTCATTTACACAATTATGATGCTTTGAGCATTACTCCTTATCCAGTTCTAAGGACTATGAAATTTGTCTACATCAGCATTCGGTGGTCGATTCAGTGCAATAATTGAACCGTAATGCGTTATATTATTATATTCATTAAAAATATTGAATCATTTGCAGTTGAGGAGTTGCAGTGTTTGGCTTCGTGGAAAGAGGGCAGCTCAAGATATCTGGTGGGGAAGCTCCATCATGGGCATGCCACGTCCAATGAAGACCGCTACAGGTGTTTCGTATACGAAAAGGCTTCCACTTCGCTGGAAGACATGGTCGGGGTGGATTTCAGGATAGCACAGAGCGGGGATGCTACGTGTAATGGTCTTTTCAGTGCTACGGAAGGAAGTAAGACCTTGACTTTAAAGAAAGGTGAGTAAGATTGTTCATCTAAACCACAATATCCAATTCATTCAGTTTGATAGAACCCACACCATCCCACTCCTTCATTCGGAAATGTTTTTGGATTCGTCGAAGAAGAAGTTGAAGAGCGAAGTAACAGGAGAAAATATAGTCAATGTTATTGGAAAATGTTAATTGAATTGTTGCAGATGTTAGTCATTGTCTGCAGATACCTACCCTACACTGATGAGGGCATGAACCCAGAAATCGATCTATAGGTGGTCCAAATGTTTCAATTAATATTTTCCATGCACGTAGCAATTGCGGAGATAGCCTTGTAGGAACTCTGCCCGGAAATTCATTGGATGTAATTCAACATTCGTCGTGGTATTAGCCAGGAAAGTAGTTGTTTTCTGTTGGATTTTTGACCCAAATATATTCCTATATTGTATAGGAAAATTGAAGTGAACAGCCTGGTATGAGAGGACATCTAGTTTCTAAGAAAATATGTTTCCCTTATATTACGAACTTTCGCATAGTTGTACATATTCTTTGATGCTCATTTCGATGACCAAATTATCTTCATCAGTAGGTTTTCGAAACTGAATGAAAATGATATTTCAGTATCGTGAACTGCCACTCTTAGACTTACCTTCAATTTCACTTAAACTCGAAACATTTTTGTTTAAGAATATCTATTATTTGTTTTCGTTTTATGTGCTAGTTCCAACGAAAAGAAAAATCCTGTAATGTTCAGAGAACATCGTGGCAAAGTGACGGAATATGATTGTTGGGACTGAGCTCAACGGGTCAATCTCGATGGGACCGCTAACTGTGGAATGATTGATGATATTTCGGAATAGCATTGTCTATGAAAACAGATATGAAACAGATACAGGTCGCCAAACTTTCTGCGGTGTTTCAGAGAACTGATCGAGCTTGTGTATCAACGACCAGACGAATGGCTGTTTTTTGAACAGAATCTAACAGTTTCAAAGTGTGTTTGGGTGCTGCAGGACAGGATTTGTGCCTTATAAATCATAATCAGATGCCGGAAAGTAAAACACTTCTTGGCACGAGAGAGATACTGCTGATGGTCATACCGAACATTGAAATGGAAGATTTCATCAGTATGGATACTCCTGACATAGTAACCCTGGCCACTCACTGTGAGATCAGCCTTTCTGGAGAAGAGACATGCTTAGTTTGTATTCGAATTGACTTCTTTTAAGTTTGAGTTGTTGGATCCCTATTTTGGAATTTTTGCCAAGTCCATATTTATTTCGTTCACGTTTCTTCTTCTTTTTGGGGACTGGTTATACTCTCGCAAGTTTTCCAGTTAAACAGAAATAATCCCAAAATATGAGAGAGGTTGAATAACTTGCAAAGACCTGGTGTTAGTTCGGGAGCATATTCCTTGAGAACTATGGGAGGAATTCTGTCAAATCCACTAGCTTTGTTGGTGTTGAGACCCAGTAAAATAGGTCTGACGGTTCCTTGGCGGAAAATAATCTCAGACATATGACTATCAATGGAAATGATATTTTCGGATTTTTTTTCATTGAATGGAGCCTGGAATTTGCGAAAACATGGTGGCAAAGATATTGGCGTGTTCGTGAACGTTCATTGTTAGCCTGTGGTAGAAGTCCATTGTGTAAATTGTCGAGATGAATTTGAGTTTTTCTGCATCGTTAAGTACATTGTTAGTTTTCCATTTTCCTTGGTTAGGAGAGGAAGTGAGCTGTAAAGACACTCAACGAGCTTTGATCTTAACTCTCATCTCTGATTGTCTCCTTGCAGATGTTTATATAAACTGTGGTAGAAGTCCATTGTGTCTGGAAGTGGAGTGGTATAGATTTACGATGACAATTGACTAATTGTGGGGACAATTGAACTAATTGTGGGGATGACTTTGAGTTTTTCTGCGTCGTAGATGATTCTATGTTCCTATCTTCAAAATATTCCGATCCAGTCTCAGGGACCTGATATTGCAACCATCGACGGTATGCTGCCTACTTGAAGGCGACAGCTTAGGAGCAGTTTCTGCTAAATGAGGGTTTGAAAGATGACGTGTTAGGTATATATGTTAACATCCTTGTATTATGATCTCGGAAATTATCTCGGTTGTGAAAAAAATTTGCAAAATTATTATTATTCATAAACTATTTCCATTTTATTGTAATTTTGATTTCTTCTGTAGAAATTGACTTAAAAATCGACCTGATTGTGCTTTATTCCAAATTATAAGGACACTGTTTAATTTTTTCCTTTTATATCAACAAGCTGGAATTTTCGAGTTGAGCAACCAATAAATCAATCAATTTCATCCGGTTATCGTCACTTCCGAGCAGACAACAGCATTCATCGAATATCTAATAAAGAAACTCCTCAACCCCTGTCTCTCCGGTTAATCCACTCTCCCTAATACCCCAAATATCAAATTCCCTCAGCCGCTTTCAAGACATTCAATAGCGACTTGCCGCCATCTCACAAATCGCTATATTTTCTTCTTGTAGGCCAATCATTTTAGCATTAAAAATCAAAAATGTGGAAAAAATTACACAAGAAAGGAAACTTTGTATTTTAGTGCTCAATAAAATTATTCAAATTTGCCACTCGGACAAGACCGGCAACATTGTTAACTATGAATCATTAGTAATTTCGGTATTTAAAAAAATATGCAATAGTCGCAAAATTATAAAAATTAAAAAAGATATGATTCTTCATTGTTCCTCAATTTTGATAATACTTTTGTTGAAAACTTGGCCGATAGGCCAAGCTGAAGATAAAAATAAGAGGCTCTTTTCACACAAAATAAAAGACGCAAGTGGCCTATGCTACTTTTTATAAAATAGTTCGTAAATCAAAACCTCGGTTTTCGCCACAGCAAAATTGTTTTGTGGATTTTTTTTTAAAAGAAATAGTAAAAAAATAGCAACTTTTTTGGTTTCTTGCAAATATCCCAAAAAGTATTGAAGGAATCAATTAGTCTGTGGTTTTTTTGTAGAGAATTATAAAACCTACAAAATAGTTTGTTAAGCAACAGGATCGGTGCATTTTCCACTGAGAAAATCCAGAAAAACCTCGAAAAAGAGACCATTTTTCAAAAATTCATAATTTATGCAAATCTGAAGATGAACATATAATATTGTGGAAACTGGTATATAATAGCATGTGGTTCAACTGTGCGCAAGATATTTTCTGTCCGATGAGTAGTTTTTGTACAATTGCGTTATAAAAAATTTAAGGGCACCCTTTGCAAGATGTGCCGATTTAAGGGAAATCGTCATAGTTATTCAAATTGTGTAGAAGGCATGTCGAAGAAGATATCAATATCTATAATTTGTATATTTTGGATTTTCACCTATAAAAGGAAATGTGTTGAAAATGTCACTGAAAGCTGCTCCAAACGTTTGTAAGTGTGTTTGTGACAGAATCGAGGAGCGGTAGTGGGGGAATTGCATTGTTCAAATTGCCGCGCGGTTATACTCTCCTCTCTTCGATAGTTCACCCACTACTGCTACTCGACTATGCTATGAACACACTTTCAAGCGTTTAGAATAACTTTCAGTAGCATTTTCAATACATTTCCCACCTCTCAGATGAAAATCCAAAATATATGAATTGTAGTGTACTTCCAGATGCCGTTCACAGAATTTGAATTTTTCCCTTGAATCTACGCATTTTGTGCTTCCTTGAATTGTTTTTAACGCGATTGTGCAAAAACATCGGACAGAAAACATTTTACGCAGAGTTGAATCACATGTTATTATCTATCAGTTTCCGAGATATTGTTTGTCCAGTTTCAGATTTATAAAAATATTGAATTTTGGAAAAATAGTCCCTTTTTTGAAGTTTTCCCGGATTTTCTTGGATGAAAATGCACCGATCCGGTCGTACGAAATACCATTTTACAGATATTGATTGAAAGTTTGATTTTGTGGAGGAAATTCAGTTCTTGACATAATTTTTTGGGTTTGTGACCTTCTTGTGAACGCAGTAACTTATCGGGCAAATTAATTAATTTGCCCTTCTACACTTGTACAGATTTCTTTGGATTAAAACATTTTTTCATTTTCAGATTGTGGAAGGTCATAAACCCAAAAAATTATGTCAAGAACCATTTTATAGGTTTAATAATTCTCTACAAAAGTTCTATTCAATATAAAACGATGACTTCAATAGTTTTGGGAATATTTGCAAAAAAACAAAAAATTCTAATTTTTTTCCTATTTCTTGTTCAAAGAATTCCACAAAGCGATTTTGCTGGGACAAAAACCGAAGGAACTATCTTATAAAAAAATTAGCATAAGCCATTTGCGTCTTTCATTTTATGGGTGAAAAAACTTCTATAGCTTGGTCAAGAAACTCTCTAAGTTAGAAAGTCTCGCCGAGTAAATAATTTATTTACTCTCTAGCCAAACTTGGAAATGGTCGCAAACTTGGGGAATGATGAAGTGCGACATTTCATTTGTTTCCACTATTCTGATACTCAATTTTTGCTATTTTTAGTATTATTCTTCGATTCGATTTTTGTGCTCCAATTCGAAATTGAAGTTTCTCAGAAATGAACTCATCGCATCTAAGTTGTAACTCATGAGTCCCTCCAATCGAATTAAAAATAATATCTCACAAAGGGTGTGCATTGCAGCATGACAAGACATAGATAACCATCAATGTCATAATAGCTTTAATTTTCACTCAGTCCTACAAAACTAGAAATGAAACGGCTAGAATTCACCAGTTTTTTTTTAAGTATGGGTCTTGATGAACTACATGATAATTCGTATGATTGCCTGTTCAACAGTATATAGTTTTGCATGTACAAGATAACAATTTGAATGCTTACAAATACAATATCCCATAAACAAAATTGTATAAGTATTACGAATTTTCTATAACTGTTACTAGGATATGAGAGTTCCCCATCACCCCTCCCCCCTTATATCCAACCGCCATCACCCCCTGATTTTCATCCACTCGCATTCAAATACCCCCAACAGAAATCTCCACTTGTGATACCTCATTGAACAGCTGGTAAAAAATGATCTTCCCTTCACGTATCATCATCAACGCATCATCAATATTTTATTTACCTGAATAGGTATTTTCAAATTTTATAAGTAGTTAGTTACAAAAAATATTGATTAATGGATGTGAGTTCAGAATTTTCACCTACTACTTATCTGAGTGGTTAATTGCACTCATTCGGGTCAATTCTGTTTTTCATTAGCAAGATTGTTACCATAACAAGACAATTTCCACAGCAAAATATATCTCAATTTTGTAGAAGGCTTCATTGGCAGGAGATGATGATCCAAATCGTTAAAACCGTTTTCGAGATCCAAAAATTATCACTATTATTATCAGTAAAATCGTGTTTTTCCAAGAAAGGACGCCTTTATAGATAAACTTAAAAAGCAAAACCCTATCTACATACAAACTTTCTCTCAAATCGATTGAGCCGTTTCCGAGATATATCAAACTGTGCGATTTGTTTACCGTGTGTAATGAGCTATTTACTGAGGCTGTGACTAGTGTGTTTTTGCCTATTTTCTGCTGTGGCCGTAGGTAAAGTAGATAATGAGTGCAATTAACCACGAAGATAAGTAGTAGGTATAAATAGGATTAGAATTTTGTTCTCTAGCGTCGAGTGAAAGTGACCGTAGTTTCGGTGTTTTGGGTAGCTTCTATTTCTTGAATTGTATTCACACCAAAAGTTCCAGATATCCATTTTCGAAGTCTGAACATACATGTCATACAGCTTGCGCATATACCATTACATTCATATATTTTTTACAGATGTCAGATATTAAATATGTATGAAAATTAACACCCGGTAAAAATTAACATAAAGCTTACAGAATTACCTCTATGTAATATCTGGTTATTATGTAAAAAATATATAAATGTAGTGGTATCTCTTCAAGCTGTATTTTCTGTATGTTCGTGTTCACACATATTAACATATCTATTTATTCTGTAAAAATTATATAAACGTGTATCAATAGTTATTTAACGAACAAGTGTATGAATAAGGGCGATTAACAATCGAGATATTTTAACGTTAATGCTTGAGATTGTTAATCGCCATTTTAATTCACGAGTTTGTTACAAAACTTTTCCGTCGACCGTAGTTTTCAAAAATAGATATATCTTACTTTCCTTTTTATATCAAATCAAAGATAGTTTAATTTTCCTTCGGGGTAGTTTTATTTTATTTTTTCAAATTGAAATAAAAAAAAGAACAAAAAAAATTTGCCCTTGTGTGGGTTTGAACTATCGACCTCAGTATCTCCTCTCGGCTGTCTGACTGAATTTACCATTAGGCCACGAGACTTCTTTGATTTTTGATGACAACTACTGGTGTATTGAAGAGTCTCTCAAATTTTATTTCAGAATTGACAAATAAATAATGACAGGTAGTACTAACCAATATAAAATTTTGTATTAGAGCAATGCATGTTGGGTTGCATATAAGCAAATCGTTGATTAATAGAAAATCATTCATTAACAGGGGTCATTAATCAACGATTTTTAGTGCGTTAAAATACATCATAAATAAACGGTCGACGGAAAAATATGTTAAATTGGTAAAAATTAACATGAATAAAATTACCTAACCCAACCTTATCAAATGTAATTTAAGATCCTGGAAATAGAAATAATGGATCGATCTGTAAATTAGACTATGTAACGAGGGTGCCAGGATCTACAATGTATCAGAATTTAACCGAAATTATCTGTAAGCCATTTTACGTAGTAAATGTGCGGGGTCCCTGGTATAGTTCTATCGAGCCCTAGAGTACCTACAATTTTTGGGAACGATTCCTTTCTTCTGTAATTTTTCACCGTTTTTGCTAAAATGATTGGCCTATATTTTCTACTTCAATCATTCCACAGCTCCCCCTGCCAACAAGTGCCGCTTCCCCTTCTGGATATCCAACTACAACCACTGGCACACTCTGGATTACTCCGCGACTTACAGCTTTCATCACAGAAACTCCACGCTGAGAATAACTAATTCTTCTGGAATGGACATGAAAGTTGTTTGTATTCAGCTGAAACAAGCGACGCGCGACGAGAATGTCGTCGTGCTCGTCACGCATTTCACGATGGGATGGTAAGCTCAACCAAACTAGTTAGTAACTAAGGGTTTTATTACACTACTTTGTCTCACAACAATTCCTTCTCTTCTCATAATTTCAATAACTTAAGAACAAACAATACCCTTGATGAAACGGGAATCGGTTTTGAGCGTTCAGTTTTATTTTTTTGTTGGAACAAATGATTCAATTCGTTTGTGAGAATTCGGGAATCTAACTGATTTTTGGTTTTAATGATATTGAAGAAAAAATGTTCTTTAAGGTTTGACAAATGAAAAAATAGGCAAATTTCCGAATTCTTAAGGATATGTTCCAAAAGTCACCGAAAATGCGGTTTGGTGTTCCGAAAATCACCGCTAGTTCGGTGATCCTGAAAAAGTGGTGATATTTGGAACACGGTTGCCTGAAAGCTGGTGAACCAAACGTCAATTTACTAACCAACACTTCCTTTGCGGTGAGATTGACAAAAGTGACAACTGACAACCGTAAAACTTAAAACTGTTCATTTTGTTGTTTTATTTGAGATTTTGAGATGAGATGAGACTGATTGTGAATTGTAATTGTCCCATCTCCTATCTTTCCACAAATTTATGGATTGCTATTGCAGTATTTCACTATGGTACTTTTTCTATTAACTGTATATACTTATCATTAATTGCGATTTTTCTGACTAAAGATATGTGCTTTTGTGGTTATTGCCAGGAAGAATTGGGAACGCTGGACAGTCTAATGGCTGCCTCATGTATTTATGCGTTGTGCTGTTAAATGTAATTTTTTGTCACCAGACACACCAATCAGTAATCACAACACAATCACCAAAGTATTCCGAAAGTAACCAGTAATTATAAATTTTTCAGATAACCGCTGTCAAATTTCTGGTTAGTAGCGGTTAGCAACTAGTTACTTTTGGAACATATCCTAAGGAGATTATAGACTTAGAAGAAGAAAAAAAAATTGTATAAAATCATTAGTTTTGACGCAAAACCAATTCTACGATTAGAAGCTATCTACCTTATTGGCGCTCCCAGCTACGTAGTTTTTTACGGACAAGTGCTTCGTTACATCCACTGTCGCTCTTTAAAAATATTTCACAAATTCATTATTTCCTGATTTCGATGCCGCGTGTTATTTATATTCCAAGTCGTAAAATCCTGATAATTCCAGCATTTCTATGAAGCTCTCGTTTTGTGTAACCGATATTGTGATTTATGGGTATGATTTACGATCCAGCTATACGCCTGAACAGGACTGGCTTTTAAGATCATACAATACCCCCTTCTTAAAGGCATTTCGTCCCAAAGTGTCATCCTTGGATACCTGCACCTCTCCATTTCTACACCGTGAAGGCCGATGAAAGTAACACTCCACAGTCGTAAAAAAATCTTAATGCCGCTGGATCTGAATATCGTTTCCAACTCTAATCCAGTCCATCAAGCTCGCTCACAGGATAATTTTGGTATTGCCAGCTTATTAAGATTTTGGTCCACGATCGTGTCTCTTAATCCTGTGAGGCTCCTCCAGATATCTTGATAGGACGATTCATCTCGAGATTGCTTCTTGGTTACCAGGTAGAAGATGTTTGTCTGGCCATTCTTCAACTGTAACCCCCCTCCAACTTCTGAGTTATCTGTAGCTGTATCCTGTAGTTCATGGAGTTGACCAAAATTCTTCGAGAACACCACAGCGATGCCACAGTACATTCGAAGATCCTCCGCCACAGAGTGAGCTAGCTCGTGATCAGTAGGTGCCTTGAAAAGGTCTGTTGATTCCACTCGAGTTACTCCATGTGAAAATTCCTGTCCGTTGGAGTACAAGGGTTTTCCTCGGGTTGGCTTATGGATTCACGATATTGTACGGACCTTCCCACAAGTTTCGCAACTTTGGTGATAGCCTACAGCGGCGTTTTGAGTTGTATAGCCAAACCGGGTTACCGGCCTGAAATCCTACAGCATCGGCCTTGATTTTATAGGTTTCCTTTGTTTTGTCTCTGGCATTCATGAATTTCCTCCGTTCTCTGACGAAGCTTGCTGGCGTAGCCTCTCCCGCAGTGTTTCGTCCTGGAGGCGTCCCAAATTTCAGGTCATAGGGAAATTGCAGCTCCCTGTCCATTATGATACTAGCTGGAGTTTGGCTGGGTGACTCGTACACTGCTGAACTATAAGTAATCAGGAGGGTTCTGGTCCCAGTCTCTCTGATGGTCAGAGACTACCTTCGATAAGAAGCGATTGATCGTTCTTGTCTTTCGGATGTTCAGCAATCGACACATTTCCTGGAAGAAGTTGGACTCGAAATGCCTTGACCCCAATGGTCCGAATGCAGCTCCAAGACGTCGGCGATGGTGTTGGCTTCCTGGTTCGGCAGGGCATAAGCTTCTGTCCATTCGATGAAGTAATTCATTGCGACAAGGATGTATCTGTTCCCATGATAAGATTCGGGGAATGGGTCCTCGATGTCAATGGCGATTCTTTCGAATGGACTGTCTACGTTATACTAGCACATCAGAGCCTTGGGTCGTATTCGAGGTCCATTGCTAATAACGCATACGGCACACTTTTTGTACCAGTCATTCAGGTCAACTTGGCAATTCGCGCAGCAGAACCGTTGCCTTACTTTCTGTAGGGTCTTCGTCACTTACAGATGTCTTCCGGTGACCCCATCATGGATTTTTCCATACATCTCTTCTGTTCCCGGGTACCACTGTCTGACCTTTCTTCCCTACCATCCTCGGATTCCAACACACGTTTCATGGCCCCTTTGTCAAGAGTAAGGAAATTATATTGTGCCCAGTAGGATTTGATAGCTGGTGAATAATTTGCGACATCCTGCCATGACTGTCTTAGATTACTCTTCTTCCAGCTGATAACCAAACCTAGATTTGGATCTTTTTCTTGGTCTTTATGAATCTTTTTCTTGGTCTTTCTGAGTTTTGTTGTCATTCCAGTTATCGTTTACTGCCGTCGTCCTGAAAATGGTTGTTTCTTTCTTTTCTGCTCGTTGACAGTGTGAGCAGTTGTCTGGGCATGGTCTCCTCGACAGGGCATCTATGTTCTTATGGCTAATTCTGCTCGATGTTCGATCTCGAAATCTAATTCTTGGAGTCTCTCAATCCAGCGTGCTACTAGGCATTCGGGGATTTCAAACTGCAGAAGCTATAGAATCTCAACAGAAATCTTCTCAAATTTGTAGAAGTGCTCAACTCTCTTGGCAACAGCTATCAATTCCCGCATGGTAACTAAGTAATTGCGCTTCAGATTACTGAAGGTCTCGCTGAAATTCCCAATAACCTTCTTCTGTCTTTCTTGGATCTGAAGCAGAACGGCTCCAATTCCCACGTTGTTGGCACCCTTGTCCAAGATGAATTTTTCATTCAGTATCCATGGGTCGTATGCATAAACCTGGAGCAAATGCTTTTACTAGTATTTCTTGAAAGAGACCTATTCACTTTGTTAATCAATGAGAGAGACAAAGCTATAGTATAAACACTTGCCAGCTTTTATGCTTTCCACCCTATGTTTGTAACGGAATCTTTGAACGTGATTTTCACCCACTTCCAGAAGTCCAAATAATTTGAAATGTTCATAATTCCGGTGACAATGCAATATAACATTTTTGTTATAGAAAAAAAAAAAAGACTGCTCCAAAATGGCGAGATTTATGATTATGGTCCGAATCGATTCAAAACTGGTATGTAAGGGTTTTCGGGGTCAGAGATTATGTATTTTTCATCAAAATTCATAAATTCAAAATGGTAGCTCCAAGATGGCGGACGAGATTTGTGATTATGGTCAGATTCAATTCAAAATTGGAATATGGGGTTTTTTAGGTTGTAAAGTTTTTGTCAAAATTTATAAATTGGAGATGGCAGCTCCAATATGGCGGACGAGATTTATGATTATGGTCCGAATCGATTCAAAACTGGTATGTAGGGTTTTCGGGGTCAGAGATTATGAATTCAAAATGGTAGCTCTAAGATGGCGGACGAGATTTGTGATTATGGTCAGATTCAATTCAAAATTGGAATATGGGGTTTTTTTAGGTTGCAAATTTCGAGTTTTTGTCAAAAATTTATAAATTGAAGATGGCAGCTCCAAGATGGCGGACGAGATTGGTTATTATGGTCCGATTCCATTCGTTTGTGAGTGTTTTCGGGGTCAGAGACTTTTTGTTGAAAGTCATTAATTCAAGATGGCGGCCCAAGATGGTGGACGAATTTTGTGATGATGGTCAGATTCGATTCAAAATTAGACAAAGAACACGATCTTCTGTCAACATGGAATAAAAAGTAAAAAATACTTGACAATGTAAAAAAAAATATAAAAAAAGCGTGGGGTTCTTGACAAAGTTCTCTTAAGCTCTTGAACGCTCAGTGTTGTTAAATTAAAATGAAAAATATGAGAATATAGATTGAAACCTCCCACTCTTTTTTTACATTAAAGTAATTATTGTCAATTATCATTTACTTTTCAGTCCATGTTGGGAGTAAAGCGTGTTATTTATTTTTTTTTTCTACATTCATGCAAAAAGCAAAACTTTATTGAACTATATTTAGTGGAAAAAGAAGTTCTTTATTGCACTAGTGCAATAAAAACTTTATTATTTATCTGTCATTCTACTTCAACGTGCTGTCATCATGATAAACATAAACATTCAAACCCACTACATATTTAGCAGCTATTCTGCAGAACAAACATTGGTTTCCCGAGAAATACTCCATAATCAGAACTGATCCGCTTTGTTCTGAACCGTCTACCTGCATAGATCAAACTGTCTGTACTATGACCACACCTCCTGATAACATACGCGCTCACGGCTACTATGATTTTTATGATCATAATGCAACTGTGGTTATAGAAACGTCAGTCAAAAATTATTTCTGACAATTACAGAATTGAAAGTTTTAAAATGAGTTACGCTTTTCATTTTCCTACACCTAGTGCCGAATCTTAATGAACCATTTTTTTCCTTTTGCATTGACGTAGAAAAAATATTGTATGCAACTCGTGCAAAAATTAATAATTTATTTTGGTTGTCCAAATAATCACGACATCTATACAGGGCTCCGATCATGGCAACAATTTTATTGGTAATATGTTCCGCGTGTTTTTGCCAATTTAATTTATCATCCACAATTAGACCAAGGTATCACAGTATTTCCGATTTTTATACTAAGATTTTGGGTTTCTTTGTTTTTATTTTTAAATAACATGTATACTGTTTTTTTAACGTTGATTTTTAATTTATTACTCAGCAGCCATTCCGAATACAGATTCAGATCTTCATTGAGTGTACTTTCCAGTTCTTTCAAATCTCCCCCTTCATAAACAAGAATCGTGTCGTCTGCAAATGTGTAGTAGTGCCCTATTAAATTTGCCCTTTTTAAGTTAAGAGTGTGTAAAGAATACAACAATGGACCCAGTACTGAGCCCTGAGGTACTCCACAGTTAGTTTTCTCCACTTGGCTCTCTACGTTATTCAAAGAGACATATTGTTCACGGGAATGAAGGTAAGTTTTTATTAGGTTCAACGTTATTCCCCTAATGCCTAAGGCATTCAACTTTGTGAGTAAAATATCATGGTCTACTACATCGAATGCTTTCTGAAGGTCTATAAAAACAGTAATCACGTACTTTTTTTCATCAAGTTTTTTTGTCACATGGTTCAGGAAGTCTATTGTATCACTCTGTGTATTTGATTGTTTTTGAAATCCATATTGATATCTGTCTAGTTTTGACTTTAACTATTCCAAAATTTCGTGCATCCAGTAATGTAGTCAGGTTTTTTCTAAAAAAATCACTAATCATTTTTTAAGTTTTTTCACCCTGTAAAATTTAGTTTCTTAGTGTAGTTTTTGAATGTCTATCTGATGGAAGAAAATCAATCCAATCGGTTGAAAAATATATGCTTCCATTTTAAATGTGTCACACTGTATGTATAAACTCGTTTGAATACACATAACGTTCCTGCTTTGTGAAATATTTTCCAAAAATATGTTATTCATTGACGGTGACGTAAGTCGGTAGGGGATGAGAATTATGGAAATGACGGATTCGCTGATCGATAATTGCTGAAGCGGAGTAAATATTTGGAGTTAATTTTGTAAACCACCCGAGTCTGTCATTTTAATAATCTTGGCTGCAGGGCGAGCTGCAGGGGATGGTTCGAGCATGATCGATCGAGCTTCAGCAGCTCACAACATCGACTTACTATGCTCAGAAGCCCCTTTCAAAATGTGTCTACAAATTCTATACCTTAAGGGCTGGTACATTGTGTTTTCGCTAATAATCTGATTAGTTAATCATACTGTTATCAATCACAGTTCAAATAATAGTGTATTATGCAACGATCGATGTAACGGTGGCCATTATTACATGAGCAGGAAGTAACCTATCACATGAGCTGAAGTCGTGTGTGGTACATTGTGTATTGATAGTCGTTACATGAGAGTTACATGTACTGCTGTTTCTAGGCTCAATTTCAATTATTAATTCTTGAATGGAGTCGGAGTTTCCAAACATTCGACAGTTACATCGAAAGGGGTTAGAGAATACCTAATTAAAATTCAATAGCAAAAGTGAAACTGTCGATATCGGAAAATAAATTTCTCTAAACTTAGACATCGAAAGGGTGATATTTAACAGTCTACCAAATTTTCCTCCTCTTTTGGTACAAAATAATACTTTTTTCGGCAACCCTCCGGGAAGTATCTACTTAATATAAGAATAGTAATTTACGTAACAAATCCGGAAAACACTGTTTTTTCGGACGAGTGGACAAGATTCTAGGACGAGAGTAACGAGTCCTGGAAGTCTGCGAGTCCAAAAAAACTGTTTTCGGACGTGTTGCGTACACAATTTTTTCGGCCACCGTGTAGAATAACAAATCGAGACACATTTATTCTTTACATTTCTTTGTAGAAGAAAATTTCGCACATTTTTTTTCTTATTTGTATTAAATATCGAAATTCGAACAGAAGATAGGCACTAACAGAAACATTCTAATTCTTATTTATATAAATATTTATATTGAAATTCGAGCATTTCCCGGACTAATCCGGAAAGTACTTACTTCCCGGAAAGTACTTACTTCCCGGACTAGTCCGGGAAGTGATACTTTCTCAAACAAAAATCGTCTGGGAAGTACCTACTTCCCGGACGATTGCCGAAAAAGAAAATTCTGGAATGTTCTTGAAGCTTCCCGAAAATTCCAGATCTCCGTAGAATAAACTGGAACAGAGTCTTCGTAATGTTTTATAACATACCTAAAAGACCCCTAAGTGCAGTTTTCGGAATAGGGTGTGGTGAAGAAACTTTCTGGAAATCTATAATATATAAAAAATGAAATTTCTAGAATATGAGAAAGAAAAATCTAGAATGTTCTCGAAGCTTCTAGATACTTCTAGAAAATTCAAGATCTTCGTGGAATAAGCTAGAACAGAGTCTTCGTAATGTTCTAGAACATTCTGAAAATACAAGCAGGTAAGTTTTCGAAAGTTTGGTCACAAAGTAGAGGGCGTGGTGATGTAAATTTCTAGAATATTCTAGAATATGGAAAAGACATTTCTATAATATAAGAAAGAAAATTCAAGAATCTTCTTGAACGTTCTGGGAAGTTCTAGAAAATTCGAGATCTCCGTAGAATAAACTAAAACAGAGTGTTCGTAATGTTTTATAGCATACGGGTCTTTTTAGAGCATTTTATGAAAGTTTGGCCATCAGGAAGAGGGCGTGGTGAGATTATAAATAATATATTTCTAGAATATATGGAAGTAAGTCCTAGAGTGTTCTAGAACTATCTAGTTCTCATATCTCTGCAAACTAGAAACGCTCTCTCAAATCTTCGAGATCAAAAAACAAAAAAATACATTGAGTTGAATCTGGAGGTAGAGGTGGCCAACTTATATCACCTCATCAACAAATCCACTGGATGTTTTTCATTCAGCCACTCTCTTACAGGGCGACAGTAATGTGGCGTAGCACCATCTTATCAATCCTGATTTCTTGGTTCATCTATAGCTGCCTTTCTTCACAGTCAACACAGTAATGATGTTTATAGGGGTTCAAAATTCTTTTCAGCATTTGAATCTCATTCAATGAAAATTGCTTTATGTACAGGATCTGTAGAAGATGTAGGTATTTCAGCTGATTTCTTTCAGTGGATGTTGTTGTATTCTTTCTGGTTTTCACTTCCTTGGAGAAGCTTTTTCTTGAAATTGACATGGGTGTCAATTGTCACATGTCTCACGTCTTCAACCAAATAAATTGTAATAATTAATATTTTATGCATTGTAACAAAAAAAGTTAAATAGATATCTCAAATTCAGCTGTTATAAGCTAAAAATTCATACCCATTTCATCAATTTTATAGCATTACATTATTATTATTATTATTATTATTAATATAGTAGTTGCTATAACGAAGCGTTTTTCAGTGGGTACACAATCAGTTCATTATACACAATGATTCACAGAACATAAATAGTTGATTTGGTTTTTCCAAACCATGTAAATAACTCCTACCCATTGTTTTGTTAATATTGAAATTAATAAAACATTTTTTTTAGTCAAAATGGGTACATCTGCATGTCGTTTTACCGAAGAGACTCTCATATAATGGAAGTTCAAATGGGCTCACGAACCAATCGCAAAGAAGACGCTTGTGGGGAGCAGTATTTCGACAAGACCTTCTTGCCATTTATCACATTAGTCAGTAAGTATTATCTTCTATACATGAATACTATACAGTGTGTCTCACTTCTCATGGAAACACCCCTGTATCTTCCGTAATAATTGAGGTAGAATGATGAAACTCTCAGGACAGATGAAAATGGTCAAAATGCGCCTACCACCTCAATTGTGTTGGCCTAAGAGATATACAGTGCCCACTACTCGCTATAGAACAACCCATTTTTACGGTAAAACATTCTAGGGGGCAAAATAAGCTCAAAATTCTTCCAGATTCTTACTACAGATATACTTTTTTCCTGAAAAAATGTCAGTCCTGAAAAATCTGAATTTGTCAAACTTCTCATGGTAACATCCTCGTATTTTCCGTATTTATTGAAGTAGAACTTTGTGAATTCCAAATTTCAAAAGTCTTCCAACGAAATTGGTGAACCTTGAAGCTCTCGACGGTACTTGAGTTTTCCTCAGATACGTTTTTGATTCAGCGAAAGTTTTTCAACGAGATTGGCTATCAATTCAGGGTTGTACAAATATAATGTTGAATTAATATTTTTCATCGTTATCATCATAAGGTTTACCGTATCAGAAAACGATAAACAGGAATCCAGCCTATCTTCGTTAACAATTCCAAATTTTCTATCGGTTTCCACCAGCAAAAATATGATCCATTCCGGCTTCCCAAAATTCAAGTTTTCTTTATCCGTGAAACCATACTGTCGACCTTCTAAATAAAAATTGGCCATTCTGTCAGTTCTCCAGAGAAAAACGGAAGATCTTTCACTAACAATTTATTGGTTTCAACTATATTGTGTAACATATCGAATATTTCTTTTTCTCCACCCCCAGAAACCATTTGAGAGTGTTAGCAAATGTTTGGAAGTTTGAAAGCTTTGAGTAGATTTTTCTTCGTTTTGTTTGTGAGAAAAATCGAAGTTTCTTGAATTCTCAACTCAGTTATTCACTGCATCTGGATCTTTATACAAACTTTCGTCGAGGCTGAATTTTTACTTCATATGAGATCCACTTGCAGATTCACTCCTTTCTAACATCTTCTGCTTAATTTCCATTTCTTTCAACATATTTTGTCGTCTTATTTCTATGGCAATCATTCTTTCCTTTGCTTCTTCCTCATCAAGTTGCTTTTCCTGCCTCAGAAACTCTAACTCCAGCTCCATTAGACACAGCTGACGATTGCTTGAAAGTTAAAGATTTTCGGTTTTCGGTTTAATTCAAAGATTTATCGTCAATTTGCTGAATAATTTCGGTTCTGATTGATTTTGGTCCAGTCTCTATGGGATGTTCAGAAACTCTTCCCAATCGCACATCATTTACAGAAGCGACTTTTTCTCTCTCTGGCAGAGAGTTGATACTTATCCCCGAATGAAACTACATTTTAACTGAGACTCATACTGTCGAATTCGACAAATCTTCTTGGTGGAATGCCCCTAGTACACCTATACTGCTACTACGGACTTTATTTATCATTGTCATCAACGATTATTCTAGACTGCTCCATTGCTCCACAGCGTATTCTTTTACAACTTGAAGGAACACTGTTACGTACAAAATAACTAAAGGCAAACTCAAAACTTTGTCTAATTCAGTGACAAATTTCAACTACTGTTTTTTTATCAACAAATTTTGACATATGATATATGAACGTACAGAGGGAACATGATTCAAATTAATAACAGATGAAAATAATTGTAACACTTACGGTGAATTTCATCATTTGTTTAATGATCTTGGACAAGATGAAAGAAATTAAAACTGAAATAAGAGACAAGAATAAACAAATATTTGAATGTTCCCGCCGCCTGTCACCGCGCATTGAGGCGAAGCGTCAAGAGAAACTACTCCTAGTTGGTCCGAAGAGAATCCGCTGCCATATAACTTAATTAATGTAAATTTCTCGGGCGAAAAACCCTAATAATTATGTGAGTTCGAATTTTCTATGATATCAATTTTTTCAATTGCAGCAACTACTCCAGAGACCAGAACGTGTCCATACCTGGGCAAATTCGAAGTCCAGAACCTGATACAGACCAAGCAGGATCCTCACACAAACAAACTAGCTCAAGTCCCGGACAACAGATACTTCGACTCGAACTTCTATCTCCGCAACTCTATGAAATCAGACCTTGAGGGGGTGGTGGGCCGTTCGAAAAGAGTGAAGCGCGTCGACGAAAACTTTGACTGTGATAGTAACGGTTTCACTAACCTCGTCATCGGCTGTGTTAGTTTCGATACTATGGAGTTTAGGACGGATTGCTCTGTTCCAGATTTGATTACAAGTGAGTTTTTTTGCAAGCTTTCATTCAAGTTGCCTGGTTTATTAATAGTATATTGTGTATCTAGTAGTAAAAGCATTACATTCCTGGACCACAATGTTAATTTTTGGCCGAGGCGTTAGGCCGAGGACAACAAGTATTGAAGTCTGGGAATGTTCTTTTACTACGGGGTACACATACTACTTTTTCTGAAATCGCAATCAACCTTATCATTAATTGAGAAACTTTGATAAATGCATAACAATTTTTGATTGATGTCATTATTGTTGAGACGCCGGCAAAAATTTTCCCGGACCGTATTCGCGGCGGTGTGGACTCGGGGTTTCTGATCTATGGTAATAATTTCTTTCTCTATAATCGATTTGAGTAAAAGCTTGACTCTATTATTTTTTTACTTGTCATTTGATTAATTCCTTTGTTGATTTTTTTTTCCAGGAAACTTTTCTTTAGCGTCACTTTATATAACGTCTTTGGGAGAACTAAACATAATATGAAATATTTTGAGCTAATTTTATTTACTTGACTCAAGACGAAAAGTTTCAGTAAACATATACTTCGGTATCAATATAGTCAAGGATACTGAAGATAAAAAATGTGATCTGGTTTACAGTTCCGAAATAGCTTGATTTTTTTTTTTTCAAGGCATTTAGTATTCTTTTCAACAATATTCAGTATGAATATTGACTGTATACATTTCGGATTATCTTGACTAACCAATATATAACCGCCAAAAAAAGGCACTCCAAATTTACTGCCATCGAAAATTCACTCGCTACATTTCAAATAAACGTAATCGAGTAAAGTTCAAATTGGCGCACGTGGCAACTTCAGTGTAATCCTGGCTTCATTTAATTAGATACCGCAGATGTGGAGTTTTTTTGTTCTGAAAATGTCGATTGAAAATTTCACAAAACTCCATTCTATTTCAATAAGCCAACAATATGAAAGTTTCGTCGGCGGCGTCATCGATATTAAATTGGCAACTCTTCGCGGTTTTCGATTTTATTTCACTCCATACATTCCTCCCTTCCCGCACCACACAGACAAGTTTCCAACAGAATTAAATTGAGAAATGAGTCCCTGAAACGGTATGAAGCTTATTATTGTTTCGGTAGTAGCAGTACTTTATTTATTGAAATAGAAAAGTAATACAGTGTGGCCATAATGTTTGCAACATATGGGAAATATTTTATCAAAGTTACAAAAATATTATTAATTTCAACACAGCGTGACTTTAGCCGGGGAAGAAGTTGTTTTCTGTTAGATTTTATGAATACATATCCTTTTCATATTTTCGAACAAAAATCAAAAGTGGCGTAGTGCAAAATTTCGGTATCGTTAAGATTCGGAAATTTGTGCTTGCATTCCAAGGAGTGGTTTGAAAATGTAGAATCATTTTTTCCTAGTCTGAAGGACCTTTCGTGCTCGGCATACCTTTTTGAAACAGGTCTTCCACATTGTCCCACATAAACACTGTTACACTCCGGACACTTTAGCTTATAAACTCCAGGTTTTTTCATTTTGTCTGTTTCATCTTTGGCATTGAATAGGAAATTGGATAACCTGGCATAAGGCCTGAATGCTACTTCTACCTTATTTTTTCTAAATAATCTCGCAATAGTCTCTGTACTTCTTCCATAATACGTTAACGTTACAAATTTCTTAGATTCTGACTGTTTGACTTGAGGGTATATTAATTTGTGAGTAAATTTGAGACGTTGTTTTCGTATCAACTTCTGAATGATGGTTGCGTTGAAGCCATTATTTTGCCGTATCTGTATGATTGTTTTTAGTTCCACATCCAAATCATTAGCAGACATATGGTCCTTGCCCTATCCACGAGAGTTTTCACGATGCCTTTTTTTGGTCGATGTTGCGTTGTTTGAATCGAAGCTCGGGTATTGTCCGGTATAATTTTTTTTTCTGCAGACCAATGTTTGTATGGAGTCTCCAATTCTGTCGACTTTTACGTCCAGGAACAGAAGGACGCCGTTCAACATGGTGGTTATTCCTAATATTATTAATAATATCTTCCAGGAAGTTTTCGAGGTATTGGTCTTCATGATCCCATAATACAATAACTGATCTTTGATTCAAACCACGCAACATCAGCCAAAAAAAGCATCGTGAAAACAAAGAACAACTAGAAATGTAACTCGGCTACATATGGAGAGACATGAATCAGAACTGGTACCCAAGAAGACATTCTATAACAAGGTAACAGGAAAACCAAGGATCATCAAACAAATCATGTTGTCCTCCTACCATCAGAGGCGTATCGGAGAGACTAAAAAGGATCGAGAATAAGTACAACGTTAGAAGCTGTTTCATATCCGGAAACACATCCAAAAGCCTTCTAACCAAAACTGAGCCTGGGAATTCATGCGAAAATTCGAAAAATTCCCTTCACCAAATACCATGCGAATGCTGACGCCGCTACATCGGTGAGACCAAAAGACCGCTTAGCAATTAATCTGGTAGACGAACACAAACACTGGACAGGAAGAGACGTCAAAGTCGGGAGTCGCGCAACACGATTGGACGGAACACCACCGCACCCAGTGAAAAGTGTCAACGTCTTAGACAAGGAATAACACTTATTAACGAAAATTATTTATTTCCAATCCAACATGGCCTTTAGTCAAGCCAGCGTAGAAGTCAAAAATTGTTTTTGTCAAAATTGTTTTTTCCGTTAACCAGCTGTCGTCCCCTTACGAACGGCAGCCCTCAAAAGTCGAAACTGGTGCGAGCCAAGAATTAACGAGGTCTTACCTTTTAACGTGCGATTTCTGAATGTAAGGAAAGAATTAATTAGGGTTATTAGCTCAGTGGTTAAGAACGTCGCGTCGCTTCTGAGGGCTGCCGTTCGTAAGGGGACGACAGCTAGTTAATGAAAAAACAATTTTAACAACAAATAATGCATGATCTCTTTCTTCCCAATTCCTTTCCAGTTATATTGCAAGTCTCGGAAGATGAACTTTTTCCTTCTCGTAACATCAGCTATGTCTTTTCCACCAACACAATGATAACGCTGTCTGAAAAGAATAGGTATTGATAATACTATTTTAAAATGTTCTATTGCAAATTTTTCTAACTACTGAATAATTGAGAAGATTCAAGGAATTGAAACATACCATATTTCGGGATTTTCTGTTGAATTCTTGCAACTCTGACCTCATCGGGCGGAGTTTCATTTCCATAATTTCACTAACTGCATTCCTTTGATTAATTCGTAAAATTAATTTGATATCTTGTGCCAATAACAGATCAATCTTCCTCCAGAGAAATAAATTTATCTTAGCTAAAATAAATATTTACGGTATAACCTCAAAACGGAAGAAACATTCTGAACGTCGAATATCGAAATGGCTAAAGATTATATAATTACTGACTTACCAGACTTCTTCAAACGTTTGCTGTTATATTAGTTAATATCTAATGAATATTACCAAATAAATATATTTCAAACACTTTAATAAAATATACCTAACATGCAAACTTGTCACTTGAGTTGGTGGAATGTGGTAGGTGTGTTTTATTCTGCAGACGGGACGCGCTCCGTGATAGGTCACAGTATCAGCGGGAAGTTTAAGAGTTGAAAATGCGTTCATTATTAGCCAAACCTAACCTGACCTGACTAACCTTACGTAGACAGAATAACCATATAAAACCGTAAGGAAATAAAGACTATTCATCTACATTAGTTATGGTTAGAGCGCGTCAGTAGTACATTTTACTGAATCTGAATATTCGTCTGAGACAAACATGTCATCTGAATACATCCATTCGAAAGCTTCAACATCCTTGGGCTGTCACTGAAGGGACTATTCTGGAACAATCATGGCACAATTACTCGAGCCTAATAATGTTCTTGGGTTGTAAAAAACAGAACATCCTCTTGGCGACACATTTAGGATGACCTTAGATCCGAAATCCTCAGCATCCTCACGTTATCATTGAATGAACTAATCTGGAACAATTACGACGCAGATGCTGAGCCTCATAATGTTCTTAGATTGTGGAAAATAGAACGTCCTCTTCGCCGGGCTTTTGGCGACATATTTAGGATGACCTTAGGCAAATGAGTGCTATCTGGGATAACATATCATTTCTATACAATACAAACGATGAAGGTTCCCACCCATTACTACACTTAACTATGACCAATTATGAAAACAGGTAGTCCTGTTAATTATCTCAGGACACACTTGATAACGATCGGAGATACTGAACCGATTTGAACATCGTGCTCATGGAAACAATCCGGACAACGGAATTCCGCAATAAAAGTAATCAATTTACATGTTTGTCTAAAATTTTGTGATACTGCCTCAATAACGCCATGGAATCGATTCCAACCTTCTCTCCGTTGGTTGTAGTATTAAACTTATTAAATTATTTCCAGCTTACTCGTGTCACGGCAGATGGGAAGAAAATGGAACAAATTTCCTGATAACCACGCCCGTGAGCAGGTCTTCGCACGGCGCTCGGAGGTATTGTTTCATTTACAAAGAGTCGATATCGGGAGTGATGTTTTCCACGTCGGCTGATAGCTGTAATCGACTGGTTAAGCCGGGAATTACCGGAGAGCTCGTCTTCAATATTAGCAATGCAGGTCAGTGTTGTTGTTTTGTTTCAGGAAGATTGTTCGTGGTGACGATTTTTTTTTTGTTTATTTTCTCTAGATTTTTTTCTCTTTCCGAATCTAGAAATACGGAGAAAGTAAAAAATATAGACACACCCAAATATTTCTGCAAATATATATTGATTTTGAATAAATATATCCCAACTTTGCTTTTTTAAAATGGAGCATATTTTCAAACAGTTGGTTAGAGATTATCATTACAGATACAATGGGAAGGTCTTCGCACATGTTTTTCTCAGCATTCCCTTGGGGAAGAGTGTTTTATTCTGAAGATCCAATAATATGCTCTCAAACAATGTCTGAAATGGTAAAATCCTTAATTTTGAGACTAATAGTTTCGATAAACATATCCTTTAAGACAAGTGTTAAATGGGTGTTGAAAATTACCAGAAGTATTTGTTCTCTAGAATAACTCCAAAACCTTCAATGATTATATGTTTTTATTTAAAAACTGCTTAAATCTATCTTTAAATATGTATTTATAAGTATTTTGGGTTTGAGCAAATGTCAGTCTTTACTTTTAATAGTTATTATTTACCAACATTTATTGAACACCTTATGTATATAATTATTTATGTTTTAAGATTTCTATTATTATTATTATTATTTTAAACCCTTCTATAAACATGTAATGTTTCTTGGGTAATAGAGTTGATTGAAAACACCCCAACTTTTCTTGGTCAAATCACTCTGTATATACCAAATATGGCAAGAGAGCCATAGTATATATTGATGAACAAACCTATAAAATACCTTAGAGTTAGGTTAGGTTAGGTTAGGTAAAATAGCTCAAAGAACTACTGAAAAATTCCTCACAGGGTAAACTAGATTAGAAATGGTAGAAAAGGGCATAACTAATGTAGGGACAAAAATTCAACATCTAAATGCATGCAGTCGAAGAGGGGTGGGGATGAAAGTGGCTAAAATCGGTTTTTCACAATTTGCAGCGTAAAAACGTCTTTTATCAAAGAAAGTTCAATGTAAAAGTTGTAGATAATTAAAAAATCTACAACTTTCAAATTCACAAATTTTCCACTCGAAATTACCGAGTAAAATGTGGAAAACCGATATTTTCGATTTTATTCTTAATTTTTTTTTTGGTAATTATTTTCCGATAACAAAAATTGTTACGATTGTAGTGTTTTTTATGGCAAGTGAGCAGATATTCGATTTTTATCTAAAAGTTCAGTAGTTTTTACGAAATTAATGATTTATACGAAAAAATAGTTTTTTTCAAGTCCATGTAAAAGTTTTTTTTTTCATTGTAGAGAGTTCTGTAGGGTCTAATTTTTTCGTAAAGACTTCGACTTTGAAGTTGAAAAAAAAAGCTTTTCCAGAGACTTGACAAAAACTAATTCTCAATAACAAAGCTCTCATGAGTTTTTTTGAAAATAAGTCTAATTTTATTAAATAATTTATCATTCAGACTTGGTGGAGTATTCAGCAGCGTTCTTCGAGCTGTAAAATAAGGATTAATCAACAGAAACATTGTAAGTCATATTCTGAAACCTATAAACTCAGTTGGTGCCTCGTTCATACTGCCATGATTCACGGTAAAAATGATGAAATTGAACGTTTGTACAAATACAACCGTTATAAAACAAACTTTATTTTAGCGGTCTCCTTTGTTAAAATGATGCGGCATCGGCATATTTTTTCTGTTACTTTACGAATATGAGGGAAAATAAGAAAAACCATTCTTATTGGAATATGCTCATTCATTTTGATTTAACATACAAAAACACATGTAACAAAATAATGATAAGTGTAAAGAAGTATTAGGAATTAATATTGTACAGGGTGTTTCTGAGCGTTTTTTGAAGTTTTCATTTACGAGTCATTATTCATTTTATATAATTTGATTTTACTTTTTTAACAGGACGTGGAATCAATAATCCATCATCTCACACTTTTTCTAATATACTTAAAATATTGTTACCCTTTCATCTCCCATTATATCAATTTGCGAGGGTTTATTTATACGCTATTATTTTCTATGGTATCATAGTAATGTATGTACAAATTTTCAAATTGGTAGTAATTTGTGTGATTGATGACTTGTTTATTTTGTGGAAATTCATGATCACTTTGATGAAACGAAAAAACACTCTTTTGTCGTATTTCCATTAGATTTTTATTGTTACGACCGGTTTCGGGTTTTATCCCATTATCAAGTATAAAAACTAACTAAATTAGTTAATAAGACAAAAGAGTGTTCTTTCGTTTCATCAAAGTGAAATTGGTAGTAAATTGCTCAAAATACGAGTCATACTTTGAGGGTATTCACCTCAGATCAATGAAAAACCGTATTTACCTTCATATCTCCCGTTTTATCATTTTTTTATGGTGTTATTGTAATGTGTTTAAATTGGTGGGAAATTGCTCAAAATAGCAGTTCCGGTAAAAATAGTGGCCTTTATGATATTCCTCTCCAGCCCTGGTGAATCAAGATTACATACGTATCAGCAAAACTGGGACGCCAACTTTTAATCTTCAGTTTATGGGAAGGCACGTCTGATAATTCCAAGGTGTTAAAATATTGGCGAAGTATTTCCATTTTTTGGCGAAGTCGTGGCTAAAATCCTCAAGTTTCTAATAATCTGCATATTTTCTTTTTTCATAAATTTTTCCGATATTTTAATAGTTATTCTGCTATTGGGGATAGAGACGTATCCAACAAATGAGAGATCATTAATATCGGTACAGCCGTTCTTGAGTTATGAATGGTGTAACTAACCCGAAAAAAGTACTGTAGCCTTCAATCTGTGCAGGAGAATGTGCGGAAAAAATTGGGGGCTACAACCAAAAATGACTACATGGCTTTACGCCAGAGTTATCAGACCCATGATAACGTATGGGTCGGTGGTATGGTGGCCAAAGACCAAGCAGGCAGGAATGGTTCGACGGCTTGGAGGACTACAAAGACAAGCATGCCACCGGGGCCATGAGAACCACCCCAACAGCCGCCTTAGAGGTCTTGCTCAACCTACCTCCACTACACATATACATCCAAGCCGATGCCAGGTCTGTCAAGAGCAGGTTGCTTAGAGGACAAACACCCATTAGCAATATGCACGGGAGAGACTACAACAAGCTATATGAAGAGTTGGATAACGACCCGGTTACAACAATGCCATCAGATGGCATTCTTTCCAGATATAGCTTTGACAAAACTTTCAAGACAACGGACAGGGATGCGTGGAAGGGGGGGGGGCTCCCATCAATGCGGAAATCGCTGTCTACACGGACGGCTCCAAAACGGATGAAGGTGCAGGAGCCGGCATTTACGGAACCAAGCCGAAGATGAAAATCTCACTGAGCTTGGGCAAACATGCGACGATATTTCAAGCGGAAATCGTTGCAATACACCATTGTGCACAAGAGCTAATAAGGCACGATTTTTCACAAAAAAACATTGCCATATACTCAGATAGCCAAGCTGCGATAAAAACAGTCAACTCAATGCAAGTTACCTCAAAACTTGTTTGGGACTGCATAGAAGCCCTAAAAGAGCTGGGCAGTCAGAACAGACTGATACTAGCCTGGGTACCAGCACACACAGGTTATAGAGGCAATGAAGAGGCCGATACACTAGCCCGAGAAGGAGCGAGTAAGGCCCTGAATGGCCCAGAACCGTATTGCGGTATAGCAAAAGCTGTACTAAAAACAAACACCAAATCATGGATTCAACAGAAGTCTCAAGAATGGTGGAACAATGCACCAGGGATGAGACAGGCCAAAGAGTTTATCAAACAACCGCAGCCAACATTCACAGACTATCTACTAAGCCAGAAGAGGAACACTACTAGAATAGTAGTAGGACTTCTCACAGGTTCTGTCAGGAAGAAGAGGAAACATCAGTACACATATTATGCCACTGCGAGGGCTTATCAAGGCAAAGGTTTCTAACGCTGGGAGAAGAAAAACCAAGAGCTCCCAGATTCATGGGAGTTCTAAAAACTAGCCTGTGGTGTCTCGTAAAAAAGACAGGGCTAGACAAAGAACTCTAAATGATCTCGAGGACAAACACAATAGATCTGAAAAGGTCGCGGTGTAGAGGCTTGTAGCACGAAAGTCCCTAATATATAATCTATAATCTATATAGCCCGACTTCGTTTTATTCATCTACATGATATATCCTTCATGAACAAGGAGTCTCATGTCACTATACTGAAATTTTGGAGTAAATGTCATGTCTACATGAACCCTTTCGCAGCTGAACACAATATTATTTTTTCGATTGTGTCACTTGGGAATATTCGTTGTTTGATCGTTTCATTTTGAACAAAACCTACATATCATATATCCTCGTGTCATTTTTGTATCTGATTTCAACGAACACGGTAGAATGCTCGAGTGCGTCCAACGTTGCTGGCAATTGGCCATTATCCAGCTATATGTTAGGGGTTGCGACAGAAATATCGGCACTTCCACGACTAATTTACGAGTGTGACCGTGTTTCCATGATTCCGAAAAGAATTTTTAAATGTCAGTAACTCACTACACTATACTCATTGTACTATTGTTCTGAACGTGAGTGATGGTGAAGTTCAGTCCCATCCCTATTCGGTTCTTTGTTATTGGGTAATGAGACAGATCAGATAATTTTACAGTGTTGTATGGGTATAGAGTAATTGAAACTCCTCTCGTTTCGTTTCTGGTTGACAGTCATATTGATCGATTGCATTGGAATGAAAAGCCAGTTCTACCTTTTTGATGTTCAAAATGAAATTCCGTCCTCGTATGCC
Source organism: Chrysolina haemoptera (assembly GCA_958298965.1). Lineage (NCBI taxonomy): Eukaryota > Metazoa > Arthropoda > Insecta > Coleoptera > Chrysomelidae > Chrysolina > Chrysolina haemoptera. The sequence goes on along the minus strand of OY282586.1, from coordinate 48,978,590 downwards.
TTATTTTCTAGTGTGAATGAAATATATTCTTTATTATATTCAACACGTTTGACATCATTCAATAGTATATTAGCAACATGTATTTGTAGAAGACAACATTTTAGTGAAACAGTTGTACTGAAACTTTCTTGAAACTTCCTATCCTCGGTTATCATTGCTGAGTGATTTCACCCAAAACATCCAGTACACTACTCTCTAAATTTCAACTATGTTTCCTATGACTTGATTATTTTGTATTTTGAAATATGTTTCAATGTCGAGTCTGCATTGAAAACAGATTTCTTGTTGATTTCATCTGACAGAACTTGGTTGTCATTATTTGGAATGAATGAATCTAAAATGATGAACCTTTAACAATTTTGTCGATGATTACATATATATTTGTTGAATATATATATATATATATATATATATATATATATATATATATCAGATTGGTCTGTGGTCACTTTTTAGGTAAGTGCTCGAGGGACTCGAATCTGTACGATTTTGTCTCAAATTTGATGTTTCCTAACATCTGTAACTTTTTAGTTCATCTCAGGCCAAGATATTGATAAATAAATACTGTTCTTTGGAGTTCAAGAGTTTAGCTAACCCACATTATAACCCGTTTCTTTACACAGTTTATGGAAAAGAGTGAAAATGGACCTCGACATTTACGAAAAATTAATTGCAAAACTTATTTTCAAATCGATTGTTACTGGCCTGAGTGCCACTACACTTTTCTTTGAAAAAGTATCACATTTGAAAGTATACCTCTGACGTCAAGTTCATCAAAAACACCCCCCACCATGATCCACGTTATGAAACAAGTGATACCGTTCTCCCTCAAAATACTTTGAAAAATTCTACATATAAGCTACTTTTTAAATTATTTGTAACTTTAAAATGTTCTGAACGTATCTTCCTTTTGATAAAGAAAATTAATTGACAACGCCGAAAATGGTAACAACTTTTCTCGCAGAACAAAAGTTACCTCAAGGTTTGAGGTAACTTTTGTTACCTCAATAAACTGTGGGTTGGGAGATTGGCGAATGCAAATAGAACCAAATAATTTTTGAAACTGGTTTATTTCTATTTCCATATAATAATTGAAGTAACAAGTTATTTGATTTGTACTATTGTTCAGAACGGTACAACGTACGCAGCCGCACATTTCGTCTGAAAATCACAAAATGTAAGAAAATACCAAGTTTTGACTCAATATGCTATTTGATGTTTCTTAAAACAGTTTTTACACATTGAAGATTATAACAGAGCTTATGGAATCGTTAAACTTGAACATTATAAACGGCATTTTAGAGAGAAGGCACAATGAGAAGTCTTTCAAAAATTCGAAGCAGCGACAATGAATTAAACAACCTGATTGAAAGTGCGAAAAAGTTTTCACAAAAAAAAACGGAACTTCGCCAAAGGATGACTTTCGAAGGCATCACAGAAGACTCCCAGAATACTTGATGAATCGAGAGAAAACACTGTTGAATTGAACATAATTCATTTTTTTAGAAAAGAGTTTATAACTGTTTTAGACAGGAATTACATTTTTGCAAGATGATCTCAAAAATGTAGTAAATAGTAAGCAGCATATAAAGAAAATTTTCTACCGTCGCGTCGTTGTCCAGTCACCTGCTCACCATTCAGAACATTCAATCTGTTATTGAATTATATCCGCCTGGTGAAAAACCGGATGTTTATGCTCTTCAAGTAAAACTTAAAGTTTTTTTTTAAATACAGGATGTTTCCGAAATTGGAGCGATAAAGAAGTGGGAAGTATAAAACAAAACGAAATGAAAGAATATATTTTTGTCGAAAAAAAAATGGGATATATTGAATTTTGAAGTTTTCAAAATTTTTTTGGTAATCACTGATCAGAGGTCTACAGCCTGCGCAAACCGCGCTGAAACACTGCCAGCAGGCAGACACGCTGGATCCTAGAGAATCAAACCAGTGTCTCCCAAACAAAGGTAACTGAAAGCGATTTCATAAAATTTCATAAAATTCTCTAAAATTTTTGATTGCTTCTAAAACAAACTTCTTGCCATTTATTGTTACATTATGTTCCATATAACAACCCATTTTCTTAATCGCTTCAATTTCGGAAACACCCTGTTGAGAGCAACGTTGCATCAATGATTATCATGAATACAGCTTATTTTCACTGCAGTATCTTCGGTAGCAAAAAACGAAAAATCGCATAGTATGCTACAGTTGGTTAAACATGAGCTACATTCACTGATGGGCAACAAAAGATTAGATTCGTTCATGTTAATTAAACCTGGAAAAGATCTTTGTAATTTGATGGATATTCAAAATATGAAGAATGTGTGGACAAAGTTAGAATCACGAAGAATACAATTTTTACAGTATAATGGTTCGTTTGTGTATTACAAAATATATTTTATAATAATTATATACATGATTTCTTTGGTTTTTGATGGTTAGAGTTAATTTTTAGTAGGAGCGCCACGGCAAATAATAATAATAGCCACCCTCTACCCACATATAGTCTATGCCTTTGGGTACACTCTACCACTGTTTATGAGGGATTATTATTATTATTATTATCATTATTATTAGTTCAGTAAAGTCAAAACATAAGTGTTTTTTTGTTCTCTTTGTGGTTGTTACAGAGATTTTTGATTTAATTTGGATTTTGATGAGTATGAATATTTGTAAGCGACTGACTGGGGATCGGTGCTCATGCGGTGTTCATATGCCAGGAGACATTACGCAGCCTGATGCAACCTGAGCTTGAACCGAGCATCTCATGTGCTCATTCGGTGCTCATGCGGAACGAATGCTCTTTCAACCGATACCGTTTATTCCTACCAAACTAGGCAATCAAATAATCTCATCGCGCAAAGAGCGAAGAAAAAAAAATTTTTGGAAAATATCAATTTTATTTAATTTTTTTTTTTTACCAACTAGTAAACAACTTTATAACATAGTGAAACTAACAAGAACAAAGTAAAAACATCAAAATGATTGATCGGCGCTCCGGGGCGGCTTAAATGGTATTGGTGGCGCATTCGCTTTCAGAGTTGCAGGGAACCCGGAAAAACCTGCAACACCACATCATCTGAAGAGTTGGAATTCCTTGATAGAGAACTTCTAAAGAGGTCCGACGAATTGTGACAATCTGCTCTACGGTAAAATAGGATGTATGGTGTCTTCGAAGGCTCCAAAAGGTCCAGTTCCAAAGAAGGTATTCTATTTACGCAATTGTCATCAAATTTGTACCAACCCGTTTTATCTTTGGCTAAGGTGTAATAGTGGCCAAAATATGCTCCAGAACCAAAGTGAACAATGACTGCGTAAAGATCGTAATTGGAGTCGGCTAGATTGGGGTGTTCTTCTAGCTTGATTCGTTGAAATAGTTTGATGCATCATTGGGTTGCTGAGTCATAACTGAAGAGCTTCAGAGTTATGATCAGATTTGCAGGTGTTTCAACTATACTTGTTATTTTATGACTGTCTGTTGTTATGGCACAGCTTTGACAGTACAGTTGACTATCACCTGTTACGTATTCTGGTCTCAGGTGATGAATGAGTAGATTCTGTATGGGCTGAATTTCTGAAACATTGGGAAACGCGAGCTCTAATTCAAAAAAGTCATTGAAGATCCTGCTATTCATTCTGTATTTGCTACAACATGAAACTGTGACGATCCTTCCTCCAAAAGATTTTTGTACTGAAGAAGCGATAGGTTGTAATTCCTCACCATCAGGGCATTCAAAAATATCGACTGAATTATTCTCCTGCTCATGAAGTGTACTCAGCAGGTATCCTAAAAATTCGGAACTGTCTTGTTGCCCTGACGAAAAACTAGTTGGGCCCAAAGACTGCATGAAATCTTATGGAGAAAAAGACACCTTTTTGGAAAATTGAAGTTGTTCGAACAAATGTTTCAATTCCGAGAATAATGGGGCAATATCATTATTGTTGGTTGATATGTCTTCCCTAAAAGACTCTATCATAAATAGCGCTTGTAAGACGCTATTCATATAAGTGTTTCCCGAATTTTATATATTGGAATTTTATTTAATATTCAACAATATAACTGAAAATTTAGAGAAAAAAATTCAAAAAAAAATCGTTTCACATCACTTCCAGAGAATCCTGCACATTTTACATAATTATTTTTTTTCTTTTTCAGGAAAGTGCATCGAGACAAATGCTTCAACAAGGGCACACTCACACAGTGCTTGGCTCATCTGGTCTGTTATATGTCTCTTTTTATTACTCAGAACGATCACTTCGAGATGATCGACAGATATGTGAATTAGGAATAACTTAATTATGAGACTGTAATGGTTAAAAGCGGTTGTGTATTGATACTTGAGAAATTTGAAAGTATGATTTGCGTTTACGAACCGAAACAACATGTCATTAATTGTGAAAGTGGACAGAAACCATCTTGTTTTTGATAGTGAATGTCTAGAAGAGTCCTGAAGACCACAAAAGCGCCTCAAAGTCGATTGAAGAGGGAGGATTTATGAAGTTCTGAAAGATACAAATTCAGGAAAACTTGATCATAGAATAAAAGCTTTCACGGCATAAAGTATGATCAAAAAGTATGGTTTACGGGCTTTGAAACCGTGGTCGCCACCGAGAAAAAACTTTAATAACCATTATTAAAACTTTGGTATTGGTAATCAAAAAAAGCACAAGTATTTGGGACGGTCTCACTTTAATTGCCACTAGAAAAAAAGACCCAGACAGTGTTTAATTGCCACTAGCAAACTAAAATTAAAATACTTTTTTCCGTCGACCGTTCATTTATGATGTTTTTTAACGCACTCAAAATCTTTGATTAATGACCCCTGTTAATGAATGATTTTCTATTAATCAACGATTTGCTTATATGCAACCCAATATTTCTGTTTCGCGCCAAGAAGTATTTCACTTCTCGTCAACTGAATATGATTTATAAGGCACATTTTCGACCTGTTTTGGAATACTGTTCCCATATATGGAGTACAGCACCCAAACACACATTAAAACTTTTAGATTCGGTCCAAAAGAGAGCCATTCTTGTCGGTGATACTTCGCTCACAAGCTCGTTTACTTCTCTGGAACATCGTAGAAAGGTTGGCGATCTGTCTCTATTTTATAGATATTTTCATGGACGATGTCTTACGAAATACCATCAATCATTCCACCATTAAAGCCCGGATACCATACTTTTCGATAAGGAAAACTTGTTTGTTTGAAAGTTTTTCTGCTGGCCATTCTAATTCCAGGCAAGATAGGTCTCGGGAAGGAGATAACTTTTGACTGGATACTAAATTTGAGGTTATATTGGTTTATCAGCTCATTGAATCCAGTACATCGTGTATACAGAGTGTAATCTAACCTCTTTCACTCCCGGAAGGACGGGTGTAAAATGCCATTTTATAACGAATAGCAGGTGTGAACAATTGGAAACAAAAATTTGGAAAGTTTGAATAGTGTTGTAAAATTCGTCGAAATTTTGGGAACCGCTGTCCGCCGAACGTCAGCTGACCGGAGCAGAGCCATTATACTGGAACTGCCGGATGGAAGAAACTGTATAATTTCGAACAGCTGTGTCCAAGATTTTCCGAATTTTCGAACAAAATTTAAAACTTCTACAATTTTTTTTTTCGAATTTTTCACACCTGCAATTCGTTATAAAATGACTTTATACACCCGTCTTTTATGGGAGTGCAAGATGTTAGATTATACCCTGTATATTGTAATCGATATGACTAATTTCTCTGACAGTTTATTAATCTCAATAACCCTAGAATCATTTACTACAAATATTTTTCAATGTAACTGTTGCAAATAATTTGCAAGTACAAGTTAGTCTCCAGCAGGTTTTCCAGAGTAACCTATATTGAAATGCTTACATTTTTTTCAACCAAACCACAAGATTGACTCAATAGGCCAATCACTTTTGCAAAAATGAGGAAAAATAACAAGATAAAGGAAACTTTACAAAACCTGTATTTTAAAGCTCAATAAAATCATAGAAATTGGCCCCCTCATACAAGACAGGCAATATTGTTGAAAATTTAAATTATACATAATTGTGGATATTCATTGATAAAGAAAAAATTCAAAGTCTCATAATGGTGGAAACGAAGAAATTATCATCTTTATCGTTTCCCAAGTTTCGATCATTCTCAAGTTTGTCATGAGAGTAAATAAAGTATTTATGCGGCAAGACTTTTGACATAAAGGCAATTGTTTCTTCACATCCACCACACAATTTTTTTTGCTCGCAATTACCACGCTAACGTAGCTTGCCTGAATGTGTATTAAGACAAGAAGCCGAACTGAGTTTGAAATGCGTGAATTTTTTTTTTGCTCGCGATCAACACACAACCCTGTGATGAACAGGCGAGCTAGGTTAGCTGGCTCAGTTTAGCTTTGATGATCGCAAGCGAAAAAACAAATTCACGCATTCAAAACTCAGTTTGCCTTATTCTTGCATTTTATTTAAACGTCCTGCCATTTCAGTGGCCAATCACGCCTCAATACTACTGCACATGCGCAGTTTGGGAATTTAAGTTTGGCATTCAAGCGTTCGTCTAAAACGATGGCAGGGTAGTGTTTGATACTTTCGATTCGGTATTCGATGAAAAGTATCGATATCCCAAAATATCGACTTAAAATATATCGACACAAAATCGAAGATTAATGGTTATTTAACGAACAAGTGTATTAATAAGGGCGATTAACAATCGAGATAATTTCGAGATTGTTAATCGCCCTTTTAATTCACGAGTTTGTTGCAATACTTTTCCGTCGACAGTAGTTTTTAAAAATAGAGATATCTTACTTTCAATGTTTATTTATTTAACGATACGATAAAAAACAATCACTATTTCCTACTTATATTAACTCTACTCAAAGGTAGTGTAATTTTCCTTAGTGGTAGTTTTATTTTAATTTTCATTATTTAATTTCAAATTGAAATTTAAAAAAAAATTGCTCTCTGTGGGTTTTGAACTCGCGACCTCAGTGATGGTTGCTAGGTGAACTTTACCATTACGCCACGTGACTGTATATGAATGAGTGACAACTGGTGTCATGAATATTATCTGAAATTATATTTGAAAATTGACAAATAAATAATGACAGGATAGTACTAACCAATGTAAAATGTATAAGAGCAATGTATGTTGGGTTGCATATAATCAAATCGTTGATTAATAGAAAATCATTCATTAACAGGGGTCATTAATCAACGATTTTGAGGGCGTTAAAATACAGCATAAATGAACGGTCGACGGAAAAAGAAGATTAAATTATCGATACCCACAAATATCGTATCGTATCGTATCGCCCCTTCCCTAGATAATGGTTCCAAAATTGGAGCTTGATGTAGAATGGTGTTTTCTTTGTTTTAACCATTTTTTTCTTATGATTCACGTTTAACAATATTGCCGGCCTTGTACGAGGTTGAAAATTTAAAGTTCCATTGAGCACTAAAATACGTGAAAGTTTGCATTGTTTTTCAATTTTTTTCCCTATTTTTTATTTCAACTACTAAATTGATTCGCTTACAATTCAAATAGCCATGGATTTTATTGGAGAACTTTTATTTTGATATCTAGAAGCTACTGAACTTCTCAGTACTACTGTGGCAAAATCATATCGGAAGTTGAAATGACTGTTGTGGTTTTGTTTCCGCCAAAAATTGATAAAGCAACTAGGATTATGGATTGTTCGACCAATTACTAATATTTTGAAATACTTTCGAATTTCTAAATTGTGTAAAAAAATTGTGCAAGTATAAATATATACTTTGAACTGTGATTAATACAATATAGAACCGATAGTAGAATAATATCCCCAGTGTTTATACTAGAACTAGATAACATAAGTAGTTGTAGTGGTTCAACACATTCTGATTACGAGAAAATTTTGGTTAGTAGTTGATCTGAGTGGTCTCAAGGTCAACATGAACTCGATAATACTGAACATACCAATTGCTGGTTTTGAGCGAAAAAGTTGTTTGTTGATTGAAACGCATATCAGTAATTTTAGAAAAATGCACAGTTTTTGTGAAAGGGTAACTTATTGGTGATTGGATATTTTGATTATTCGAACAAGTAGTCCAAACTTCTATTATGAAATTCATAAGTAACGGAAGCAGCTTAAGAGTATTAAAGTAGCATAATTTTTTTTTTTTAAGTAAGAAGATATGGAATATAACCACCAAATATAAATCTTTATTGTTTTTTATTTAATTTTTTTTTTAGTAAATAAACTTGTTAATTCGTGTATTCCATTTAGAGAAAATATCCAATTTTTGAACAAGTTGTGTTTTTTGTTTTTCTTGAACAGCAAATTTAACAAGGTTTTTTTTCACTGTGGAAAAATTATATTTTGTCACCACAATCTTTGAGTAATCAATGAGGATTCTTATTTACTCTTGAGCTGTTTCACAAAATAATAATAATAAAATTGATCAAAAGATGTGTACATCAATTCGTGAAAAAAGGTGAATATTGCTCCTGATATTGCGACTACGGAAGCACTGTACTAAAAAAGTCTGATTGTGACTGCCTTGATGATAAGTGAACATGGTGCACTTTGAATTCCAAGAGATGCTACGATCGTTATTATAATAGTTTTTAAAATTATTTCATTAATTTTTCAATAAACTGGAAACAGCATTTCTTTCTGGTGCATTTCATTTTATTTTGCAAGGAATAGAACAAAAGCACCTTACTGATGTTTTATTGATTAGAATTAATCCATTCTGGAATTTTTCTTGGACATATCAATCGATAGTTTCATGTTGACTTTGTACGCAATCAATCTTAAACAATAATTTTTCAGATTTGAAATAGATATAGCATTTTATTCATGACAAATATAAAATGCTTGCAATAAGATATGTATTTTTGCACAAACATTTGCTTATTTATAATAAGGTGATATTTTTGGTAACCAGAAGCAATACTACAGTTATTTTGTATTATATGGTGACTTTTATCTAAATTGTTATTTCCTACATTTGGTTTTTCATGAGCAATAATATTTAAGATAGTTATAGTCGCAATTTTATACATAAGATTATATATAGAATAATTATTTTAATACACAGGAATCTGTTTTTATAATTGATGGGTGTGGTACCGTGCTAATGTCAAATTTCAGAATTAAAAATTGAAAGTAGTTGATTCTGGACTGTACCAAGTTTGAGAAGTATTCTCCAGAATCTCTAGAGTATATTTTTTATTTTATTTCAATGAGGCATATGAAAATACAATGATTATTCATAAAAAAATTAGTACCTGTTTTCAATGTTTTTCAAAACGGACAAAATCAAGAAGGAAGACCTATAATGTAACTTGTCCATTTTATCTTTGGAACTAAAAGTACAATTGTGGGCATGAAACCACGAAGGCTCAATATTCAAAGTTGAACTGAACCAAAACACAACATAAAGTTGCGGTTCAACTCAGTGGTATAGTATCACACCCATACTCGTATGTAAACGTTTAAAATTGCAAGGTACGGTATAAGTCAGTAAGCAATTATATATTGTATGAAAATGCTTTCTGCAATTATTACACGAAATTTTCTCGTTTACTATTATTCTCCGATTATTTTTTACAAAATCAATTATTTACTATAAATACAGTGTCTCAGTCCCAATGTGTGTCCCAGCTTAAATTTGTCACCTTTCATCTCCGAAGTCGTAAAAAAAAATTGAAAATCGCTCAGACCCGTCGATTTTAATTCCAAAAGAGAACTCTTCCACCAAAAACGTCATCACCGTGCTACCAACCCCTTCATCCCCAACACCCCCCACTTAAGAATTTTCAATAGGACTACTTGTATTACATCATATTGAAGGGAATTTAATCACAAATACATCGGTGTGATGCAATTGCGAATCGATCGAGTGTTGTGGGAGTTTTGATGAAACGTTTGGAGATTTTTACGAAAGAGGACCACATCAAAACTCGAAAACCAACCAGTTTTGTTACTCAAAAGCCCACATTTTTTTTATAAATTTTAAATTGAATCATTACTTTCAACCATAAGGAATGATTATCAGGTCAAAGACTTTGAATGTTCTATCAGTTTATACCTTGTCTTGAAAATAAAAAAAAAATTATGATTCTTCTCAATATTACCTTGCAATTTTACATGGCCATACAAAATGTTATAGCAAATGAAAGAGCTGCAATTTTTAACACATGATTTTATACAAATTATAAATTTCTAGCCGAACGTAAACCAATTTACAAAGTTGTGCGATTTGCAATCATTGTAACTGTATAATATGTACAATTCGTTAAGAACATTAGTGGATTAGTTTGATAAATGATGTAAAAATTAGAATAAATTGAACTCCCTAGTAATTATTGATAGTATAGCTGGTTTGATTAAGAAGGCAAAAACTTGTAGAAGGCAGTGAGATTAATTGTCATATTTTATGTCAAAAACGCAGAATCCATAAAATGTAATTTTTTCTACATGTTTTTTTTGTAAATGTATGGGTTATTCTTCGAAAAATCATATAAAACTCAAAACTCACGTTTGATAATCAAAAAATCTCCAATAGTCACATCAACAACATAAAATATACTGGCTCGAAAATGAATTATTTTTATATTCAAGATTTTTGTTCATCATAATTTTTTAAAATAATTTTCAAATTAGTTTGATATTATAACACAATTCAAAACAAAAAGAATAAAAGATTAACTGATTATAAACATAATGAAGTATATAACGGAATATAATATTTTTAAAAACACTAACATTATTTTTGATATAATTTTTATCATATAGGTACTTATAGTTCCTTCAGTTATTGAAATTATATGGCATGTCAATTCCACTGAATCGTATATGTTTAATATGAAACCGAGAAGAGTTGAATTTTATTCATGATCGTCTTAAGAGAAAGTACCTACTTTGAGATTTCTCTAAATTTGTTTACCAATGTCATTCAGTTCGCGATTATGTTTTAAATTTGAAATTATATATATTATACAAAATATTTTTTTGGAAACAAAATTTTCTGAGAAGACAAAATTGTTAGTGTAGAATTTATGGCCCAACCTGAAAACAATTATGTATTTTTTATTTTTTTTAAACTGGTCGTTTTATTTTATAAATGTGCAACTCTTATTTCTGTGGCATTCGAAATCTGAATAATTCGGCTAATAGAGACAGTATTAGATTCAACAGCTTCCAAAAATATTTCCTTAGACATAGTATGAAAAATTTCTAGATACAACCAATCATTTTAACTGTTCTATGATTTCATTTGACAATAAATTTCACTGCGTTTTTACAAAAAGGTGCCTTTGATGTTTAAATGAATGAAAAGGATAAATTAAAACCAATCCGTTGTTGTAACTTCTGTACATTACTTGACTTATTCCATATAAAAATTTTAACATATGAAGTTTTTTTACCTTTTCTCCTTTCCTCCTCTACTATCATACATTTAATTTAAATTGAAAATACAGGAACGAACAAATTAATATTCCGCTAATTAATTTGTATGCTCGGTACGATTATTTGATTAAAATACGTATTTTTAGGATATTTTATTAAATTCATGGTAAGAGTAATAAAAGTTCGTAAATAGTCAAATAGTTCAATGTTTCAAGAAATCCTTTCACAACCGCTCATTTTCTGTACAAAATTAAATAGCGGCAACGGTTTCTCACAAATTCAATATTCAAGCTCACTAATTTTTCTATAGAATTATTTATTGACAGAGTATATTATGTTGTTAATCTCATTCATGTGTATAATAATAAATTTTCCGCTACAGAAGCATTACAATTTGTTGAAAGGTAGATGCACATATTGTATAGACTACTTTCCATAGACAACATAGGGGTGGTGATGGGCATAGTGGTAGATTGGATAGACTGGGTAATGTGGATATACTACATATGCGCTGGCAGCTCCTTCTAGGTCACTTCCGGGTTTTCCATCGTCTGAACTGCAATAGAAGATGAATTTGATAAAGTAAAAAAAAGATTTATATAAACATAATTTTTTGGGAGTCATGGGTTTCAGCTTTCAGGGTTATTTCATTAATAATGAATTAATCCAGTAGTGACAGACAAACTCGAGCCAAAAGTGAAGAAAGAATTGTAGCACTCTGAAACTCGGCACATGACATCTCGACATCATGTATTATTAGAAAAAGAATTGTAACGTGGTTTAACGCCTACATCACATGTCAGGCTCGCGCTAACCCGCCACTGCATTCAGACAGGGCCAAATATTAGAATTGTCATAACTTTGCTAAGAATTATAGTAGAAGGAAAAGAAAAAGTGCATATCGTTCCTGAAGACTTCTAATGCTTCATGCAAATATAAGATGTGAGTATCTGAGTAACCAAAATATGTTTTGTCCCCTTTCATACAACATTTCTACGGTATTTACGGAGAATAAAAAAATTATGGATATTTCAGTTGGTATGAAATAATTATACTGAAACAGGAACCAGTACCCTATTTGGACGATATGCAACGATTTTAGACTAGTGAGACAAGTTTCACTTATACACGCCAAAGAAAAAACTGGGTGAATAATTCCATATTTACAAATTTATTCATGAATTTGGGATCATCCGCAAACATTTTCGTGAAGTGCGGCAAAACACATTTTAGGTACTCAAATACTCGAATATTATATTTGCATGAGAAGGTAGGAGTCTTCAGAGACGATATGAACTTTTTCTTTTCCTTCTCCGATCATTTTCAGCAGAGTTATGACCAATCAAATATTCGGCTCCGCCAGAACTTTCAGCGGCTGGTAAGGGTTAACCTGAAATTTGATGTCGGCTTTCAATCACATTTTCTGAGAAAATGAGAGCGCATTTCGTAAAAAATTACTAGGAATAATTTTTGTGGAAAATTGAATTTATTTTCACCTTGTTTTCCGATAAATCATATACTTTCTAAGATTACAGCAAAAATCTATTTATTTTTATTATAGTTCACTAGCATACCAAGTTTGGTGGTGCTACAATCGATCCTCGTCTTAAAACCCAATCATACTGGATTATATGGGGATTCTTATGAAAAACAATAAATGGTGTTATTCACTATATATTTGTTTTCTCACAAAAATTCAATACGTGCCAAATAAGTATTCATTGAACATTCATTACTTTTTTGTCGATATGTACATGGGAACATACTGAGACTACTTCTTTGAAAGTTTCCTTTGAGCAGTTCTCCGAAAAACAAGTTTCTGCAATTCCCGGTTATATTGTAATTAAACCCCTACCTGGTTATTTCAAGTTGGTGTCACAATTTTACTTCAATATTTGGAATTCATTCGAAATTGCAGCATATATAGAGTGGACACCACTTAAATTTTTCATTTGTTTTCTGATTTGAACGATTTGTCTTCTGATCAAAAGAGATTCAGTAATTCTGTTCTACTGCAACAACTTTGAAATGAATTTAGAAATGGCAAGGCCTTCTACGAATTTTTTTAAAAGCCAAATTTCCAAAAAAATGTGTTAGCAATTTATTCAAATAAAATTTGTCGAAGCAACTAGGTTTGTTATTCTCTCAAATTGTTACTTCTCTGTATCATATTCCCTTGGAACTAAAGTAGTTATTTCCATCTCGAGCATTCGTGATTTGTAAATTATTTCTCTGTATTATTATTATAGCAAAGTTTTCAATTTTGTTATCAGAAAATGTTTCGGATATCCTCTAATAAAAGCTGTTTTGCATTGATGAATATTCTGTACTCGCATTTCATTACTTTCTGTAAATACAGGGTTATCCTGATTTTCAAGCACCTTGTATGACATTTTCATTGTATAGGTACACATTTTTTAATAAATTCTGTAAGCGGTCGATGATTCCATGATTTTCAGTATTTTCAAGGATTTTTCCGATTTCATTTTCGCGAGTTTTCATTTTTTTTTTTTTTTGAGGTTGGTTTGAGATGTTTTCCAACGGGCAATATATTGCAATTGAAACATGGCCACTTTCCAACTCCCACACCCTGTATCTTGAAGCCTAGTCGAAGGATTGAGTTGGGCCCATGGACACTTTAGTTCAGGAGTTCAAACTATGCAACTGTACCAAAAAAATCTTAAAATTCAACCGGTGACAATTTTTTCCATAACTCCGCTGCTAGGTCTTTTGTTCAACATAAACGTAAACAATTTTTATAAAAACAAGTTTTTATTTATACACTACAGCACGAAGATTTTAATAGTTATTTATGCAACAAGTGCAAAAAGTAGGTGTTTATTGCACTCGACGTGTTGTCCAACTCGGCCTGATGGCCTCGTTAGACAATTTCACGTCGAGTGCAATAAACTCTTTTTGCACGAGTTTCATACAATATTTTTTCTACGTTCATGCAAAAACCAGAAAATGTTTCATTTAGGTGGCACTAAACTGTAAGGAAGACATTGTTTGTTTAAATCTATCTGCTAAAAGTAATTCAAAAACATTTTGTGTAATTCAGATAATATTCGAAGGAAATAATTTTATTTTTAAGAAATTGCATTTTCTAGTAATTTCATAGTCCATTATATAATGAATATGATGAAACATTCAACTATTTAAAACGTAATACAATCTCACAGAAAATGGGCTAAATTTGGAGTCGATTTGAAAGTTTATGTCTGTCATGATGACAGAACGCTATAGTAAAATGACAGATGAGTGCAATAAAGTCTTTATTGCACTCAGTGCAATAAAGAGACAGTTTTTCCACTAAATATAGTTCAATAAAGTTTTGTTTTTTGCATGAACGTAGAAAAAAGTATTATTTCATGGTTAAAAAAAGAACTTTCAAAAGCTTGAGGAATAATCTGAAGTAATGACATTTCAACCCTCAAACTTCAAAGAAATTTTTTAAATTGTTGAATTTTTTTTTTTTTTTCGTCAACTAAATATTATATTTTATTCACGAGTGAAACGTAGCGGATGAGTGTTTAAGTGACAGATTTAGGTGCCCCATTTTAGCATACAAGCCTCGAATAGGGTTGAAAAGTATATCGATAATCGATTTTTTTTGTTTCCCTCGTGTTTCCTAACTACGGTATGAAACTACACAGGGCGATTCGTTAGGTCGTTTTAAGAAAAAAAGTTCCTATGAATATATGACCAGAGTTGCTTCTTTTCTGAGATACAGGGCGTTGAATTTTTTAAAATGGCCTTATCTCAAAAACGCAACTCCAGACATTTGCTCATAGGAACTTTTTTTCTTAAAACGACCTAACATTCAACGCCCTGTATCTCAGAAAAGAAGCAACTCCGGTCATTTGTTCATAGGAACTTTTTTTCTGAAAACGGCCTAACGAATCACCCTCTGTAGGTTCGTACCGTAGTTAGGATCACCAGGAAAACAAATGAACACTATTTCTGAAAAATGTAATTCTTGGTTTGTTAGCCCATTCGTAAAAATACCTTTTCCTACGAGCGTGCGGAAAAGTAACTTTTCCGCACGATTTTTCGTTTTGAAAGTTGTACTTTTACGTACGATTTAAAATCGTTCGGAAAAGTTACTTTTCCGCACGATTTTTACTTTTCCGTACGATTTTTACTTTTCCGCACGATTTTTGTATTTTTGAAAATGATGATATTCAGGACTAACTAAATGATCTTTGTAACTATTCTGTCTTATTAGTCATTTTGTAGCATTATTATAAAAACTTGTTTATTAAAAACCTTGTTTTTTCATAAATAAGATGTACAAAAACACTCGTAGGAAAAATATTGTACCTAACTCTTACGGAAAATGTCTTTTCCGCCCTCAACGGCTTGTCCGAACTCCACTCCGCGTCGTTCGTGCAACTGCCGTCGTGTGCGGAAAAGTACTACTTTCCGCACTTGTTAGGTAAATAACTATTATTTTACTCCAAATCGATTTACTTTTCAACCCTATTCGAGGCTTGTATGCGAAAATGGGGCACCTAAATCTGTCACTATCTGACGGCCTATCACATACTGTACTTTTTCTACGAACTCATATTAAAGTAACAAAATTGTATTTTTCTTTAGTTAATTCCATTTCTGCCATCATGACAGTTTCGGTTGACAGGATGGATTTCAACCACTGAATTCAAACAATAACCACAGTGATGTATTGAAGAATGGAGTTGATTTGATAATGTTTTTAAAAATTTCCATGACGAAATCGTCGAAAAATGTTCCGAATTCTCTATCTAGCATTCAGGCGAGCAAGGGGGGGGGTTTATAGAAATTAACGATCCGATGTTTTGGTGATTTTTTCGATTCTATTTTCGCGAGTTTTCGCTACTTTTTTGGAAGAGAAAGGGCTCCCCGACCTAAATTTGTCTTCGCTGTGATTTTCGTCGTCCGAAACTGTCAAACATTTTTCTGACTTTCTACGCGTTATTTATCTAGCTTTTGGATGGAACGGGGGTAGAATTTTTCCACACTAATTCATTTGGTGGTCTGATTTTCAGGATTTCTGACATTTTTTTTTTTAAAGAGTCTGAGCCCCCCGACTGATATACATTTTTTGGCAGCATTTTTCAAATCCCGAAACCTTTGGAAATTTTTCCCAAATCCTACGAGTCCTGCGCGTTCTCTGTCTAGCCTTCAGGGGGCATGGGGTAATTTTTTCAATCATTTGTCCAACTGAAATACTGTACAAGTCACTACTGATTAATACTTACATTTTAACTTCCCCTCCTAGAGATTTCTTCTCTGGTACAGTTGAAACCATCAAAGGAACGCAGGTAGCAGATGCTACTAACGCTATGAATATGGTGGCAATCTGAAAATGGTTTGGTTTCAATTTCGTTTTAAATAAGAGAACTAAATCATAAGAAACAACTTAACCTAGTAAAAAAAGTTCGGTTCTTGAAAATGGAGCCCAACCCTCCCGGACAATGGTATGACCTAACTAACAAATCCTCTTAGACATTTAAAACAAGCACTCGCAAGCTCAGTTACGTAATATCCCATGATAAGATATTTTTTGGAAGTTCATTCAGAAAAAATCTATACATGAATTATGGGCCAGTTAACCGAATGAATAGAAGCGCTGTGTTTCAATAATTCTTACTGCCGGTCGTGTGGGTTCAAAGCCTAGCAACTGCAGAATTTTACAGTCCTAGCAGTGGTTGCAGATGAAAGAGATATAGAATATTCAATATTGAATTCACTGCATTCCCACACTAAAAAAATGCAACTATTCATTCTATTGTATCATTGCTACCAATTTACCTTTCTTATTTCAGAAGAGCAATCAAGGACCTCCAACCACCAAGCGACATAGACTGTAGCTGTCCTTCGCTTTTTTAATTTACCTAACTAATACTAATGATAATAATAGTCTTTATTTGAAATAGATATACCTAACGTATATTTACAAAAATAATAATGATGAGTACACATAAAAAATTATAGGAGAATTACGGTTGATATTAATAATAAATAGTGCTTATAAAGAACAGAAGAATAATTTTTAATAAGTAAATAGTAATAATATAGGTCTCAACTGAATTTTAGGTGAAGGGCTATGGATATGACATAAAATTTCAACACGATCTAGCGGCTACACAGCTTACCCATAATAAGTGATTTTGAGGTTTGCAATAGTAAATATGGTGTACTTAGTTCATTCATGAATTTTTGATGAATTCTATTGGATGGTGTAAATTGGCACTCCCAAGCGAAAAACTAGTTAGAAAACTGGGTTTTTAAAAAGTCGGAAATTTTGGCCTTTTCTCAGGGAGCTCTAGCGGCCAAACCATTCAGCGAAGGAGTACATTTGAGGGATGTTTTCTTCTAGAAAATATAATGTACTTCATTAATGTAAAAATTGGATTATTTCGAAATAAATAATAATTTGAGTTACATATGGTCCAAAACATAGCCCTAATTGAAACTAATGCATTTACATTCAATTCAATTCATTAAGAATTTTTATTTACCATGCAAAAAAGAAACAACCTAACTAAAATGGTGATCATTACAATCGTTAAATTGTCAAGTTTTATATTGAATTTATTTTTCATAACAATACAAAACTTACCAGAAGATTCATTGTGACAGTGCAGAAAACTGAAACTGGATACCAGAATGAAGGAGGCCTTGATTATTGCAATTCTTATATAGAATAGGAAAAACCATCACATATAGATGTATTGAAATTAGATGCATTATTTACATCAATTTATATTTCTCGACAGAAATTTGTTTCGAAATGAATTGTAAAAGGATTCCTTTCACATCTGTCATTGTTCAATTATTCATTATCAAGGATTCGCTGAGTTCATCTTGAAAATCATTAGCATGGAAATGTATCCTGGTTTTTCTCGTAGGCATAAATTTACCACAAGTTTTCAAAGTTTCTCTTTTTTTTCATTATTATAGCTATTATTCTGGACAAATTTTCAAGAATTACCTTATTAACTCATTTCTACTGCAAATAAACGTTTTTCTCATGTCTTTATTTGTTTTATGATCACAGTCAAGAAGTATACAAAAACCGGCAATGGTATGGAAAAACACTCTTGAAAAATTCTTATTTTGGTCGATTGTTTTTCAATTCCGCAAATTTTTAATGAAAATTTTCATTTTCGTACGAAAACTATAATTTAACTTGACGGATGGAAGGTTTTAAGGGTAGATTGGGTGATTTTTCCATTCCCTTTTCACTCTGAAGCAATGAGATAGCGAACGAATAACTTAGGACCAAATAATCAAAGAATACAATTTCAAATTATATATATACAAATCTCACTTATGAAAAAGCCTTTAAAACAAGATTATCCAACCAACCATAACCATATATAATATAATATCGAAATCCCAATTTGGATACCGTGAAAAACTAATCGACTAACAATGCTATTTCTGCAATAACTGGAACTTTTTTCAAACTATTAGTGTGTTTTTGGATTTAGCGAAGACCTTCGACACAGTGGATCACGCATACTTGTTCGAGTTTCTTGAAAATACAGGAATACGAGAAAATTCATTCCATCTTCTCCATGATTATTTGAACGGAGAAGAAAAACTAGTACGTATTGATAATGACTTAAAAGTACACCAAGAAATGTTAAATATTGTAACAATTCTATATATATATATATATACATATAAATAGGTTGAGTTAGTATTAAGTAACATTATTGTTTTTGTATATTTTCTTTTTTCTCATGGGTATTACCCATAGACATAAATATAAATAAATAAATAAATAAATAAATAAATAAATAAATAAATAAATAAATAAATAAATAAATAAATAAATAAATAAATAAATAAATAAATAAATAAATAAATAAATAAATAAATAAATAAATAAATAAATAAATAAATAAATAAATAAATAAATAAATAAATAAATAAATAAATAAATAAATAAATAAATAAATAAATAAATAAATAAACCGTACCTGTCAAACAGTACAATAGAATTCGCCAGACTCGTAAGCAAAAGATGATGTCACCACTCAACTGTGCCGCTGGTCAACGACCATTCGAGAGCGCCCCACCTAGGAGCGAGTAGATGTTTCCAGATCTTTCGCGAGTAGATGCCTTCCAATTATATATGAGAAGCGGTCGCAAAAGAAAACAATCTGAATCAGAGACGAAGATTAGATATTCGAACAATAGAGAGTGCAGAAGTATATCGCTGAGTTAAGTAATAATTAACAAACCGAAATAAATTAGAAATTAGTGTAAACAAACATTTGTGCAGATAAATATTTTCAGCTGTATTTTGTATAAAATAAGCTAGATTTTAAACATCTAGACTATTTTTTATAACAATATGGTATACCACTTGTTTAATATCAAAGATCTATCAAAAACAAACAGAAACATAATAAAAGCTTTGCCGACGACACAGCCATCTTATGTATAGCTGTCTGGAATCTTGTCTGGAATTGATCTGACTGACATACACTGCTCGTCAGAGGTGATGAAAATATTGATTTTTGCAAAAATTAATGTAGTGGGACGATATATGCTCAAAATTTCAACACATTTGGAATCAGGACTTCAAATGTAAGATCAAAACGTATTTTTGCTGCAACTTTTTCATTTCTGAAAAAAACAAATTTGTCTTACATCTCATAGAAACACCCCCGTATCTTACATAATTATTATTGGAATGGAACTCTGCAAATATCAAGATCAATAGGTTAAACGGCAATAAGTCCAGATCTAGTCTGGGGTTGATCTGAGTTACATACACTGGCTCATCTCACCCTCTACTTCAAATTCTATATCATGCCAATGGGTGCTGTTTATATTTTAGGGGTGAAAACTACCCCTAATTGTCAAAACTTATAAAACAACATTTTGAAGCTAAGATGGGTAAAATTCAGTACGGAATAGTTGGATAATGATTGTTTTATGCTTTGAAACACAATTTCAACCCTTAAAAATCAAGCCTTAGAGCTCAATCTATCACATTGATTTAATTTAAGAATTCTGTTGCTTAAAATATGTACTAATTTTAACTTGCAACTTTTCAACCCTCATTAATAAAAGATTTATTAAAAAAAAATTAATTGCTTGACAGTTTTTCAATTAAAAATGTTATTGCCTAAAATATTACCAATTTCATTATTTTGCAAATTTTCTCACCCTTGAAAACCACCACTTACAACATTGCAATGCTTATAAACTACTTTAACCCTTTAGTTCCCAAACATGGAATATATATCAAAATAAAACTTTATTTTTCATTTTTACGTTAAGTTATTATGTATTAAGTTATACACATTTTTTCAAAATTTTTGATCCACGATTATTTTTTTTTACAAATTTTGACCTAAAAGTACCGTCAGAAAATAAAGTTCCAGATTTTTTAAAAAAATTTGGTTTGAAAAATCATTATCTTCCACGTCTGTTGAAATATTGTTATCCAAAAGGCAATTCCTCGAATTAAATTTGATCTGCAAACTCTTGTAGTTCTTTTTCTGAGAGTGTTATGGCCGATTTTATGCACCCTTACCTCAGAACTAAACCTAAGACTGAATTAGAACTAAGAGTAAAACATTGACAAGTTGACTAAAGCCAAAGGCCAAGTCAAGAATTCCTTTCCAAATCACTTCCCAATAAATCCGCATGGACCAATCAAAACTAGTTTAGTTGCGCCTGCGTGATGTGCAATGTAATTTTAGAAACCGCTACTTAACTGATCTGAAATTTTCGTCAATATACGGACCATACTTAGTACTTAGTAAGTATATATATTATAATTTCTATGACCATACACCAAATTATTTGGCCGTGAGCCACAGGCGTTTATACGTTCAGTTTAAACTCCGAATCGACGTACTAATGGTTAGGATGGGGACTCTATAACAATATTGAATCATTCTAATTCACATTCTAAACCATTATAGTTAGTCCATCTGGAGTTTACTTGGGTAAAACCATAGAAATTAAATTATAATATACTGACTAGAACGCGCTTCAGCCTGCGCGAAATGTCCCATGCATGCATATGCAACCCAATATTAGCAATGGTGAGTTCCCAATGTATCGTTTTTGCTCTTCGCGTCGCGCATTTTGATCAGCGGATTCTCGACATGATTCACCAATTATCCAATAGAATGCTCGACGAGACGCGACGAGAAAAGGAAAAATATACTTTGGGAACTCACCCTAGCGCTACTTTGGTACTTACTTACGCCGGACACATGATAGCTCTCGCTTATGGCGTATTGTTTCTGATTGGCCGCTCACTGAGAACATGTCGTTCTGTGTTATTCAGTAACCAATCCGAAAGCAATACGATGAAGCTCACCTACAAAAAGCTGGCATATGAACCCGGCATTAGTCACAGAATGACGTATCTGTCACCTGTCTCTCGTCACTCGATCACAAATCGCAATAATCGCATTTTTATGCATCCATTTGTAGCTTGTAGCAGTGCCTTGTCTACAAGCACTGCACTGCTTATGTAGATTTTAATATTAAAAAATAATTTAAAGTTGGAAACTCCTTGTCCATATTCTTTGGAGTCCTTGGAAACTACTTGAAATTAAGTTAACAAAACTATTGGTAGATATCTCCACCATCTATTGACCAGTCTAGTGACGTCAGAAACGATCAGTCAGTCAGTCAAAGAAATATGTCGGCGTGCTAGGAGGAACAAGTGATAGTGTTATTGTAAAAAATATTGGTTTTCCGTTATTCAAAATTAATAAACTATTTTCTAATAGACCCTTTTAAATTGTTGAAATGGCTGCTCATGTCATTGGTATTGGAAAGCCGGAATATATAGTCGGTGGAAAATATCGTTTAGTTCGTAAAATCGGAAGTGGATCTTTTGGTGACATTTATTTGGGAATAAATATCACAAATGGAGAGGTAATGCAATGCTCATTTTACATTTATTTCATCAGTATTATTCATTAATAGTTTCCTTTATATCTAGGGATTGCCCTTTGTTTAACATGTAACAACTCGTTTGACACATTCTTATAGCTAATGGCAGCCATATCTTTTTCAATTCTGTCCTTTATTTACGTTTCA
The DNA here is from genome assembly GCA_958298965.1 of Chrysolina haemoptera. Taxonomy (NCBI): domain Eukaryota; kingdom Metazoa; phylum Arthropoda; class Insecta; order Coleoptera; family Chrysomelidae; genus Chrysolina; species Chrysolina haemoptera. The sequence continues at coordinate 48,956,117 of OY282586.1, read as the reverse complement.
AATATTGAATTTCATAGTGCGTTGAAAGGGTAACAAACATGTTTACAACATTTTTGTGGCTAAAATAAGAGATACTAATGTTCTGATCAATGTTCCTGTATTATTTTGCTGTGGTTCAAAAGTAGGTTACACCACCAGGATATTGTATTAACAACACATTTCACAATTATTTTTGTTCTAGGCCTTGATTATTTCACCATCTGTAAATTTTCTTAATCATTTCGATATACCTTCCCACTAATTTGTCACAGTTTATGCCTTTACATAGATTCAAATTTATAAACAATTTCCTGTTTTCTAAATTTTCTTTGTAGTCTCTAGACCTTAAAATCTATTTATTATGTTGTTTTTTTCTATGGACCTTGAAGACTATTATCCTTGTTTCTTTTTTGTAGGAAGTAGCAGTGAAACTTGAATCAATTAGAGCAAGACATCCACAACTATTATATGAAAGTAAACTATATAAAATTCTACATGGAGGAATAGGAATACCACATATCAGGTAAGGACTTGGTTCCATTGACCCTTTTTTTTGGTTAGATTACCATAATATGTGCAATTTGTTACTATTATTAAATATTTGGCATTATGTTTTCTCATACTAGTCTTCCATTATATAGCGTAAAAAAATATGTAATGTATGTTCCATCTATGTTCTGATTGTTCTGCTGAACGTCTTGAGTTTTTATATGAATTTCAAAAGGATGAAATTCATTGTTTTGCAGATGACATAATTGAGTGCCCATCTGCAAAAATTTTACTGATACTCTCTCCAAACCTTTTGTATGGCTTCATTGGACCTACTCTAACTTCATTTTCCTCTGTGACTTTTTTGTCATTGGTGAGTTTTTCTTTAAAAAATTCCGAAATAGTCCTTTTAATGACTACAAAAATATTCTAGATAATTTTTATTTTCAAATTGAATAGCTTTAAAACTTGAACTGAAACCCAAAAATTAAATTCTTTGATAAAAAACATGTATCATTGGGGGTTTTCCCCCTCGAACATGTCGGAAAAACGATCACAGGAAAATTATTAACCAGCTGATTTTCTCAAGATCCATTCGTTAAGAGCTATAAATCCAACTTTTCATATTGTCTGACATAGATCATTTTCCGATTTTCAAGTCTGACGTGTCAGTGGTAGATTTCTCAACTACAAAAATATATATATATATATATATATATTTATGTCTGACATGTATTCGCAATCCCCACAGAGTGGGCAACGTCTACATTTTGAAATTTGTATTGAAAACTCCGGGAAAACAAACATTCTGCCATAAGATCTCATGTTAATAAATTGTTGGTTATTTCTTTGTTGATCACTATTTGGTTTGATTTTTTTGATATAATGCAGAAAGCATATCTTTGATGTGACATGTAAATAAAAAAAAATGTTTAGTGCCACAATGCAAGAATTATTCATCTTCAATTATGTCCATGCACTCCTTTTTCAGATACTAAAATCGGGAACCCAATTAGTTATACGTATGAGAAAGAGAATATTTGTTTATAAATAGTGTGAATCTATCCAACTATTTTCTAGATACAAAAGATTAAAGTGATTGATGAAAGGTCAAAGAGGTCATTCCATCTCAACATTTTTTTCCCACTTGAATACTGAAATAGGTACTCAAAAGTTGCCATTTGCTTTGTTTTCCTGAAGTTTTGGAGCGCCACCTGTGCCAATGGTGATCGCGAATATTGGGACATGTTCGAAGTACAAAGAAAGGAGAAAATGCACAAAGTCTCTAGTCTCTATCGATTTTTAAATTCCCAAAAATTTTAGTAATCCATTTAAAAAGGTTTTCTCAAAGAGAAAATTTTAGAAGAAAATTGGATGTCATCATTGATTTTCCTCTAGAAGGATTAGATATGAGCAACTGCTCTGCGGACAATGTAGCACCTTGTTGCTATAACTTGTACGCACTTTCGAACCACAGAGGGACTACCTATAGTGGAGACTACACTGCTCACTTTAGGCATCCACATGTTTCCCCGATTTCATCAAATTCTCTAGTGAGTGAAAAAGCATAGGTACTCTTCTATGAGCACGAAGGCACTCAATCGCACATTTGAGAATATGTTGAGTTTTTTTTTATATTATTATTATTGTTAATACGTTTTATTTTATATATATTATTATTATTATTTTAATGTTATTGTTATATTTATACCTGATATATTAAAATAAAATAAAAAAAAATATAGAGTCTAACGAAAAAATATAATTTTTCAGTTATCCCCTCTGAGAGGCTAAATAAGCGCCTTATTAGTTCAAATAACTGTACCAAATTTCAACCAAATACGTTTTAGAATATTCATGATATTTTATAAATACCGTAATGATAGGTTATGTTACAATTTTGACTAAAAAATTAAGTATGACTCATATAAACGATCGTAAAAAATATCAAATGCTTTTATTTAGTATTTAATGGAAAAAATGATTGAGCTAGCTATTAATGTAAGATTAAAAATTAATGTAATTTATTGATATTAATTTGATTTCAGTTTATTTCTATAACTAATTGTTCGTGATTATATTTAAAGAAATTATTTATATTGAATTTACTAAAATTGTAAATAATATTTGAAAATTAAAAACTAACGTTTTTAACCAGAGTTTTAAGAATATTTATGTTTTTAAGAAAAGTTAACGCAGTGCAAGGGAATATATTATAATATCAAGCTGGTTTTGGCGGGCTTTTCAAAAGCATCAGTTTCATGAATTTGATTTATGATTTCAATTTTATCGTGATTTATCGAAAAAATTGTAATTTTCAATGAACTCTTTTTTTTGTATTATACAAAATAATAATAATTCAGTGACAATAATTCAATTCAATTCATAAAAGTATGCAATTTTTCATCAATGTTTTCTTATGATGGTATCACGTAAAATTATCATTGGTAAACCGACTTTACAAACAACCAATTTTTTATTTAATCTTTATGAGTGGTTGGAAGATGGGAAATGATTGCAATAACAATAAAAACATTATTTTACTCACAAGTTAGCATTCAAGCTTATCTTTGAATATCCTGTTATCTTTAGTGCGGTTATGACAAGTTAAAAATTTTAGATATGTGATGAAGTTTCCTTAATGTTCTTTAAATTCATACCTTAGAATGATAGGTATATTTATTGAGATCATTATCTGCATTGTGCTATTTCCAAGAATATAAATAATTTACATTCACATGATTATGAGTCATTTTATCTGGAGGTTCCTACTTCAATGATATTTTCAACAGATAGATCAGCAAATGGAAAAATTAAATCACATGTTTCTATTGTATTTATCGACGATATTGAATATGTTGGTTGACTCTACAAAAAAAATATGTATGTCATCGACAAGTATGTTTGGTATGGTGCTGAGTCAATCAAGTGAATTTATGAAATCAGTTAACAATAGTTCAGTATCAGTACCAAAACAGCATGTTGCAAAATGAGCGTGTTTTCTTCAACGGACGTGGATATTGGAACACTAAAGTAGAGAGCGGTTCAAAAATCTTGCCATTTTGAATGTGTTATATACAAGTCTTTTTGTAATTTCGTTGGAATCTTCATTCATATAATATAACGGATTATTCTGAATACAGACATGAGGCAATAGCTACATCTATATTGAATTGCATAATACGAGTATTGAACAATTGTGATTATGTTTTCGGGTAGTCGGTGGCGGAAACACTGCCAGGAACTAAACTTCAGATGACAAGTTATCACGATTAAATTATCTCTCAGACAGTCTTTCAATCAAATTTATTACTCTGTTTATTTCAGAATATATGAATTCTCATTTTCAAGTTGTACCAGTTTTTCATTAAATTCGGAATTTTTTTAATACCATTAGACCTATATTACAAATAATTTAAGGAACCATTCAAGAGTATCGCTAGCCCTTAGCATATCCTATCATAGACAATATTCATCTTGTTCAAATGTTATACAAGGTGGTCAGAGAATTAATATGATTTTCACAAATTTTAACTTTCTTCACCTCAATTTTTCAAATAGTGCACGCTAAAATAATACATGTTGTAGGGTGCCTATTTGAAAAGTTGAGGCAATAAAAGTTGGAATTTCTTGAAAATCTAATTGTTTCTCTGACCACCCTGTATAAATTTTGAACAAGTTATGGACTATTATGCTCTTGAACGGTTCCATTATTTCTTCGTAACATAGATAATAGTTGTTTTTTTAAATTGCGCTTTTAATGAAAAACAGTTATAACTTGGCAAAGCCTTCTTGGATTTTTGTGAAGGAAAAAATAGTTATCAGCCAAAATGAATGAGAATTCATGTATGTTAAAATATGTAGGGTATTCCATTTAAAAAACTTTATGTTCAATATCGTGAGCTTTTTTTGCACCCCAAGTATAAAAAATTTCCATTCCTGGAGATAGTGCCATATGATATGAAATCATGATATTTTATAAATCCCTATTGATCCAAGATATATTTACCCGTCCCACTGATCTAGGGACACACTGTTTACTTACTGTTACTTTAAAAATGTATGTCATATACTGTTTATAAAGTTCTGTACTTTCACTATTATCAATTGATTGATGTGTTTCCTTTAGTAATATGTTAATCACATTGTTTATTGATGAGCCATAGAAAAATCCGAATTGTTTTCTGAATGAATGACACTAATATATGATGATATGATGCGAGAGCTTTTATCTTGCCTTTGAACTTGATTCCAATTTCATAATTTTATCACAAGAATTATAACACATGGAAGAAAGTGAAACTGTGTTCCTTTCTAGGTCGTGTTTATTATCTCAGCTAATTAATTTATATAAATAAATGTTTTTAATATATTAATGGAGACATTACTACAAGATTGTGACATACATGCATTGTATTCCAAAATGTATTGCCTCAGGGAAAAATTACCTTAATACCACCTTTTTTATATTTCTCAGCTTCTTTTGTATCTCATTCTTGATTCATCAGTATTACTTTATTAATATTCTCTTACCACAATACAGCAGTTCATGAATAATTTAATAAACTGTTTTGAATTATAGATATTATTTACAAATTCATGTTGTTCAAATTGTTGTTTCAATAATTTTATTTAATAGATATCAGTAATTGTTAATAAAATAGAAACCCTACTACTGATATGTTAGGACTATCTAACATCACAACTATTGCCTTGGAATTGTTTCTATTAATAGTTTCATGGCCGTTCATGGCCAAGAACAAGAAGTGATTGTTGATTGTCACTTGTTCCTGAAAATAAATGATTTATATAAGGTAATGGATCCATCTGAGCTTTTATTTATATCTTGACAGCAGTCTAATTCCACAAGTCCAGAAAACTTATTTTGAGATACCATTTCAAATGTTTCCTTCTAATAATGCGTTTATATGTAATATCTAGAATATTTTTCATAATTTTTTCACCATTCAGGTCACAACACAAAATATAAAAATATAGAATTACCACTATTGTGTATGAAAAACAAAAATATTGTAAATTTTTTAGTATTTTGTTAAAATCTTGACGCTTTATTTCATTCCTGTAATATTAATTTTTACTTTGTTCAATAGGTAGTTTATAAAATAAAAAAAAATACGATTATAATATATACCTAATATCAGAGTGTACAAAGCCAAAACTGCTGAATAATTTTCATCCAAAATATAATAAAAAAATATATATTTTTTATCAAATTTCGCTCAACCCTGATTGCAATAGGTAAACTGAAAAAAATACCCCCGATTAAAAAACAGGAAAAAAACAATAAATAATTACACCTTCCTAGCCGACTAATACCCCTACTTCCCAACTAATACCCAATAATTTTCAACTAATTCCTCTAATTCTCCACTGATACCACTAATACCCAAGGCATGTACACCAAAATTCCCCGGCGGTTTCACCCTCGGTTGTTTACTTTGAGTTTATGACTTGTCAAGAAGCTTTGATTTTACTACAGACATTTTTTATGAATTTTGAATTTGCTTCTCTTTTATCCAGAGATTAACCAGAGTAAGAGGTTATCTCGGAGACGCAATTTCTTATTGAACCAGTTTATTTGGTTGTCATTCCTATCTACTGTTTTTTTCAGCAAGGTCGTGCTGAAAGCAATGTTAATTATCAATGTGATACAGAAATAAAATAAAACTAAAGCCATAGAAACATCAATGGGAGTAAACATGATTATGTTTATCATGTATAATCATAACAATAATAGACTGGCCCTGTTAATTCGAAAATGAAAGATAAAGGGTCATTCTACATTAAGACTTACACAAGGTAATTTAATTGGGCATGACTAATAATTGTGGCTTTGAAAGTATTCAAGCTAAATTGAATTTATTCCATATTGCAATGAAATCACAGGAAAAACTGGTTTATGAGTAGAGTCAAATGGTATTTCTCACATTTGATATCAGTTAATCCAGTTTTCCACTAGAAAAACTGGTTTATGAGTAGAGTCAAATGGTATTTCTCACATTTGATATTAGTTAATCCAGTTTTCCTCAAGAATATTACCAAAACACAAAATTTTGGACAGTGTCATCAAGTTTTGATTGAATGCACAACATTGCTAGTAGTCATTAGTGAAGGCCTTGTTTTCCCACTGACTTTTAAGTCATACTGTAGCTACAATAGAAGCACGCCCCAGTATGTATATATTGTTGATGTCTTATCTGAATTGCATATATTCGCAGATGAGACGGGTAATCATGATACCTAGTTGAAAACGGTCATACTGTGGATTTATCCTAAAATTTCCCCTAGAAAGCACATAATGTTGATGTCTAATCTGAACTGTAAATATTTGTAAATGAGATGAGTTATCGTCATGATCATTGAAACAATATTTTCATTACTTTAATTTTAATGGCAATTTGGATATAAGCTTTAAAACATATTTTTTTTTTGGGGGAATTAACTTCTTTGAATATCAAATGATGATAGATTAAGAAATAGTAATATTTATCTGTAGAGTAAATCCTAATTCCATTGTCACAATCTGACCTTTGCAGTAACCTCAATTATGAAATTTTAACATTTTGATGTAAAGTTTTTATGAGGTTGAAAATCTAATTATTTCATTAGATATAAATGAGTCTAAATAAACATTATGATTATTTGGAAGTCGGATGAGAGTAAAAGAACAGAATATTTGTCCTTGTTTAAAGCATAAGTTATGAATATATTGATTCCACTCTAAGTAGTGTTCAAAATGCCTAATATTTTAACCTGTCTCAGTCATATTCTTATTCAATGACAGACATTTTATTGCAGTGTGGATGGAAAAATATGAAAGGATTCATAGAGAGATTGGGTTATGTGAGTGGGTCAAATCTGACCTTCCACTCTGTCTAATATGGTCTAATGTTGGTCACTCCTACAGTTCATTGCAATAATAATGGTTGGACTTTATATTGAATCAGATTACAATTCGATCTAATAAATTATTGACAGAAGTTCCTTTTATTTCAAACATAATTGCAGTGAATTTTTATTGCTAATTATATTTATAATAAATATAATATTACATCTATAATTTTGGCTTATACCACCTCATAATTTGTGGTATGTAGTTTATCATTAGGTTTTGAGATCAACATTTTTATTTTACTTCCATTCATTATCCTTTTATTTATTACAGGAACAGGCGTAAATATTTTAAATTATTAGAAAATCATATGCAACATTGGTCGCAATATGTTACCTTGGAGTGTCCCTTTATTATGAATGAGTTTGTTTGAATATGAGCTTTCAGTTTCTGAAACCTGTTACAGGTGTAATGCTCAGAACACACCAATAGTACACCTTGAACAACAAAATATTTCAATTTCTCAAATAGTATGTGTCTAAAGTTAAAAATGCTCTTATAAAGTGAAGAAATCCTGCAGTTATATAATTTCCTTTATCAATTTCTTATTTCTGTCATGATATTGTACCCCAATTTCATTAGCTTTCTCTATAATTAACTGAATGATTGAATGTGTTTATTAAATAGATAAATCCTACTACATACAATAAAATAATCTTATATCTTTAAAGAGCAATTCTTGTACATAAGGAAGGTGGATCGCTACTATAACTTTTTTGTTTTCTATTGAAATTAAATTTTAGTCCAGTCGGCAGGTTGAGGAAAAGGAGAGTCACGACGAAAAATTCTAAGGTAGATGAAATTTGTACATAAATTTTGGCCTTGGATTAGTTTTCCGCTTATAACTTGGAAATGGTCAATCCGAAGTGAAAAGTTAAAGGAAACTAAATTGAATAGAAAATTTCCCGTCGAATAAAGATAAATCCAAAATCAGTCAGATGGGAATTTTTTTACGGATGATCAAAATTGGCAATCTTTTTTTTTAATTTTCGTCAAAACTGCTATAACCCATTTTCAAAGTCATGTAGATTTACACCATCAATCCCAATCGCCTACACTCTGCCTGAATGTTGTAGATCATCAATTGGAGAGTTCAGTAAGCTCCAAAATTAAAATTTGCCCATTTTTTCGAACTTTCAAAACTGTTCTATGGTCTTTCCTGGGGCTTACTGATCTCTCTGACCCGGCCATAATCACCTCTAATACCATACCGTGTCCGTTATAAAAATACCCAAAGACATAATAATGGTTCATCTATATATGTATGTACAGAGAATAGGGTCATACCTAATGAGTAGTAAAAAAATGTAATTATTCAAAACAATGTATTTACATCGAAATTTCTAGTAACATAAAAATATGACCTATCACATAGTGAATTAAAAGTGGAGATGCAGCAATTGACAATAAAGATAACTTTTTTACTTTTTGGAATAGACTTATTCCTTCTTTAGTCACGTAGGCTCTACCAAAAGTAGAAAGAATTCTCTTTATTGCCAATTGCTGCATCCCCACAAATATTTTCACCTTGTGATATAATCAGCTCTGCTACGATAATAAATTGTTTCATATATTTGAAATATTTGATGTAAAAACTAATAACGTCAACAAATAATAATAATAATAATGAAATATTTATTTCAGATATTATGGCCAAGAGAAGGAGCATAACGTCCTGGTCATGGACCTGCTGGGTCCGTCACTGGAAGATCTGTTCAATTTCTGTTCCCGTCGATTCACCATCAAAACTGTCCTGATGTTGGCCGACCAGATGATAGGCCGCATCGAGTACGTCCACTGTAAGTCGTTCATACACAGAGACATAAAGCCGGACAATTTCCTCATGGGCATCGGCCGCCATTGCAACAAACTGTTCCTCATTGACTTTGGGCTGGCGAAGAAGTTCCGGGATGCCAGGACTCGAATGCATATCGGATACCGAGAAGACAAGAATTTGACAGGTACTTAATGAATATAATGATAATATAATAATTAATTTATTTAGATTTTGAATCAGTATTGACATTTATAATAAAACTTCAATGTAAACAGACCCAAATTTTGCAGCATTAATATTAAGGACATTGGAGACATAAAAGAAGTTGAAAACAATAAATTCTTAGGAATTATTTTAGGAATTATTATAGATAAAAACATGAAATGGAACCAACACCATTTTTTCAATTCTTTTTAGTTTAGTTTTAGTTTAGTGTGTCCACTTAAGTTGGCGACATATGGACAGCATATTTATTTGGAAAAAAAAGTAATCTTTCATGAAAAGGTCTGCATGTTCCTTGACCTAATTGGAATAATCAAATAATAAAATTTATACGAATCATGCTAAAAATGATGAATTTGATACAAGAGTAAAGTACTTATTTAGCCAAGTAACTGTGAAGTTATTTTGATCTTTAGTTTAGAAATCTCCAGCTTATTCAAAAAAAATCGTAACACAGTGCCATCAAATCATAACACTGATTCATTGCCAAAATTTAAATTACCTTTACCAAAAACCAATCTTGCTAAGGATCTATCATCTATAAAAGGGCTAAAAATTGAAGTATTTGGATTATTAAAAAAATTTCAAAAAAATGCTATACATTCGTACTTTCTACAATATTGAAGAGTTCTTTATTTGTGAAACCTTGTGTAGATATTAAAATATACCGACCCTTCATTTTAGGAATGATTTTAATATGCTTGCATCCTTCTTATGCACTTCAATAATACAATATTCATTCAGTTTGTAAAAAAAATATTTTGTTGTTTTTGGTGTATTTGTTGTAAAAATTTTGTTTTGGAACTGGATAATCTACTGGCTGTCAGTTATGTGAGACCATTCTAGTAATAGATAGATATTTTGTAAAATCAATTAATAATAATTATTAATTTCTTTTTTGTCATTATCATATTATAATATTATTATAGGCAGAGTTAATGTATATTTATTGCACGAATATACCATTTATTCTCTTCCACTCTTTGTGTAAAAAAAAATCACCAGTTTTTTTTCAATAACAACAGGTACTGCTCGGTATGCGTCCATCAATGCCCACCTCGGAATAGAACAGTCACGAAGAGACGACATGGAATCTCTAGGATACGTCCTGATGTACTTCAACAGGGGTTGTTTACCTTGGCAAGGTCTGAAAGCTGCAACGAAAAAGCAAAAGTATGAGAAAATCAGTGAAAAGAAAATGTCCACTCCCGTTGAAGTACTTTGCAAGGTGAGTACAAAATATTCAAGGCACATGAAAATACCGATGGTGTTTTTAAATTAATTTTACTCATTTGTGAAAATATTTTTATATCAAAATGTACAAATAATAGGTGAATACTCAATTATGCAATGCTGCAAGTAATAAATCTTCTGTCTAACGGGTTTTATGTTCAAATAACCATAGATTGAATGGATTTTTAAAAAGAGGTTACTGTGTTTTTTTATATTTGGAATATCATGAATTGATACATATTGTCCTGTGCAAGGGTTGAGAATTATTTCAATTTTTGAGAGGTGGTTTTTTGTGTCTGTATTTTCAATTCATCTTGGATGGGGTATTTTTGTGTCCATATATTCATTTAACTTTTGTAGCAGATGTCTCTTTTCTGTTTCCATGTTCATTTTACATTTTGCCGTTAGAGATAGTGGCTTTTGTTTCACCTTGTCATTTTGCCTTTGGAGATGTGTCGTTTTCCCCAATCCTCATTCTCGTTTGATCTCTGGAGATTTTATTTTTAGAGAACATATTTTTTGTTTCTATTTTAACTTTAACTGGTTTTTATGTCCTTGTCTTAATTATTGTCTTTGGAGAGGTGTTTTTTAAACTCACATTTAGAGGTGTGGTAGTAGTATGTTGATTTTACATTTGAAACAGATATCTTTTGTGTTGTGTTTTGTGCCTTTTGTGTCCATAATTCAATTTGATCTTTGAAGGGGATGATTTTGTGTCCATATGTTGATTTTTTCCTTGTGTTTTTTTTGTACATATTTTCATTCTACCTTTGGAACAAATGTCTTTCAAGCCCCCATTTTAATTTTACATTTGTATGAGTTGTTCATATTCTTATTTTTATTTTCCATTTGGATTGTTGGTTTATTGTGTCTATTTGTGATCCATTCTCAGTTCAAATGGTAATAAAATAAATGGAATTGGATCATGTTGACTAACAATGAATGTGATATGAGTTATTAATATTTTCATGAATTTCTAATAGGATACTGAAGACGTACATACATTGGACAAATTGGACACCAATGTTCCATATTACACGCCAATGTTCCAAATTGCACGGCAATATTCCAAATTGCACAACAATGATCCATATTGCACAGCAATGTTCCATATTGCACTGATGTCTGTTAAGAATCTGAGAACTTTATTTTGTTTTTCAAACATTTTCAACGCTGGATCTGCTCTGCATAAGCGAGTTGTGAATCAAATAATATTAACAGTTTGTGGTTTTGAAAGTGGTGATTAGTAACAGGAAATGCTTAAATAGCATTGACAAACTGCAAGGCCTTGCACTGCTTTAGAATATCAGTTTTCTGCCTCAATCTATTGAACAGAAAGGCTCAGAAAAAATGTTTTGTTAACTTTACTACAGTTCTGCGAAATTTTTTAATGACAATTCAACTCATGCATAAAAAATTGCATATGCCACAGTGCAATTGTCACTTTGACAGCAGCAAAAGTTAGCTGTAACTTGTATCAGCGACAAATGCACTAGTGGTTTTTTCACTTATTCATTTGTTTATCAATTATCGCGGTGTTGGTTGCCAAAATAATTGATTTGACATTGATATGTTTCCAAATTCTTTATTCATTAAATTGTCCTGCCGAATTACACTCGTTGTTTGTATTGATATCGGGTAAATTTGTGTTCAAATTCTGAACAGTTTCCTTTAGCAATTTGACTTGAAAAACTGTCAACCTAAACCTAATAGTTAACAGTTTTTCTGGTATAATTGCTAGGAAACAGTTTCTCATTAAACAACCCAAGATTATCAGATAAAATACAAACCTCTCGTGCAATTATAAGTGACAATTTTACTTGGATATGTTTGCTGATGAGTAAAATTTTACTTATTTTACATTGTTTATATTGTATATCTGTGAATTATTCTCATTTATTCATAGTTTTATATCACTTGCATGTTGGGTAAATTATGACTATCGAATTTACATGATTTTGTATGCACCTATATTTGCTTTCTCAAATACCACTACTGGTGTGAAGTGGGCAGTCATTTTTCAGCAGTAACTTTTGATCCAGCAGCAAAAACAACAGTGGCGTCGGTAAAAATATAATTTTTACTGGTTTCACTGGAGTACTTTGAAAAACCTAATTCGGAATAAGTAGTTTTCACCCAATGCACGTCCTGTATCAATTTCATCCATTTGCAAAGGGAATCAAGGTTTGAAATCAACCATCCTGTTCAAACGCATTCAGAAAAAACCTGCCAACTTGAAATTCACATAGCAAGTTTTTATTTACGAAATAAAGGTACTGTATCAATTTCATCCATTTGCAAGGGGAATGTAGGGTTAAAATCAACCCTTTAAAATGGACATGGAGGGTTGATTTCAACCCTTTGTCCCGTTTGCAAGTGAATGAAATAATTGATATGGGACGTTCGTTTCATGTTCACAAAAGAGTTTAGTGAATTTAAAGTTGGCAGTTTTTTCTAAAGCTTTTGTCAATTTTTTTTTGAGGGTTTGATTTTTAGTCCTTCATCCCCTTTGCGGATGGATACCTCGTGTTCATTTCATGTCCACAAACTTTTTTTATGAATGTCAAGTTGGTAGGTTCTTTCTGAAGGCTTTTGTCAACTTTTTAGTGGGGGGGTTGATTTCAGCCCATCATCCACTTTTTTTTTTCAAATGGATGAAATTAATACAGCAAATTGATTTCATGTATTCAAACATGTTATGTGAACTATGCCACTGCGAGGGCTTGTCAAGGCAAAGGTTTCTAACGCTGGGAGAAGAAAAACCAAGAGCTCCCAGATTCATGGGAGTTCTAAAAACTAGCCTGTGGAGTCTCGTAAAGAAGACAGGGCTAGACAAAGAACTCTAAATGAATATAATTGTAATTGTAAATATACTTTATTGTCCGAAGATGAAAATCTTGTTGACAAAGCTTAGATAAATGTATAAATAAAATATATAAAATGTTGTACGAAAATAGACAAAGTGCACATTTATAGAATAAAATAAGTGAGTAAAACAATCAAAACAATTAATCTATTGTCAGATCATCGTCAAAAAAATCCTGCAAAGTATAATACGGCCTTATACACAGTAGGTTTTTTATGTTTTTTCTAAAAATCTCTATATCTACATTATAATCTTTGACTTCGATTGGCAAATGATTATACATCTTGATTGCGCTATAAATAAATGAATCTTTGATCAGAGAGGACGAAGGTATAGGTAATTTCAAGTTATTTTTGGAACTTAGTCGTGTGGAATAACGAGAAGAAACGATTTCAAACTTCTGAATATGTTTTCTTAGAAGACAAACAGTTTCCAAGATGTAGAGAGCTACAACCGTCAGGATCTTATTATCTATAAATAGTTGCCTGCGTGATTCACGTGGTCCAATTTTGCCAATATTTCTAATTGCTCTTTTTTGTATTTTGAGGACCGAGTCAAGTAAATTTGAGCTACACACTCCCCAGAAGGGTATACCATACCTCAAATGTGGCTCTATCAAAGCATAATATGCAGTTTTGGCAGTTGGAACTCCAAGTTCTTTAGCAATTACTCTAACTGCGAAACATCCGGCTGAGATTTTTTTTTTTCATTAGTTTTATGTGAGTTATGATCTCGAGGACAAACACAATAGATCTGAAAAGGTCGCGGTGTAGAGGCTTGTAGCACGAAAGTCCCTAATATATAATCTAATCTAATAATCTATGTGAATTTCAAGTTGACAGTTTTTTTCCATAGGCTTTTGTCATTTTTTTAATTTTTTTCGAAATGTTGATTTTAGCCCTTCATGCCCTCTGGAAGTAGATGATATTTCATGGGACGTTAATTCTGTGAATAAAAACGTGTTCTGAGAATTTCAAGTTTATCCAAATCAGTGAAAATTATATTTTTTCCAACTCCACTGGTATTTTTGCTGCTGGGTCGAAAGTTACTGCTGAAAATTGACCGTCAACTTCACACCAGTCGTGCCACTTGTATTATGGGTACAAAGTAATGAAAAAATTGTTTTTTTTGAGGGCGGTTGTAGTATCGTTCTCGAAAGTAATATTTTTGCATCAACCGGCAAATTATTTGCAATCACAAGGAAACATACAATTTTTTCGAAAAAGAAATCAAAGTATAAAAAATATATACAGTGTGACCCATTTAAGATGGAAGCACCCATATAAAACTTACATTTTTCAACCGATTAAAATGATTTTGTTTTCGTCAGGTAGACATTCAAAAAGTCTACTAGGACACCAAATTTCATGGATAAATCTCCATTTCCAGGGCCAACTAACCTTATTTTTCAAGGTCAAAAATCTAAAAAAATTACTAGCGATTTTTTTAGAAAAAATCTGACTACACCACTAGATTCGCGACATTTTCAAGTGATATAAATGTAAATTATGTTGAAATGCGTCAATAAATAAAAAAGTTATGAGAGAATGAAATTTGATAAATATGCCGTTTAATCAACCCGCCAATTCAATTTCAGGACGTTTATCAAAATTCAAAATACACCACTGTATTCAGGAGATCTCGATATATCACTGGTTAAAATTTCATCGAAATCTGTTCATCAATAAGAACATCATAAGAAAATAAAATTGAAAATGGAATTTTAGGAAAATGTCATTTTATCTCAAAATTTCTTATTTTTTTATTTATCAACAGATTTCGATGAAATTATGGTCAGTAATATTTCAAGACACCCTGAATCCCGTGGTGTAGTCAAAGTTGTTACAAAAGTTTTGAAATTGAAGTGGTGGGTTGATCAAAAGGCATATTTCTCAAAATTTCATTCCCCTATAACTTTTTTATTATTTTACGCATTCCAACGTTATTTACATGTGAACCATTTGAAAATATCGCGAATCCAGTGGTGTAGTCAGATTTTTTTTTTTTAAATCGCTAGGAATTTTTTTAGATTTTTGACCTTGAAAAATTATATTAGTTGGCCCTGGAAATGGAGTTTTATCCATGAAATTTGGTGTCCTAGTAGACTTTTTGAATGTCTACCTGAAGAAAACAAAATCATTTTAATCGGTTGAAAAATGTAAGTTTTATATGGGTGCTTCCATCTTAAATGGGTCACACTGTATAACAAATATAAAAAAAATTGTATATATTAAAAGTGGTCATTGGATGTATGATTACTATTAAGTTGAAGAAGTAAGCAACTCAAAGATCTACTTTCATATTATAATATATTGTATTCTGTTTTATTCTATTCTCTATTCTTTCGCCAGGGATTTCCCGCCGAATTTTCCATGTACCTGAACTACTGCCGCGGTCTGCGTTTCGAAGAAGCCCCCGATTACATGTATCTTCGGCAGCTGTTCCGGATCCTCTTCCGCACACTCAATCATCAATATGACTACACGTTCGACTGGACCATGTTGAAACAGAAAGCCGCAGCGACAGGAGGGACCGTGGGATCGTCGACACAGCCACAGCCTTCGCAGGCCATAGCTCAGCAGCCTGGTAAGGGTAATTGATTTATTTTTACGCGGGTCGAAAGGGGTAGCGTTGGATGGTTTGGAGTTTTTGATGTTTTGTGCAAAGAGATGGGAGATGAAATGCAAAGGAAGATGGAGAGAAAGTTTGAATTCCCACCTGTTGATGTGTTCGATAGTCTGTTTTGGAAACAGTTTCTTATTTTTAATTTTTATAGGTTTACACTCGATATTGGGTTATGATTGTGCAGTTTTGAGGTTTTCGGCAGTTCTGTTCGTACAGTGAAGTTGTAAGTAGGCCCCCTACTGAAAATTGCTAATAATGAGGCCTATCATGATACTTTTTGACATAAAAATCACATACTCACTGTCAATGGGAAGGGGGATTAGGTCATATCATGTTTGCAAGCCATTTTAATTCTTTTTATCAAGGTAACTGTTTTGATAATCTGTCAGTTGGTTTGAGTTCATTTATTTATATATTTATTCACCGAATTACAAAATTAACATACAAACATTTTATAAGAATTTACTTTAAATGTAAAGGTACATTCAGAATTTTTCTGACTGGACGTTAGTTCTTCAATAAATAAAAAATATAAAACATTACAAACATTTAATATAAATATATAGTATAAGTATAAGTACAAGAATATGTCTGTTATAAAATACATAAAAAATATAAATATTAGGATAAAAAATATAAATATCAAGATAACATTATTGCTAAACAAATGCGTTTTTTTTTTCAAGTTAAAGAAATCGAATAATAAAAAATGTATTTAAAAAGTTTTTTCTTACCCGACACTGAAAACATTTATTGTACAATGTGATGACCAATAATATTGAAGCTTGAAGTGTATAAACATTTTAATGGGAATGATTTTGTAGGATAATAATAGTTTTAAAAATATCCTACATCAAGAACTGATTAAATTAAATATATTATGCTAAACTGATTTTATAACTGGTGTGAAATGATTTAAGTTGAGTGAATATAACAAGGATAATGAGGTTATATTTTATTTCAAGTCCTTTAAAAATATGGCTTTTCATATTTCATATTTTTATTAATTTATTTTTCAACCACTAAAGTCAAAAAAATTCAATGAGTATAAAAGGTAATGCATAAATAATACAAAATAAAAAAAAATTACCTCTGCTAATGGAAAATTATTCAGTGTGTTGTCCCATCAAAACCAATTTTTTTTTCTCTTTTTAAGTTGCTTTTGAATTGTATCTATATCAATTGTATATTATTTTTTACGTAGATTTGTAAGGAATTGTTATTATTATTATTTTTTGTATCCCTATCCTAAACAATCCTGTTTCTTGGGATATTATGAATGAATAAATAAAATGGTAATAAAAATCTGGAACAATAAGTACCACCCATGGATCTAAATCAGACTCTGAACTGAACTATCTTCAGATAAAGAAAATAAAAAAAAGTTCATGTTTCCTTTCAGATTTCAAAATTATGTGAAGTTTGCATCCACTCCCATTTTCCATTTCCATTGAAAATGAACCGTAATAAGCAATTTCTATTTTCATAAACTCTCGCTAGTGTTGCCAGAAAAACTGTAAAATGCTTTGTTAAATAATGGCTGGCCTCTATAATTCTAGTGAAGAAAAGCTGAAAATTTTTTTATGGCAAGGAAACAACTTTTTCGAAATTTTGTGAAATGAAAGTGATTTTAATTTTTTTTATGTGAAGCTTGTCATATTAGTGCTGGTCAAAAATATTACAATATTATCTTGCCCTTAGATTGTTTAACCATTTATCTGATCATTTTAAATCTGGTATTCACATTTGTATTTATAAAAGAAACTTTTAATCTGGGCTAGTGAAGTTTTTAACAAATACTCATACGTCTAGGTATGTAATTTAACTTTTTTTATTTTGTTCGAGGTTTCCAACAGATTTTTCTGTTATCTGTAGGAAATGAAGAATGATTGATTGAATGCAGAAATGTGGAAGTAAAGTTGTGACAGCAGCTTAGATGAGTCATTGAGATGATTCATGAGTTTAAAAATGAACAGTTATGAATAATAAGTTCTTCTGACCTCTAGTGATATGAAAAAACAATTCAGCATTCCGTCATCATCCAAAAATGACATGAAAAAGAATCGAGCTGAGAATAATACAAACCAGCAGAATAATTTATTGAAAATTTTGAAATCCATAATTACCTTATTATAGGATATCAATTGTTGTTTTTTTCGTTAACCAGCTGTCGTCCCCTTACGAACGGCAGCCCTCAAAAGTCGAAACTTGTGCGAGCCAAGGATTAACGAGGTCTTACCTTTTAACATGCGATTCCTAGCACTTTTACATAGATCTATCAAATACAAATTACAAAAATTAAATATATTTTTTTTTAATGTTCATATCTATTTTCTACTGTGATGTGCACCATATTTATAATATGTATGATGTTCGTTTAGGAGTGTTTATAAATGCATTGAACCTGTTGTGTGTTTGAGGAAATTTGATGAATTGTATTGAATGATGTCAATGTAATAAAAAAAAACTATTTTTTAGATGTGTGTTTTAACCAGGGTTCCCCTACTTATCGTTGATATTAATCAATTAATTTTTTTTTCATTTAATCAATGAATAAAATGAAAAATCTGCAATATTGAGATAAAATAAAACAAATTCTAATGCTAAAGAGTACAAAATAAAATAAACGTAAAAAATATGTTCAAAAAGATTTGTTACGTTTATTTTTTATTGTATGTACAACTTACCAGAACTTGTTCTGACTGGAAATCACTCAATAAATTAATAAATAAATAAATATAAATCATGTAAGTAACATTTCAAAACGAATTTGAACAAATTAGTTTAAAAATTATACAGTGAGCTGATGAAATTTAGTATCAATGGATTAGTCCGAACTTACTAGCAATGAACAAATGAATATTAAAATTCTAATGATACCATTCTGAAGAGATGGAATTTGCATCTTTGCATAAAACCATTATGAAGAAATTCGAAGAAAGGGTGAATAAAATTTGACAGTCAGATAAGAAAAGTTTTTACATTTTAAAGGACAACAAAAGTTTTGAGAGTAAATGAAAAAATAAGGTGACTTTCATATGTTGGAATTCTCAATACAACTGGGCATCATATGACCCTGAAACAAACCTATATTATTATTTTTTAGGAGACCCCTTACAGCTGACATGTGATTTATATATCAAAAAGTACTGTAGAAAGTCCCATATCATCCAATTTCTACTATATTCTGATATTTTCTGTGTCAAAAAGTAGTGGGGGACACTATTTACCATTACACTTCAAGTTCGTTTGAAATCCAGAGTAAGAAAGAAGACGAAAATTTTCACTGGTGATGCAAATCGTTTTTACGCCAACCCCAGTTATTGTCGTGAAAACTTCAGTAAAATATTCAATTTGATGTTTTTTTGTCACATTAGGGATGTCGGCTTGAAAGTATGTCTCGTGAACTGAATAATAACTACATATCTTTGAATTTGCTTCTTACAAAATTAATTTTCCGTTTTATGAACATTTTTATGCTTAATTCCCATGCAAGGGCTGAATCTTCACGTTATTTTAGGATCAGTAAAACCTATAACTAGGTTTTTTGGCGGAGGTATAATTACTGTACAGTGGCAGAATCATGTTATTTTAGGTCATATTATGTAGCTGCAAATTATTTAAAATTTTAGGAAAGACAAAATACTAAATAGAAAAATATAATAAAGTATTCAAAATAAAAAAAAAAGTTTATCAATTTGTAAAAAAGATAAATAACAAAACAAACAAACAAAATACATAACTAGAGCAGCAGAAAGGTGGTTTTCGATATATTTTTTATGAATTTGAAGACAGTGTGCTGAGATTTTCAGGTATGTTATTGTAAATGATAATGAGAGAAAAACATGTTTTCTTTGAAGAGTGTAGAAAACAAAAGATATTGTGGATATGATACCGACACTTAATTCCAAATAGAAATATGAATATTCAAGCCTCATGATTTGATAATGCAGAAGTTAATTTTTTATCAATAGTAAGTAATGAAAATTATTTGTTTGAATTCAAAGGGATTTGATATATGTGTATATTGAATGTTTTACTTTCCTTATACCAATTTGAAAAATGTTTTTTTTTTTTTTTCAATAAATGAAAATAAAATAAATAAATTTGTTTTGGCACTTAAATCAATATAAATTGAAAATTTTTATTTCCTCTCTATTTATCACATAGTATTAACGCATATCTCCTGTTTTGCACAAAGTTGAGTATTTCACTAGTAATATTAGTATTTGTGGGGAAACTGCTAAGCAACTAGGGTACTTTTTGCCAACACCTGCTCTCCTCATCTATGGTATGATATTCGCTAAAACAGAACTAAAATTCCTTTTGAACCCCGAGTATTTCATTTAGTACATATAGAAATATATCTAAATTTTTAGTAGGGGGTATACAACTATCAAGCATGCTACACATTCAAGACATTTGATTCTGATTTCGGCAATTTCACTACAATTTCTCCAGAAATACAAGACCCATGTATTTAATTTTTTCTCGAAAATGAAGAAATCATTAGCCCTTTATCTTCATAAGATATTGTGTATTCTCTGTAAATCAAGGTTCTATACGATCTGCATTCAAATGATGTTTGATATTCAAATAAATGTCTCCAAAAATATTTCTAATTTCAGGTTCAGATTTTGTCAAGTTACAGTGTTTCTGAGGCTGACACAGTGAAAATTGTCTTTTCAGATATTTTTTAAGTTTCAACACCTTTTTGGAGCATTTATCTTCTGATTTTTTCGCATATTTCACATTTGTTTTTGGTCTGTTTCGAATCTATTAAAAAACTTATAAAACAATAATTCTTTGATTGGGGTTGCCTTATCACTTGTTTAAATTTTAATGTTCTAATTACATTTCATTGGGAAATCAAGTTTAGCTTACTAAATTTGCTAATTTAACACAAATTCTTCAGTACTAACCTTGAAGAATTGTTGCTCTCATTATCGATGTTGAACATACTTATTACATAAAAAGACTGTCTGAAATAACTGACAATTTTGTTTTATGTTTATCAGTTTCATCTACCTTATAACAATCTTTGTCAATAAGCAGGTTCAAGACTGAATGAATATCTTTTGCATATTCATAACCAATCACCAGTACTTTCCATGCATGGATAAAGTTTGTGTTCTTTGTCACAGGAAGCTGAACTGCATCCTCATTATTCTGCATATGTTCAGTTTTTTGTTTTGTTTTCGTAGGATTTACTAACTATTGCTTGATTCCTTTTCAATACTTTGCTTTCCATTCCCGTGTCATTTCTGTTTAGTAGTTTGATTCATATTCATTTGAACTTAATTTCTCAATTGATAATAATCTTTTGATTGATTAGTTCAACTTCTTGTATGATATTTCTTCCTCTTATTGCCGTTTTTTTTTCTGTATTTTTTTTTCAATTTTTTGTTTCCTTCTCTTCACTTTATATGTTTGTTTCCTTGTCAATTTTGTTATACCAGCATTGGTATTGTTTGTTGGTGTTCCTGTTTCTGCTCTGCATATTTTGTAGGAAATTACTTCAGAAATTGTATTTCTTTTTTGTCCCCTAAGTGTCATTTTTTCATGTTTACGTATTATTTACTGCAACTTGCATTTGTTTCCAGTGATTAATTATAATAAAAATATGTTTATTTACATAGATGTTTTCTTCATCATTATCATTTCTCAATGCTTCAATATCTTTGTACATATCTGATGTTCATCTGCATGTCCAACAATAGCAATTCTGTGTCTATTTACAAAGATGTTTTTCTTGATAGGACCCAAAGAATTTTATGAATATAATAAACCATATTTGAATTGTTTTTAGAATACATATACAGGTTAAGACTATTATTTTCATCAATCTGAAGCACATTTTAGTCAAATCTACAAGGAGTTATGGACATGCTTGGCAGGGGTATAGCTCATGAAAATGAGAGAAAGAATATGCTTTATGGTCCAAAGATACAAGATCTTGTTGACAAAGTAATTGCCAAAAATCATAATATTGTTTATTTTTGGTGAAGTTTAAATTTATGAATATATATTTTTATACCTATAATAACCTGAAGATTATATGAAATGTTCAATCTTTTTTGAAGAAACTATTATTTTAGAAACCTTCAACTAATAGAATCATCAATTGAGTATTTTACCGACTTCTAGCTAGTAGTACTTTGCGAAAAATTGCCTCTTAATTGAAACTCTTTTCAGCGAACCGAGACAAAAAAGATGATGAAAAGAACAAACAGAATTCTGCTAAAGGTACAGCACAAAATAAAACTGTCCATGCTTCTTCCACAGATATCGCTAAACCCCTCAAAGGTCATTAGATCTTTTTTTTCCCATTTCGATTTTGTAATTGTCTTATTTTTCCATATTACATTCAAATTTTAGTTAAAACAGAGTTTTGTTAAGTTTAAATAAACAAATAAAATCATAACATTGGAGGAACTAGAGTATTTTTGTAATATGTGGATTGTACATTTTAGTGATGTCAATAATAATTATTGATCAATAAAAATACGCTTTCTTGTTGGTAATTTTACTCATTTAGGCGATAGTATGAGCTGTTCTTTTCTGTTTGCTATATATATATATAATATATGCAACAAAAGTTTTGTAAAATGGCTTTTGATTTATCGTTTGGAGTTTGATTTAACCATTCTTCATTAACTCATTGTCATGAACATTATCATCATCATCATCACCAACATACCAACATTATGGAAAAAGAGGCAATTTATTCCATTGAAAGGTCCTAGTTGAGTTATTGTGCTATACCATTGGATATTTGAAGCTGCTAAAAAATTATACAAATGTAGCTAAAAAAATTCGTCCTTGATTAAAGAAATTGAGTTTGGGGTGGATATATTTTACATTATATTATTTTCTATATTCGTTCTGAA
Source organism: Chrysolina haemoptera (assembly GCA_958298965.1). Classification (NCBI taxonomy): domain Eukaryota; kingdom Metazoa; phylum Arthropoda; class Insecta; order Coleoptera; family Chrysomelidae; genus Chrysolina; species Chrysolina haemoptera. The sequence continues at coordinate 48,933,123 of OY282586.1, read as the reverse complement.
ATATCATGATACAAATGGTAATGTTTTTACTAATTTTATGGTTATTTGCATGCTTTTGATGAATACTAGATGGATTTTCCTTATGTTGATATTGTTATTGACTATTTTCATATTTGTGTCCATGACCATAACACAAAGAAGTGTTTCTCCATTTTTTTCTTTCACGTTCGGTATTTTATTTTTTAAGCCCCTCAGTCCATGATAAGGAATTTTATAAGTTGTAAATAATGTTTGTTGAGTGATAAACTCCTATCATAGAATATAACTAATGTTTTTATCAATGGAACCACTATATATCTTTCATTAAATTCCTTGAAAATTGAATTTTAGTGACTGTTCTTTATTCAATTAAGTTGAAGTACAATTTATTATTGAAAGATTTGCATCTAGGTGGTTAAGCTAAAATACTCCCATTGTCACAGTTTTGAAACTCAACGTTAATTTAATTGCTTTGAAAAAATTCTATAATTTTAATAAAAATATAAGTTTATTCAGAAATAAATAACACTGAATCCTTGTAATAATTATTTATGAACTTTTTTCTTCGGTAGTTTTGATATAGGATTTGTTTATTATGGAAATAATCCTTTGTTTTGGGTGATATTTTATGGATTTTTTGAGGTACATTGATGTGCCTTCTTTATAATGAGTGTTTTCAACCAAATATATCACGATAATAATATTTTCTTTGAGTTAAAAATATAATAAGAATATTTTCAGTTTTTTGTTCAACAATACAAATGTTTGTAATGAGAACACATGCATCTCACCAAAATAACTATAATTATATTAAAAACGCATCTAGAATAATAATAATGGTAAAATAATATTTTTATATATTTTTTCAATATTATAATTGATTACTTAACTTTTTACATTTGGTTCAAACCATTAAATTTATTATCTACTGGAATTGTTTTGCATGACAACTGTGAAATTGTTATTTGCATGAACTGATTTTTTTTATTTATATTTTTACAGTATTTATAATAGACACCTTAGTAGTGCTATAATTTTATTTGTTTAGAATTTTTAATAGTTTCTTAATTGCCCAGTAGTTTAGTTAGTTTTTTTTAACAAAAGACAATAAAAATTCATATCTATCTATAGGTATAGGCATTTCAAGTAACGATGCCGCTGGTTCACCAACAAAACAATGGATGTGGCCTTTGGAAAAAACTAAGAAGATATCAAAGCTAGTTTCTGGTTCATTAAATATAAAATAAAAAATTAAGTAAACACGAATATTTTTCATTTAGTTTAGGCAGTAGATTTTGTTTTCCTTTAATTATTTATAATTAGTTGTTTAGGTATAAAAATTGGATGCATATTCGAACAGAATCTAAACACCATTGAAATATTGTTTTTGTGTGGAAATCTTGAAAGGATTCCACTTGAAAAATAAGGGTAGTCCAATATTATTTATTCCTATATTGGCAATCATTAATAAAAATATAACTTGTAATATTCCGAATTAGAATAAAACAAAGCTTAATTACAGTGATTAAATCAACTTCAAAAATATATTATTAATTGAAAGTTGATCTGAACTTATCAGAAGACACAAATATCATTTTATACAATTCATGGTGAAATGCATATGTGCTCTGCTAGTTTCCTGATGAAAAGAAACAATTGTTGAACGGCCTTTTACCGATTCAATTTTGAATGTTTTGTGGGTTTTTGGGTTGAAAGGAGGAGTGATTTTGTAGGTCAGTGCTATCCCATTGTTTCACTGTAGCTCAATGTGAAGTAAAACGAGTAATTATGGAAATCCCTAATTCTTGCCAAGCACATTGGTGAATCAGTGATTTTGAATGAGAATGGGAAATATAAAAATCATGACTAGTTTTAGTATCCCTATATAATAAAATGAAAAAATGTTAAATGGAGGAAATCTACACAAGTATAAAAGGACAAATCAATCAATTTGCCAGGATAAGTTACCGTGATTACAAGACTGTTGAAAATAAGATTTCCTTGAATTAACATTTTTTCATTTTCAGACTGGGGAAGGTTAAAATACCATATCAAATTTTCAATCAAGAAAAATCTGAAACCTGTAGAAATCAAATCTGGATAGGGTAGCTTTTTACGCGTCCCTAGTAGAGCCAATACCACTGTGATGTTTTTTTGGGAGACTGTTTTTTATGAAAAAGAACTATGAATACTATTAACAATGATTTACATAGATTTCATTGATCAAAACATTAGTTATCATAATAATAAATCGGAAAATGGTCACGCGATTAGAACAAAAAGTATTTTCGCCTTTACCAGACAAATGATTTAATTCCTAGAGGCACATTTCGATAATAAAGTTATCTTCATCAGTAGAGGTTATTGAAGTATAAGTAAATAATCAGACCTGTCTTACTTATATCCTACAGAATAAAACATTTGAAACTATCGTCATTTGATTTTGATTAACTATTTCCCAGTGTCCACTGCAGAAACCTCTGTATATTATTGAGACTTATTAGCAGTTCTTTGATGGATATCAAATGTGGGGTACCACAGGGATCAATTTTAGGACCTGTTTATTTTTAATTTATATTAATTATTACAAATTTGAAATTGAAAGGAAAAATAAAACTATTTGCTGATGATACCACATTAATATATTTTGCCACAGACTTCAAAGAGATACGTGAAAATATGGAAAGTGATCTAAATGTATTTTCAAAATGGTTACAACGTTTTAAACTTACTCTAAACTTTAATAAATCAACATTTATGTTTGTTTTTAAAAAAACCACAAAAAAATCCATTCATTCGCTATTATTTGGATCTAACTATAAAATACACCAAAATTACTAAATTTTTTTAGGTCTTATTATTGATGAAAAACTATCATGGAACAATCATGTTGATAAATTGAGTGATTATTTATTAGAAACTCGCCGTAAAATCAACATTCAAATTGTAGGTAAAGGTAAGCTTATCGGGCTTCTACGCAAATAAAAAAAAACGTAGTTTTGTCTCCTGAACACGAATCTGAAAATATTTTGCGGCGCTCTCTACTACTTTTCGAGATATGACTCTCCAAACATTGAAAATTGACCGTTTTCAAACACGAATTTTTCAGTCAAAAATCACTCAAAGTGTTTCCTTCTTTTGATAGGCCATTTCTTTACACACTCATTAACCCAGATTTCACAATTATAAGCACTAAAAACATTATTTTTTCACAAAAAATCCAAAAATAGTTAGCGCGCGCCGTTACCAACCAACCAACCACAAGTAAAATGATGTGTTGTCCCAAGGAAGGGTGGATTTTTTGTGAAAAAATAATGTTTTTAGTGCTTGCAATTGTGAGTTGATTAGTGTGTAAAGAAATGGCCTATCAAAAGAAAGAAATGGCCTATCAAAAGAAAGAAAAACTTTGAGTGATTTTTTACTTACCTTACCAAAATGTAAAATTAATAAAACCAGTTGATGATTACAGGAAATTAGATGTTTATTAATGTATTGTTAACCACAAGAAAGATTTACGGTCTTTGCTCAATAATTATAAAGATAATGATAAAGGAATAATGACCTATTATTGGCATGGTTAGGTGTGACCTTACCTGATAACTATAAAGAAAGCATTCCCACGTTATAATTAACATTACTCAAAATTAATTAATAATTATTGGATATAAATAAAGACATCTGATTATTTACTTTTAGTTTAGTAATCCCTACTGATGAAGATAACTTGGTTGTCGAAATGGGCATCTAAGAATAAAATTACTTGTGTGGTAAAGGGAAAAATACTCATTTTCTTCATGATAATAAATAGAATGATGTAAACTTTAAAGTTTGATGGGCATGGTTAGAGTTTCGGCTAAAGATATTCGGTGGTAACTTTCTAAATTTGAAGTCAGATTTTGAATTAGGTAACCCAAATCATCATACATTTTTCACACTCATTTATAATACTAACCCATTAGTGTTCCGTGTTTGGAATAACGTTTTGAACCTAATCGAAGCCTCCACTGCATGTTATTCGAGACCATCCTCGAACAAACTGATAGTAATCGATTTTTTTTTTGTTTCTAGGAAATCGTTAACGCAACACTCAAATTTTGCATCGATTGGGCTAAAACTAACTTCGCATCTGGTTGGTTGAAAAAGATTCGTCTCCCACAGAGGCGTGTCGTGACTCTTTTATATATAAAATTTAAATTTTATTATAAGTGAGCATATACGAATTATTATTTACTTTATCTACACGTCGTTTTAACGGATATTGTATAAAATATAAAATAACAAAAATATTAAAAAAAGACGACGACCGCTTACAAAACAGGTCGCACGTCTTTGATAAAGAATACTAGAGCGTGTGAATTGAGTGAGTGAGTGCAAGTCAGGCTGTATTATTTAAATATTCTAGTTTGTAATATACAAATCGGATTCAAGATAATAAGTGAGTACGGTAATGTCAGTACGGTCTGCGGACTGCGTAAGCATTTCATCTGAAAGATTCGAATGCGAGTTTTGCGTTTCAGAAATCGCTGTAAATACGTTTTTATTGGGCCTCCGAAAAACAAACGTGCTACATTGTAAAATATCCTCTGTAATCTTACTGACTTTGAAATCAACACCTACATTATTTTTATAATGTAGCAAAAATTGTGGTGTTATTGTATTTGTTTATTCGTCACGAACTGATACTTATAAGGTTCGCTAGTTGCTTTGTTTAACTACAGCCAATCATCGATATTGGATTCCGTTTCAGTTCTGTTTTCCAGGGCCGTAGTTAAACAGTGCAATATTCAAATGCTTCGTAATGAGAAAGGGTTGATGGAGGAAAGGTAGGTTTAACGCCAGTTTCAGAATTGAAGCGGCAGCTGTACGTTTCGCTAGTTTGGTTTTATTCCGACTACCTGGCGCAAATCAATTTCAAATTTGAATTTTTGCGTTGATCGCAACTTGGTTTGTGTCCTATCAGTTGCTGCTTTCAAAGGTCGAGAATTTCAGCTTTAGAATTGAACGATTCATTTGTCACAACAGGACTTTTCTACGAAATTTTCTCTGGAGAAATCAAAAAGTATCTGCATTTCTCCCAATTCGAAATGCACCATTCTAACTCTCATTATTTCATGTGTACTAGAAAGTTGAAGGATATAAAAACGACTGAAGTATTGAGCAAGTAAAAAATTGTTTATTAAATATAGTGTTGACAGTCTTGTTTCTTGTGAAAAAACAAGTGCTGCAACAGTATTTTCAGTTTTAGTGATTTATTGCCCCTAATAATCTGTATTTTCATAATGGGTAAGAGAAATAGGGTTTTGTCAACAATAGTTTCTTTTAACAATTGATAATAGTACTGTTTTTAAACTCTTCATAAGAGATGGTAGGTGCATTCTGAAATTATATATAGACATTTTTATAAGGACTAAAATGTTCTAAGATATTTCGGGAAGGTATTCCAGGTCTCCAAAACTTTTTGAGTTATGTCCTCGTGAATTTAAAAAAACCAACCATTTCCAAACACGATTTTTTAGTAAACAATCACAAAAAATGTCTCCTTTTAATTTGCACCATTTGAAGAAATAGATTACAATTTAATAATTCTTTAAATTTTAACATCTTTTAAAATTCGCTTCTGTAACAAATATAATACAAATTGGCGCAAATTAAATAATTGATCATATTTAAAGTGATCGTATGATGTGTAATAGTGGAATGAGTTGTCTGAAAAAAGTATCGACAAAAAGGAGACATTTTGATTTAGAAGGGCATAACACGAAAAGTATTGGAATCTCCCTAGAATTTTTTTCAGATTCCTGTTCAGAAGATGAAAATCACTTACTTTTACCGAAATTTCAAATTAAAACTTGTGTCTCAAATATTTTCCGTCACTATACAGATGCATAAGTTAGTATGAGGCTATTAATTTTTTTTGTAAGCATATTTTGGTATGAATATCACGACTTTGGTATTTCAAAACATTATACAGGCTCTCAACGTCTGTGGTATGTGGTTTTGAAACCAACTTCGAAAGATACGGCCCTCCTCATTTTAACTCACATAATGTTCCAGAGTAGTTATCCTAAATGACCAGTTAAAACATCTTGTTGAGTTGTATTTTGGAGATTGAAATAAAAAAATGAACTCTACTAAATATATCATACATGTATCATAAATATTTGAACTTTGTTAATGCATAAGAAATAATGAAAATGTGATTTTTCTATGACAGTGCTTGAACTAAGTTGTTACGCACTGTTTATAGTGCCTAAAGTGATACTTTCTTGAAAGACAGTATTTTGTGTAAAATTTTACTCGGAAGTCATCAATTGATAATACGACAAAAATTTAAAACATGAAAATTAATGATGCCATTACTATTATTTTTTCATTATATCTGCTGGAGAAAATACTTGGTATGGTAGATTTTTTTTCTATGTCTTGGTACAGCTTGCTACAGATGCTTCATGTTTTCCCTTTTCATGCAGTTCTTAGTAGCTTGATCATCTCGTGCTTTTTCATAATTCAGTAAGAATTAACAAAATAACGCGCCTTAAAGGGAAACAAAAAATAAATAAAAGGGACCATTGTTACACGTTTTTCCTCTTTCAACAGTTCGTCAGACTGTCGTTCTTTTAACTTCTAGAGATTATGAAATCAAGGGTAGTTCAGATGCACTTTTTTTATCTGTTATCAGCATTTTTTTAATAAATCTTTTCTAGATGTTTTTGATGAGCTGCTCAGAATAGTTGGGTTTTTGCAAAATAAAAGGCATGTATTCGTACCAAAATATATCTTCCAAAACCATAAATAGCGTCTATTATTTATATGTATGCATTTATTTCTTAATTATGTGCCTCTGGTGGTTGAGATGACGAAGGCCTTGCCTTTTAATGTGCGATCCCAAGCACAGATATATTCAAAATCGTGTCAGAATGAATCAATACCATTGAGAACGCCGGTGCCAATCATTCTTTTGAGCTGCTCGACCCGACTGAACGTTGATATTCATCATGAAAGGGCTTGATCTTGAGAAGATTGCAAGTACTATACGATATAGTCGACCATCTTCAGTTACTGTCTAATTTTCTGACTTGATTTATAAATGTAAAGTTGTGAAATAATATTCCTGTAGCTGCGTTATACAGCAACTGCCATGATAATGTTTATTGTTAACATCCATAAAGTGGATATCCAAGGATGGGATGTCAGGTATTTTCGATAAATTTTCGTTTGTGAAATGTATGTCAACGTATTTCCTTCATGCACTGATAGGAGAGTAGGGCTCTTGATAGCAAGACTTGATTATGTCTTTCTTACTAATTACTTTTGGAGATCATGTAACCAAAAGGTAGCTATTTCATTTTAGAATAATTTTTTCAGCAACGAATATTTAATATTTTTATTTTTACTGAATTGTGTGTATATAAATTTTCTGTAATTTAAATTTGTGTTCTATCTCATTACTATCTTCTCCTATTTTGGAGTTCATCTTCTGCACTATTTATTGAATAATATCTAATGAACTGCAAGTTTAATTAATTTTGTTGTCTTCAGTTTCGATGAGTTCTACTTGAGTTTTATCGACAATATCTGGCGTGTATGTTACGGATATTTGCCATCATGAAGTCACTGTAAAGTCAATGTGTGTACTACTATTACAATTGTAAATTTAGTTTTATTATTGTTATTGAAATAATATCATTTTCTCAGTTAATCTTCAGTAGTTATTATATAGTAGTTGTTTCAGGCATTGGCCGTTAATTTAAGTTGGTAACCAGTCTTCAGTTCTTTTTTAATTTGAACTGTTAAAATGAGGTAATGCGAGAATTAAAAAATATCAAAAGTATGTTTTTTTTTGTTTTTTTTTTCCTACTACTTATGAGAAAGAATTTCTTCTTTTCAAAGAATAATTATTTTTCTCTTTTAATGTTGCCCTTGTGTTTATGTGCATTTTGGTCCTTTTTTTTAATGATACTAGTTAGTGCAACATAAACTACCAGAAATTGAAAGATAGCTCTTTTAATACTATCTTATAGTAGATTGCGATTCACTTCACTTATTGATTTTTGACGTTTCATATGTGGAGGAATATTGAAAAATTCATACATTCATGTCGGTTTAATTCATACATTCATGTCGGTTTTATTCAACTTCATCAAATAAGCCAACTTCGCTTAATAGAGATTTGAATGTGAGCTGATAATAGGCAAGTAGGCATTTTTTTCAGGATCTTCACATGTACATTATCCATTTCAATATATTTCACTATTTTTTTATCAATTTTAAAGTCTCAAAATCACGAATAAAGTCGGCCATTTTCAGTCTTAAATTTGCCGTAAATAAAACAATGACGTCACGATTTAATGAGAATGGTGCAAAATTTATATAGTGCAGTTGCCATATGTCAAACTGCAGTTGCCATATGTCAAACTGCGTCTGCAAAAGTGCAAAACCGAGAATTTTAGATTATTAAAATGTAGAAATTCCCAATTATCTATATTATTTGTCATGCAGCTGACTTTTCATTCAGTCAGTCCCACCGTTAACAGTAACAAATCACAGACTGACTGCTCTTTTAGTGTCGTCTCGGTATAAATCTGATCTGAATTCCGTGGTTTGTCCGAATTCGAAAAAAGTTTGAAATGACTTTAGCTAAGCGCCATATAGTATGCGACCCTCATGGTTGCCAAATGCCAACTGCGTAAACAGTTTTGTCTCTCCCATGGATTCTATCATAATGTCATCTCACTTATTCTGTCGACACTAGAATTCTATGGAACAGGGAATCTCGCCCTCTTTAGGGTTGCATCCAAACATGGCTCTTAACTAATAAGGAATATATATCAACTATTCTTCTAATGTATCAGACTTTCCGTTAATAAATTTAAGGTTTTAAGTTATAGTGCTATAATTGTAATTTTCTGAAATTGTATATTTGACAATATTCGACAGGCTATCGGTGATCGTATTTTGCCGTTAGGTTGGAAGGTTGGTAATACATTTTGTTTCTAAATGTTTTCAACACTGTATTTTGTTGAACTGACATGTGTCAACACTGTCCAAAGTCATATTATTTGAATTTATTGATAAAATAATAAAAATATTCGCAAAAATGTCATAGGTTAAAAATCAAGCGTGTTGGAAATGTGTTCCAGCTTTTGGGAATGAATAAGATTATACCAAAAAAATAACATTTCACAGATTCCCGAAAAATAAAGAACGATCGACAATTGTCTAAAAAAACGAGGAGTGGGATTATATCAGTTTTTCCTTGTATTTATTTTAACTTTCAGGTCGATATCCCCACCTTCAAAACAATCCATTGAAGTTGACAGATGACATAATTATAATTGATGTAAATCAGGTTTTACAACATTTAAAAACAAATTTTTTGCCAACTTGACAGCAAAAAACGATCACCGATAGCGTGTGCAATATTGTCAATTATTACTCTGTAAATGTAGCACTGTTGGGCAATAAACGCTATTATTATTATTAATAGGAAGCAGGCAGGTGTCCCGTTCTGTAAATTTTTTATTCGTACATAAACATCATCCGAGAAGCTATAAGCGCCTCTTTTTTTCATCGAATTTGAAAACTTACTCTTGGCGCCTCTGATGGGTGTATGCATCGTTACTTCACAGAGTTCAAACTTTCAGCGTTAGATGACTCTTGAGATCTGTGTAGTATTTGCCTGTAACTGTCAAAAAATTTCATATTCCAGAAACAACCACAAGGAGCGCTAGTGTTTGGGGAAAGTTAGGCCGGATCTTCACACATACGATAGCCGATGGCACGAAAATGTACTGATTGGTTGAATTGGTAGGTGTGACAACAATTCAACTGATCAGAACATTTTTTTCAACCAATCATATTTTCGTACCATTGGATATCGAATGCATGAAAATCCGGCCTTATTCGACGTCAAGGTCAAATTGTGTTTAACTCGAAGGGCAATTTCAAACCTCAAAATTTCGGATAAAAATAAGATTCCATTAATTATTTTCACTGAATATAATTTTTGTGACCCGAATTGATCCAGAAAACAAAAAAAATTAAATAATGCGTTTTTCCTTGTCTTGAATTTAGTACAATTCTAGTACCAATTTTTGTTAAAAGGAGTGTAACACTGGTGCTGGCACAACGAACAACGGTCAGGTGTTTTGATTTGTTTGTATTCGTATCGAGCTGTCAGTGTCATTCAAGTTCTACCAGATTGGTTCTAAAATTTCATAAGTTAATCCATATTTTCATACATTGGTGGTGAATAAACGATAAGTAAAATGTCTCAAACAGTTCCTCTGATCCTACAGGAGGATATCGAACAAGGTGGTAAAGAATACGACGAAGAAGGAATAGAGAACGATTTCGCTTACAGAAACAATGTTTCCCAAGCGACCAAATCTATCAGACTGGCTTTCATTCGAAAGGTGTACGGTTTGCTAACAATGCAGATCTTCCTAACCATTGTCATCGCCAGTGTTTGCATGTTCACACCGCCTATCCGTAATTTTGTGCATTCAAATGATTGGATGATGTTGGTTACTTTCGTCGGAAGTATTGCCTTGTTGCTTGCTCTACATGTTAAACGACGAGAGTCCCCTGCAAACTTCATACTACTAACTGCGTTCACAGTCGTTCAGGCATACACGATTGGCGTTATCGTAACATTCTACTCACAAGCTGTTGTCCTGCAAGCTTTACTATTGACTCTCGTCGTTTTGGGAGGTCTGACGCTTTATACTTTCCAAACTGAACGTGACTTCTCAGCTATGCACTCTGGGTTGTTTGCAGGACTATGCATTCTCATAATTGGAGGGATTATGCAGGCATTTTTGCAGTCATCAGTTCTTGAAATTGCCATATCACTCGGAGGTGCCCTGGTATTTTGTCTCTTCATCATATTCGATACTCAGATGATTATGAAAACGTTGTCTCCAGAAGAATACATACTAGCTACCATCAATTTGTACATGGACATCATCAATTTGTTTATTTATATCTTGCGTATTCTGCAAGAGTTGAATAAATAGGCAGTAATTTTAACATTGTCAGTAAAATTTAATAAATTATCTGCATTGTAAGAGTAATAAAAAGTATTGTAATATATTTTATTTGGATTTGGGATGAATGATTCGTCTGTCATTTGAGTTGTGATTGTACAGTGTTGATTAAAAACTTATTAAAAGTAATATTTGTCTGTGTAGGTGATCATTATGAAAGTTCCCGTAAAATATAGTAGAAAAATCAAATTTGATAATTTAATCAATGTTTTTCTGTTTTAGTGTTTTTGTGTTTTAGTGAAGCATAATTTAAAAAAGTTCAGTAAATCGACTGGCATAAGTATTGCTATTCATTCGGGAATTCTAAAAATGCTGGATTACAAAGAAGAGTCCTTTACTCCAAGAATATTATCAATCAATATGGTTTCTCCAGTACTTGATGCTACGTGAAAATAATATGAGACAACTAGCAACTAGATAATAAATGCAAATCTGAGGCATTTGATGATAATAATAATATGATTAATTTTCCAAAGAGTAAATCTTAATAACAAAATAAATATCAATCATGCATCTGAATGCATAAAGTTAGTTATGCACAGAATAAAAAAAAAATTTAAAGTCATTTGACAAGCCAAGTCAATACCTATATAAATATACAATATTAAGATTTGAGAGTTGAGAAATACATTTTTTTTATATCCAAACGTATTATTACACAACAAAATTATATTTAATGGATAGAAGGACCTGTCAATAACCTTTCGAACTGAATGTAATTCTGATTCAATAAACAACTTTTATTGATATAATTATTATTATTTTTCAAATAACTATTGTTATAATAAAAGGTCTTTCGCTAAAAATGTCTCTATATATATATATATATAATGGCCTTTCTGAAATGAGTAGCATCATGCCCTATTCCTCTTGTGATTTGTTGGGTGATTATACATCTTTAGACCATTGTAAAAAATAGAAGTTTCAGATCAGCTGTCATAATTATAAAATGGTAAGATTGGTAAGTATTCATTGTTAGAATTTTATATACCATAATAATAAGGACCTACAAGACTACCGTGTCGTTTGGCCTTGAAGATCTAATATCTAATTGTTCTTTTTTGAAAACCAACTCTAAATGAGTTTCTGCACATACTCCCCAAAATTGAGTTTCATATCGTAAGTGCGATTCTCTTAACGAGAAAACTAGTTTTTGTTTCAATGGAGACCCGCCTAATCCAGTGGAGGTTACTCTTACGTCGTAACACCATGAAGAGAGCTTTTTATTGAGAGCAACAATGTGGTCATGCACCTACTGTGAGCTATTATATCATTACCTCTATAAACACCCCTAGAAAATTGGTTTGATTTTTTTTTTCTATCACACAGCTGTTTGAAGCTAAAAATATGCCGTCAACATTTCATCGGAAGGATACTCTATATGTTGGTGTTTGAGATCTTCCAAGAAAAAAGATTTGAATCACACCAATCCTTGAGTTTTTTAACATCTGAGTTGATAATTTTATGATATGATTGTTTTTATACTTTGTACTTGTCATAAAATACTTGAATCATCCACAAATATCACATTTGTCTTCAATATCTATAGTTGCCAAATCGTGTGTATTAATACAGAAAAATTGTTGGTTTCAGTATCGATCCCTGTTGATCACCGCTGTTTACATTGACCTTTTTTAACTTTTACCCTGCATATTGATTTTGATCACTGATATGAGAATTTCCAGTCATTTTCAGTTTTTTTTTTTTTTCGAAATATTGAAATTATTGTATACGCATAACTAAACTAATGAATTCAAAGGTTCAGACGCAGAAGAGGTGGGAAGCCGAGTGACGTCAGTGCGCGACTGATTCTGATTGGTCACTTTCGGTTATGTCCACGCCATCCCAAACTTCAGCGCCAATCATACTACAAGAAGTCACTGACGTCATAGATGAGGAGCGTTTGAATGCACGAATGTACACACACTAAAATCACGTTTTCGATATTGAATACATCAGTCGAAGTACCCTTCTCTCCAAATATTTCCAACACGTGGAAAATATGAGACAAACATCTGACAGAAAACAACTACTTTCCTGGCTAATTGATTTACATCCGACAGATATTTGTGCAACGTTCTTCCAAGAAGACCCAGTTGCAATTGCTTATTGTAATTATACAGCTGATTATCCTTCATTTGGCTAGGACAGGACGACTCTAATGTTGTCCGAACTACCCTGTCACTGACGAGCAGCAAGAACCACGAAACGCGTCTGCAGCTGGTCTTCCAGGGGCAAATGAAGGATAATTTGCTGTATAATTACAATAAGCAATTGCAACTGGGTGTTCTTGGAAGAACGTTGCACAAATATCTGTCAGATGTAATTCAATGTCCGTCGTGGTATCAGCCAGGGAAGTAGTTGTTTTCTGCCAGATGTTTGCCTCATATTTTCCACATGGTGGAAATATTTGGAGAGAAAGGGTACTTTAGACATTGTCGATTTTACTATTTCATTTATTTCACACTCTCCGTCAAAAATTCTAGAAATCTGGTTCGTAAATGACCAATCCTAATAAATTTGCTGATCAAAGGTTGATTCCACTTTTTGCAAAACCGGAAGTATGAATAATATTACATATGAAGATTTACCTTAGCAAAGCCTTAGTTTTTCTTCCTATTCACTGCATCATTAAATTTTGGGGAATTTCCACATTCCTGGAAATCTAGTTTCATCACACCTACCTTCTGGTCATCAGATGAAGCAAATATACAAAAATTACTGACCAATCACGATTATTTTGATTGCGATTCTGAAATCTGTAGATGAAAATTATGAGAACTTCTTACGAAGAACTTTTGATCAGAATAACAAAACACCCAGAATTCAGCAAATTTGACCGAAAGCTATTTCATTTAAGTTCTGTGACCCTTTTCCACTCCCAATAAAAAGACAGTTAACATAAATACATTTATTTTCCAAGAGAGATCAGATAATGTGTTAGCACATAAATAAACAACAATTACCTAAACATTTTGCTATACTTTCCTTTATCCTCTGAATCCTGACTCTTGATCTTCTTCTCCAGATCTGCTAATTCCTTCTTAACCAACGTTTCCAGGCTTTTATCCAGTTCAATTACTTTATTGAAGTCCCGTTTTGCTTCTTCCACATTCCATACATTCACATGAGCTTTTGCTCTTCTGAAATAGGCTTTGACATTTTCTGAAAAATAATTTTTGTAAAGAAAAGAATGTTTTAATGTACACTTTCTTGGAATTGACTTCTCCATTTTAATTTAGAAGGCATCTGAGGAATAATACCTTTGTCTGACTTTAAAACTGTTGTGCAGTGCTCGATAACCGAATAGAAATCCCCTTCATTCAGTTTGCACTGGGCATAGTTCAAAAGTATGGGTATTTTCTGTTTGTCCATCTCGTTCCATTCTGTATCGTGTGGTTTTTCTCTGAAACATGTTTTGTAAGAATTGCAAGAAAGTAGTCGAAAAAACTAGTTACTTCAGCATCAATTGTTCCAGCATACCAACTGCCTTAGCGTATAGTTCTGCTGCATGTTGGTAATTTTTGTTTTTGTACTCTTCATTACCTTGTTCTCTCAGTTTGGGAATGAGATCAATTTTCTCGTCTTCCGCCATCTGCCATGATTCCTTCTCATAACTGTCAGGTTGTTCCACCTTTACCAGTTCTGAAAAGACGAGAATTCAGCTGAAATTATTTCTTATTCACCCATGTGCTGGGATTTGGAAATACACAATTTTTTACCGATTATAAATTCTAAATCAGAAGGGTTTTTGAGAAAGTCATTCAGATCATCATATCCAATCCCTTCATTCTGTAAGGTCATTGCACAGCAATGTGTATTTCTTTGTTCTCTAGGTTTATCCAGGTCTCTAAGGGTTTTCGACACAAACGGATATTGTATAACAAGCTGCAAGAATATTATTTTGATATTTCAAAAGCTGGATTTGTGTGGAGGAACCTACACTTTTGTCTACAGTGAATTGAGCCACTTCATTCAAAGCCATCTTTTGCAGAATAGCTTCCCAGACTTCCAGTTTGAACTTTTTACCCAAAACTAGTTCAATGGGTTTTCCGTTTCTCATTTTTCTTGAATCGTCAAGTAGAGTTTTGTCATTGTTGCACAGTCTGGTTTGGAAATGAAAATGGATCTGGAATAATTTTCGTTAATATACTTTTCCTTTCGGTAAAGTTTACACATACCTTTGTACCATCTTTGAAGTGAATTTCCTGATTTCCAGCATAAATCGTTTTTTTAACTATAAGATCTTTGTTAGGATCCATTTAAGATTGTAATAAGTTGCACCTGTTTGAAATTGAAATTAAGGAATAAACATGGTTTGCATATAGCTGAAATTAATAAATTATTCAAAACATAGACATGCAACACAACAATAACATGTCAATGTCACTAATGTCAGTGTCGTTCGTTAAGACACCGATTACTTGACTCGCTTGAAGCGATACACTCAAGAGAAAGACAAATTAGGTATGACTGGTATGAGTGTTAAAGAGAGATGAACATATGTGAATGTGATCTAGCTAAGGATACTGAACACTAGAGCAGTCTCAATGAACAAACATAGGTTACGTCTATCAAGAAACATCGGTGCTTTGCTGGCTCTAGCAAAAAGACGCTTGATGTAGTCAATTAATAGACTCCACAATTGCATATTTCATGTGCGTATTTTATTTATAGGTTATTCTTAAAATTCCAATGACAACTTATTTTTAAAATTTATTTAGTAGTTTCCAATTCGGTTTCAGGGCAAATTTGGCGACATCAATTTCGGCAATAAATGCACTGATTGATGTAATTATAAGAAGGCTCCGAGACCTATGAATAGGTCCATGTACAATCCTTAGATAAGGCTTTTGACTACGTACCGCACAAAATATTATTCAATAAATTGAAATTTTACAACTTTTCCGAAAGTAGTCAAAAAATTATCAGGTCCTATATATTCGACGGACATAACTCAATTCGCTAATTTTGGGGACAACAGCTCTCAATCGATTAACATTAAATATGGGGTAACCCACGGCTCTGTTCTAGGTCCGGTCCTATTTCTTATTTATGTCAACGACATGCCAAATAGTGCTCCATCAGCAAAGTTTACCATGCACTCATACAGTCCACAATATCTTATGCTCAATTAGTATGGGGCCACTCATCAGCACATACCTCAGCAGTTTTTTCCATGCAAAGCAAGGCGGTCATCAGAATCATTGCTGGATTGCCAGAGGTAATTGTAGGGGTGCATTCAAACGTTTTAAGATACTACCCTGCTATGTGCTCAGATGTGCTTACATACTGCAATGTCTTATATATGCACGTAAAAGGACACATTTGAAAAATTACAGGACAAATTAAATTTCACATTCTTATGCAACGCGTAACAAAGATGATACATCAACACTATACCTATTTGAGAGTTTCGAAAAAGAGAACCGGGACAAGCTATTAATATGCAGTCAAGTTCTTCAGTGTTTTTACTATATGATGCCCAAGTTCTCGAGTGTGTTCTCTAAATTTGATGAGTTCTTATCAACCGATTATTTACAATCATTACATTGAGTAATATATTAAAACTTATTTTGCTGCTGTTTTAAATTTTAAGTGTTCTTTAGAATGTCACATGAATGCTTCATCTGCTTACTGTATATAACGACAAATATTTTCTTTATCTTTTATTATATTTATATTATTATTTGACTTAGTTTTAGTTTATTATTGACTTGTTAAGCACAATTGTGTAATATGACGAATAAAGATCTATCTTTCTATCTATCTATAATCTACAGTTTTGGATGCAGATATCCAAAGAAATGTGTATCAGTTATTTAAGAACCCAAAAACGTAAATGTCGATTCATATACATGCGCGCCCACCCTGCATGAGAAATGCACACCCATCGACGTTCACACTTGTGCCTGTTGGCGTGCGTGAAAAACGTGGGGTGAGCACGGAACATTTTCTAGTTCACGGGATAATTTGAAAAACTCGAATGTCGTACCTCTGGTATTGAGAAAATTAATACAGAACCAGAGAAAATATGACCTTGTGATAGTGAAAGGCACGTAATGTGAATGGTCTTGCAGTTTTCAGGCACACGGGTCAAAAATGGTTATGCTTGAAAATTGCACGTGCTTCATAAACCCTGGGTGGGCACCCATGTATCTGAATCGGCCTTACAGGTTGTTGCACCAAATTCGAAATAACGGAGGTTTAAATAAACTAAGTTTAATGAATAAACTCAGATTAAATAGTTCCACTTTGCACCGAGTGGATATCGAAGTGGATTAACTAAACGACAAAATTTTAGGGAATTTCTGTCTGTAGCTAGTTTCAGGATGTTAATAAGCTGTAAAAAAAACGTATTAACCTCAAAAATGGGTTTGGGAGACTGGAAAGTGTGAGTTTTGGGACGTTGGCGTTTTGCGTTCTTTCTTTCTGTAGTGTCGTTTATGAAGTGTGTCTTGTCTTGAACTTGAAAATATTTATGATGGAGTTTGCCAAGAAAAAGAGATCTGCTAATTTTACCAATAACGATAAATCTTTATTGATAAATGTTGTTGCGAAATATAAAAGTATCATAGAAAATAAAAAAACGGATGCGGTAACTTCAAAAGAAAAGAATGAAGCTTGGGAAAGTATAGCGCGAGAATTTAATAGCTCTGGAGCATCTTGCCCTAGAGATGTCGAATGTTTGAAAAGGTGCTATGATAATAGGAAAAAACTATTAAGAAAGTCTCTAGCGTTTCAAAGGAGGGAACTATATAAAACTGGAGGTGGATTACCAAACATCACAGAGGAAAAGCAACCCGGGGATGATTTATTATTATCAATTGTGAGCGAGAAGATAATGAAAGGGTTGGAAAATGCACGTGATGGGGACAGTAGTAAGCCAATGGTTACACCTGATTTCTCACAGCCAAGCACATCATCCAAGCCAAAAAATGATCGTATTGAAATTATGTATGATGATAGTGATAGCGATACAGAAAACGGAAGAAATTTTACAGACTTGAAAAAAGTGTCTGCAGAAAATAAACGGAAACATGATGATAACATCTCAACTGAAAAAGTAGGTTCTTTTGTTAAATTTATGTTTCATAACATTGAAGAGTATTTCATTGGCATTATATATACATTTTTGATAAAATTTGATTTTTAGTGTGATGAATCTCAGAAATCAGCGTCTCGAGAAAATAATTGGAAGCATTACAAAGTGGGAGATCTGAAATCCTGTACGAGTGATGCACTGAAGTCATTTGAAACACCTTGTGGGGTAAGAAAATAGTAACTTGTCTAAACGTCGTTTCTTCCAAATCGTAATATTACTGAAATTAATAATGCTGTAATTTTTAGGATACTCCTACTCAATCATCTGAAGATATGCTGTCTAGAAGGAGGCCCAGGACTATTGTTAAAACGTTAACAACCTCAGATCTCTCACAGAAGTACGATAAACTTCTTGACGAAAGACTTGAAATTGCCAAATACCAGAAGCTACATCTGCAGAATTTAGTGAAGATGGAACATAAAGAGCACGAATTACGGGTCGAGTTACTGAAGGCTCAAATTCGAAGAGAGAACCAATTGGAGGAAACTGATTAGTTATTTTTACTGTTCCAATTTTATGGGATCTTGTTTATGGGTTTTACACTGTAATAAAATGGTAATCATCTTCTTTAATGATACCTACATGTTTCCAAATACTTAATAAAACCCTTTATCACTACAAGCACTACTTTTTTATTTAGTCATTAACATGGGATAATCCCCATTACAATTTAAAATACACAGAAATTTTTGCAGCATACAACATAAAAATAACAAAATGAAAATAGGTATTGTGACATTACATTAACAATCACCTACTTAACTATTATATGAAAATCCAAATATATTGATTTTTCTGTCATTCAATAACTTTATTTTAAATTATGAACATCACCAAAGATTTGAATTAAATATTTCCGAAATAATTATTTACAATGTCATTCTGAATTATTTGTCCGGCTGCCTGCATATCAGGTGGTGCTCCAGGATTTTCCATTTGGCCCAAATCAATAAAATAGTTAAGTCTATCTCCATTTAAAATAGGTGGCTCTGGTTCATTCATAGACCTAGCTATGTTGTGCAGAACTGCAGTAGCTACAATCACTAATAGAGCTGTTTCTGTTTTTATACGCATACCATATGCTAAACATGGAAAACGACTTTTCCAAACTCCTATGGTCCGTTCCACAATGTTTCTTGTTCTTATAAGTGACTCATTATATAATTGTTGGGCTCGTGTAACAGGCTCGTTCAGCGGTGTTAGCAAAAATGGTTGTAATGCATAACCACTGTCCCCTATAATAAGATATTTTATTAGATTGGGTTCACAGCAATGGATACAAAATTTACAGAAATGGATACAGAATAATGATACGTAGTAGAACCCATCAAATTTTATCACAAATAAACTTAAAAGTCACAGGAAGCAAAAGCAATCATGTTGCACCTTAAATAAGATTGGTTACTAAAAGTACCTAGAAACCCTTGTTTGGTACTACAGACTGCATTCTGCATCCATTATAGTAAGTTGGGTATCAAAGCTAATATTCCTCTTACCTAACAAAATGCCATTGCCAAATTCTCTATTTTCAAATCTGGTATAAATTCTGCTATTCATTAAAATGGTTGCATCATGCGCTGATCCAGGCCATCTCGCAACAATGTCTGAAATCTTCATGTCAGAATCACAGATTAATTGGGTATTTATTGAAAAATATCCTTTTCGATTTCTAAATATCTCTCCATCGTCACCACCTAAACCAAAAATATATTTTTCAGAATTCTATTAACCGTGATGATTTTTTTTTTTAGTATCTGCAAAGTAAAGTTTCTGAATAGGTACCTGGATTCCTTATTCTTATGTGCGTCCCATCCACAACACCAACGGTCTTTGGAAATTTTGCAATACCATAAAATTTGACTTGTTCGCCTACTAAATCTTCTGGCATTTTAATGTAACGAGGATAGAGACTTGCTATTGCATCCGAAGTTCTAGCTACAATTCTAGATATGGTAGATGTATGCATACCCCCAAAGTCTGCCAATGAATTTAGATGTTCTCCAGTAGCATAGAACCTAAGTGTCATGAGTAATTGGTTGATTGGGGACACACTGTTATTTCTAGAATAGATTACTAATCAATCTTAAGCTTCATATTCCCCTTGTAGGCAAAATTCTGTTATATTTCACTTATTATATGTTTACTATAATATACTTACACATCATTGGGATATTCTAATATGTGGTCTATCTGCTCAAGAACGTTCAGAACCGTTTCTTTGTATAATCTAAATTTTCTAAAAAAAGTATAGTTTTCCATTTCTTGAAAATAATGTTTACGTTCATTCATGCGTCTCGGGAATCCGTTTTCAATTATTTCCATTATCTCTAAATCGTCGTCAAATATATCTTCATACTCCACATTAATATTATTCATTTTATAAATAAAATATCAACTTATCAACTTGACAATGTGCTGTGACTTTGTGACTGTCATTCAACTAATACATAAGCGCTTGCGCATATCAATGAGTTTAACTAATCTTTTATTTTAAACCATGAAAATTGGTAGTTTAAAATAGATCTAAGTTTATCATAGTTAAACTTACATTAAAGACCGGTGCAAAGTAAACTCCATCTATAATCGAAGTTTAACGTTAAACCTCCGTTAAATACCGTTGGTGCAACTACCCATTAACAAATCAAATTACAATAGGGGTATGGTTCGTATATCGTCAAACAGTTCAGATTGGTTAGTAGCGGTTTCTGAGTTTTCAATCAACCAACTACACGCATATACCGACCCCTCCTTGTCACTTGTCTTTAGTGAACAATTTTAAATGAATTTGTTGAAAAAGTATAATTTTTTCATCAAAAGATAATTTGATGTATTTCTTTCAGACCCGAAAACCTTTTTTGAGATAAATATTAGATTTTTGATCCAAAGTTTCAAATCTGGGACTCAATCAGTGTTATGAATAAAATCTAGCAAATGCTTATATTCTATAAGTTTGTCTCTCTCATAAGTAAACAAAATCAGTAGGTCTATTTCAAGAAAATTTGCTCAAGGTTCATTCATTAGTGAATAAAATGATTCTAATTGACAAATGACAAGCGGCTCCCAAGTTACCCAGTGAAAAGTACGGTTGCTCTGTTGACAGATAAGTCACCAAAGTTTCAGGAAATAGTCACCGAATTTTCAGGAATTTGGTATATATATGGACCGCAAAATTACTAACCAGAGTAACCAAGGATATTTACGGACCATACCCTAATATCTATGCAAGAATTCCTTTCCACATCACTTCCCAATAGGCAATCCGAATGGACCAATCGAAACTATTATTTTAGTTGCGCCTGCGTAATGTGCGATGTGATCTTTAATTTTAGGTTGGAAATGTCTCAAATGAATTTTCCTTCCTCACATACTCTATTTGTTTTCACAAAAACATAATATTGGAAATACAAATTTCTTATTCATTTAAATAGGGATTATCCTAATATTATTATTCGATCATTTGAAAAATTAATGTGAGGAATAAACATTCCCAACATAAAATTGCATCGCACATCACGCAAAATAATAGTTTTTATTAGTTCATGCGGATTGCCTATTGGGGATTCAACATTAGATGCCAGCGCCAAAGTGGCAAAAATTTAACTACTCTCGAGTACAATATGTCAAGAGACGAACAGAATATTCACAGAATATGTACAGGAAATTCATCACTCATCAATAATGATTACAGGTTCAACAAAATACATATGGCCAATAGCCAAAATCATGTGAATTTTGACGAAAACAATAATTTCAATGTACTTATCTATAGTATCAAAACTTGACACCAGAGAAAGTATCCCTTATGTTGAATTCCCAATTAAGAAGTGATGT
Source organism: Chrysolina haemoptera (assembly GCA_958298965.1). Lineage (NCBI taxonomy): Eukaryota > Metazoa > Arthropoda > Insecta > Coleoptera > Chrysomelidae > Chrysolina > Chrysolina haemoptera. The sequence continues at coordinate 48,911,160 of OY282586.1, read as the reverse complement.
GGAAAGGAATGCTTGCAATATCTATGGTATATACGTCGAATCATATGACGTTTGTCATTGAATCATCGACATAACCTGAATTGACTCTGCAACTAGTGACGTCACAAATGTCAAAATAATATTTGACCAGTTCCAAACAAAAATTATTGTTGCTTGAATGCATCGACTACGTAAAATTTTCAAGAAATAATAACTTGCATTCATATTTATGAATGAGATACAAAAATCTTTATTTGGAACCTGTCGAATACATTTTGACATTTGTGACGTCACTACTTGCGGAGTCTTTTATTTATGAAACTCGAAATTATATCGAAACTTTGCACCGCGAAAATATGGCTCATAATAAGCCTGATGTATGTCAAATGTCAACTGATTTTAGAACGTTTGGATTTAATAATTATTGGTATTTTTATTGGATTTTGTACTATTATGATATGCCGTATATTGTATGATGTATTCGTCAAGCAACAGTGAATACAAAATAATAGTGAAATTGCGGTAAAGACCTTTTTGAAGACTTGTATCCATCCTAGTAAAAAATAACCTGAGCTAAAAACTTTTGAATATTTGAAAATAACGGAAGAAAGGTATCTAAAAGAATCTAAATTACTGGATACATTACGAAAAATCTACTATCTTCTGACTAATGAAAATGGAAACGTCAAATAATGGCAGCATCAATCATACTCCTTCAGAGTCTCTGAAAATGAGAGAACTTATTGAAGCTATAAACGATTTTTGCAGAACTAGAACAGAAAACAGTGCTTTGGTTATCAAAAAGTTCCTACAAGTATGTAAATTTTGTTCTTATTGACATCTTTCTAAATACTCACTTCAATTCATTGTAGGCATACAGTGTTACCATTGATGCTAGTGCATTCGATCCTGACACAAGTTTGGGTGCTCAGTTTTATGTTAGTTTATACGAACTATTAACCAAACTTGAGCCTCAATCACAATTGGCATGGGATTGCGTAGATGTTTTATGCAATGCATGTCGTAACTGTTCTGCTAGACAAGCCCTGGTTACTACATATCAGTTCGTCCCAACTTTGTCCAGGCTTTTAGGTGATCAGCTCAGTAATGTAAAGAAAAAGAAGCTCTTGAGGTTAATGCAGGTAAACAGAATTTACAACACGTAATAACTGGCAAATTTATCCACCTTCATTGAGATAATAATATTCAACTTATTCAACACAAAAACACCCTAAAATCAAATTTGAAATACGCCTTTTAAAACCTCTGGTCCATATTATGAATTAAATATTCCGGACTGGAAGAATTCCTGAACAATTTAAACTATCGGTGGTTACACCAATGTATTAGAATGGTGAGAAAATCACATTCACAACTATAGACCTATAAGCCTCAAAAATACTTTTATAAAATTATTTCAAAAATGTTTAAAATCTCGATTATATGCCTTTTTAACAATAAATTAACTTCTCAACTACAAACAATTTGGTTTTTGGTCAGGCATAAGCACAGATGAAGCAATGGTTGATGATATATCTCATTAACAAAAAACTTAGACAGAGAAAACAAATGTATTACAGTATTCCTGGTTTTAGCAAAAGCATTTGAAATTATCATCAGTATTGTGTTAGAGATTTTCGAAAATTATTTGCTAAAGAGAAAACAAATCGTGAAAAGAAGCAATACATATGACACTGGTTATATACAGATAGGAGTACCACAAGGTAAGGTTCTTGGACCCCTGCATTTCATTACTTACTTGAACTCTACCAGACATACATACAGGTGGCACAATATCATACGCAGTCTAGTTTTTGAAGAACACATAGCAGACTGTTAGGGAAAAGGCACAACAAACCATTGTTAAATGAAAGAAAAACATGAAATGAAATTTGCGGACTTAAATCTTAGAATAAACTACTGATAAAAAAATCCTAGGTATAATTATACAAGATGAACATCTGAAATGGACAGACAACGTTAATATCTTGACAGCAAAACTACGAAGATTTATACATCATCAGTTACGAAAGTTTATAAAATTATCAATCATCCATCATTCTATCATGCCTTGCAACCACTGACAGTCTTTCAAAAATAACATTATTAACACATTCGCAGAGCGGCATATCCCGCGCTATGTGCAGGGACAAGACGGGATATGCCGTCCGATTTATTTTACCTAAACGCATCTTAGATAATTGTTAGGATGTCACGATGACAGTTATTGTCATTGTTAACAGCGAAACTGAAAACTCAACTATTTCTTTATTTCATACCTACTTGTCGTTATCCATTGGGAAGGGGTTGGACAATAGTTAATTGTGAGATTATCTGTATAGGAACAAAACAAAAAAAAAATGGCCTGTGGTTGGTGCAGGTTACTTTTTGGTCAACAAATATTTTTATTTTTTAGAGTTTTGGAAGTGTCTTTTTTTTTGAGCCCCCTGTTTCCACCTACTGTCCACGAAGGAGTTAAAATAATACCTAGAGAAAAAATATATCATACAATTTTGAGTATACGCTCACGCACACACATGCTGCATATTTATCTACAACATCCCTATTTGAGAATTAGTCCAACACATAAGCATGAAACTCAAGTCAAAAGTTCCTTACCACTAGACATACAGGGTAAAACAGTAAATACAGTATATCATTTTCCAAACAATGCACACCTTGTAATTCTAGTTACTCTTTTAGTTTTAGTTATAGAATTACCAATGAATATCTAATCACTAAGTTTATTCACTATTTTTTGATACACCTGTCTCTGCAACATTACAAAATTGAATTTGCCTCATATTATTATATTAAATAATCTACTTTATAATATATGTAAATAGGGACCAACTCTTCTCAATTTTTTGTTACTGGAGGTGACATTTTTTGGTTTTTAGGAACTTACTTGTGGCATAAAGCTATCCTGGCAAGTACCACATCTACCCCATTTATTGAAGATTTTAACAAAATGGATAGAAGACCACAACAATGATAAAGAAATTCTATGCTTGTCTCTTGGTGTTCTACTGAACCTTTGTTATAAGAATTTACCAGCAGTATATACATTATCCAGGATTGTGGATATAAAGAAGTTTCTTCGATTTTGTCTGCCACTGCAGGTGAGTATTGGACTTTAAGCTGAATACATACCTACATTGATGTATCGTAGGCGATTTGTAAATAAATCATTATTTTTTATTATAGTTCTTTAGGTAATTTTACTGAAACCTTTTTCTTTTCAGGGCCCTTTGGTGGAAGTTCACGTCTGCAAATTGATGATAATCCTCGACCATTCCCATGACGATATACCAAAAAAGACTCTATTGAATCTCATTGAGCCTACATTTGTAGCAATTCTAGAATCTCTTACGAAAAATGATCCTTTGATGCTAAGATTGGTTGTGGACTTTTTTGTTGATGTGGTCAGTAGTGGAAATGCAGAAGTTTTGAAGGAATATCAACATTATAATGAACAGGTGGCCAGAGTCATAAAAGTGAGTTAGTGGTTACTAAATGAGAAACCTTATTTACTTCCCTTTCAAGGTGTTCTACTTTTACTGCTTTCTTGTATATATGTGTACATTATAAATGTTCTCTCAATGCAAGAGTTTTGTCCCCTACTATAAACATATTGTTGTTCCTTGGGAATAATAAACATTATTATTATATGCATCGTTTTGTAGATACATGATTTGCAGAATATATGTATAAGTTGTTCTTTCTCTAATATTTTTTGTTCTTAAATTCAAAGAGTAATTTTATTCCCTATAAAAACTATTATTACCCACCTTCTTAATTGGATTGGATTTTTTAGTGTTGTAACCATGAAAGCATTTAATTCACTTTTAGAGAATAAATGCTTTCATAATATAGTAATGCTGTACATTATTATTGACCTGTTAAATTATTCAAAGTGTTACAATATAATACGTTATTTACTTTATAATACCCTAGATACCAAATGGCTCCCTAAAATGACAGTTAGGTGACATAACCAAAGTTGTTTTTTTTTCACATCATCGTTGTCAATGATACGATAAAGCTTCGAATATAATTTGATTATTATGCAATTTGAAGAAATCTCGGAAATTGCACAGGCAACTCGGCGCAGAGCCAACATCCTTGATTATTATAAATCGCATAATAATCTTGTTATATTAATAGATATTAATGATTTTTATTTAAAACTTGCATACTCAAGTATTCTCAACTGAGTTAAACATTGATCCAGCTACAGTTGACTGGAATAAACTATTTATAAGAGGTTGATAGGATGAGATTGCTAATTGAAGTGGAATATTTTGCTATTAAATGAAAGATAATAAAGTGGCTTCAAGATTATTTGTGTGATTATTTGATATTGTCACATTAGTGTATTGTATAGTTGTTATGTTACTGTTTTATATTCTTTCGTGATTATAAATGAATGAAATAAAGAAAACGCACTGCTTGAATGAAATTATTTTCAGCTGATAAATGCAAGAACTCAAACACCTGACCCAGACATAACACCACTAGCTCAGCATGACCCTGACTGCGTAAGCCTTGTCTTAAAGTTTATATACATGATAGAAACAAACAAACTGACTGACCTCTCCACGCTATACCCAAAAGTAATCATGCTAGCACTGGATTGGTTGCATTCGGAGCGAGTTTCCTACCAAGCCTTGACAATTCTTACCACCATAACGCAAAATGCCACAAGAACAGATGATGATAAGAACGTTTTGAAGCTACTAGCCGTGAAACTGCCAGCTTTCTTGTCGATATTGCAATCCGAAGCTTCGCCAACCAATATGGAGGGTTGTCAAAGGTATTAGTCTTAAAAACCATTTTCACTTTAGGTACAATAAAATATTGAGAAAACTATTTTTTCTACGACCATTAAGAAAATTGTACATTTCAAGTGCGTCTTCGATTAAGAAACCTACCACATTGTAACACCGATTTTCCACTGGCTAGTGTATCGAAATTTTTTATTTTCCATGACCTTCATGAATTACTAGACTGTCAATATAGGTATTAACGAATGTTATGATCATAAATAATATAAGATTGAATCTGTCTAATAATTTAACATCTCAAATTAGTATTTATATAATTTGTTCAAAAAAAATAAGTAAGTTTTAAATCTACAACCGGATCGGTGCATTTTCGTCTAAGAACATCCGGGAAAACTTCAAAAAAGAGACCATTTTTCGAAAATTCACAATTTTTAAAAATCTGAAACTGGACAAACAATATTTCGGAAACTGATAGATAATAACATGTGGTTCAACTCTGCGCAAGATGTTTTATGTGCGATGTGCGATGTGTAGTTTTCTGTGCGATGTGTAGTTTTCTATGCGATGTGTAGTTTTCTGTGCGATGTGTAGTTTTCTGTGCGATGTGTAGTTTTCTGTGCGATGTGTAGTTTTCTGTGCGATGTGTAGTTTTCTGTACGATGTGTAGTTTTCTGTGCGATGTGTAGTTTTCTGTGCGATGTGTAGTTTTCTGTGCGATGTGTAGTATTCTGTGCGATGTGTAGTTTTCTGTGCGATGTGTAGTTTTCTGTGCGATGTGTAGTATTCTGTGCGATGTGTAGTTTTCTGTGCGATTTGTAGTTTTCTGTGCGATGTGTAGTTTTCTGTGCGATGTGTAGTTTTCTGTGCGATGTGTAGTTTTCTGTGCGATTAGTTTTCTGTGCGATGTGTAGTTTTTGCACAATCACGTCATATTCAAATTCTGTGAACGGTGAGAGGTTGCAAATGTATTTGAAATGCCACTGATAGTTGGTCTAAACGCTTGAAAGTGTGTGTGTAGTGGGGGAACTATCAAGAAGAGGAGAGTATAAACGCACGGCGCCGGCGATTTGAACAATGCAATTCCCCCGCTTCCGCTCCTCGATTCTGCCACAAATACACTTTCAAGCATTTGGAGCAACTTTCAGTGACATTTTCAACATATTTCCCACCTCTTGGGTGAATATCCAAAATATATAAATTATAGATATTGATATCGTCCCACATACGTTCAACACAATTTGAATATGACGATTTCCCTTAAATCGGCACATCTTGCAAGATGTGTCCTTAAATTATTTTTAACGCGATTGTACAAAAACTACACATCGGACAGAGAACATCTTGCGCACAGTTCATTTATTTCATTTACCCAGAAACATGATACATATTACATATAATGAGAATAAATTAAAATCAGAATATGGGGTAAATATGACAGGGGTTCAACTGGGTTGATCTTCCACCCCGCCATTTATTGTTATTATCTATCAGTTTCCCCGGACTTTCTCAGTGGAAAATGCACCGATCCTATCGCTTAAAAAAGTGTTTTGTGGGTTTTATAATTCTCTACAAAAGTTCTGTTGACTGTAAAACGATTCCTTCAATACTTTTTGGGATATTTGCAAGATACCAAAAAAGTTGTAATTCTTTTCACTATTTCTTGTTAAAAAAATTCCTCAAAGCAATTTTGCTGAGACGAAAACCTGCGTTTTCATTTACAAATTTTCTCATAAAAAATGGTATAGGCCATTTGCTTATTTTATTTTGTGTGAAAAGAGCCTCTTATTTTTATCTACAGCTTGGCCTAAAGTGTGGCTGGATTATTGAATTATACACGGTGATTTTAGTTTGACTTAATAAGTGTTGAGATTAAGACAAAGTATATATAAAATAGAAGATATCCAAACTTAGGTTTAGTTTAGAGCTATTTGAGTTATAGTTAGTTATTGTGACGTTTAAGTATATCTATTTATTGTGATAAATCGACATTAGATGAACTATGATAAATAGTGAAAAATCCAAGTTTCGGAAATGTTATTGAAATTATTTTTTCTGTAATTGTAACAGAATGTTTGTATATAAGGTTTGCCTATTTGAAAAAAGATTATTATTATTGAAGGTTGGGATCGCTGCTTCAGCTTCTGAGGACGATGCTGAAGTCGAATTCGATTTGT